>JAQQTP010000039.1:0-1200000 GCA_029884605.1 Ormosia emarginata
TATCTTTGAGGATATATTTTTAATGAGGATATGTTGGTAATTTCTTATTTTTGGATTATATATTGAGTTTATGCCAATTTTTGGTAGATTGGTTGACGAGGTGAATCACATCGTGTTGTCGATGCGATAAACGTAGTGTGGTTCATTGTCTTTATGAACTTGGTGACGTTAGTGTACGGGATCCTATATATGGACAGTCGGTTGCTCTGCTGGGCCGTGGTAACCGATAGCACATTAATGGACTCGACACGCACTATATTTAATCGAGATTTCGTAAAGTCTAATAGTACATTGCCTGTAGTGCCACAACGTGAGACCGTGAACTACACCACGCCTTGGACAATGGGTACCATGTGACGTGGGGCAATAGACGCAACGTGTGACAGCGTAATAGTTTGGTTGGGCAGCCGTGGTACTAATGGATTTTACGAGTCATTCTCTCTGATATCTGTATGTGTTTAGCTCCATGGAGTAGGATCGTGTCATATTGCATATGATTATATCTTGGATATTATTTTATTATATCTGTTTATTTTTATCTGGTTATTATTATGATAAATTGTCTATTTCTTATTTTATTTTATCTTATATATTTTATGTGATATTATGTGTTGTTGTGACATTTAAATCTTTACACTATCCTGTTATTAATTACTATTATAGCTTTTCATATTGCATGAACTGTATATCTGTGGTTTGTCGTTTTCTTATTTGCCATGTTTGTGATGATTTTAGATTGTCTTACCTCTTTATTATATGTGTTTTACGTATATTTATTTACGTGGTAAAGAGTTTGAGGAAGAGGAACGACCTCTTGAGATTTTGTATCCCGAGGAGGAAGAAGAGCGAGCCGGTGAAGACCAAGACGACGACCAAGAACCATCTGATCATCCATATCCATTGGACTGATTTGTTTGGGTATGGCGATACCAGGATTTTTGGGTTTTGTGCGACTCGAGTTTCACGGTGGATCGTTAGCTTGGCATCTGCGGGGAGATAGAGACTCAGTGACTTACGTGGGACGGTTGACTGTGTCCCTACGTCATACGTTTGATGGAGAGCAAGTTATGACGACTACTGTGTTTTTGCACTTAGAGTTACCTTTATCTCTTAGGCATTATTGGGGTGGTGTGTCCACTGAGCCTAGTGAGATGAGTATCGTATCGACTGCGCGGTCTCGTTTCCGCCAAGTGTCGAGGCATCCTGGATATTTATCTTCTGATGAGTTTCCTGAGAGTGATCCATTAGAGGGTTAAATGTTTATGATGTGTATTTTGGGCGCGTCTGCGTATGTTTATATTGACACTTTACTGTTTTTGTTTTACTGTTTCTGTTTAAATATTTGTAGATATAGTTGTAAATTATTTGTATAACTTATAACTTGGACCATATGTATATTATGAGTGATGTTGTTCTGTTTATTTTATGTTTCCGCATTAGTTTTATTTAATAATTTTCTGTTTAACAGGAATTATTTTACAACCCGTAGTAATATGTAACAAATGTTTTACAACTTGGGTAGATTTTATTTATCTTTCTTTTATTTTCTTTATATATGTGACATCCCCACAAGGGTGTTACAGTATGGAGGTGAGAGATAAACTTGTATTTGATGGGTGGTGAATGCATGTGAGGATTCATTCCCTTGGTTGTATAATTTATTTATTTGTGTTTATGTGCTTTAAGTTTATTTATTTGTGTTTATTTATTTATATGATTTATAGCTTTAATATGATGCATGAATATATGATAGTTAAGATATGATGATATATGTGTTATGTATACTATGATATATTATTGAAAGGCAACAAATTTTGGCTTCAATGGCCTATGAGGCTCACGGCCTCTACACCTCAAAATGGAGGTTCCATGTCAAATATTTTTATGAATGATAAAATGAGATGAATAACAAGCAAGGAAATCAATTAATGATTTGGTTCCAAGGACCACATAACTCACGGCCAAGAGGCTTAAATGGAGTAGTTTAGTGAAAAATCATCATTTATCAATGGTAACTTAGTTGATTAGGTGCAAGGAAATTAATTCAAGGATTTATGAAATAAAAGTGGAAACAAACAAATTATTATTTTGAAAAACAAAGAGATTTCGGCCATAATGGTAAAAGAAAAATGAGGTTGAAAGTGTTTGAACCTCAAAGTATTTTATTAAGATGAGTTCTTAAGAGATTTAATGGAAGAAAGTTTTAGAAAGGTTGATTAAATAAAAATAACACAGTTTTGGTGACAAAAAGTCAGACAATACTTAAAAAGGAAATTTTAATTAGAAAACTTGGAATAACTGTTCAAAATTCATATTTAACTTAGAAAGTTTCAAAATTTAATTTAAAAGGTCAAGAAATGTTTTACGTAAGTGAAAAATGGTTTAAAATGGCTATGCGATTGAGAAAATGGTTAAAATGGCTACGCGATTAATAAAATAATTTAAAATATTTACGCGGTTGAGAAAACGTCAAAAAATATTTACACGATTTAAAAATGTAGCAAAATTGTTGCACGATTGTGAAAATGCGGTAAAAGTACAACGTGACTAAAAATATGGTAGTTTACTATCGGGACGACATACCGAACCCAGTACAGTTGGTATATGGATTATGGTCGTAGTGGCTTATTATTGTTATTGGATCATTAATCATGCATTATACTAGAGGTGTCGGTTGAGGCTATTATTGCCTAGGAGATGAATTACACTTTTATGCGGGTGCAATATGTGTAGTGTAGGTCACTCGTTGACCTTTGGGGCGTTGGGGTATGGATTATTCCACAAGTGGTCAGTGGGTAGCTCCACTGCATCGTGGTACAGACCGATGCAAGTGTAACACCCCGAAAATTGCTTGTTTCCTAATTTATATTCATTTTATAATATTTGTGATTTTTGTGAATTATTTCAGAGATTTTGATTATTTTAATATATTTCTCAATTTGCATACGCATTGAACGGAGCCAGGAAAATAAAAATATTTTTCCCGAGACTGAAAAACCTTGGACTGTGGAAACGTCAACTGGAGATCTTACTAAACCTGAGGCCGGACATAGTTTACGAAGTTTTCATTTTTTGTGATTTTATCTGATAAATAAAATCGCAAGACATTTTATTATCCGTTGGACAATAAATACTGGTTTACTTAACTGGAACTTTTATCCACTGGATAATAGCTTTAGTAGAGTGTTAGTCATCTTTTCTAGAGAGCACTTTAATGACATCATCAAAGTCACATCACTTTGACTTTTTCAAAAAGTGGACAAAGCTTCTTAAGGAAGCTTTGCACCAAGCTTCCTAATGTGATTACTATGCAACAATGAAGATATATTTTGATGATAACAAACATGAAGATGATAAGAAGACCAAGTCCAAGATCTTCAAGATTAGCTTTAGGACTTAGGATTTCTTATGTACGGAGCTGTTAATAGATATCTCAATTGGTTAAAATTAAAAAGATCTAAAAATTTGTTCCTAAAATAAAACTGAGGTTTCAAAATATTTTTGAAAGATCAAAGGTTTTAGAAATTGGAAATAGTCTTTCAAAAGCAATTTAGAATGGTTTTTAAACTGTTTTTAACTGAGGTATTCGAATACCCCTCTATGGTATTCAAATAACCTGATTCCAATTCATACGTTTCTGTTTCTTCAAAAAAACAGAGGTATTCGAATACCTCTTGTGGTATTCGAATAACCTGAATTCAGAATATGCCTTTTTAAACTAAGGTAATCGAATAACCCTGCTTTGATCAATTTTTTTTAAGTTTTGACAGAGGTATTCAAATACCCCCTTATGGCATTCAAATAATCTACGAGACTCAGCTTTTAAAATTTGAATTCCTACGAGAAGTCTCAACATTTATTATCAAAATAAATGCACCCAACGACCATTTCTCATACGAAGCTCTATAAATAGAGGCCTGGGTCACCTCTGATTAACCTCCGAACATTTTGATCAATTCTTGCTTGGCTGAAAATGAGTTTTACATTATTTTCTCTTTTTTTCTGTGCTCTTAATATTAAATCCTTGAGATATCTGTGAGACAGCTCCTTAGTGCTTCAATTTGTAATTATTTACTCTGAGTAAGAGTTTCTCTTCTTCATCTATTTCTCTGATATATTGTATTGAGGGTGAGGTATCCCTCTAAGGTTTGTATAAGGGTGAGGTATCCCCGCAGGCTGAGGCTTTAGCACAAGGGTAGAGTTTCCCTGTGTGTGAAAAGTGCTTTTAATTGTAACGGTTGCAAGCACCTGTTTTAAGCTTGTCTTAAATAGTGAAAAATCTCGAACTGTGTTTCGGGGACTGGACGTAGGTCACAAGTGGTTAGTGGTCGAACTAGGATAAATATTGTGTCTGCTCTTCTTTCCTTAATCTTTTATCTTTCTGCACTTTCTTTATTATATCTTGCAATTTAATTACTAGTTGTTCTTCTTATCTTCATCTTATTCACGCCTTTTATTATTTAAATTCAGCATAGTTTATTTGTTTACGCTTTTTGCAAAAGTTTTTGTTACTCAATTCACCCCCCCTCTTGAGTACTGGAAGCCACTTGGTAACAAGTGGTATCAGAGCTAGACTCTTGTATAAAGAGCTTAGCCGCTTCAAGAGAATATGGCTTCCTCAAATGATTTTTCAGAGGGATCTTCCATAAACCGACCGCCCTTTTTCAATGGGGATGGTTACGCATATTGGAAGGAAAGAATGAAAATCTTCATCGAAGCTATTGATCTAGATGTGTGGGATGTTGTCGAAAACGGCGCATTTATACCTACACGAGATGTCAATGGTGTAAAAACCGAGACACCTAGAAGTGATTGGTCTAATGAGGATAAATGAAAAGTTCAACATAATTTAAAGCCAAAAACATCATTACCACTGCTTTGGGGTATGATGAGTTTTTTAGAATTTCAAATTGCAAAACCGCTAAAGAAATGTGGGACACTTTACAAGTTACCCATGAGGGTACTAGTGAAGTTAAGAGGTCGAGAATCAACTCTCTAACTCGCGAATATGAATTGTTTAGAATGAACCAAGGAGAAAGCATTCAAGAAATGCAAAAGAGGTTCACCCACATTGTTAATCATCTTGCATCATTAGGAAAGAGTTTTACTAATGAAGACTTGATTAACAAAGTGTTGAGATGTCTTAGCAGGATTTGGCAACCCAAAGTAACAGCAATTTCAGAATCAAGAGACTTGACAACCATGTCATTAGCTACCCTTTTTGGAAAACTTCACGAGCACGAATTAGAACTAAACAGACTAAGTCAAAGTGAAGAAAATGACAAGAAGAAAAAGGGAATAGCCCTCAAAGCCACCACCTCAGTAAATGATGACAATAATGACGAGGATGAAGAAGGCACTGAAAACAATGAGATCAATGAAGAAAATTTCGGCCTTCTTGTAAGAAAATTTAGTAAGTTCCTAAAGAAAAAGGGGACACAAAGAAGACCACCCTTTCTTTCAAAGAAAACCTATAATAAAAGGGAAGGAACATCTTCAACTCCGACATGCTATGAATGTGGAAAACTCGGACACATGAAAATGGAGTGCCCAGCTTATCAAAAGAAAATGGAGAAGTTTGAAAAGAAACCATTCAAGGAAAGAAAAGAAAGAAGAGCCTACATAGCTTGGGATGACAACGACATAGACTCATCTGACAGTTCAGATAGCAAAGAAGCCCATCTATGCCTTATGGCCAAAGGAGAAGAAGAAGAAGAAAGCGACAACGAGGTAAATTCTGATTTATTGTCTTCTTATGATGAATTACAAGATGCCTTCAAAGAATTACATAATGAATCACTTAGGCTTACTAAATTAATTTCTTCTTCTAAGAAAACAATTTCTTCTCTAGAAAATAAAATTCTTATTTTAAATAAAGAAATTGAAGAATTAAAAATTAAAAATGAAACTTTAGGAATTATTGATGCATGTTCATCTCATTCCTCACATGCTTCTACTTCTTTGTCTTGTTCTTCATGTCACTTACTTGAAAAAGAAATTGAAGATTTAAAGAACACTCTTGCTAAATTCACTTTTGGAAGAGATAATTTAAATATAATATTAGGTAAACAAAGGGTTGTTTTTGAAAAAGGTGGAATTGGTTATAACCCAAAAAATCAGCATAAATCTTATAAAAATTTCTTTGTTTATTCAAGTACTTCTAGTAGCCCATTTATTAAATGTTTTTATTGTGGAAAGAAGGGTCACAGTGCTTCAACATGCAATGTAAGAAAAAATGTTAACACAAAAATTGGGACAAAAATAGTTTGGGTTCCAAAGGGTACTATACCCAAAACTGACACTCAAGGACCCAAGAAAATTTGGGTACCAAAGGTTAAAAATTAAAGTTATATTGTAGGTGTGCTTGAAAGCCAAGAGTTCAAATTGGTATCTCGATAGCGGCTGCTCCAAGCACATGACCGGGGATGACTCGAAATTCACCACATTTATTCCCAAGAATCATGGACACATTACTTATGGAGATAACAACAAAGGAAAAATTCTTGGAATCAGCAAAGTCGGTAAGAACCCCAACTCCTCTATTGAAAATGTGTTACTTGTTGAAGGCTTGAAACATAACTTACTTAGCATTAGCCAATTATGTGATAAAGGAAATATAGTAATTTTTAACTCAAATTGTTGCATAATTGAAGATAAAAATGATAAGCATGTTAAATTCATTGGTCATAGAATAAACAACATTTATATGATTAGTCTTGATGATATATCTTCAAATGATGTGAAATGCCTTTTAAGTAAGAATGATGATTCATGGTTATGGCATAGGAGAATTGCATACATTCACATGGATCACTTAAAGAAGTTGGTCTCTAAAGAGCTAGTAATTGGACTACCCAAGCTTAATTTTGTAAAAGATAAATTATGTGATACATGTCAAAAGGGTAAACAAATAAAGGTCTCTTTTAAAGCAAAAAATATAGTTTCAACTACTAGACCTTTACAACTTTTGCACATGGATCTATTTGGGCCTTCCAGAACTATGAGCTTTGGTGGGAATTACTATGCTTTAGTGATTGTGGATGATTTTTCTATATTTACATGGACTTTATTTCTTGCACATAAAAATGATGCATTTCTAGCATTTAAAAGACTTGCCAAAGAACGAAAAAGGTTTTCAAATTTCTTCTATAAGAAGTGATCATGGTGGCGAATTTGAAAACAATATTTTTGAAAATTACTGTGATGAACATGACATTAATCATAATTTCTCTGCCCCTAGAACTCTGCAACAAAATGGAGATGTAGAAAGAAAAAATCGTTCTTTAGAAGAAATGGCGAGAACTATGCTTAATGAGGCTGCTCTTCATAAGTATTTTTGGGCGGATGCTGTAAGTATAGCTTGTTATGTAATGAACAGGGCCCTTATAAGGCCTATTTTAAAGAAAACCCCATATGAGTTATACAAGGGAAAAAAGCCAAATGTTTCACATTTTCATGTTTTTGGATGCAAATGTTTTGTCTTAAATAATGGAAAAGATAACCTAGGCAAGTTTGATGCTAAGTCTGATGAAGGTATATTTCTTGGTTATTCAAATCATAGTAAGGCTTTTCGTATATTTCTTGCTATTGATGATGTTGCAAAAGTCTTAGCGGAAACACATTTGGACAGCAAGGAAAAAGAAATCAAGAAGCAAGAAGACAAACAAAGACAAGAGGATTCATAAGCTTTGGATCTTCCCAAAGAATGGCGTACCTCAAAATATCATCCGCTTGATCAAGTAATCGGTGATGTATCCAAAGATGTAAGTACTCGAAACTCCATTAGAAATGCATATAACCACTTAGCTTTCGTTTCTCAAATCGAACCTAAAGACATCAATGAAGCCTTTAATGATGAACATTGGTTTCTAGCTATACAAGAAGAATTAAATCAATTTGAACGAAACCAAGTTTGGGAATTAGTTCCTAGGCCTAATAATCATCCTATAATTAGCACTAAATGGGTTTTTAGAAACAAGCTTGATGAAGCTGGCCTAATAACAAGAAATAAAGCTAGACTTGTACCAAAATGCTATAATCAAGAAGAAGGTATAGACTATGAAGAAACCTATGCACCAGTAGCTAGATTAGAAGCTGTTTGAATGTTACTTGTGTTTGCTTGCATCATGGATTTTAAATTATATCAAATGGATATTAAAAGTGCTTTTTTAAATGACTTTATTCAAGAGGAAGTATATGTTGACCAACCTCCAGGTTTTCAAAATCATGAACTACCCAACCATGTTTTCAAATTAAAAAAGACCTTGTATGGCTTAAAACAAGCTCCTCGAGCTTGGTATGAAAGGTTGAGTAAGTTCCTTTTAGAACATGATTTTACAAGAGGTAAGGTTGACACTACTCTTTTTATTAAAAATAAAAACCATGACATACTCCTTGTACAAGTATATGTAGACGATATTATATTTGGTGCCACTAATAAAATTTGTGCAAGGAATTCGCTAAAATCATGCAAAGCGAATTCGAGATGTCCATGATGGGAGAACTCAATTTCTTCCTTGGACTTCAAATCAAACAAACAAGGAGTGGAACGTTCATTAGCCAAACAAAATATTGCAAAGAACTTCTCAAGAGGTTTGGAATGGACATCTCAAAGCATATAGCTACACCAATGAGTACCTCATATTACTTGGATAAATACGAAGCAGGTAATTCTGTAGAAATCACTAAATATCGAGGTATGATTGGATCTCTTCTTTATCTCACTGCTAGTAGGCCTGGTATAATGTTTAGCATATGCATGTGTGCTAGATATCAAGCTAATCCTAAAGAGTCGCATCTAAGTGCTGTAAAATGAATTATGAAATATCTTGGTGGCACTACATAAGCGGGCTTGTGGTACCACAAAGGTGCCACTTGTAGTCTTATTGGTTATTCCGACTCTGATTTTGCTGGATGCAAATTAGATCAGAAAAGCACTAGTAGAACATGTCACTTGCTTGGCAATTCCTTAGTTTCTTGGCATAGCAAGAAACAAAATAGTGTGGCTTTATCCACTGCTGAGGCTGAATATGTTGCAGCCGGAAGTTGTTGTGCTTAAATCCTATGGATGAAGCAACAACTTCTGGACTTTGGTCTTTAGCTAGATCACATCCCTATAAGATGTGATAATACTAGTGCAATCAATCTGACAAAGAATCCCATTATGCACTCTAGAACTAAGCACATTGAGATAAGGCATCATTTTATAAGAGATCTTGTTCAAAAAGGTGATTGTGTGTTAGAATTTGTTAAAACTAATAATCAACTTGCTGATATTTTCACAAAACCATTACCTAAAGATTCTTTCTTTCATTTAAGAAGAGAACTTGGCATTTTGGATCAATCGTGCATATAAATTCTTACCTTTGCTGCTCATTTATTGATTTATTGATCTTAAATTGTTACTGACTTGAGCGTCGGAGATATCCTCAATTATGTTTTACAGGTGCTCATTTAATTAGGTAAGCTTTTATCCTTCAAAAATGCATTTTGAACTTAATCTATATGTTTTTCAGTCTAAGTTATTCGAATACCTTCTTATGGTATTCGAATACCTTCATCTGCACGTGTATTTTCATGATTTATAAAATAAGTGTATTTGAATACCTTAATGGTTATTCGAATAACCTGAAGCCTCTTGCTATCAGTCACTAAATCCTGTTTCTGGGCATTCGAATACCCTAAGAAGTATTCGAATACCTACATGACTGGGGCCAAGTCATATTGGTCAGTCTATTTGAATACCTGTAGAGGTATTCGAATACCTTCTATCAGATTGCCCTGTCTTTTGCGTTTTCTAAACGGATGTATTCGAATACCTTTAGAGGCATTCGAATACCTTTGGGCAGTTTTATATAACCCCTTCGTAAACCCATCTCCCTCATTCCTTCTTTCTCAAATCTCTTGGCCTCCTCACTCTCTTTCTCTCCTTCGTATACCCCATTCGAATACCACCCAACCGTTACATCTTCCCCATTCTCTTCAACCCATCCCTCTCACCTTCAAACCACCATCCATGGCATCCTCCTCCAAGCGTGCTCGCACAAAAACTGCGCCATGCAACAACCCGTTGGATCTGCGAAGGCTCTCCTCTAACCAAGAGACCTTTGGATGCTTCATCACTCACTTCAGAGAATGTAACCTTGTGCATCCCAAGTATCTTGATTTGGAGTTCTTTGAAAAAGAAGACGGCTTTGATTTTTTACACCAGTTGAACCACCAGGGAATGCTTCGTTTTTGCTCTTACAAGGCGGTTCTCTATCTTGATCTTATAAAGATGTTCTACTACAACCTGAGGATCGAAGGTCTGGAACTCCATTCTGATGTTAGTGATCAGCACATTGTGATCACTCCTCAGGATTGGGTTCACTTCTTTGGGTTAGAATCTGCTGGCCGTAACAATGAAGATAGTGAAGAGCTTCTCCAGCGGTTCGACAAAATTTAGGCCATTGAAGATGTGCTAAGACCTAGGTTGGCATTACCACCGACTCAAAAAGGAGTCAAAGGGGGCATGATGAAGAGCCAGGACAAGCTCTTACATTATGCTTATGCCCACATCCTAGCTCCTAGAGGTGGGAACTACGCCTACCTGAGCGAAGATGATGTGTTTATGCTGTGGATTCTGAAGAAAGGATACCAGATTAGCTGGCCTGTCTTTATTATGAAGCACATGATGAAAGCTAAGGTAAAAGAACGTTCTGAGTTACCCTATGGTGTGATCATAACTGCCTTCCTAGGCAAGTATCCTCAGATTGTGGAGACCGAGCGCAAAACTCAGCTGACCCATCATAATGTGTTTGGTGCCTATACACTGAATAGAATGAAGACGATAAAGACTGATGAAGGCTGGGTGTTTCCAGTTGAAGTTGACGATGATAAAGATGACCTAGCTGATCCTGCTGCCCCTGCTGCTGCTGCCCTTGTAGCCCCTGCTGATGCTGCCCCTGCTCCTGCTGCTGGTCCAATTACTCTGGATCAAGTCATGGCCACCTTACAGTCCAACCGGGCTTATATGGAGGATAACCGAGCTTATCTGGAGCACACCTTCTCTGTCCTGTTTGACAGGCTTGACGGTGTTAAGCATGAACAAGCTGCCTTGCATGCCTTGCTATCTTCAAGGGGTTCTGATTCCCCTCCTCCTCCGCCACCAGATCCCTATTTCTAGACTTTGTATTTGTTTTGCTTGTTTGGCTACATTGCTTTTTCTTTCTGACGTATATGTATGTTCGCCAAATTTTTTAATGAAATCCGTTTTTATGATGCTTCTTTATGCTTCCTTTTATGCATTTCATATTTATTATATCTTTTTTATTATACCAAATGGGGAGAAAAATATAACCAGTAAATTTGAGAAAAGACATGTAAAATAACTAATATTACATTCCAAAATTAAAGAGGAGCTGCGCATATCTCTGATATTAATACCTCTTTTTGACAAAGAGGAGTGTAAGTCTCTTACCTTGTGAATTCCAATTATTTTTATACTAATGTTTTTCTCAATGATAGTTTGTCATCATCAAAAAGGGAGAGAATGTGATTACTATGCAACAATGAAGATGTATTTTGATGATAACAAACATGAAGATGATAAGAAGACCAAGTCCAAGATCTTCAAGATTAGCTTTAGGACTTAGGATTTCTTATGTACGGAGCTGTTAATAGATATCTCAATTGGTTAAAATTAAAAAGATCTAAAAATCTGTTCCTAACATAAAACTTAGGTTTCAAAATATTTTTGAAAGATCAAAGGTTTTAGAAATTGGAAATAGTCTTTCAAAAGCAATTTAGAATGGTTTTCAAACTATTTTTAACTGAGGTATTCGAATACCCCTCTATGGTATTCGAATAGCCTGATTCCAATTCATATGTTTCTATTTCTTCAAAAAAACAGAGGTATTCGAATACCTCTTGTGGTATTCAAATAACCTGAATTCAGAATATGCCTTTTTAAACTAAGGTATTCGAATACCCTTGAATGGTATTCAAATAACCCTGCTTTGATCAGTTTTTTTTAAGTTTTGACAGAGGTATTCGAATACCCCCTTATGGTATTCGAATAATCTACAAGACTCAGCTTTTAAAATTTGAATTCCTACGAGAAGTCTCAGCATTTATTATCAAAATAAAAGCACCCAACGGCCATTTCTCATACGAAGCTCTATAAATAGAGGCCTGGGTCACCTCTAATTAACTGCCGAACATTTTGATCAATTCTTGCTTGGCTGAAAATGAGTTTTACATTATTTTCTCTCTTTTTCTGTGCTCTTAATATTAAATCCTTGAGATATCTGTGAGACAGCTCCTTAGTTCTTCAATTTGTAATTATTTACTCTGAGTGAGAGTTTCTCTTCTTCATCTATTTCTCTTATATATTGTATTGAGGGTGAGGTATCCCTCTAAGGTTTGTATAAGGGTGAGGTATCCCCACAAGCTGAGGCTTTAGCACAAGGGTAAAGTTTCCATGCCGAACATTTTGATCAATTCTTGCTTGGCTGAAAATGAGTTTTACATTATTTTCTCTCTTTTTCTGTGCTCTTAATATTAAATCCTTGAGATATCTGTGAGACAGCTCCTTAGTTCTTCAATTTGTAATTATTTACTCTGAGTGAGAGTTTCTCTTCTTCATCTATTTCTCTTATATATTGTATTGAGAGTGAGGTATCCCTCTAAGGTTTGTATAAGGGTGAGGTATCCCCGCAAGCTGAGGCTTTAGCACAAGGGTAAAGTCCTTGAAGCCAAGAACACATAATCCTCTCACCTTTTTTCTTGGAAGAGCTCACAGCCTCACCCTCAAAAACCACCCATCCATCTTCTTTAATTCCAACCAATCACATATCTTGAACCTAGACACCCTTTTCAGAAACTTTCATGTTATGGTCATCATCTAGTTCATCCATCTTCAAGCACTTTCTTCATACCTAGGGTTTGAAGGTTTCTAAGGTGAAGTTTTAATCTTCACTCCTTTCTTTCTTTTTTTCAAGATTCTAAATCATCATTTTGATCAATGGTCAATTCCTTACAAGCTTTAGATCTAATATTTGTATGTTTGTTGTCTCAAGGGTTTGTTTGTTGGTGTTGGACGAGAATTCAAAGAGACTTCAAGGAGCTTCCTTTTGATCTTCTCTTGAGGTAAGAGGGAGATTAACCTTATCGACCAAACATGGTGGTGAGAAAATGGAAATTTTGTGTTTGTAAGTGAAGAATCCATGTGAGGATTCCTTCACTTGATTGTGTGTTATTGTAACACCCCGAAAATTCATATTTTATTTATTTTGGTCGATTCTTAGTTTTTTTGAGTAATCTGACTCGACTTCCATGAATTTTATAATTTTTGTGATTTTTAAGAATTTTTAGGAGTTTTTACGTTTTTAATTATTTTAATATTATTTTTTGGTTGTACATAAGCCTTCGTATTTTATTTCTTTATGTCAATCCTTAATTATTTTTACCAATATGATTTGATTTTCATGAATTTCACAATTGTTATGATTTTTGTAAATTTTTGCGATATTTTAGATATTTTAAGATATTTTGAATATTTTATTATATTTTAGATATTTCGAGATATTTTGAATATTTTAATATATTAGAGATATTTTGAATATTTTATTATATTTTGATAGAATATTTTGAATATTTTTATTATATTTTTGATATTTTAGAATATTTTGAATATTTAATATACTTTAGATATTTTGGGTTGTGTATGGGCCCAGGGGGCCAAAAAAATATAAATTTTCTTTAGCCAGAAAATTTTGTACTGTTGATTCGAAGCTGGGGGATCTTACTAAACCCGAAATTGGAAATAGTTTTTGAAGTTTTATTTTTCTACGATTTTATCTGATAAATAAAATCGGGGTATGTTTTATTATCTATTGAATAATATTTTTCTTGGAAATATCTAGTGGATGATTCTAGACGCAAGCCTAGTCACCCACTCTAAGATGTTCTAAGACGATGACTCATCATTTAGTGACTCACCTAGGTGACTAGCCTAGTGACTCACATGTTCTATACTATTCTAGAAAACTCTAGAAAATGCCTCATCACGCGCCTAATTATCAAGTACTTGAGTACTTGCTTTACACGTGGACCAATGAGGAGCTGGTCAAAGTTGGCGGGTGTGACTCATCGCAGAGGACCAATAAAAGCTTGACACGTGACGTGACACCTCAGCACCTGTGACTCAGCATATTCGGGAAGCTTCTAGAGCAATGACTCGCCATGTTCCAGAAGCGATGACTCACCACATTCTAGAAGAGTGTAGAAACGCTAACTCACCCTGTGACTCGTCGCAGTAAGTCACACGTTCCAGAAGGTTCTCTGACGACTCACCATGCTGACTCAGCTATTCTAGAAATCTCCACGGTGACTCATCATGCTGACTCATCATAGTGAGTCGCATGTTCTAGAAACTTCTCTTTGATGACTTGCTTTGTGACTCATCAAGGGCAATCAGTAGAAAAATGATCAACAATAGTTGCTACCCAGCTAGAACAAGAGAAAAATCTAGTTATATTTTATTATCCATTAGATAATAGACACTGAATTTACAAGCAGTAATTATTGTTCATCGCTTAAAGTATACCGGAAAATATCTTGATCAAAATATCCTAAGCATTCATCTTTTTCATGAAATCTATAAATAGGAGGGCTTTGGTTCATTTACATCTTTTGCATGTAGCTCTCACCCTTTCCTCTCCTTGTGCTCCATGGCCAAACACCTTTGGAGGCCAAATTTCTACACTTGCTCATCTTTTATTCATCTCCATCCATGAAGCCAAAAACTATACACCAAACTCTCTCACTTTCTCTCCCTCCATAGATTCGGCCAAGCACCTAGATCCACTTTCCAAACTTCTATAATTCCTACCAATATCATTTCTTGAATCCTTATACCATTCTAAAATACTTTGATGTTGTGATCATCTTCATTCCTTGATTGAAAACCAAAAAGTTCTCACCTTGTTCTTCAAAGTGAGCTCACGGCCAAGAGGCCTAATTCCTATTATCACTCTTCAATAATTTTAACTAACCTTATTTCTTGAATCCTTACATCAATCCAAGCATCTTTGTAGTTGGAGTCTTGATCAAAATCATCCATCTTCAAGGAGTTCTTTCAAAACCAAACACAAAAACTCTTACCTTTCCTCTCTAGAGAAGCTCACGGCCAACCACCATAAAATCACCTTCCAAGCTTCAATAATTCTAAACAAACTTAGATCTTGAATCTTCATGCAATTCTAAGGAACTTTCATGTTGAGACTATCTTCCAAATCATTCACTTTCAATCTTGATCTTCAAGTTCAAGATCAAGAGCTTTTAGGTGAAGATTTGTGTTCTTCATCTTTCTTTTCTTTGGTAAGTTTCTAAGATCATATTTTGGCTTATGGTCACTTTTGATAATCTTGAACATTAATATTTGTATGTGTTTCTTTGTTTTAAGTACTACTTGGTGGAGTAGATCTATTTCAAGAAGAACAACAAGGAGCTTTGGAGGTTTCTCCAAGAGGTAAGAGGGAGATTACCCTCATCAACCATGTGTTGGTGGTGAGGAGTAGATTTGTGTGTGGTGAAGAATCCATAAGGATTCATTCACTTGATTGTTTAAAGCTTTTCTTATTTGTGATTGATTTTATTTGCAAACATGTCTATAGCTTTAATATATATTTATATGTGTTTATGAATGCATGATAATTATTGTAGGATGTGAATGACATGTTGAAGATTTGCATGAGTGTTCTGAACAACACATGAAGCTCATGGCTTCACCACTACAAAAGGAACCAAGATGTTCTAAAAATTTTTCTAATCATGGATTAGGCGATTCAACAATAATAAATTGGATTAAGAATTTTTATAAGATATTAGATGATGGAAAATAAATAAATATGATTTATAAAACATAGAGTAATTTTTGGCCAACATGCCTACTTATGATGTTTTTAATTCAAAATTATTTCCTAAGCATAGATTTATGTAAATTAAAGAGAACACAATTTTAATAAATTTTAGAGAATAAAATGAATGAAGTTATTTTAGAAACTTAATTAGAGAAATTAAGTATGGATGAGAAATGAAATGAACACTTGAAAAGTACTAACGTATAGCTCACTCTTTGGGTTTTGAAGTGCGTTAGCAAGTTTTAAGATGTAAATATTGGTTATGACTAAAAAAGGTAATTTTTAATGGAAATAGTAGAAAATATTACTTAAAGGATTTTCAAAAGGAAATGTCGTAAATAAAGCTAAAAATAAATATATAATAGAGAAAGTTTCAAAATTTAATTTAGAACTTAAAGAAATATTTTACGTAGTTGAAAAATATTAGAAAAACCTTACGTATATTTAAAATAATGATTTTTAAACTATGCGATTGAGGAAATGATTTAAAAACGCTACACAATTTTGAAAACATTTAAATATTTTTACGCGATTGTGAAAATACGATAAAAAGGGATACGCAATTGAGAAAACAGTGGATTACTGTTGGGCGAACGTACTGGACCCTAGTGGATCATTGATATTATGTAAACTGAATGAACAGTTATATAATATCATTGAAGTTGTTGGTATTAGACAATTGAATGAGCAATTGTTCTAATATTATTGTGAACAATACTATGGTGGATTGAGTTATGCATTAGGTTGTCATGCATAGTCGATGGCTGTGATGGCTTTTGTTGTTTAGGAGTGAATGAGAGCTGGATAGTGTGATCCAATGGGGGATCTACTGGGGACGTCAGGGCGCGGTTATTCATAGTGACCTATTTGTCATATTATAAGTCTGGCCATGATATATCGTTGCAACACACTGTCGTATGTCCCGACAAACACTATTTATATCTCACATCTAGCTTAGTCTAGCTTAGACTGTCATTATGGATGGCAGATCTTCTGGGCCATTCATATCCGAATTTGTTTAGCTCCATGGAGTAGGAATATGATGCATTGTGCATATGCATAGTTTGTGTACATATTGTTGTGGCATTGTCGAGGTACATATTATGGTGGCATAATCATTACATATGTATATTATTGATATCTGTTGTTGATATACTGTTGATGTTTATATTATTGTAATATATGTTTTCTGAACATAATGATAATTTGTTAACATGATTATACTTGTGATATTTGTGTGTATAGAATGACTTTTTCATTCGTATCATTCTTTGCTACCATACTGGTATTGATGAAAGGGGATATCACCTTTTTGCTGTATTGTTTGTTGTTTTTGTATTGTCAAAATTTGTATAGTAGGTGAAGTAAGCTCTTTAGACTTAACTGGAGGTAATGTTCTGAGTTCGGTGACAGTGTCGAGGAGTGATCTTCTCAATTTCTACAGTGAGCAATTTGGTGGAAGAACGAAACAAGTATGTTGAACTTTCTCGTTAGTGTTGTTACCGTGCTATTAAGTAGGACCTGTCATTGGGTTTGCTATTATTTTCTTGAGTCTGTGAATTTTATGTTTTAAAATGTTGTTGAATATTATGTGGTATAATTAACATGTGTATTAATTAGTTCAGTCTATTTTCTGTACTCCTTATATTTTCGGTAAGTTTATATTGTCAACTAAAAGAAATTTTAAAAATCCAAATTTTAGAACTCAAAACTTTTATGAAATGATTTTCAGGTTTTAAATTTTTAGTCGAAAATGTAATGCCCTATGGAGGGTGTTACATTAGTCATGTGGTGTCCCAGGGTTGATGAGGGCGGGAAGTGGTCACCGGCGCTAAGAGAAAAGCATCAATAAGCGGCTCCTGGCAGGCTTCTAGACGAAGGGTCCCATGAATGAACTGAATACGCACCGGAATGAGAGGGATTCAGAGACTATGCATGTATGGGACTGCATAGTTAAGGATGGCTTAAAGGAATTGATTAGGCGTAACCATATCAATAAGTTATAACTTCTTTTCGGGAGCCTAGAACATAAGAACTCCATGGTTAAGCGTGCTTGACTTGGAGCAATTGTGGGATGGGTGACCTCTTGGGAAGTTGCTTAGGATGCATGTGAGTGAGGACAAAGCATGCTAAAAAGACTCGTGTTAGTTTGTAGAGACACTCGTCAATCCTACAGGCAGTCCTAGGATACTACAATTATGGTTTGTACTTACTTGTTGATTATGTGCTTATTTACTATGTGTGATCATGTGACTTTAACTTGATTTGTGTTCATTTAGCTTTATGTGGTTATATTATGTTGATAATATGCATGAATTGTTATGCTTGCTTATTGTCTATATGTGGTTGTGATAATATGCATGAAATTATTATGGTAGAATTTTTATAGTTAAATTAATGCTATGAATCATTTGAGAAAGGAAAGAAATTTTGTTCCCAATGACCACCAAGGCTCACGGCCTCTATGCCATTTTGGGTTATCCAAATTTGAAATATTTGGTTAATTATGAGTTTATAAGATTAGGCAACTAGAAACTAGATTAAGGATTTACAAAGTGGAGAAAGAAAAGAATAAGGTTTTATAATTTAAAAAGAAAGTGATTTTCAATCATGGAGACTAAATTGAGATGAAGGTTTGAAATTTAAAGTAGCTTTGTTTAAAAGGGATTTTTAAGAGGAATATGGAACGTATAACTTTTGTTGGATAAATAATGATTTTTGGTACTAGAAATGAAAAAGAAGCTTTAAAGGTAATTTAAGACTTAAAACATTTATTTGAAAGGAATTGAACAAAGTTTTTATTATTATTAGATAAGAGTGATTTTGATCATAATGATGGAAAATAAGTTTTTGAGCGTGATTTAGAACTTAGAGTATTATATTTAAAAGGATTTTAGTAAAGGTGATAAAGAAAGATTTCACTATTGCAACGCACTAACGAGGAACCGACAAGCACTACTTTTTTTCACGGTCCGACGTAGACTGTCATTGAGGGTGGCAGATCTTCTAAAATGTTCACTGGTTCAATATGCATACACATAGTCAGTACACATATTATCGTGGCATGGTCAACATACATATTATGGTGACATAATCATTATATATATCTATGGTGGATATCTGTTGTTATAGTGCTATTAATGTTTATATTATTGTGGGATATGTTTTCTGATGATATTTATGAAATTGATAACTTGAATATATTTGTAATATCGGTATGTATGGAATGACTTTGTCATTCGTATCATTTTCTTCGCTGCCATTTTGGTATGCGATGTAGGGGATCTCACCTCTTTGATGTATGGTTTTGGGTTACAATTATGTTGAAGAAGACTGTGAAGGAAGATGAGGTTGAATCATATAGATTTTAGTGGATTGGCTACTGATTACGGTGATGGCGTCTGGACGAGATTTCTTTGGTTACGTGTGGGTACGACTTCATGAAGGCATCGATGCCTAGCGTGTCGACCGTGACACTGAGCGTTTTGAGTATAGAAGGGAGGTGACTCTGCTTAGGAGTAGTACATATCTTGTGGTTACTACTTTCACCTTCAATGCTTTCGTGCATGTGGAGTTCTCTATTCCCATTAGAGACTTGTGGGGTGATCGGCATTACACCTCTAGGGAGGATCCTATGGAGTCAATTGCTCGGACTCCCGTCCGTCGTGACATGCCTTGACTAGGGAATTTGCCTATTCTGGCTCCAGAGGAAGACCAAGTGGGAGATATTACCCTTCAGGTGTTTGAACTTGGGCCAGGTCAAGTTTTTATATGGTAGTTGTGCACATCTTTTGTTGTTTGAATATGTAAGTTGTATGTTTTGTATTACCAGTATTTTATGTTATGGAATGTATTTTCTTTCGGTGGTTTTGTTTTAAGAGTTATGTACTAAATATACTTCATTCGTGGCTCTTATTTTTTATATATGCACAATGATTAAATTTGGAAACTTGTTGTTGAGTTGTAGCATGCCTAAATTTAGTGACTATGGCATAATGACGATTGTATCGTGGTTATTAAATCAAGGGATGTTACATTAGGTGGTATCAGAGCAGTTCTTCCTGTTGAGCCGAGGTATGGACTGACTATGCTTACACATGTTAGAAGTTTTTATGTGTTGTGCACTTCCTTGTCTCTTGGTTGAGATGATGGGAAAGGAATGCATGGCTAGCCATAGGATGGATGTTAATAGCTACTGTTACACAGTTACATGATATTGGGGACTGGCCTACTCAATATGTAATGTTCTGTGTGGATAGGAAACTATGACTTCACCTAGGCGTACTAGGAGAATAGGAGTTCTTTTAGTAAGGAGTCCAGCTAGTATGACTGAACTCTTATAGAATTTGTTGCATCTACACCTTTTGTTGTGATATTTCTAGAGCCCAAGCTTGAGTCATTCAGGCTTGTGGTTAAGTTTGTTTGGTTGGTGTTGCGTGATTCTTTGTGTTTGGTTTCTGAAAGGAGCCAATATTGTTTGAAAGGGGCCAATATTGTTTGAAAGGGGTTGCGATTGGTTTTTATTATGTTTTGATTTGTCTGTCTTCAAAGGAAAACAATGGTTCACGATAGGCATACGGGTGTGAATGCTGGGCGCGACAACGATGGGATGGCTGCGACTGCAGAAGCAATGCAAAGAATGGCTAACATAATAGTACAACAGAATTAGAGGGCCGCTCAGCAGCAGGAATTGATAGCCGAGGCTCAGATTTTGTTAGAGTTAAATCAGTCTCAAGATATAGGACCCCATAACGTTAGGCCATATTGGTTCCGAAGGAAGAGAAATTATAAGGTCAAGCGATTCCAGCGGAAACCGTATTCATGACCATTGGGGAATCAACAACCATAGCAACCATATGAAGGTAGCGCTAGTGGCAGTAGATCCAGCCAGACCATGGCATTTTTACCAAGATGTAAGAAGTGTAGAAAGAACCACTCAACGAGGGAGTGTAAGATCATGGGGGTAATCTATTTCAAGTGCGGGAAACTCGGACACATTTCTAGAGACTGTGCTCCACCAAATAGGAAGTCTTCTATTAGTGATACACGTGCTTCAAGAACTCAAGCTGAAGGGAAAGTTTATACCTTGGGTGGAATGAAGGTTTCCCCAACTGAAGATCTAAACAATGGAGATTTTGCCACAAGAGGTGATCCCTTGACTACGCTGTATAACTCAGAGGGTAACCTATTTCTTTATGGCATATGTCTGTGTGGATTGTTTAGGGTTATCGGTGTCTTCGTTACCTTTTGACTTGTTCATTTCTACTTCTATTACTAAACCTGCTGTTACTATCCAGTTGCTCAAATTATCATATTTCTATTAAAGACCAAATCTTTTCTGTTAATTTGAATTGTTTACCTCATTCTCGACTAGATGTGATTTTAGGAATGGATCAACTATTTTCTAATCATATCCTACTAGATCGTTCCGATGAAAACCTTAGTGTTTCCTGAAATTGAGATTTTTGAATTTTTAACGGCCAACCAAGTTGAAGCTTTATTGAGGGAAGGAGCCCAACGATACATACTATTATCTTCTTTGGAAGTCAAAAGTAAGGAGAATGTGAATGATATTCTTGTAATCAATGAGTTTCTCATGATGAGCTCCAGTGCTATCAGTTAAGATAGGGATGGAACTTCTCGGTGATATGTGAACTATTACCAGTTGAACAAGATTACGATCAAGAATGAGTATCCTCAGAAGAAGATAGATGATTCAATGGATCAACAAAAAAGGTAGTCACTATTTTCTCCAAGATAGATGTACGTTCTGATCATCATCAGATTCATGGGAAGTTGAGGATGTTCCCAAAATGACTTTTTTTCAAACGCGCTATGGGCATTATGAGTATCTCGTGATGCCGTTTGGAATGACAAATGCTCCTGCCGCATTCATGGATTACATGAATCGGATCTTCTGTCTTTATTCGAATAGATTTGTCATTGTCTTTATCGATGACATTTTGATCTATTCTCGAAAATCAAGAGAACATGTTGAATATCTTGGTATATTTCTCTCGATTTGGAAGGAGAAGAATTTAGACGCCAAGTTGTCAAAGTGCAAATTTTGGTTAGAGGAGGTTAGACTTTTGGGTCATGAAATTTCAAAGGAAGGAATTGTTGTGAATTCATCAAAGGTTGAAGCAGTTCTTCAATGGGAAAGACCGGAGACCGTAATGGAGATTCGTAGCTTGTAGGATTAATTGGTTATTATCAAAGAGTCATTGAGGGATTCTCCAAGATAGTAGGACCTCTCACCCAGCTTACAATAAAAGAATCAAGCCTTTCTATAGACCGACGCATGTGAGGGAAGTTTTCAAGGGTTGAGGAGATGTTCGACTACTTCGCTAGTGATGATTCTACCCAATTCCAATGAACCTTTTGAGGTGTATCGTGATGCTTCACATTAGGGTTTAGAATGTGTGCTTATGCAAAATAGAAGGTTGTGGCGTATGTTTCAAGGCAATCAGGAGTACATGAGAAGAACTATCCTACACGAACTTGGAGTTAGTGGTTGTGTGTTTGCATTGAAGATCTGGAGACATTTTCTACGTGGAGCAACATTCAGAGTCTACAGTGACTATAAGAGTCAGAAATATCTGGTTAATTAGAAGGAGTTAAATGTAAGGCATTACATAGACGGCGATGTAATACACCTTTGTGTTGGCACCAAGACAGTGAAAGAATTGCAATTAGATCTGAGCTTGTATAATAAGCAACAGATAAAGTTAAGATGACTCAGGAAAGGATGTAGACAACTCAGGGGGAAAAGAAATTGCGTTAGTAAATGCGATTTGGAATGATGTAATTGGAGATGCAACATGGGAGCTAGAGGACAAGATGAAGGAACAATACCCTCATCTATTCTAAGGTATGACAAAATTTTAAGGACAAAATTTCTTTTTAGAAGGGGACAATTGTAACACCCCGAAAATTGCTTGTTTCCTGATTTATATTCATTTTATAATTTTTGTGATTTTTGTCAATTTTTGTGAATTATTTCGATAATTTTGATTATTTTAATATATTTTTTGATTTATGTGCGCATTGAACGGAGCCTGTAACACCCCAAAAATTATTTGTTTCATGATAAATAGTCATTTTATAATATTTGTGATTTTTGTGAATTTTTGTGAATTTTTCTAGAAACATTAATTATTTTAATATATTTCTTGATTTGCATACGCGCTAAATGGAGCCAGGAAAACAAAATATTTTCCCTGAGGCTAGAAAACCTTAAACTGTGGAAACATTGATGGGGGATCTTACTAAACCTGAGGTCAGGCACAGTTTACGAAATTTTTGTTTTTCGAGATTTTATCTGATAAATAAAATCACAGCACGCTTTATTATCCGTTGGACAATAAAATACTGGTTTTGTTAACTGTGACTTTTGTCCATTGGATAATAGCTTATAGTAAAATGCTTATTATCTTTTCTAGAATATCTACTTTATATCACATCACTTTGACTTTGCAAAAAGTGAAGAGTTGGCTTCTTGAAGAAGCTTTGTTTTTGGCTTGTTGGAGAAGCCAATTTCACCAAGCTTGCAGGAGAAGCTTCCCCCTCTCTCCTCAATGAAGCTCCACAGCAATAGGAGGGAAATGTGACAAAATTTTATCACTTAATCAATTTCACTTTTCGAAAATCCGAAAACTTTTCTATCACTTTCTTTCTCTACCTTTCTCTCCTCTCACTTTTTCTCTCACATTTTCTTCTTCCTTCTTCCTCCTCTCTGCCACGGCTACACCTCTCCATTTCCCCTCCATGGATGCTTGATTTCAAGCAACCACTTTGCTTGAACCCATATTTCCTTTGAAGCTTTTCATTTCTTGTTGGAACCACTTTCAAGAACTCATATTTTCCTCTCTATTCTCTCCTCTCTTCCACGGCCAAGACACCCACTTTTGGCCATCCACATTTTCTTGCTCAACCAACCTTGTTTTTTACATCTCCTCATCATCTTAAACCTTTTCTCTTTTGTGACCATCACCTAAATCTACCATTTTCATCTTCTTTCATAAAGTTCTAAAGTTTGAAGCTTTGAGGTAAAGTTCATGACTTTTTATTTTTCTCTTCTCTTTTTCATGATCCTTGGTCACTTTGGTGATCAAGGATTCTTTTTTTAAGTTTTGGTTGGCGATTATGTGAGTTTGACCATCCTAGGGTTTTGGTGGAGGAGTTGGACGAATTTTAATAGCTTAAAGGAGCTTCCTTTTGATCTTCTCTTGAGGTAAGAGGGAGATTAACCTCATCGACCAAACATGGTGGTGAGAAAATGGAAATGTTGTGTTTGTAAGTGAAGAATCCATGTGAGGATTCCTTCACTTAATTATGTGATGATCGTTTATGCTTATTTGCTTTATATGAATTTGACTTTGTATGATTTATGCTTATGTGCTTAGTTATGCTCTATTATGATTTAAGCATGGATGTGCTATAGTATGATTTGATAATTGAAGTATGATATGTGCTTGGAATCTTGTTGTTGGAGGATGAAAATTTAGAGGTCTAAGGACCATGAGGCTCAAGGCCATTAAGCCCATTTTGGGGTAATCCAAGTCAAAAATATTTTATAAATTGTGAATTTAGTTGATTAGGTAATAGGGATATGAATCAAAGATTTTTAAGTGTAGAAAGGAAATAAATGTGATTTTATTAATTGGAAAGAATGGATTTTTTCATAGGTCATAAAGAATGAAAATGGAAGATGATATTAAGTTTAAAATATTTTGTTTAAAAAGGATTTCTAGAGGAGCATGGAAATGTATAACTTTTATTGAATAAATAATGATTTTGTAGTAGAAATGGAAAAAGGAGCTTTAAAGGTGATTAGAGATTCAAAGTATTTTACTTAAGGAGAATGGAGCAAAGTTTTATTATTAGATAATAATATTTTAATTAAGATGACGGAGCATAAGTTTTAAAAGTGATTTAGAACTCAAGATATTATGTTTAAGAGGATTTTAATAAAGGTAGTGGAAGTAGTTTTTAGTAAAGTAATATAATACAGATTTTTGGGAAAATATTGGAAAACGTTTATGCGATTATGAAGATAGTGGTTTGCTATCAGGCTGACGTACTGGACCAAATTTTGTTAAAAATATGGTTTATGGCTTGTGGTGGCTTAGATTCTGCATTGAATTATCGTGCATTGAACACTATCATACGTTGAATGTAACACCCCAAAAATTGTTTGTTTTATGATAAATAGTCATTTTATAATATTTGTGATTTTTGTGAACTTTTGTGGATTTTTCCAGAAATGTTGATTATTTTAATATATTTCTCGTTTTGTGTGTATACTGAGTGGAGCCGAGAAAATGAAATATTTTCCCTGAGGCTGGTAAACCTTGAACTGTGGAAATGTCGATGAGGGATCTTACTAAACCCAAGGTTGGACATAGTTTACGAGGTTTATGTTTTTTGAAATTTTATCTGATAAATAAAATCGTCGTACCGTAAAATTATCTGATGAACAATAAATACTATTTTTATTAACTGTAACCCTTGTCCACTGGATAATAGCTTTAGTAGAGTGTTAGTCATCTTTTGTAGATAGCACTTTAATGACATCATCAAAGATGACATCATGTATGTGACATCATCTTTTGACTTTTGGAAAAGTGTTCTAAAACTTCCCAAAGAAGCTTTGTACAAAGCTTCCAAGGGAAGCTTTGTTTTCTCTCTCCTCCCTCCCACACTCCACGGCAATGAGGTCATTTTGGAGCCAAAAACGAGCTTTTCACTTTGTCACCTTTTCACTTCTAATTTTGAAATCACCAAAACGTTATCACCTTTCTTCTTTCTTCATCTTTTTCTCTCAAACTTTTCTAATCTCATTTCTTGTTTCCTCTCATCATCCTAAGACTTTTCTCTTTGGTGGTCACCTCCAAAATCTTTCTTTTTCATCTTCCACCATTGAAGCCCTCACTTGAAGCTCTAAGGTAAAGTTCTTAACTTTTCTCTTCTTTTCTTCTCTTTTCCATTTTTCTTGGTCAACTATGTGACCAAAGACTCCTCTTTTCATGGTTTGAGTGAGGATTGTAAAAGTTTGCTCACTTTAGGTTTCTCTTAAAGGTGGAGGACGAAAATTGCAACAAAGGGAACAAAAAGCTTGCTTTCTTGTGTTGTCTTCTATAGATAAGAGGGAGATGATTCTCTTCAACCTATCTTGGTAGTGAGGAAACGTTTTTGGTGTTGTTGATGAGGAATCCATGTGGGATTGCTCTCTTTGTTGTGATGTTCTCTATGTTTTTATTGCTATTTTGACTTGTATGATTTATTGGTTGTAATTATGTGTCTTGATGGTTATGGAATATATATTATATTGCTTGGATTGATGTATGGAAAAATTTAGGGCTCGTTGCCCTTTTGGATTCGTGGTCAAGAGGCCAAATATTTGGGGTGTTCAAGACTTTATCTTTGTAGAAATTGGAACTTAGGTGATTGAGTGTTAAAGAATTAATTAATGGAATAAAAAACTTTGGGTTCTTACCTCTTGGGAGGTCATGGCCTCAAGGGCCATATTGACTAAAATTTATGCATCAAGCAAAGGCTTATGTGATTAGGTGATTTAAAAAGTTATTATGGATTCATAAGATGGAAAAATGAAGGAAAGAAATTTACTTGATGACTTAGGGTGATTTTAGACTTAAGAAAAGAACAAGAGTGTTTGTGAGGCTTGAAGAACCTTAGAATAATTTTCTAAGTGAATATGATTAAATTAAAGTAAAGAACTTGGCTAATTAAGAAAAGTAAGGATTGAATGAGAATTGCAAGAGAATTTCTCTAGAGAAAGATTTCATAAGCAATGTTAAATTAAAGTGAAATTCTATAATAAACCTTAAAAGTGTATTGTCACATTTGAGAACTTGATAATGTGTTGTTATAGGTCCATGAGTGGGACCAAGAATCTGTTGATGTTTAACTTGGCCAAATTGTGGTATGTTATGGCAAAGTATATCATTGTTAAATATACATGAACATGCATTGAGTCATCATGCATTGTCGAAGTAAGGCTTTATGCCTAGGAGATTGAATCACACCTTAGTGCAGGTGCGAATATACTAGTGTAGGTCATTTGTTGACCTTGGGGGTGTCGGGGCATGAGTGTCTCACAATGGACAGTTGGTAGCTCCTCTAGGCTGTGAGATAGACCGATGCAAACGCACCGACGATCCAGACCGAGACACTGTCCTATGTCACGATCTTGTGAAGAATACCATGTATAAAGCCTTGTTGCGCAAATTATTGATTTTCTAAAAGCACTTGATTTTAGGCTAACGAGATACTGGCATGTCTCCTTGATCATTCTCTCTGATGTTTGTGTCTAGCTCCATGGAGTAGGATTTTTGGTACCATGTGCACGTGCATAGTTAGTCAACATATTATTTGACATTTATTTATATGATGATGGAACTGTTGTTTTTATTGATATTATGACTGCTTAGATTAGTTAAGTTGTTTGCTATTTGGATCTTGATGCTGATTATTATTCCTGCTATGCTATGTGGGCGTCTTGTGCTATTCTGTTTCTTTACTACCATATTTGGCATTGAATGTAGGATGTCTCACCTCTTTTCTATATTTTTGTTATTCTGTTTATATATGTGCTTCTTGAAAGACGTCGGTGAAGAAGGGGAAGTGCACGAATTCCCTGGCTTTTGGCATGATTTTGATTAGTTGTCTGTGTGGAAATGGCATCCGGACCACGAGGCTTTTTGGGTTATGTTAAGTTGATGTTTCATGGAGGTCCGAATTGTTGGCACATCAACGTAAGTACGGATCGCTGCATCTACCACGGAGACGTGACTGTGTCTCTGGCGTGGGTTTGTCATGACCTGCCTGTCTTTACTTTCAATGCACACTTATACTTAGAGTTTTACTTGCCCATACATGATATGTGGGGTGATTGTTACTACACTCCACAAGAGGACTCATCTTTTCCTCTGCACGAGCCCCTGCTCGTAATTCGGTGGCTCTGATGAGGATTTCCTCTGCGTGGAAAACCCTGAGGAGGATCCAGCTACGGTTCCTTCTCATTAGTTTTAGGGGTTGATACTGTTCATAGCTGCTGATGGCTATCTGTAAATCTTTTTAGGGACTTGATGTTTTGTCCTGTTAGTGTGTTGTATATGATCTTTTTGGGGGCATATAAAGCTACCGTTTCTTTTGTATAACTGTTGATGTATCTAAACACGTATGATATATATAATGTATGAATGTATGGTTTACTCATCTTGTGAATTTCTGTTGTAATTATGTTTTATCATTTTATTACAAAAAAAAAGAATTCACTAATTTACTATACGTTTACAAATGAACAGACTATTATATATATATATATATATCAACCGGGTCTAATTAATAGTTTGTTGTCCGAGTTCGTTTTATGTGTCACGCTTCCTTCCCAAAAAGGGGTCATTACACTAGTTTGGTATCTAAGCCCCGGTTTAAGTTTTCTTTTGGGTCTTTGTGGTTAGGTCTGTCTTATTTATGTTGTGTGATTCTCTGTGTTTGGTATTCCGAAAGGATAAATCTAATTCTTCCTTATGTTTTTATTCAGTTTAACTCTGAAGAAACGTAATGGCACACGGTGGAGGTATTGCTGCAGTTGTTAAAGCCATGCAACGAATGGCGGACATTATTGCACAACAAATTGAGAGAGCTACTCAACAGCAAGAAAGGGCTGCACAACAGCTAGAAGCAACAGCTGATGCTCAAAATCTGTCAGAGTTTCGTTGTACCAACCCACCTCAGTTTAAGGGGGAATTTGATCCAAAGAAGGCTAGTCTTTGGATCAAGGAGCTAGAGAAAATTTTCAGAGGCATGAACTGTGCCGATGACAAGAAGGTAACCTATGCTACCTTCATGCTGATTAGAGACGCGAAAGATTGGTGGAACGGAGCACAGAGACTACTAGTAGCTGAAGGCCGAGTAATCACCTGAGAGGTATTCAAGGATAAATTCTTGGAGAAGTATTTCGCAGCAAGTGCAAGACATGCCAAAGAGATGGAGTTTGTAACACCCTCCTTAGGGCATCATATTTCTGACTACCAACTCCCAATCTGAAAATGATTTCATAAAAGGTTTGAGTTATAAAAGATGGGTTTTAAAATTTCTTTTCATCAAAGACGGAAACATAAACTTACTGATATCCATAAGTATTACTAAAAATATATTTAATATACAATATTGACACCAATTAATATTTAATAATTTAAAGAGAAATACAAACTAACAGAAAACTCTCTTTCTTAAATAGTAGCAAACCCTACGACGGGTCCTACTTAATAGCACGGTACAACACTAATCGAGAAAACTTAACATACTTATTCCTTCTTGTATCCATCTAGATGCATCAGACATCTGTTCTATGTCAACACTGCACGCTATCAAATCTGGAATGGTCATTCTCTGATGTTGTCACCAATTTCAGAATATCTGCCACCAGTTATGTCTAAGACAACTCGTTCCATCTATTATATAATTTTTAATAATACAAACACAGCAAAATAATATAACAAAGAGGTGAGATCACCTACACCAATACCAACATGGCAGCACAGAGATAACACAACAACATATCATATAGATATATCATGCTATCAACATTAATCAATTATCATCATCAAATCATTTATCAATTCAATTATCATTCAACATCTATGGTGATGCCCTCATCATTATCCAATTATCATTATCATCATCCAAGTATTCAAAACAATTGTCATAGCCAATATTCCTCAATTAATATATCATACATATATAAATGCTCAGATTCATGCATGCGCACATAGACTCAATGTCCTACTCCATGGAGCTAATACTCAGTTCGGAGAAGTCAATCCGAAAGATCTGTCTGTACCAAAATGCCTCAGACCAAGTGCTATAATCCTCATTTTGATTTTTACACATCTAGCATATACACGACAGTCTTTACGAGATCATGATTAAGAATAGTGTCTCGGTTAGGATCATTGGTGCGTTGCATCGGTCTAACCTACGGGAAGAAGCGCGACCAACCACCCGTGTAAGCAACCCGCACCCCGATGCCCCCATGGTCAACAAGTAACTTACACTACGCATATCGCACCCACTCAAGAAGTGTACGTCTCTCCTAGGCAAATAGCCTCATACAGTCCCTCGGACCTTTCCAATGCATGTTCAATGCACCAATGCCAATCATAGGCAAAATTTATCATTTTCTCATATAGTGTTCATACACTAGTTCATGCATATAAAATGCACCAATGCCAATCACAGGCAAAATTCACCATTTCCAATGTATGTTCAATGCATCAATGCCAATCACAGGTAAAATTCACCATTTCATATTCAGGGTCCACACATTGGCTCATTCTCAGTTTAATTTCATAATCTCATAATTAGGGTCCACATACTGGCCCAACAGTGATCATACTGTATTTTTAATAGCAAAATCATATTATCACGTTTTCATAGTCACAAAACACTTTTGTCGTGTTTTCACAATCGCGCAACATTGTTGTTACGTTTTCACAATTTTGCAACGTTTCTGTTGCGTTTTCAAATCATGTAATGATTTTTCAATGTTTTCTCAATCACGTAAAATCATTTACACGTTACTCAAATTACGTAGTGATTTTCCACCATTTTCACAATCGCGTAACTTAAAAATTATTTTTTAAGTCGCGTAAACCATTTTCCATCATTTTCAAAATATTTAAACGCTTTCCAAATTGCGTAGAAATATTTCAACATTTTTCAAATCGCGTAGCTTAAAAATCACGTTTTTAAGATACGTAAACATTTTTCACCATTTTACAACCACGTAAAATATTCCTCAATATTCTAAACATTATTTTTGGACTTCCAAACAAATCAATATCATTTCTAACATCATTTTTCCATTACGAAAAATATTTCTCAACCTTCAAAAATTTATTTCCACTTTTCTCAAAATATTATGGACTTTGTACTTCCTTTTCCATATTTTCTTACTCAAGAAAATCTTTTTCCACATTTCTTTGCTCAAGAAATCTTTTTCCACAATATAATTCACAAAAGAATCCTTTTCTAAAATATAATCCACAAAATCACTTTTCCATTGATATAAATCAATGTTTCAAATCTTAAAAATATAATCAACAAAATCATTTTTCCATTGATATAAATCAATGTTTCAAATCTTAAAATTTCACTAACGCTATCCAAAACCCAAAGAATGAGTTATACGTTAGAAAATATCAAATCACTATTATATTCTCCATTTTTCTCAAATCAATTCTCTTCAAAATAAATTGAGATGTGTTTGAACCTCTCTTTTTCATTTACATACTTAAATTCATTTCTCAAGTGATAAAATACTCTGATTCCCTTTCTGAATTCCTTGTACTAATTCAAATTACATTTCCACTTGGAAAATCACTTTGTTTAATAAAATCAAGGCATTACAAGCCTTCAAAAACGTGGACATGACTATTGAAATCATCAAAACAATTTTCCTTCTAAGTCAATATGGTTTTACACAAACAAAACCATTAAAAATCCTTTACAAAAATCTAAGTACTTGGTCTTTGAAATCAAATCATTTGTTCATTTTCATTTTTCACTTTCTTTGCAAATCCTTAAAATCAACATTGCTATTTTCCTTTAAAACTCTTGATCAGTAAAACATGTAGAACTTTTTACACAAAATAAATCAATAAAAATCTTTCTAAAACCGTGTTCATGTACTCTTTGAAAAATAAATCCTTTGTTTATTTTTCTTGTTTTTCTAAATATCTCATTTCATCATTCATGAAAATATTAATTTGTGACACCTATTTTGAAGTGTCTTGGCCAAAATTCACCATTTTCTAGGGACCAAAAATTAATTCCCTTGTTCTTGAAAAATTTCAACATAAACCCTCATCATGGGCCTCAAAACCGTAGCCCTCTTCCTTTGGCCATTGGAGCAAAAAATTGATTTCTTTTCCATCATCTTATCATGGCATACATATACATAATTTCAACATATTCTCATCATGCATATTATAAGCATACCATATAAGCCATAAAATCATGCAAAGCACATCAAGCATAGGCAAATAATCAAAGCATATAAACACCCACAAATTATTACATGACTATGGATATGAATCCTCACATGGATTCACTATCCATCAAATACACAACCATCTCTCACCACCATACTTGGTTGGTGAGATGAATCTCCCTCTTACCTCTTGAAGATCCTCAAAAGCTCCTTATTTTGCTTCTCTTTCCAAGTCCTTCACCACCAAGGGCTTCTCAAATACAAAACAAAACATATATTTATTAGTAAATCAAGCTTGAAGAAGATAAACCATGGATCAAACATGGCTTAGAACCTTGAAAATCAAAAGAAAAGTGAAGAATAATAAACTTCACCATTAAAGCTCCAATCTTTAGCTTGAAGAATAAGGTTGAAGATGAATGATTTAGAGGAAGTCTCCAACATGAAAGTTGCTTAGAATATCATGTAGATTTAAGATCTATGGTTGGAAGAAATTAAAAGAGATTGGATGGTGATTTTAGATGGTATGGCCGAAATTCCTCTTGAAGAACAAAGATGGAATTTTTTATTTTTGTGAGGGAAAGGTTTCTTAGACTTGGTTAAGGTAAAGAATGAAGTGAAAACACTTGGTTTCCCTTCCTATCAATTTCGTGGAGCTCCTTGGAAAATCCCTAAAAATCATAAACAAATCTTAAAATCAATAACAAGTGAAGGAATAGATAAACCATGATTTAAGCATGGCTTATAAAATCAAAACTAAAAGATTGGGTGAAGAAATATGAACTTTACCATTTTTGGTAGAAACTTGAAGCTTGGATTTGAAGCTCAAAATGAATGATTTGATGAAAGCTCGTAACTAGAGATGTTCTTCGAATAAGGTAAGGATTCAAGAAACTAGGTTAGATAAAATTTTTGAGTGATGGAGGGTAGAATTAGGGTACTTGGCCGTGAGCTATCTTGGAGAGGAAGGAGAGAAATTTTTCTAAGAGTTTGCTTGAAGGAAATGATCAAGAATGATCAATAAGTGACCAAGACAACTAATAATGGTCTTCAAACCTATCTAAGCCCTTAAGCATGCACCAAAACCGTCCCCCCTTCAAGCATTCTCCTAAGGATGCTAAATGATCAATAATGATGCATAATTGACCAAGGCATCTAATAATGGTCATAAAACTTTTCTTTAGCTCCAAAATGAAGCACAAAATCGTCCCCCGTCCATGCATGCATTCTATAATGTTGTCATCTTTTCAAGCCACCATTTAAAGCATTTTAGGCCATTGATTAGATCAATGGTTAGGATTTAGGTAGACTTTTGATTAGAAGACTTAATCTAGGCCATTAGATCTTTTTCCTTAAAATTCTAGCCATTAGATCCATCTCCAAAAATAAAGGGTCAAGATTACTCCTTCTTACTTTTAATCCAAGGGTCATAATTAGTCATAGCCATTTTAGAAGACCAAATCTCCACCATTGATTAAATCCACATCCAATGGTCATAAATGATCCATCTCCACCATTGACTTAATCCAAATCCAACGATCACAAATGGTCCTAGCCACTTTATAAGATCAAATCTCCACCTTTGATTTAATTTTTCATCAAATGGTTGTAAATGGTCATAACCATTTTATTAGACTAATCATACACCGTTGATTAAATCGACGGTTGATATCAAAGTCTTCAATATTTAGACTTGCTTCCTATTAGTCCGTCAAAAGAATTAAACTTGTTTCCTATTAGTCCGTTGACAAGCGCCGAACTCAGTCAAAATTATAATCGAAGTTATTACCTAAACTTGTAGTATAGTGAACAACACCGGATCGTCTCCTCAAGGATCGTAGATGCAATTTGATCAAATGAAGTGAAAGTTAGAAAAAGGGGGGTTTTGATGGTTCAAGGATCGCAGTGACAGGATTTAAAGAGAAATAACAATTAGAAGAACAAATAATCAGTAAATCTATCCGAGATTGGGTGGATTCAATCATAGACCTTTCAACAAACACCTGAAATACATTTGAATGGTTAACTTGGATTTAACCGAGATCTCTCGCATCAGATCCATAATTCATACTAGACAATCGTCGTAATTCAATTGACAAGTGATAAACACAAATCTGCAATCGCACCATTCATGTAAATATATGTCAATTTAAGCACCGAATTCAATTAACCTAGGCACAAATCAATAACCTAACCTCTTCAATTACGTGATTAGTTTAGATCAATCAGTTCTAAGTTTCATCACAAATCTCAATCTTTAGTTATGTGATTAATTCAGATCAATCAGTTCTAAATTTCATCACAATACTTAATCTTAAACCAAGATCAAATCAGATCAAACATAAACAGAATCACCATTCATGCATTCAAGATCAAGAGAACAGAAGAAGAAGAGAAGAGGAATTCAAATATAAATCCAATACATTACATAACCAAGGTCTCAAGAATCCAAGCCACAATCTCTTCAAGAGTCCCGAATTGACTAGAAGTGACTTAGCTCTCTATTACAATGAAGGAAAAATATACAAGAACTATGAAAAGCTATCTCTAACACCAAGTGTGTGTTGTTCCTAGAGCTCTCCACATGCTTCCTTTTATAGAGGATTCAGAGTAGTAATAGATGGGTAGATGGGATTAGTAGGTGGATGAGTAGGTAGATGAGTAGGTGGGTGAGTAGGTGGGTGAGTAGGTGAGCTACCTTGTCTCCGAAATTCTTTATTGCTGAACTCATTGATTTCGTCATTTCTGAGCCAAGTGGTCTTCATGAAAGTTCTAGGAAATTGTCTAAGCTTTCCAATGGCTCTGGAAATACCCAAAAATTCGTCCTACAGCCCAAGATATGACTCAATTACTACAAACTGTTCAGGACCAGTTTCAGCACCTCTGTTTTGACTTTCAGACCCAATATCTCCATCAAGGAGCCCGAATCAAGTTTTGTGCTTGTCATGAAAGTTGTACATATGGGTCTTAACTTTCAGATTACAAATTTTCAGCCCATTTTATATGCCCAAACTCGAATTATGTTCTGGTTACTACACACTGTTCGGGTTCCAGTCACAAATCCCGTATTCTGATTTTTATACCCAATTAGCTCCACTAGATGTCTGAAATTGACTTTGAGCTCTTCATCAAAGTTGTAGAGCTCTCTCTTATCTTTCCTACAAGGTAAAATTCATAATTATCAGACATTTAGAACTCAAGATATGGCTAAAATACAGAAACAGTGTAAGACCCGAATAATGCTTAAAAAATCAATTAAGTCCGATTCGAGTTCAAACTTACAAAACATAATCAAATTCAATCAATTAAGTACATGAATAGTATAAATGACTAATAATGAGGGTTTATTAATGTATAAAATATATGATTATCAGATTCCCCCACACTTAGCTTTTTGCACTCCTGGGCAAAACATTTAAAACTAAAGTTAGAAGACAAAGACATACGACACAAACTTAAAAGCTAAAAACTCTAAAGAACTCAATGAAGCAAGAAGAGTAACAAGAAATTCAAGAGATCAAAGCATAAATGAGGTAACATTTCTTCACATCTCAAACCAACAAGCAAGGAAACTTCCGTTGAAAAGAATGAATTAAGAATGATAGATCTTCACAAGATTCCCTCTCAATCTCTCAAGTGTTTAAAAGGTAGGTATTTCACTCAATTCAACCCATGAAAATTGCACTACCATAAGCTTGCTTATCTTCTACTTCTCCACTACTCAAAACACATGCACACACAAATCATGAGGACTTTATTCAAGGATGTAGTGAGGTCAAGGTAATGAGAAGAGGATAAAATGGATATGAGAAGATAAATACCAAAGAAAATAAAGCAAATGAGAAGTGAGTTCAAATAACAAGCATAAAAGTTCATCTCAACTCTAATGTATATCCCTTTACATATTCATTTCCCAATCCTTTTCTCTTTTTATATATATATATATATATATGAACATAACTATATACATACATTTTTCCTTTTTTTTTCTAGGCACTCTTTCTTTTCTTTTTTTTTTTCAACAACCATTTTGTACACATACCCCCACACTTGTTCAAAAACTCATCCATTAACAGGCTAATGTTCTTTTATTCCCTAAGGTAAAGTAAGAACACGATTTTTCATTTAAGGCACATAATGAGCTAGAAACAAGGAATGGTCAAATAAGCTCAAAGGGGTTAAGCAAAGGAAAGTATACAAGGTTGGCAGGAATCAGAGAATTTTCGAGAAGTCAAAAGAGTGCTTGATATCATATTGAAAACAAGGTTGGCTATTTGGTTAAACTAGTTAATTAAGAAAGAGGGCCTCAATCATGTTCATGCATGCTGTAACGCCCCAATTTTTAGAAAATATTCAATGCAAGTTCTAGTTTTGGTCATTTTCATGCTTTTGTATGAATGACACAAGCTGTGTCCCTATTTTTCTGTTCTCGATTTTTTGTATAAAAACAATTCGATAATACAGTTCAAATTTTATTTGATCGTTTTTACGTAATTTGTTTCGAGATAAAAATAAAATTTTTTCTCATCCATCAAGTATAATTTTTCAAGAAAGATATAAAGTTATATAATCATGCAATGGATATTTTATTTGAACGTTTTGGATGATTACCTACAAAAAAAACATGGAAAATGACCTCTACCCCGAACATCTTAACTGTTTTTGTCTGCTTTTAATTGTTTTCTTCTTGATTTAATGCCCGAAAATACCGCTCGTGATTTTATATGGACTTTTTGTGTGATTTGCTCGAGGGTGAAAATAATATTTTCCGGGCCGGGAAAATCTTATTTTATTATTTAAAAAGTGGGATCTTACTTAACCCGATTAGAATGACTAAAAATAATCTTTTAATTTTTAGGATCGTCAAATGCAAAATAATTTTATATTATTATAATATTATTTTATTAGTCAAGTATGTTTTAGTGACAAAATTAGTGGAAGGAAATATTTTGCGGGACCCACAAAGATTGGGTGGTTAGATCGGTAGAGCTTAATTAATCACCGAGATTAGCAAAGTAGAACTTTCAGAATTCAGTGACAGACGATCATCTAATCGACTCAATTAAAAATTAAATACAACGTGTGACTCAATTCATGTGAGTCACCATAAGCTAACCAATGGAAATCAAGCTTGCTCACCAAGGCTTGATCTTGGCCTTTGATTCATCCAATGGCTTGATGAAGCCAAGCAAGGTGCCCACCTTGCACCTCACTTAATGTTTATGCCAAGAGGCCTTAGGAGACCAAAATTACCTTTCTCCTTCATCACTTTTCTCTCTTCTCTCTCATCAAAACCCTAGCCACCATTCTTGTCCATTTTCTTCACCATTTTCGGCCAAGACACTAACTATACCATCCAACCATCCAAAAATTTTTCTAACCAAGTTTCCTTAACCTAAACACTATTCTAAGAACCTTTGTAGTTGGGAGTTTCTTCAAATTCTTCCATCTAGGGCTTGGAAACCAACCTTGAAAGTTTTACCTAGAAGGTGAAATTTCATGCTTTTCTTTTCTCTCTTCTTTTTCAAAGTTCTAAGCCATGATTTTTCCATGGTTTAGCTTCTTTTTCATGGTTAGTAACATGTAGATTTTGTTTGAGATTTCTAGGTATTTTTGGTGGTGAAAACCGTGACCTAGGAGGTGTGAAAGCAAGCCTTTGTCTTCATTTAAGGTAAGAGGAAGACAATTCTTATCATCTCTTGATGGTGGTAAGGAGATGGAGCCATTTGTGATGTTTGTAGAATCCATAAGGATTCGGTGGTCATGTGTTAATTATGTGTGTATTTGTTAATTTTTGTGGTTGCTAGTAGTTTATGTGGTAATTGTTATTAGCTTTCTTGTTTGATGATTGTAATAATTTTGCATGTCTATTAGCTTTTGAAAGCATGTCTACAAGCTTTAATTTAGGTTGTATGTGTTAGAAAATATTTTTGCATGTGTTAGAAATATAATGCATGTGTTAGAATTGTATGATAAAGTATAGGATGTGAATAACATGTGTATAAATTTGCATGAGTGTTCCAAAGAACACATCCACTAGCTCACGACAATGACAAGTTTGGAGGACCAAAATGTTCTCTTGATTTTTCCTAAAGTGTAACTTAATTAACCTAGGAGAATTAAAGTTGTTTATTCCATCAGAAAGTTTCTAATTGATTTGATCAAAGAAAATGCATTTAGAAATCAAATGGTAAAAACTTAATATTTTGGGTCAACATGCCTAAAGGATTAAATTAACTATTGTTAACTATTTTCTAAAATGATTTAATGAACTTAGACAATATAATACATTTGATATGATTTAAAAGGTGAAAGCCATTTTGGAAATCAAATGCAAAAGTTTTATGAAATTTGGCCAACATGCCACTATAGGTAATCATGATTTCTAAAACTTGATTCTAAACCTTTTTCAATTAAAAAGAAACAATACAGGTTAAGAAGAAATTTTCTATAATGATTTTTGAAGGAACCAATTGATTAGAGGTAAGTCTAAAGGGTTAAAAATTCATAATTTTATCATTAGGAAGGAAATACTAAAGAATGTTAAGAAATTTTCTAACATATAGCTCACTTTTGGTTTTGAAGCATGTTAGAGATTTCAAAAAGAATTAAATGAAATGGTTAAAAATTAGGTAAATGGAAATTTTATGGATAAATTAGGAAACCATTATTATGATATTCTAAACAAAATTGTCAATTTTTAGTAAAAATGAACCAATAAGATAACAAAAATATCTAAAAACAAGATGCGGTATGAAAAATTATTCTACGTAATTTAAATGTACTAAGTACTATTTCTTTTGTTTAAACAAGTAATTTTAAAGGCATTCGAATAAGAAAATGATTTAAAAATCCTACACGATTGAGAAAACGTATTAAAAATGCTACGCGATTTTAAAAACAGAAAAATATCTTTACCCGATTTTTAAACGTTTGTAAAAACGACGAGATTTCAAAAACGCGATAAAATTTCTACGCGATTGACCGTTACTATATTTATTTTTTTCATTGTCAAAAAAATGTGAACCCTGAGGCTTTTGAGGTTATTTATTGTCGGGAAAAAGTGAACCCGTATGTGCTTTTTGCCATTGAGGGCATATTTTTATCTTGAGGGCATTTTCATAATTTCATATATTTGGAATTATGTTTTGTCTTTATACCAATTTTTGGTGTTTTGGTTGATTTGAGACGAATCACATCGTGTTGTCGATGCGATAAACGTAGTGTGGTTCATTGTTCTAATGAACTTGGAGACTTTAGTGTACGGGATCCCACATGTGGACACAGTTGGTAGCTCCCTACGGGCCGTGGTAAACCGATAGCACACTAATGTACTCGACATTCACTATATTTAATCGAGGTTTGTAAAGTCTAGTAGTACATTGCCTATAGTGCCACAACGGGAGACCGTGAACTATACTACGCTGGATGGTGGATTTCAGTAAAGTGCCGTAGGCTATTGGACGCAACGTGTGACCGCGTAATAGTTGGTTGGGCAGCCGTGGTACTAATAGATTTTGCAAGTCATTCTCTCGATATCTGTTTGGGTTTAGCTCCATGGAGTAGGGTTGTGTTTTGGTGTATTTGATTATATCTTGAATAATATTCCATTTTCTCTATTTATCTTTATCTGGTAATATCTTGGATGTTTTTACATTTTCTCTATTTATATTTATCGATAATTCTTATGTTAGTTGTCCATTTCTTATCTTATTTTATCACGTGAGATTGATTTATCTATGTGGTTTTCTTTATTTGTGTTATATCCGTGATGTTCGAAACACTAGGATATCTAATATGTACTCTATTCCATTCAATTATTACTTTGTTATAGCTTCAAGAAGGAGTATTGTATGAATCATGTATAGTTGTTATTTGTCGTCTTCTTATTGGCCGTGTTGTGATGATTTTATGTTGTCTTACCTCTTTATTGTATGTGTCTCTTGTCTATTTATTTTATGCGGTAAAGAGTTTGAAGAGGAAGAAGAGGAACGACCTCTTGAGATCGTATACCCGAGGAAGAGGAAGGTCGCAAGCCGACGATCGCTTTACGATCAAGAACCATCCGATCATCCATATCCTCTAGATTGATTATATGAGGATGGCGACGCTTGAGATTTTTGGGATTCATAGAGCTAGCTAGTATTTCATGGAGGTTCTCTGGCGTGGCATTTACGAGGCGATCGTGATTCTCGTGACATATGCGGGACGGGTGACCGTGATTTTACGTCATCGTTTGATGGAGAGCCCATTATGACTACGACGTTTTTTCGCACTTAGAGTTACCCTTATCCATTAGGCATTATTGGGAGGTGCTGAAAACCCCGAGCCTAGTGAGATAAGCATCGTATCGACCGCGCGATCCCGTTATCGCCGTGTGTCGAGACATCCGGGATATCTATCTCCCGATGATCATTTTGGTTGAGAGTGATCCATCCGAGGATTAGATAACCATGATGTTTTTTTTTTTTTTGGGGCCCAACAGTATTTCAGTATATATTAACTCTTTTATTGTTTTCTTTAATGTCTTTGTTTAAATAGTTGTAATCTTAGTTGTAAATTATTTGTACAGTTTATAACTTAATCATATGTATATTATTAGTGATGATGTATGTTTTTTTTTTATTTCGTATTTTTCGCATTATCTTTTTATTACATATTTTCACCTATCGTGAATTATTTTACAACCCGTAATAATATTTAACAAATGTTCCGCAACTTGGGTAGATTTTATTTCTATTTATTTTATTTTCTTTTATGTGTGACATCCTCCAAAGGGGTGTTACACATGCAAGTGAAATGTAGCCTCAAAAAGAATCAAAGCAAGTTCTAGAGTGGTCATTAACATGAGTGAAAATCACACAAGAAAGAAGCGAATGGCATAAATGTTGAATCCATCCATTAGGCTCAAAAACTCACAAGGTATGCATCCATCAAACTCAATTCATCAATTCAATCATCCATCACCAAGCATATCAGTTCAAGAAGGGAGAAAAGTTATTCAATCATGCAATGAACCCCTTTTTTTTTTTTTTTTAAAAAAAACAAACATAAAATCTCTCCCCCACACTTAATATAGACATTGTCCTCAATGTGAAAGTGATAAATAAAATGGAAAGAAAAGAACAACACAACCCGATGAGGGGAGATAATGGCAAGCAAAAAGATGCGTAAGAATCAAAGTGCAATGAACCTGAAAACTCACAAAACAAATGAGTAAAATGTAAAACCAAAATAACATGACTAGAATAATATAAAATTAAAGAAGAAATGCGGGTCTTTTAGAGTCAGATTCCCAAGACTGTAACACTTCTGTTCATCTCTGAAGAGATTCCACAATTAAGAAGTTCATGATGTACCAGGCCACAAGAATGCGTCTCAAGAGTCAATAAAGTATAACTTACTGACTCCTTACTCAGCCATTTAAAGTGAAGTATGATTTTATCTTCTCAGATTGTGAAAACCATCCCCAAAGATCTTGAAAACAAATCTAGTTAGGTTGCCTCCCAATAAGCGCTTGCTTAACGTCATTAGCTCGACGTTGGGACACTTCTTAGTGATCTTTATAATGTGGATGGTAAAAGCCCATCACTTTCACTTCCACATTTTTCGGCTTGAGATGGTGTCCATTGGTCTTATTAAGTGAGGTTGGTGAAAAGACTCCACCAAGATCCCATTGGTTGAAACGTGATGACCAAGTTATGGTTGACACAACATGATAGCTTTCACTAGGGTCCCATTGGTTGAAGTGCAATGACCAAGTTAAGCTTGAAGCATGAGGGCTCCCATTGGGTTCCCATTGGTCTTTCTTAATTTCGTTGACTTCACCAATGGTATGCAACACGTGTAATTTGCAATCCTGCTTTCATTGATAATGCTGAACCATGGCCTAAAAACAAAATCCACTTCAGTAGTTACTAGCATCTGCTGACTTTTCTCTTTCTTTGAAAATTCCTCAATGGCCTTCAACTCCACCTCCCTATATGTTTCAAATTATGTAACTACATTGTTGATAGATCCTTCTATATCATTAGATCATGCGTAAACAGAATCATTAGTTTTCAAATATGCAGAAATTTCAGCACACACAACACATTTTATATCACCATCATGATCAGCACATGAGTTGCAATTGATAGAATCATCAAAACCAATTAAATCAGGAAATTCAGCACACAACTCATCATGAGTTTCCTCAACTAAGTCTGCATGTAAATCAATATGACAATTAGAATGCAGGAGTTGGGAATTGTTTGGGGAAAGAGTTGGCCCGACTCTTGACATCTCAGTTCATTAACAGTGGTTGTCAACTTGTCAATTTGGGTTGTTAAATCCGAATAATGGCAGTGAAATTCTTTGGAACTCAATTTGGGTTTTCATCAAGTCCTCCCATGAAGGCTCAAGTTTTGTGGTTAATGGACTTGTTATCTCTGCATTGGAATGGCTGCTCATATTGAAATGATTGTTCTTTGTAGTGATGCCGTATTGCCATATCCCAGATCCGGATAGTATTCCCACTAGGGTTGTATGTGTTGAAGAAAGGGTCATAACTCACTGTTCTTCTTTCAAACCGTGGTTCATCGGAAAATAACCATTGCTTTGCAACAAATTGATCTGGAAAAACAGAACTACCATCTTGAAGTGTAGGGCATGCATATGTGGGGTGAGATGAACAAAAACAAATGTTACACACAAGTGTAGCTTCTCGCATTGGTGATTGTTGTCTCACTACTATATGTCTTACCAAAGAAGTCAACTCCTCAAGTTTTGACTCCATTATGCATGGTTCATTGTATCCTTAAAATGCAAACAGAATACAACAAAATGATAATGAAAGAAAAAGAAAAAATTAAAAAGAAAGAGTTAGTATGGGATCAACACTCAAAATATGCAAAAATAAATCTAGTTAATGCATCTAAACATTTTTAAAATTTATGGGAGCAACACAGGACAAAATCTACATAAAAATGAAACTAGAAAATGCAATAAAAAATAATAAAAAATTAAAAAAATGGTCTAAATGATAGAATTTTGAAAAACCAGGGTTGACCTCACAGTTTATGTGAGTCTTGTTTATCGGCTATTTTCCTTCACCGACCAAGTTTCATATTTTTCTGGGCACGTTCAGTTCGAAAATTGTATCAACTACCCATAATCACCAGTTTTCCGTCTTTCCTTCACTAGAGAAATTCAGAAATCTAAGAAAAAAATTGTTAGTGTAGTATGAACAATACTAGATAATGGATAAAAATGTTAGAAAAGTTAATAAAAAGCAAAGGTTAGTAAAAACACTTAAAATGAAAAGATTACACTTACTAATCCCCAAGCAACGACGCCAAAATTTTGACGAGCCGAACTCTCCAAAATTATAACCGAAGTTATTACCTAAACTTGTAGTATAGTGAACAACACCGGATCGTCTCCTCAAGGATCGTAGATGCAATTTGATCAAATCAAGTGAAAGTTAGAAACAGGGGGTTTTGATGGTTCAAGGATCGCATAACGATGGATTTAAAGAGAAATAACAATTAGAAGAACAGTCAATTTGAAATCTATCCGAGATTGGGTGGATTCAATCATAGACCTTTCAACAAACACCTGAAATACATTTGAATGGTTAACTTGGATCTAACTAATTATGGAGATATGTGACTTGGATTAGTGGGTGAAAGATCTCTGCATCGATCCGTAATTCATACTAGACAATCGTCGTAATTCAATTGACAAGTGATAAACACAAATCGCAATCGCACCATTCATGTAAATATATGTCAATTTAAGCACCGAATTCAATTAACCTAGGCACAAATTAGTAACCTAACCTCTTCAATTACGTGATTAGTTTAGATCAATCAGTTCTAAGTTTCATCACAAATCTCAATCTTTAGTTATGTGATTAATTCAGATCAATCAGTTCTAAATTTCATCACAATACTTAATCTTAAACCAAGATCAAATCACATCAAACATAAACAGAATCACCATTCATGCATTCAAGATCAAGAGAACAGAAGAAGAAGAGAAGAGGAATTCAAATATAAATCAAATACATTACATAACCAAGGTCTCAAGAATCCAAGCCGCAATCTTCAAGAGTCCGAATTGACTAGAAGTGACTTAGCTCTCCATTACAATGAAGGAAAAATATACAAGAACTATGAAAAGCTATCTCTAACACCAAGTGTGTGTTGTTCCTAGAGCTCTCCACATGCTTCCTTTTATAGAGGATTCAGAGTAGTAGTAGATGGGTAGATGGGATTAGTAGGTGGATGAGTAGGTGGATGAGTAGGTGGATGAGTAGGTGGGTGAGTAGGTGACCTACCTTGTCTCCGAAATTCTTTATTGCTGAACTCATTGATTTCGTCATTTTTGAGCCAAGTGGTCTTCATGAAAGTTCTAGGAAATTGTCTAAGCTTTCAAATGGATCTGGAAACACCCAAAAATTCGTCCTACAGCCCAAGATATGACTCAATTACTACAGACTGTTCAGGACCAGTTTCAGCACCTCTGTTTTGACTTTCAGACCCAATATCTCCATCAAGGAGCCCGAATCAAGTTTTGTGCTTGGCATGAAAGTTGTACATATGGGTCTTAACTTTCAGATTACAAATTTTCAGCCCATTTTATATGCCCAAACTCGAATTATGTTCTGGTTACTACACACTGTTCGGGTTCCAGTCACAAATCCCGTATTCTGATTTTCATGCCCAATTAGCTCCACTAGATGTCTGAAATTGACTTTGAGCTCTTCATCAAAGTTGTAGAGCTCTTTCTTATCTTTCCTACAAGGTAAAATTCATAATTATCAGGCATTTAGAACTCAAGATATGGCTAAAATACATGAAACAAGTAAGACCCGAATAATCTGAAAAAATCAATCAAGTCCGATTCGAGTTCAAACTTACAAAACATAATCAAATTCAATCAATTAAGTACATGAAGAGTGTAAATGACTAATAATGAGGGTTTATTAATGTATAAAATATATGATTATCAGATTCCCCCACACTTAGCTTTTTGCACTCTGGGCAAAACATATAAAACTAAAGTTAGAAGACAAAGACATTGACACAAACTTAAAAGCTAAAAACTCTAAAGGACTCAATGAAGCAAGAAGAGCAACAAGAAATTCAAGAGATCAAAGCATAAATGAGGTAACATTTCTTCACATCTCAAACTAACAAGCAAGGAAACTTGTTGAAAAGAATGAATTAAGAATGATAGATTTTCACAAGATTCCTCTCAATCTCTCAAGTGTTTAAAAGGTAGGTATTTCACTCAATTCAACCCATGAAAATTGCACTACCATAAGCTTGCTTATCTTCTACTTCTCCACTACTCAAAACACATGCACACACAAATCATGAGGACTTTATTCAAGGTTGTAGTGAGGTCAAGGTAAAGAAGAGGATAAAATGGATATGAGAAGATAAATACCAAAGAGAATAAAAGCAAATGAGAGGCAGTTCAAATAACAAGCATAAAAGTTCATCTCAACTCTAATGTATATCCCTTTACATATTCATTTCCCAATCCTTTTCTTTTTTTTTTTTATATATATATGAACATAACTATATACATACATTTTTCCTTTTTTTTTTTTCTAGGCACTCTTTCTTTTCTTTTTTTTTTTCAACAACCATTTTGTACACACACCCTCACACTTGTTCAAAAACTCATCTATTAACAGCTAATGTTCTTTTATTCCCTAAGGTAAAGTAAGAACACGATTTTTCATTTAAGGCACATAATGAGCTAGTAACAAGGAATGGTCAAATAAGCTCAAATGGGTTAAGCAAAGGAAAATATACAAGGTTAGCGGGAATCAGAGAATTTTCGAGAAGTAAAAATGCTTGATATCATATTGAAAACAAGGTTAAATGCTATTTGGTTAAACTAGTTAATTAAGAAAGAGGGCCTCAATCATGTTCATGCATGCAATTGAAATTAGCCTCAAAAAGAATCAAAGCAAGTTCTAGAGTGGTCATTAACATGAGTGAAAATCATACAAGAACTACCCATAATGGCATAAATGTTGAATCCATCCATTAGGCTCAAAATCTCACAAGGTATGCATCCATCAAACTCAATTCATCAATTCAATCATCCATCACCAAGCATATCAGTTCAAGAAGGGAGAAAAGTTATTCAATCATGCAATGAACCCCTTTTTTTATTTTTTTTTAGCAAAAAAGAAATATGCTAAAATCTCTCCAAAATTTTGACGAGCGCCGAACTCAGTCAAAATTATAACCGAAGTTATTACCTAAACTTGTAGTATAGTGAACAACACCGGATCGTCTCCTCAAGGATCGTAGATGCAATTTGATCAAATCAAGTGAAAGTTAGAAAAAGGGGGTTTTGATGGTTCAAGGATCGCAGTGACAGGATTTAAAGAGAAATAACAATTAGAAGAACAGTCAATTCAGAAATCTATCCGAGATTGGGTGGATTCAATCATAGACCTTTCAACAAACACCTGAAATACATTTGAATGGTTAACTTGGATCTAACCGAGATCTCTCGCATCGATCCGAATTCATACTAGACAATCGTCCGTAATTCAATTGACAAGTGATAAACACAAAATCTTAATCGCACCATTCATGTAAATATATGTAATTTAAGCACCGAATTCAATTAACCTAGGCACAAATCAGTAACCTAACCTCTTCAATTACGTGATTAGTTTAGATCAATCAGTTCTAAGTTTCATCACAAATCTCAATCTTTAGTTATGTGATTAATTCAGATCAATCGGTTCTAAATTTCATCACAATACTTAATCTTAAACCAAGATCAAATCACATCAAACATAAAAGAATCACCATTCATGCATTCAAGATCAAGAGAACAGAAGAAGAAGAGAAGAGGAATTCAAATATAAATCAAATACATTACATAACCAAGGTCTCAAGAATCCAAGCCACAATCTCTTCAAGAGTCCGAATTGACTAGAAGTGACTTAGCTCTCCATTACAATGAAGGAAAAATATACAAGAACTATGAAAAGCTATCTCTAACACCAAGTGTGTGTTGTTCCTAGAGCTCTCCACATGTTTCCTTTTATAGAGGATTCAGAGTAGTAGTAGATGGGTAGATGGGATTAGTAGGTGGATGAGTAGGTGGATGAGTAGGTGGGTGAGTAGGTGGGTGAGTAGGTGACCTACCTTGTCTCCGAAATTCTTTATTGCTGAACTCATTGATTTCGTCATTTCTGAGCCAAGTGGTCTTCATGAAAGTTCTAGGAAATTGTCTAAGCTTTCCAATGGCTTTGGAAACACCCAAAAATTCGTCCTACAGCCCAAGATATGACTCAATTACTACAGACTGTTCAGGACCAGTTTCAGCACCTCTATTTTGACTTTCAGACCCAATATCTCCATCAAGGAGCCCGAATCAAGTTTTGTGCTTGACATGAAAGTTGTACATATGGGTCTTAACTTTCAGATTACAAATTTTCAGCCCATTTTATATGCCCAAACTCGAATTATGTTCTGGTTACTACACACTGTTCGGGTTCCAGTCACAAATCCCGTATTCTGATTTTCATGCCCAATTAGCTCCACTAAATGTCTGAAATTGACTTTGAGCTCTTCATTAAAGTTGTAGAGCTCTTTCTTATCTTTCCTACAAGGTAAAATTCATAATTATCAGACATTTAGAACTCAAGATATGGCTAAAATACAGAAACAGTGTAAGACCCGAATAATGCTGAAAAAATCAATCAAGTCCGATTCGAGTTCAAACTTACAAAACATAATCAAATTCAATCAATTAAGTACATGAAGAGTGTAAATGACTTATAATGAGGGTTTATTAATTTATAAAATATATGTTTATCATCCGTCAAAAGTTGTCATAACCACTATTGTTGACTTAGGCAGTATAATTTCTATTTTTATCTGCTATAACCCCATGAAAGAATATATTTACTGTATTTTTATCGCCTGATAATTAAATACAGTACAAAACACAGTACAAGAAATTTTCTAAAAACTATTTTCCGATTCAGGTTTAGTAAGATCCCCTGTCTCCATTTCAACAGTACAAATTTTTTTATACGTAGAAAAATTTTCATGTTTTGGGACTCACCACGGGCCTATATAGGACCACTGGGACCCACAAACAGCCCAAAAACAACCAGATAACCATAAAAATTTATAATCATCTACAAAAATCACAAATATTAAAAAAACATATAAAAATCAAATCAGATTGTTAAAAATAATTAACAGTCAAGAGAAATAAATACATAAAGATTTTCTCCGGCCCGAAAATTATTATTTTCTTGACACAGAGTAAATCACGCAAAACGATCAAATACGTTGACGGAATACTCAAAACAATTTTACAGCACACAAAAATCACTAAATAGTAGAATTTTGTTAACTGTCAAAATTACTGTTAACTATTTAGGAAATTTGGGGTGTTACAGAGCTCCTCAGTTTGAGGCAATGGAACATGACTATCAGCGAGCATGCCGCGAGGTTCGAGAGCCTGTCCAAATTTTCAAGGTATTTCTGACACCAGCTGGACGAGGTGTGGAAGTGACAGAAATTTGAGGGAAGATTGAGGCATGACATGAAAAGGGCAGTCATAACCTTGAGGATTAACTAGTTTCCAGATCTGTTGGACACGTGTCACTGAGTGGAAGATCTGGGTTAGGCATGGGACACACGAAATCACAACTTTGGACCTTTTAGATCCCAAAGAGGGAGTAGCGGCAATGTAAACCGCTATCAGAGGAAACCCTATTCTCAACCACCTGGGAATCAGCAACAGCGATCACAAGGTGAAAGTCCTAGTGGAAGTCCTGGTAGGGCTAGTCAGGTTGCGGCATCTTCGCCAAAGTGTATGAAGTGCGGGAAGGATCACCTAGCGAGGGATTGCACCATCAAAGGAATAATCTACTACAGATGTGAAAAACTTGGACACATCTCTAGAGACTGCAATCAAGCTATGACGGAGCCTTCAGTCAACACTGCACGAGCTGCAAAACCGCAGGCAAGAGGCCGAGTCTACACCATGAGTGGAGCAGAAGCCTCTGAATCTAAAGATTTGATACAAAGAGAGGGTACCATTGGAGGTAATCTTTTAACTGTACTATATGACTCTGGGGCAACCCATTCTTTCATTTCTTATGACTGTGTGCGACGACTTGGTTTACCTGTGTCTTCATTACCTTTTGACTTGACTATTTCTACCCCTACTGCCAAACATGTTCTTGCCACCAGAGTTTGTTTAAATTGTCCTTTAATTGTGAAAGATCGAATCTTTTCTGTTGATTTGATCTATTTACCTCTTTCCCAAAGCAATGGATTGGTTGTCTTCTAACCATATCCTGTTAGATTGTTCTAGTAAAACCATAGTTTTCCCTATGGATGAAGTTTCTAGATTTTTGACAGCCAACCAAGTTCAAGCTTTCTTGAAAGAAGGGGCTCATGGATACATACTATTGTCTTCCTTAAAAGTCGAGGGCGAGGCGGATGTGAATGCAATTCCAATGGTTAACGAGTTTCCTGAAGTCTTTCCTAAGGATGTACCTAGACTACTGCTTGAGCGAGAGATAGAGTTCACCATTGATCTTGTGCCTGGATCTGGTCCTATATCTATAGCACCCTACAAGATGTCACCATCAGAGTTAGTTGAGCTCAAGAAGCAGTTAGAAGAACTCTTGGAAAAGCAATTTGTTAGACCCAGTGTGTCACCATGAGGAGCACCAGTATTACTAGTTAGGAAAAAATATGGAACTTTGCAATTGTGTGTGGACTATCGCCAACTGAATAAGGTTACAATCAAGAATAAGTATCCACTTCTGAAGATAGATGACTTGATGGATCAACTAAAAGGAGCAACGATATTCTCTAAGATCAATCTACGATCGGGCTACCATCAGATTCGAGTAAAGGTGGAGGATATTCCCAAAATGACTTTTTGTACCCGTTACGGTCATTACGAATATCTTGTGATATCGTTTGGAGTGACGAATGCCCCTGCCATATTCATGGATTACATGAATAGAATCTTTCATCCTTACCTAGACAGATTTGTTGTTGTCTTCATCGATGATATTTTGATCTATTCTCGAAATCAGGAGGAACATGCTGAACATCTCAGTATAGTTCTCCAAATTCTGAAAGAGAAGAAGTTGTACGCCAAGCTATCGAAGTATGAATTCTGGCTGGAAGAGGTCAAGTTTTTAGGCCATGTAATATATAAGGAAGGGATTATAGTAGACCCGTCAAAGGTGGAAGCGATTCTGCAATGGGAAAGGCAGAAGACAGTGACAGAAATTTGGAGCTTTGTGGGATTAGCTAGATATTATCGGAAATTCATTGCGGGATTCTCTAAGATAGCAGGACTTCTCACTTAGCTCACGAGGAAGTATCAAGCCTTTAAGTGGACCAATGCTTGCAAAAAAAGTTTCCAAGAATTGAAGAGATGACTAACTACTTCACTAATGTTAGTTCTACCTGATGTAAGTGAACCCTTTAAGGTGTACTGTGATGCTTCATACCAAGGATTAAGGTGTGTGCTTATGCAAAACAGAAAAGTGGTGGCTTACGCTTCAAGACAGTTGCGAGTGCATGAGAAGAACTACCCAACACATAACCTGGAGTTAGTAGTTGTGGTATTTGCCCTGAAGATATGGAGGCACTTTCTTTATGGGGCGACGTTCAATGTCTTTAGCGACCACAAGAGCTTGAAGTACCTGTTCGACCAAAAGGAGCTAAACATGAGGCAGAGGAGATGGTTGGAATTCTTAAAGGACTATGATTTTCAACTCTAGTATCATCCTGGAAAGGCCAACATTGTGGCAGATGCTTTGAGTAGAAAGATGATTAGTATGTCTATTATGATGGTCACAGAGAGAGAATTGATAAAGCAGTTCAGAGATATGTGGTTATCCGTTGAATTGGCACCAGGAAGGATTCGTTTGAACACGATTACTGTTCTGAATGAATTGCTGGAAGAAATCCGAGAGAAACAAGGAAGTGATGAATTTCTGCAAGAAGAAAGAGAGCAAATGAAGCATGGTGGTGTGACGATAATAGAGGTAGGACTTGATGGAGTCTTGAAGTTCAAAGGTAGGATCTACATACCTAATGATCCGAAGCTTAGAAAGCAATTCTTGGTAAAGCTCATAACAGTAGGTTGAGTATGCATCCTAGCATGACAAAGATATACCAAGATTTGAAAGGTTGTTTTGGTGGCTGAGTATGAAGAGAGACGTAGCTCAACATGTGTCATCTTGCTTGGTCTGTTAGAAAGCGAAGATTGAACATCAAAAGCCTTCTAGAATGTTGCAACCTCTAGCTATTCCCGAGTGGAAATAAGATAGTATTGCAATGGATTTCATGGTTGGATTACCAAAAACTAGAAAGGGTTATGATTCCATATGGGTAATTATTGATCGGCTTACGAAGTCAGCACACTTCCTACCGATTCATATAAGGTATTTCATGGAGAAGTTAGCCCAAGTGTATATTGGCGAGATTGTTAGATTGCATGGTGTGCCTTCGAGCATTATTTCCGATAGAGATCCAAGATTCACATCAAAGTTTTAGCTAAGTTTGCAAAGAGCATTGGGAATGAAACTTCGGTTGAGTTCTGCTTATCATCCTCAAACTGATAGTCAATCGGAAAGGACGATTCAATCATTGGAGGATTTGCTCAGAGCTTGCACCTTGGAACAAATTGGAAGTTGGGATAAAATTTTGCCTTTGGTAGAATTCACCTACAATAATGGTTTCTATTTGAGTATAGGGATGGCACCCTATGAAGCCTTGTATGGACAACAATGCAAAACACCCTTGTGTTGGTATCAAGATGGAGAGTATCTCACAGTTGGACCTGATCTGGTACAGTAAACAACGAAAAAGGTCAAGATGATTCAAGAAAAGATAAGGATGGCTCAGAGTCGACAGAAGAGCTATGTTGACAAAAGAAGAAAGCCTGTTTAGTTTGAGGAAGGTGAGCATGTACTTTTGAAAGTCACACCAACGACTGGGGTTAGCGGAATTCTAAAATCTAGAAAACTTACTCCTAAATTTCTCGGACCTTATCAAGTTCTTCGTCGGATAGGTCCAGTAGCTTACCAAACAGCTTTACCACCTTTTCTTTCTAATCTTCACAATGTCTTCCATGTATCACAATTGCGAAAATATATCCTTGACCCGAGTCACGTCATAGCACCAGACACAGTACAATTGAAAAAGAACTTAACCTATGAGGCATTTCTTGTAAGGATTGAGGATAAGAGGGTAAAACAACTCAGAGGGAAAGAAATTTCATTAGTAAAAGTAATCTGGAATGACACAACCGGAGATGCAACGTGGGAGTTAGAAGACAAGATAAAGGAGCAACATTTGTAACTATTCAAAAGTATAAAAATTTCGAGGACAAAATTTCTTTTTTAAAGGAGAGAGTTGTAACACCTCAAAAATTATTTGTTTTATGATAAATAGTCATTTTATAATATTTGTGATTTTTGTGAATTTTTGTGGATTTTTTCGAAAATGTAGATTATTTTAATATATTTTTCGTTTTACGTGCACGCTGAGCAGAGCCAAGAAAATGAAATATTTTTCCTGAGGCTGGTAAACCTTGAACTGTGGGAACATCGACAAGAGATCTTACTAAACTCGAGGTTGGGCACAATTTACGAGGTTTACGTTTTTCAAGATTTTATTTGATAAATAAAATCGTTGTACCGTGAAATTATCCGATGCATAGTAAATACTATTTTTATTAACTGTAACCCTTGTCCACTGGATAATAAATTTAGTAGTATCAGTCATCTTTTGTAGATAGCACTTTAATGACATCATCAAAGATGATATCATATATGTGACATCATCGTTTGACTTTTGGAAAAGTGTTCCAAAACTTCCCAAAGAAGCTTTGTACAAAGCTTCCAAGGGAAACTTTGTTTTCTCTCTCCTCCCTCCCACACTCCACGGCATTAAGGCCATTTTGGAGCCAAAAATGAGCTTTTCACTTTATCACTTTTTCACTTCTAATTTTGACATCACCAAAAAGCTATCACATTTCTTCTTTCTTCATCTTTTTCTCTCAAACTTTTCTCTCTCCCTCTCTTCTTCTCTACTCTACAACACCCACACCATTGGGAGGCCATCGTCACTAGCTTGCTAAATTAATCTCATTTCTTGCTTTCTCTCATCATCCTAAGACTTTTCTCTTTGGTGGTCACCTCCAAAATCTTCATTTTTCATCTTTCACCATTGAAGCCCTAACTTGAATCTCTAAGGTAAAGTTCTTAGCTTTTCTCTTCTTTTCTTCTCTTTTTCATTTTTCTTGGTCACCTATGTGACCAAGGACTCCTCTTTTCATGGTTTGAGTGAGGATTGTAAAAGTTTGCTCACTTTAGGGTTCTCTTGAAGGTGGAGGACGAAAATTGCAACAAAAGGATCAAGAAGCTTGCTTTCTTGTGTTGTCTTCTATAGGTAAGAGGGAGATGACCCTCTTCAACCTATCTTGGTAGTGAGGAAACGTTTTTGGTGTTGTTGATGAGGAATTCATATGGGATTACTCTCTTTATTGTGATGTTCTCTATGTTTTTGTTGCTATTTTGACTTGTATGATTTATTGGTTGTCATTGTGTGTCTTGTTGGTTATGGAATATATATTGGATTGCTTGAATTGATGTATGGAAAAATTTAGGGCTCTTTGCCCCTTTGGATTCACGGCCAAAAGGCCAAATTTTTTTGTGTTCAAGACTTAATCTTTGTAGAAATTGGAACTTAGATGATTAAGAGTTAAAGAATTAATTAATGCAATGGAAAACTTTGGGTTCTTAACCCTTGGGAAGTCACGGCCTCAAGGGCCATATTGGCTAAAATTTATGCATCAAGCTAAGGCTTAGGTGATTAGGTGATTTAAAAAGTTATTATGGATTCATAAGATGGAAAAATGAAGGAAAGAAATTTACTTGATGACTTAGGGTGATTTTAGACTTAAGAAAAAAACAAGAGTGTTTGTGAGGCTTGGAGAACCTTAGAATAATTTTCTAAGTGAATATGATTAAATTAAAGTAAAGAACTTGGTTAATTAAGAGAAGTAAGGATTGAATAAGAATTGTAAAAGAATTCCTCTAGAGAAAGATTTCATAAGAAATGTTAAATTAAAGTGAAATTCCATAATAAAGCTTAAAAGTGTATTATCATATTTGAGAACTTGATAATGTGTTGTTATGGGTCCTTGAGTTGGACCAAGAATCTGTTGATGTTTAACTTGGCCAAATTGTGGCATGTTATTGAAAAGTATATCATTGTTAAATATACATGAACATGCATTGAGTCATCATGCATTGTCGAAGTTAGACTTTATGCCTAGGAGATTGAATCACACCTTAGTGCGAGTGTGAATAGACTAGTGTAGGTCATTTGTTGACCTTGGGGGCATCGAGGTATGGGTGTCTCACAATGGACAGTTGGTAGCTCCTCTAGGCCGTGGGATAGACCGATGCAAATGCACCGACGATCTGGATCGAGACATTGTCCTATGTTGCGATCTTGTGAAGAATGCCATGTATAAAACTTTGTTGCACAAATTATTGATTTTCTGAAAGCACTTGATTTTAGGTTGACGAGATACTGGCATGTCTCCTTAATCATTCTCTCTGATGTTTGTGTCTAGCTCCATGGAGTAGGATTTTTTGTACCATCTGCACGTGCATAGTTAGTCAACATATTATTTGACATTTATTTATATGATGATGGAACTGTTGTTTTTATTAACATTATGACTGCCTGGATTAGTTAAGTTGTTTACTATTTGTATCTTGATGTTGATTATTATTCCTGCTATGCTATGTGGGCGTCTTGTGCCGTTCTGTTTCTTTACTACCATATTTGGCATTGAATGTAGGATGTCTTACCTCTTTTCTGTATTTCTATTATTCTGTTTATACATGTGCTTCTTGAAAGACGTCGGTGAAGAAGGGGAAGTGCACAAATTCCCTTGCTTTTGGCTTGATTTTGATTAGTTATCTGTGTGGAAATGGCATCCCAACCGCGAGGCTTTTTGGGTTATATTACGTTGACGTTTCATGGAGGTCCAGATTGCTGGTACATCAACGTGAGTACGGATCACTGCATCTACCACGAAGACGTGACTGTGTCTCTGGCGTGGGGTCGTCATGACCCGCCTATGTTTACTTTTAATGCATACTTATACTTAGAGTTTTACTTGCTCATACATGATATGTGGGGTGATCGATACTACACTCCACAAGAGGATTCGTTCTTATCCTCTACATGAGCCCCTGCTCATAATTCGGTCTCTCAGATAAGGATTTCCTTTGACGAGGAAGACCCTAAGGAGGATCCAGCTATGGTTCCTTCTCATTAGTTTTAGGGGCTGATACTGTTCGTAGCCGCTGATGGCTATCTGTAAATCTTTTTGGGGGCCTGATGTTTTGTCTTTTTGGTGGGTTGTATATGTATAATCTTTTTGGGGGCATGTAAAGCTATTGTTTCTTTTGTATAACTGTTGATGTATCTAAACACATATGATATATATAATGTATGAATGTATGGTTTACTCATCTTGTGAATTTATGCTGTAATTATGTTTTATCGTTTTATTGCCAAAAAAAAAAGAATTCGCTAACTTAATAGTTTTGTTGTCTAAATTTGTTTTATGTGTCACGTTTCCTTCCCAAAAAGGGGGCATTACAATGGATGCCTCCACAAACCAACATGGGTCTTTTCAGCGTGCTTCGTCCTCACTCACATGCATCCTAGGAAACTTCCCAGAAGGTCACCCATCCCACAATTGCTCCAGGTCAAGCATGCTTAACCATGGAGTTCTTATGCTCTAGGCTCTAGAAAAGAAGTTGCAACTTGTTGATATGGCTACGCCAAATCAATTCATTTAAGTCATCCTCAACTATGCAGTCCCATACCTGCATAGTCTCTGAATCCCTCTCATTTCGGTGCATATTCAATTCATTCATGTGATGCTTCACCTAGAAGCCTGCCAGGAGCTGCTTATTGATGCTTTCTCTTTAGGACCAGCGACCACTGTCTGCCCTCATCGGTCCCGGGTTGTAACACCCTTATGGGGATGTCACATTTATGATGCAATAAAAAAATAAATAAAATATTACCCAAGTTATAAAACATTTTGTACATACTTAATATGAGTTGTAAATTTTTTTTCCTTTTTATACATTATATCGTTAAATAAAATAACACGGAACAGAAAATAAAACAAACTATTATTACACACCATAATGTACATACGATTTTGTCTTAAGTCATACAAATAATTTACAACTACAAATATTTAAATAAAGCAGTAAAAAGTTAGTATAATACAAAACGTAGACATGTCCAAGTGCACATCAAAAATTTCTAACCCTCCGAAGGATCACTCTCAGAGGAAACCTCGGGTGATAGAAATCCATGATGTCTCACAGCTCTACGAACAGGAGTCTGTGCTGTTGACACTATACTGATCTCACTAGGTACACGAAAAAGTCCTCCCCAGTGACGCCTCAGATCCAAAGGCATCTCCAAATGTAGATACAAGGTAATAGTAAAGACAGGCTCAACATCAAACTCTCTACGCAGGGACACAGTCAGACATCCCAAGTGAATCATTGATCCTCGATCCTCGCGCAGTCGCCAGGCCTCCGAGCCCCCGTGAAACTCCAGTCTCGCAAAACCTAGGAATCTTAGCAACGCCATGATCACAAAATCAGTCCAAAGGATATGGATGATCGGATGGCTCGCACTCGTCAAACTGATCACCCGTCTGCTGTTGCTCCTCCTCGGGATACACACAATCAAGAGGCTGCTCCTCTTCCTCAAACTCTTTATAAACATATATAATAATACAAAAACAATACATATAGAGAGGTGAGATGACCTACATCATTACTAGCATGGCAATAAAGAAAATGACAATACAACAGATATCACAGTTTAATACAGTATGCATACCACAATATCATCAACAATAACATAATTTAACACATCATACATAATATCACAAATGATAAAATTAAGATACATACCACAAATGCAAATGCATAACGACTCATTCCTACTCCATGGAGCTATACACAGACATCGGAGAGAATGACTTGTAAAGATCTATCAGTACCTCAGGCTGCCTAACCAAACTATTCCACTGTCCAACATCGTGTCTATAGCCCACGGTCCAACATCGTGTAGTAGTACACAGTCCAAAATACGTCATGTACTACAGGCATTGTACTAAACAGTCTTTACAAGATCTTGATTAAGTATAGTGCGTGTCGAGATCATTAGTGTGTTGTCAGTTACCACGGCCCAGAGGAGCGACCAACTGTCCACATGTCGAATACTCCGCACACTAATGCCTCCAAGTCCACTCGATGAACCACACTACGCTTATCACACTAACAACACGATGTAATTCGTCTCATCAATCAATCGCTAATTTCCAACCAATTGACACGACTCTCAATGTATGAATAAGAACAAATATTTATAAAATACCCTTAGTTTCAATGTCTCACCATATTTACATAAATACCCTCAATGGCACTATAACTCATATTTATGCAAATGCCCTCAAATGTAGTACGTCTCCACTTGACAGTACCATATCTTAGCATGTCTGGGTCCACCACTTTGGCCCGACAGTAAAACTCATTGTTCCAATTAATCGCGTAGAAATTTTATCGCGTTTTCACAATCGCGTCACTTTTACAAATGTTTTTAAATCGCATAAATATATTTTGCTATTTTTAAAATCGCGTAGTGTTTTTAAATTGTTTTCTCAATCGTGTAAGATTTTTAAATTGTTTTCTTGACCGTAAAGCCTTAAAATCTCTATTTTAAAACTGCGTGAGCTATTTCTAATACTTTTAAGTTACATAGAATATTTTCCTTACGTTATAGATATATTATAAAATGTTCTCTTTTATTTGTCTGTTTCTAATAAATTTTGACAGCATTTTGTCTATAAAATCTATTAAAATTGGGTTTTTTATGTTTTTCCTTTAAAAATTCCTTTGTGTAGTTTATAACTACAAAATACACTTTGAAAATTGTCATTATACTTTAAAACTCCAAGGTAAGTATTTTTCATGAGTATTGTTTATTTCTCTTCTATACCATATTTCTAATAAAAATTTGTTTCCTTCTTTAAGTCTTGAAAATCCATTACAAATGTATTCTTTTTAGGTTAAACATCTAGTCTACACTTAGAAAATAAATTTTTGATTGATTACACATTAAAAAGGCATGTTGGCCGAATTTAACAAAATCTTGGCATTTGATCTTTGGATCATTTTCCATCTTCTAAATCATTTTGAAATTCATTAATTTACCTAATTCCATTAAATCCTTCCTTTAGAAAATGGTTGAGAACATTTTGGTTCTCTTTTTCATGGTGAAGCCGCGACCTCCATGTTGTGTTCTTTGAAACACTCATGCAAACTTTACATGTTATTCACATCCTAATTAATAAGCATACATCTATAAACACATGCAATATATTTCAAAGCTATAAACACACATGCAAATATAATCAATCACAAATAATGAAAGCTTTTAAACAACCAAACAAGTGAATCCTTATGGATTCTTTACACACATACAATTTATTTTCTCATCACCACACATGGTTGATGAGATCAAATCTCTCTCTTACCTTTAAGGAAGACAACTCATTCTAACTTCCCTCCTAGGGTTTTCGTGTGGTCCTCCAAAGAAACCTAACATGCTCAAATAAATTTTTAAAGAGTTATAACCATAGGAGAAAAACATAAATCATGGATCAATCATGGCTTAGAATCTAAGAAATGAAGTTAGAAGTGAAAAACAAGAATCTTCACCTTGTAGGAAAAATCTCCAAAGTAATTTTCCAAGCTTAAGATGAATTTTTTTCAAGAAACCTCTAACTAGAGATGTTCTTAGAATGGTGTTTAGGTTTGAGAAAGTAGGTTGGATGAAATTTTAGAAGGTTGGAAGTGTGATTTGTGGGTGTTGGCCGAATGGCTCAAGGAAGAAAAACAAGAGAATGATTCTTGGTGTTCTTGGAGAAAAGAAAGTTTGAAGATGAAAAATGACTAAGTTAAGACTCCTCCTTGCTATGCATGGCTGTGAACTTTAACAAGGGAGGTGGCCTCCTTTGTTGACTTCTCCTATCACCTAATAACCTTAGATTTGATCAAGGGTTGTTACACAGCTTTGCCTCCAAGCTTGTTTCTCATTGGTGTAGGAAATCTAGTCATGCAAGTGACTAAGCTCTTCTTAATGTTTCTTGAAACCTCTTGGCCGAATGGCCCTAAGGAGAAGCAACCAAGTTTGTGCTCCATTTGGTCTTCTAGTTACTCTTAGGTGAAGTTGGTTAGTTTGTTTAGTTACTAGCCAAACTATATAGTTACTTAGGCTAACTAAGTTTGTCTTGATATTTTGAGAACATCATCTAACTAAGACTTAACTAGATAGCTAACTAGGTTTACTTCATTTAGTTACTTAACAAGCTTTCTAGTTTGATCTTAACAAGTCCAACCATTTTTGTGGACTTGATTTCTATTGGTTTAGAATTTTCAAGCCTACATTGTTGACTTGTTCCTATTGGCTTAGAATTTAGTCTAGCCAAAAACATTGACTGGTTCACTAAACGCGGGTCCCATAAACATTGACACTGGAGTATTTCATGAAAGGATTAGTTATCTAAGTAGTAAACATTGCCGGGTGTTGATACCCAATTTTGTCCATAAAATTTTTGTTACTTGGATCATTCAAACATTTTAATTCATAATAAAACATAAGAAAGAACAAAAAAAAGAGAAAATATGAATGAAAATCCAAAAGAAAAAAGGAAAAAAGGAAAAGAAAAAGAAGAAATTTGAAAAAACTAAGGTGTCTTCTTGTATCACAAAGTCCTACATTGGAGAGGTCATGTTCCTTTTCCCTCTCCTCCTCCTATATAAAGGGATGGTTCTGAATGGTTTTGGCATCCAAAAATTTTCACCCTTGGGCTTAATACTAAGTATAAGAGTTAGAGAAAATTATACTCTTGGGCTTAATACTAAGTATAAGAGTTCAAGGACTTTAGTAAAAAAATTTCTTGAAGTAAGTTTCTTTTCAAGGTTGGATTTGAAGAGAACGTGTCGGGTCTTGTGCATTAACTTTTTTTAGCATATCATTTTTTATTTATACGCCTTGGAGGTAAATTTGTTTTTTTTTCTTGTATTATTATCTTTTATTATATACATGTATTATTCATTTTAGTTTATTCATTTATTAGTTTGGTTTATTTATTTATTTATTTATTTATTGTAAACTTTTTTGTTTTAAAATTAATTCAATAATAAATTGAGATTAGCTGAGTTGACAGCTGATTAATCTTGTAACTTTTAGAATCATCTAAGTTGTGACAGCTTGATGATTCAAACCTTTTTCTAAACATAAAAAAAATCAAATGAGTTTTTAAAATAAAAATCTTTTCAAAATTAAAAACAACTAACTCACAATTATTTTATAAAGAACTACGTGACTTTGAGTTTCTCATTGCACTCGAGGATACGTAGGAGTAGAATCTCTATTCTGTTAAGCCTAAAAATATAAATTTTTATAATTTAGTTGTTTCTTTTCTTTTTTAAAAGGGGTAAAATAAATACATTTGAGATTATTAAAATTTACACAACTAATTTAAGGTACCGTTCTTAGAACAGGCATTGTATGGTGCTAACACCTTCCCTACTTGTAATCGACTCCCGAATCCAAACTCATTTTCCAAAAAGACCAGTTTTGCCTATTTTAAGGGTTTTTCTAATGCTTTCCCAAATTAAATAAACATTGGTGGAGACTCCATCGATTTTCGAAATAATCTTTTTTGGTCGTCCCATCGCGATTTCGATTGCGAAACTGGGTAAGCCTAGTAAAGGGGTGACACCAGAGTGTTTCATGAAAGGATTAGTTATCTAAGTAGTGAACATTGTCGGGTAAGCCTAGTAAAGTGGTGACACTGAAGTGTTTCATAAAAGGATTAGTTATATCCAAAGCTAAGCCAAGGATGTTATATCCAAGGCTAGGCTAAGGATTAGTTATATCCAAAGCTAAGCCAAGGATGTTATATCCAAGGCTAGGCTAAGGATTAGTTATATCCTACGCTAGGCTGTGGATGAGAAATCCTATGCCAAGTTGTGGATCAGTATATCCTATGCTAGGCTGTGGGTGAGAAATCCTATGTCATGTTGTGGACCAGTTTATCCTATGCTAGGTTGTGGATAAGAAATCTTATACCAGGTTGTGGATAAGTATATCCTATGCTAGACTAAGGATGAATGTAATGCCCCTAGATCTAATCACTACAGCGTAATTGTAATTACACCACAGTCACTAAATCCAGGCGTGTCATAGTCTCTACAACAATCTTTTGCAAAAATTTTCATTATACATAAATAGAAAATATGAACCCCGAATGAAGCATATTTAGTACCCAACCATTCAAAATACAACCACCTAAGGAAAAACATATTTCATATATAATATATTTGTTCTTAACACAAAGCATTGATAACACGAAACATAGTACTTACATATTCAAAAAAAAGATGACGGGTACAAAAACACTAAAGGAAGAAGTAGTAACCCTGGGATAGGTACTACTAACAGACAAAGTTACAACCCTTATATATGTGACGCTCGGTATCCTAGTCGACACGTCAGGCATCAATGCCCCCATGAAGTTGCACCCGTACGTAACCAAAGAAATCTCATCCAGACGCCATATCGAAAATAATGAATCAGCCCAATCTAATCAGTAAAGGTGTGGTCCCTCATCTTCTTCCTCACGATCTTTTATCAAATATAAATATAAAATAGAAATACAAGGATACAAGAAAGAGGTGAGACACTCAGCATTCAATACTAATATGGCAGTAAGAAAACAGAACGGCGCAGAACGCCCACATAGCAAGGTAATAGTATGAAATAGGAATAGTGACATACAATAAAAGAAACAGTCACAGAGTCTCAAATAATAAACAACAAGACAGTTCAAATAATCATAACCTTGTTTAAAACAAGAGTCCAATCATTATATAAATGAACAATAGTTTCATCATCATGAAAATAGGTAAATGTGTAAATGTCAAATGATATGCTGACTCATTATACATGTGCACATGGTACCAAAATCCTACTCCATGGAGCTAGACATAAATATTCGGAGAGAATGATCGAGGAGTATATGCCACTATCTCGTTAGCCTTAAAATAAAGCGCTCATCATAAAAATAATCTTTTGCACAACATGGCTTATACATGGCACTCTCAACAAGATCACGATATAGGACAGCGTCTCAGTCCGGATCGTCGGTGTGTTTGCATCGGTCTATCCTACAGAACAGAGGAGCTCATAACTGTCCATGTTGAACACCCGCACCCCGACGCCCCTAAGGTCAATAGCATGACCCACGCTTAGTCTACTCGCACTCGCACTAAGGTGTAATTCCATCTTCTATGCATGCACTACCTTTACAACATAGTCCAACAGACATTCACAAATGCATGATGACTCAATGTGCATCATGTATATTCATCAATAATATGTTTCTCATAAACATTGCACATCATGTATATTCATCAATAATATACTTCTCATGAAACAATACCACAATTTGGTCAAGTTACATATCAATATATTCAGGTATATTTCACAGTGGTATGCTTTCTCATAACCATGCCATAACTGGCCAATGCAATTATCAGCAACATAACATATTTAAATCTTCAACAATAACACATAGTTATTAAAATTCAACCCTAGGTTATGTTTTCATTTCAAGACTTTTATCACTAATCCTCTTTAGGGGAATCCTCTTGTAATTCTCATTAAATCTTTAGTATTCTTAATTAGCCAAGTTCTCTACTTTGAATTTAATCCTTCTCACTTAGAATATCATTCTAAGGCTTTCCAAGTCTCACTCACACTCTTGTTCTTTTCTCAAGTCTAAAATCACTTTAAGTTATCAAGTAAATCTCCTTCCTTCATTTTTTTCCATCTTATGAATCCATAATAGCTCATTAAATTACTTATTCACGTAAGTTTCATCTCGATACGTAAATCTTAGCCAATAAAGCCCTAGAGGCCGTGAACCTCCCAAGGACAAGAATCCAATCAATTTCTCCATCACCTTGTTAGCATGAGCCCTAAGGGTCATTGAACCCAAAAATTTACATCTTGTTTCATCATTATTTACCCTTAATCAATTCCTTCTTAACCTAATCTTCTATGTTTCAAATTATCACAAAAATTGTATTGGATACCCCATTTCCTTTTCTCTTGATCGAGACCTCTCCAAGGGTTTCTAGTCCTAAAATTTGTCATCATTTCATCAATTATCCATCACCTAATTTCTTAAGTTCCAAATTAGCGCACAAATTCCATCATGGACCCATCATTAGGCCACTTGGTCGTGAGCCTCCAAGGTGAGAAGTCCCAAAGTTTGTCCATCATAATCATCAATTCTTTAACACCTAATCACCTAAATTTCAATTCCCACAAAATCAATCTCAAACCCCCAAAATGTGGTCCAAAACCGTGACCTCACCAAAGGATAGGAAACCCTACATTTTTCCATTCATCAAATCCAAGCAATCCAACATCATTAAGGCATTCAAAACAACCAACATTTTCACATAAATCAAATATACACAAAAGCATGAAGAATAAGCATACAAAGTGCGCAATCCATTATGGAATCCATCAACAACACACAAAGGTTCCCTTACTATCAGTAAAGGTTGAAGTGAGTAAATCTCCCTCTTACCTATGGAAGACAACTCAAGAAAGCAAGCCTCTTGGTCTCTCATAGAGATTTTCGTCCTACACCTTCAAGAAAACCCTAAGGACATCAAAACTCACCAAAATCATCATCAAAGCTTAGAAAAGGAACCCTTGATCACCTAAGAGATCAAGAATCACAAAAATGGGGAGGAAAGGTGAAAAAGCTATAAACTTTACCTTAAAGTCTCCAACTTTGAAATTTGATGGAACAAAACAAAAATGGTGGATTTTGGTGGTGGTCACAAAAGAGAAAATATTCTAGGCAATGAGAAATGGTAGGAAATGAGGTTGGTTAAAAGTAAAGCTTGGAGAACCCCAAAAACGGTGTCTTAGCTGTGAGGTGGGTGAGAAAATGGAGAGGAAGAGTTTGAGTTTTTGAAGATGTTTTCCAACAAAAATGAAGAGCTCCAAAGGATGGTTAGTTCAAGTAAACTCTTTGCTTAAAATCAAGCAACAATGGAGGGGAAGGATGGTGTGGGCACCGTGGAAGAAGGAGAAGAGAAGAGGAAGAGAGAGCTTGAGAGGAAAAGATGAAGAGAAAGAAAGTGATAGTAAAATTTGAAATGGAATGAAATGTGTAATTAAGTATATTTTGTGTAAGTGCATGGAATAAAATGAGTGGCCACAAAGAGCCCCCAAAATTGTGTGGTGATGAGGAGAAGAGAGGAAAATATGGCTTCCCCAACAAGCCAATAGAAAATTTCTAGGAAGCTTCCTCCAAGCTTCTCCAACAAGCTAAGCTTCCACCTTTTGAAAAGTCAAAGTAATGTCATGGTGAGGATGCGACCATTGTGATGTCATTAAAGTATTCTCTAAAATATGACTAACACTGTATCAGATTTATTATCAGTGGACAGAAGTTACAGTTAACAAAAATTGGTATTTATTGTCCAACGGATAATAAAATTATTATACGATTTTCATTTATCAGATAAAAATCTCAAAAAATGTGAAACCTCATAAACCGTGTCTGGCCTCGGGTTTAGTAAGATCCCCCGTTGACGTTTCCACAGCTCAAGGTTCTCAAGAAAAATATCTCATTTTCCCAACTCCGCTAAGTGTGCACGCAAAATGAGAAATAATATTAAAATATTATGCGTTCTCAGAAAAATCTAGAAAAATTTCTAAAAATCACAAATATTATAAAACGACTATTTATCATTAAATGATAAATTTTCGGGGTGTTACAATGAACAAATCCTAGGTCAAGCTAAGGATAAGTAGGCTTAATGCTACATGAAGGAATAAAATTCCTAAGTATAATTAAGTTATATATACAAGTTTTAATTTAGAAATATATCATTGTATATATTTAGTTTTAATATCATGAGATATATGTTTTTACTGAGAATTTTATATTCTCACCTTGTTATGTTTCATCGTTAGCAAGTCAAGACCCTACAAGAGGGTAAGAAGATGAAGATAACAAAAGAACTAGAAGAGTTTAGTTTATGTTTTTAATTCAAAACTTATGAAATTATTTATAATTGCTTTGAAAGTATAAAAGTTGTATGTATAAAGTTTATATGTATAACTTTAGTTATGGCTCTCCATAATGATTTGTTTAAATGTTATGGATTAGTTGATGAGTAAATTAGAAGTAGCATGTTTGATACTGCTTATCCAGGTATATGTTAGATATACTTGGGTACATATATTAGGATGTTATACATTGAGAGTACCACTTACAGTTAATTTCTCTATCCAAAGTGCAACACCCACCGTAGAATATCACATTTAAGACTAATCCTAATATAACTTATCCAAGTTGTAAAAGAATTAATCTTGTAAAAATACTGATTTTAAAATTTCATTTACGGAATAACAGAAAATAATTAAAACCATAAACATAAAATGTAAAGGAAAATAAACTCGCTATAATTTACATATTGAAATTTTGTTTACCAATAATTTACATAAATACACTCTCAAAAGAAAATATATACATTACACACCAAAACAGAAACTATTTAACTAGAAGGCCTATAGACTAAGGATTTGGGCTCTCATTAGAATCCTCCTCCTCAATGTTATCATCAAAGAACCCTGGCGGATACAGTACACGCCGGGTTGGTGTCCTGGCAGTCGACATCATAGAATCCTCATGTGGAGTATAAGTATTCCTACTCCAAAGCTCACATATAGGCATATAGAACTCTAGACGCACAGACACGTGTTGTGTCATGACAAGAATAGCATCTCTAGTACCACTTAAATTCAGAGTCAAATCCCTAGTATAAACAAACCTTTCCCTATCAAAATTATCCCTCCAAGCATCAATCCCACCATGGAATTGAACGGTAACAAAACCTAAAACTTGACGCCTCGCCGCCATACCAAGTAAACACAGAAAATTGTTACTGGTAGTAAAAAGATTTATCCGCCTCCACACCTCCTCGGTCTTCATCAAATATATACAATAAAAACAGGCATAACATAACAAAGAGGTGAGAACCCCTACATCAATACCAATGAGGCAGTATAGAAAATGATAGTAAATTATACAAATACAATATTATATCATACAGTCATATTATAACATCATAGATAACATATCAAATAAGCATAGTTATCACATCAATATGCTAACCCACTATGCATGTGTACTACAACCTATTTCCTACTCCATGGAGCTAATCACAATTTCGGAAAGAATGATAGGGAGTACATGTCTGCATATCGTTAGCCTCAAATCATGTGCCAATATATCAAATCATGGTACGCAACATGGCCGATACAGACACTCTCAACCAATCACAAAAAGAGTAGTAACTCCGTTAAGACCGTCAGTGTGTTTGCAAAGGATACCACGACGCAGTGGTGTTACCAACTGGCCACATATGACATTCCACACCCTGACATCCCCAAGATTACTGAAGATCGTAACTACGCAATTCTCACCCGCACAAAGGTGTAATTTCATCTCCTAGGTCCATTGCCTTAATTGACATGTTTTTCCATGCATGATATATGATCCAACATATACAAATCATTGTATGATCCAACATGTACAAATCATTGTATGATCCAACACATACAAATCATATTTCACCGTATTTCACATATACATACCACATTCTTGGCGGTATCAATTTCCAACATAATGGGACCCATCACGACAGCCTGACAGCCAACTACTGTAATATCCAATCTCATAAACAATTTATCGCATTTTTGAAATCGCAAACATTTTTCTTATATTTTTAAATTACGTAAATATTTTTCAATGTTTTCGCAATCGCATAAATAATTTCAAATGTTTTCTAAATCGCATAAATATTTGCAAACGTTTTCAAATCGCGTAGAGGTTTTTAAACATTTTCTTAATCGCGTAATGTAAAAATAGTAATTTCTAAATCATGAAATAGTTTTCTAGCATTTTTCACTTACGTAAAATATTTTCTCAACTTTCTAAACTTATTTATAAAATTCTCTACATAAAATATGCATTTTAGCCTTCTTGAAAATATTTTCTTTCTAAAAATCCTTTACATATTATTTTCTATGATTCTTTTCAAAAATTTGATTTCTTTGATTTAATCAAATATTAAAGCTTTAACATACTAATTTAATTCCAACCATTAAACCTAGTTTCCTTTTTCTACTAGAAATTCATTAAATTAAATTTTGTTAACTACTTACCAAAGTCCACACTTAGTAAAATATTCTAGGATTTAAAATACCACACTTTGGTGTGTTGGCCGAAAATTAGGTTTATGCCTCATATACATACTTAATTATTTTTCATCACCAAAATCCTTTACAAAACCATGTTTCATCACCAAAATCCTTTACAAAACCTTTAATCCAATTTTTATCCTTAAATTCTTTAATCCATAACTTAAGAAATAATTTGAAACATCTTGTTCTCTTGGTGATGTTCAAAACCGTGAGCCTCCCCTAGGTTCTTTGGAACCTTCATACAATTTTCCTCATCACAATAATCACATCCTACTTTACACAATAATCATCATGCTTCCATAAGCATATAAACAAGCATATAATCAATAAGCAATCATAAAATCAAGGCTATAAAATAAACCAAACAACTATCACCACAAACAAAGCAAGCTTTACACCATACAAGTGAATAAATCCTTATGGATTTTTCACCATAAACAAAGCCATCTCCTCACCACCAACATATGGTTGATGAGGTTAATCTCCCTCTTACCTCAAGGAAGACAAAATCCACTTAGTTGCTTTCCTTCAAAGAAACCATGGAACAATCATTGTTTAAAAACTCAAGAATCAAACTTAGAAACAAAGAAGAAGAATTTTTTTACCTTGAAAGTTAAAGAACCCTAACTTGTAGTAAAGGTAGAAGATGGATGATTTAGCTTAAGTCTTCAACTTAGAAAAGTCTTAGAATGATGTATAGGCTTAGGAAATAAGGTTAGATAAAATTTTAGAAGCTTGATGGTTGGTGTTATGGGTGATGGTCGAATGCTCCTTAGAAGAGAGAAATGGAGATTTTGGTTAAGTGTAGAAGAAAGGAAATGAAGAGAATGGCTTAAGTGACTAAAGTGTGATAGAATTATGATAGATAGCCTATTCTAAAGCTCATTTCCGTGGAGTGCTTGCATGTGGGAGAATTAATGCTTGATCAATCAAGGTGCAAATCAAGCACATGGTTCAAGTCATCAAGTGGTCATGCTTTGGTCACCCTTTGATGATTCATTAGCTCTTGAATGTCCTAAAAACCCCTTTATGACCGTGGAGTTCATTGACCATCACTAACCAAAATTTGTTCATTTTATGACCATTTAAGCTTAAGTTAACTTAGGTAATTCATCTAGTTTAGGAACTAATTAAGCAAGCCATTTTTGTTGACTTAATACTATTGGTTAATAATCATGTCAAGCCACTAATTTTGACTTCTAATAACTAGTAGCACATGGCTATCACATGGCTAAAGGTACAAGAATTTATTACTCACAGAATAAAAATTACTGCTCACAAACTAGTAATTATTGTATAGTGAATAATGAAATAACAGTATAAGAAAATTTTGATAATTGTATCCGATTTTGGATTTAGTAAGATCTCCCAGCCCCGCATTAACAGTACAAAATTTTCTGGCCCATAAAAATTTTTACTTTTTCTGGGCCCACCCCGGGCCCACAGACGGCCCAAAATAATATTAAAATAATCACAATCTCAGAAAAATTCATAAAAATTCTCAAAAATCATAAAAATTATAAAATTAATATCTATGCAGAAAAAATGAAATTCGGGGTGTTACACAAAGACTAGGAATTGATGTTGTGCTAGGTATCTTGTAATGGATTCTCAATTCTAGATATTTGTTCATGTTTTATTTTTATTAATGTGCTTATTTATGTGAATATGTTTGTTTATTTTGTTCGTTATCCAGTTTTTGTTTCTAGTGCTGCAAATATTTCTGCTCAAGTCAATACCTTCCCAATGCTGAATGGGACGAATTTCAAAGCCTGGAAAGAAGCCGTAGAGTATATCCTCGGCTGTATGGATTTAGATCTAGCACTTAGGACGGAGCGACCCACTCCTACTCTAGAAAACCCTGATGAGGTTAAAATTGAGAAGTGAGATCGTTCTAACCGAATGTTCTTGATGATTGTGAAGCGCTCCATTCCGGAAGCATTTCGAGGCTCTGTTGCTGACAGCAAGAATGCTAAGAAGTTCCTTGAGGAAATTGAGCAATATTTTTCCATGAATGAAAAGTCAGAGGCAATTAATCTTTTGGCCAAACTCGTCTCAATGAAATATAAGGGCAAAGGGAACATAAGGGAGTACATTATGGAAATGTCTAATCTTGCATCAAAGCTTAAGTTGTTAGCCATGGCAACCATCACCCAAGAGGGGGGTGAATTGGGTGATTACAAATTTTCAAAGCAACTTTGAGAAATTATGCATTTTGATATTTTCAATCAACACATGCAGTGGAATAAGTCTAACAAAGATACAACTATTGTAGATTACTCAAATACAACTTGGGTTATAGGATAAATCAAGCAAATAAGCTAGATATCAAGTTCTTAAAATCAAAACATCAAGATGACAAGATATGCAATAAATAAATATGTTGCACCAAATATTGAAATTAAATAGTGTAAGGAAGAGAGAATCAAACTCAAGAATTTATCCTGGTTCAGCCACCAACCACTTGTGGCCTACATCCAATCCCCAAGTTTAACTTGAGATTTTCTTCACTATCTCCTAGACTTCGCGAGTGCTAGGAAAACTATTGTACAAACAAGAGCACTCTTCACACCTTGGGATACCTCACCCTTGTGCTAGAGCCTGCAACTCTTCAAGCTTCACAGGTACTTGAAAAAAACTTTTACATAATAGAGCACTCATCACACCTTTGGGATACCTCACCCTTTGTGTTTGAGCCTCACTACAAGGGATACCTCACCCTCTTACAATGTTTTCAAGATGAAGAGAAAAATTATAAACTCTCACAAGAGTAGATATACAACTTGAAGAATAAAGCAATAGAAGGATTTTTCAATAAAGAGATCAAAATATGATTTTGATGATTCAAGGATCAAACCAAGTGTTCTAGAGGTTCTTAAAGATGAAAATGCTTCAATATACATTTATTTACAGAGCCCAAGTGATAAAATAGTCGTTGGTAGTGTTTAAAAATAATTTTTTTTATGAAAACTAGTTGTTTATGATGTTGGCAACATTTCTAGGCACTTGGTAATCAATTACATAGATGTTGTAATCGATAAAATGGCCTTTGCCATGTAATCGATTACAGAACTTGTGTAATCGATTACATTGCCTCTGGTTTTGAAAACTGACTTTAAAATATCATAACTTCTTTATTTCTTATCCGATTAAAGCAAATGACCACTCATTGGAAAGATCTTTGAGTCTATTTTCAACTAAAACAATTTCGCAATAAAATTCAAAGTATTTTGAAAGTTATCATCAAAAGAGTGGCCAAAGGTCAACTTTTCAAAACTCAAACTTGACTATTTTTCATAGTTTAAAACAAATGGTCATAACTTCATCATTTCTTATCCGTTTAAAGGAAATGACTACTCATTAGAAAGATATTTGAGTCTATTTTCATATGAAAGAAGTTTCATAACAAAAATCAATGTATTTTGAAAGTTATGATCAAAAGAGTAACTAAATGTCAGCCTTTCAAAACTCAAACTTGACTATTTTTCATAATTTTTAACTACCTCAATGACTAGCTTTTCAAAACATGTTTCTTAGATATTTTATCATGTAACAACCATGTGTAAAGATTTAAAAACATATTTGAGCTCTTTTCTTATAAAACCTCTATCTTTACATTGGAGAAAGCCTAAAAGTGAAATATATCAATTCTAGTCCTTAGGCTTCTTGATGTAATCCAAGCTTCCAAAAGAAATTTCATTTCTTCAAATATTGCAAATGTTTGGAAAATCTTATCATTCTCATTCTTCTTGAGTTGAGCATAATTGTGATCTTTCGTTTTCTTGTTGCAATGCTCACTTTTGGTACTTGTAACACCCACCGTAGGGTATCACATTTTAATGTTATTCATTACCAAATATTCCAAGTTATAAAATAATATTTAATAATATAAATATGAGTTATAAATTTTTTTATTTTTGCAGATAACATAATTAAATAAATAAGATATAACTTGAAATACAACTACTGAATATAACATACCATAATTATACATATAATTTTGTTTCTAATGATACATATAAATACACACGGTTAGACAAAACTATAAACTGTTTGACTCATAATAAACTACAGACTAGCTCAAGTGCATAACTAAAAGTTCAGACCCTCCGACAGATCCTCAGATGGATCCTCGGAAGATAGGAACCCTATATGACACGTGGTCCTACAGACAGGTGTTCGAGCAGATGACACAATACTAATCTCACTAGGGGTACGGTAGCAGCCACCCCAATACTGTCTAATAGATAATGGAAACTCCAAATGCAGGTAAATATTGACAACAAAGTAAGGGTTCCTATGATAAACCCTACTTAGGGAAACAGTCAGATCTCCCATGTAGATAATACACTCTCTATCTAAGTGAACACGCTAAGCCTCCAAGCCCCCTCGGAACTGTAGCCTCATGTACCCAAGAAAACTCGGTAACACCATCGTCTCAGAAATCAGCGTCTATGTAAGGAATTTGCTTCTCACCTTCTTGCTCACCGTCTTGCTCACCGGCTTTACCGAATACAAATACAAATACAGTACAAGAACAACATACAAAGAGGTGAGATTACCAACACCGGTACCAACATGGCAGTAAAGAGATAGAAATGACAATAATGTCATATAGATATAACAATAGTGAATATAGTCATGGTATCAAACATTAATCAATATTTAACAAATAAAATACCAAAAGATATACAGAGATGTACAAATTATGCATATGCACACTGACTCAATTTCCTACTCCATGGAGCTAACTCAAGTCAGAGAGATTGATCTAAAAGATCTGTCGATACCACAATTATCTCAGACCAAGTGCTACAACTTTCATCAGTTTTGCACATCTAGCATTATACACGATAGTCTATGCCAGATCTTGATTAAAGTAGTGTCTTGGTCCAGATCATCGATGTGTTGCATCTATCTGATCCATGGTACAGAAGAGCTATCAACTACTCATTGTGGAAAACCCGCACCTTGACGCCCCCAAGGTCAACAAGTGACCTACACTATGCCTATCACACCACACAAAGGTGTAATTCTCTCCTAGGCCATTGACTTTAACATAGTTCATCGGACTTTCACAAAACATGTTTAATGCATACAAGCCAATTACAGGCTAAAGTCATAATTTCACATATATGGGTCCACACATCGGCCCAATAGCAATTCTACTGTATTTTCAATCATGTAATCATTTTACCGCGTTTTCACAATAGTGTAACATTTTTATCGTGTTTTCAAATTGCATAATTATTTTTTGACATTTTCTCAATCCTATAAAAATATTTAAATGTGTTTAAAATTGCGTAGCTATTTTTCAGCATTTTTGAAATCGCGTAGCTTAAAAATCACATTTTAAAGTCGCGTAAAATATTTTTCATCATTTTTCAACTGCGTAAAATATTTTGCAATATTCTAAACATCATTTTGGTCTTTTGAAAAATTAATATAAATTATAACTTCATTTTTCCACATTTTCTCAATTAAGAAATCATTTCCACAAATTTTCCACAAAATTATTCTTTCATTGATCTAAATAAATGGTTCTAACTTAAAATTTCCTAACATGCTCCAAAACCCAAAGGGTGAGCTATATATTACTAAACTTCAAGTCACCAATTTATTTCTCATCATAACTAAATCAATTCTAAAAATTAGTTCACTGTATAAAATATTTTGAGGTTCAAACACTTTTAACCTCACTTTTCCCTTCATAAAACAAAATCTCCCTTTTTCAAATAATAATTTGTTTTGTTTCTATTTTTATTTCTTAAGTCATTGTATTAATTTTCTTGCACTTAATCAACTAAGTCACCATTGATAAATTATATTTTTACACAAAACAAATCCATTCGAGCCTTCATGGTCGTGAGGTACATGGTCATTAGAACCAAAATATTTATTCATTTCCTTGCTCTTACTCATCTCATTTTATTGTTCATAAAAATATTTGACTTGAAATCACCATTTTTAATATATAGAGGCCATGAGCCCCCTAGGTCATTGGAACCCAAAATAATTTTCCTCTCCGACATATATCATGACATATAATCATTATATCATACTATAGCATACATCAAGCATACCATTAAAGCAATAAAATCATATAAAGCATAAAAGTATAAATAAATAAATTTAAAGCACATAAACACACATAAATAAATTACACAACCATGGATATGAATCCCCACATAGATTCACCATCCATCAAATATAAGTTTATCTCTCACCACCATACTTGATTGGTGAGACAGATCGCCCTCTTCCCTTGTGGTGAAGCCTCCAAAGCTCCTTGCTTTGCTTCTTATATTGGTCCTTCACCACCAAGAGCTTCTTGAACATAAAAACAAACACAAGTTTATTAGCATCTAAAGCTTGAATAGAAAGACCATGGATCAAAAAATGGCCTAGAACATGAAGATATAACAAATAGTGAAGTTTCCATAACCTTCACCTTAAAACCTTAGAACTTGAGCTTGAAGAAAGCATATGAAAATGGATGATTTAGGCTAAGGCTCCAACTACAAAGAGTCTTAGAATGATGAGAAGATTTGAGAAGTAAGGTTGATAAAAATTATTGAAGATGGGAGGGTGATTTTCTCTAGCTTGGCCATAGGGTGTTCTAGAGAGAATTGGAGAGAATTTATGAAATTCGCATTAGAAAAATGATGAAGATGAAGTCAAATGAAGTAAGAGTCTTCCTATAGCCTTCCTAAAGTCCCAAAATTGTGAGCCCCCCCTTGGACACCAAGGGAGTGTCCAAGTTCATCTATCTACTTTATGAGACTCCTAATGACCCTAGATTGAATCAATGGTTAACATTCAAGACCTTCACCTCTAAGTTAGTTTTCTATAGGTTTAGAAAAAGTAGTCAACAAGTTTCTAGATGGTCCTTGAAGTTTCCTAACTATGGAGTTCAATAGAAAGCTAACTAAGTTTCTAATTCAATTGATTCCTAACCAAATTAAGCTAACTTAGTTAGGTTTCTTAATTTCTTCACTAACTATCTAGTTACTCGAATGTGACATCACAATTTCTAGAAGCTCCTAGTGCCTCCTAAAACCATGTAGCCCTAATGAGGCGCTAACTAGGTTTGTTCCATTTAGTTACTACATAAGCTTTATGTTAACTTAGTTTAAGTTTTCTATTTTCATTTAGTTACATAGTTAACTAGTCTAACCATCTTTGTGGACCATTTTCTATTGGTTCCTATAAAGTTTTAAATATTCTAATTAGTTCACAAAATAAGTCATTACAGCTTTCTATACAGACTATTATCCAAATAGACAATAGTTACAGAATTATTACTCAATGAATAGAACATTACTGCTTATAAGTCAGTAAATATTTGTTCGCTGTAAAATAAAAAAAATAGTATATTTTTATTTCACAGATAATTTCTAAAAATTAAAAGATTGTGTCACGTATCTTTTGAAATTGGGTTTAGTAAGATCCCCCGGTTCTGAATAAATACGTAAAGATTTTCTCTGGCCCGGAAATTATTATTTTCCTGACTCGGAGTAAATCACACAAAATGATCAAATACAGTCATTAAATTGTCAAAATAAATTTACAGCATACATAAATCACAAAACAGTACAATTTGGTCATTACTATTAAAATAGTAAATTTTGGGGTGTTACAACTCTCCCCTTCTAAAAAGAAGTTTCGTCCTCAAAACTTAAACATAAATTAAAACAAATATGAATACTATTCTTTTATTTATCCTCCAACTCCCATGTTGCTTCTCCATTTACGTCATTCCATATTACTTTAACTAATGAAATCTCTTTTCCTCTAAGTTGCTTTATCCTCCGATCCTCGATCTTGATGAGAAATGTTTCATAGGTTAAATTCTCCTTTAGTTGTACTGTGTCCGATTCAATAATATGAGTGGGATCAGGAATGTACTTTCACAATTATGATACATGAAATACATTGTGAAGATTCAATAGAAAAGGCAGTAACGCAATTTGATAAACTACTGGACCTATTCGACGAAGAATCTAATATAGCCCGATAAACTTTGGAGTGAGCTTTCTAGACTTAATCACTCGTTCGACTCTAACTGTAGGTGTCACTCGCAAAAATACATGGTTGTTGCCTAAGTGGCTCTAGTACTCAAGATGGGGGTGAACTGAGTAATAAAGAACTTTTCTCAAACACTTAAAAAAAGTAAATTTCTTCGAAGTTATATATTAAACAAATGCGATAATAAGGAAGATCAGCACAGCAAATAAATAGGTAAGCAATATTAAATAAATTGCTGAAAATAAAGAGATAAATGATAGAAGAGCAAGCATAATATTTATCCTGGTTCAGCCACTAACCATTTGTGGCCTGCGTCCAGTCCTCGAAAAACTATCCGAGATTTTTCACTATACCTTTAGGCTTAAAACAGGTGCATGCAACCTTTACAAACCTGAGCGCTCCTCACAACTCGGGATACCTAACCTTTGTGCTTGAGTCTCGACAGTAGGGATACCTCACCCTTGCAATTTCACTAAGGGATACCGCACTCTTTTACTAAGGGATACCTCACCCTCACAAATTCACTAAGGGATACCTCACCTTTTTACAAAAAAGCAGAATATAGATGAAGAGAAACTCTCACAAAGAGTAAGTAATACAATTTAAAGCGCTAAGAAGCTCTTTACGGATATCTCAAAGTTTTGGCCAAAAAAACACAGGAAATAGTAAAAAAAAATATGAAATACGAATCAAAGCATGAAAGAATTATTTTAGATAGTTGGGTGTGTATAAAAGATGACCCAAAAACATATATTTAGTGTTCTTGAGAAAATAATCGTTGGGTATCATTTAATATCACATTAAAGGCATAGAAAATTAGTCGTTGTGTGTTTTTGGCCGTGTTTATTTGAATAACACATTTGTATTCGAATAGATCCTCAAAAACATGTTCTGAAACATTTTTTGGGTTGTGTTATTCGAATAACCCTTTGGCTATTCGAATAGATATTTTAAAAACACGTTCTAGAAACAAAAAAAGTAAATTTCTTCAAAGCTATATATTAAACAAATGCGAGAATAAGGAAGATAAGAGAAAGCTTAAAACACAGCAAATAAATAGGTAAGCAATATTAAATAAATTGCTGAAAATAAAGAGATAAAGGAGAGAAGAGCAGGCACAATATTTATCCTGGTTCAGCCACCAACCACTTGTGGCCTACGTCCAGTCCTCGAAAAACTATTCGAGATTTTTCACTATACCTTCAGGCTTAAAACAAGTGCCTGCAACCTTTACAAACCTGAGCGCTCCTCACACCTCGGGATACCTCACCCTTGTGCTTGAGCCTCGACAGCAGGGATACCTCACCCTTGCAATTTCACTAAAGGATACCTCACCCTTTTATAGAGGGATACCTCACCCTCACAAATTCACTAAGGGATACCTCACCCTCTTACAAAGAAGCAGAATATAGATGAAGAGAAACTCTCACAAAGAGTAAGTAATACAATTTGAAGCGCTAAGAAGCTCTTTAAGGATATCTCAAAGTTTTGGCGAAAAAAGCACAAGAAATAGTAAAAAAATTTGAAATATGAATCAAAGCATGAAAGAATTATTTTAGATAGTTGGGTGTGTATTAAAGATACCCAAAAACATATATTTATAGTGTTCTTGAGAAAATAGTCATTCGGTATCATTTAATATCACATTAAAGGCATAGAAAACTAGTCATTGTGTGTTTTTAGTCGAGTTTATTCGAATAACATATTTGGTATTCGAATAGATCCTCAAAAACATGTTCTGGAACATTTTTTGGGTTGTGTTATTCGAATAACCCTTTGGCTATTTGAATAGATCTTTAAAAACGTTCTAGAACGTTTTCTAAGGTGTGTTATTCGAATAACTATGTGGTTATTTGAATACACCGCTCTAATTTTGAAATCTAACTTTAAATGGTCATAACTTCTTCATTTCTTATCCGTTTAAAGCAAATGACCAGTCATTGGAAAGATATTTGAGTCTATTTTCAAATGAAATGATTTCAAAACAAAACTAAAATTATTTTGAAAGTTATGATAAAAAAAGTAACCAAAGGTCAGTTTTTCAAAACTTAAACTTGGCTATTTTTCATAAATTTGAACTACCACCATAACTAGCCTTTCAAAACTTGTTTGTTGGGTATTTTAGCATGCAAAAACCATTTTTAAATATTTGAAAACATATTTGAGATATCCAGAAGGCTTCTTACAAAAAGACCCTAAGTCCTATGAGGTATACCATTTAATCTTCCTTTGGACTTGGTCTTTGACATGATTTTGTTGTTATCAAAACCTTCATGAGATAAGCATGCACCTTCTCCTTGAGTTGAGCATAATTGAGATCTTTGTTTTCTTGTTGCAATGCTCACTTTGGTACTTGGACTATCCATCATCTTCATCATGTTTGTTATCATCAAAACTATTTTCTATGTCAACTAGCCAATTACAATGGTCACCTTATTCAAACTCCAAAGGTCTCCTCCTTTTATCAGAATAGCTTTTTTGCCGAGTTTGAGTTATCCTCATCTTATCTTGAATCATCTTCACTTTTTCTGTAGTTTGTTGTACAAGCTCCGGTCCTAAAATAGCACTTTCACCGTCTTGATACCAACACAACGGTGTCCTACATCGTCTCCCATATGCCTCATAGGGTGCCATCCCTATGCTTGAATGAAAGTTATTGTTGTAGGTGAACTCTATCAATGGTAAGAATTCATCCCAACTTCCAGTTTGTTCTAGCACACAAGCCCTGAACAAATCTTCCAGTGACTAAATCGTTCTTTCTAACTAACTATCTATTTGTGGATGGTAAGCAAAACTTAAACGTAGCTTCATTCCTATCGCTGCTTGCAGACTGTGCCAAAATCTTGACGTGAATCTCGGATCTCGATCTGAAACAATACTATAAGGTACACCATGAACTCTAATGATTTATCTGATGTACACTTGGTCAACCTCTCCATTGAGTACATAATATTAATTGGCAAGAAGTGCGCCGACTTCGTAAACCGATCAATAACTACCCAAATAGAATCATGACCCCTTCTAGTCTTTGGTAGTCCAGTCACAAAGTTCATTGCTATATCATCCCATTTCCATTCAAGAATAGACAAAGGTTGCAACATTCCAGAAGGCCTTTGATGTTTAACCTTAGCCTTTTGACAGACTAAACAGGATGATACATATTCAGCGACATATTTCTTCATTCCTTGCCACCAATATAGTTGCTTCAAATCTTGATACATTTTTGTGGCTCCAGGATGCATACTCAGCTTACTCCTATGAGCTTCGTTGGGCACACAAATCCTTCCTTTAAATTTCAAAATTTCCTCTGTTCTTTCTTTAAATTCCAATATTGTGCCTTGTTTCATTGCTTCCTTCGCTTCTTGCAAATATTGGTCGTCGTTCTGTCCCTTTCGAATTTTATCTATCAAACTATTTGAGATAGTGATCATGTTCAAACACATCTTTCCCGACATCAACTTCACAGACAACTGCATATCTCGAAATTCCTCTATCAATTCTCTCTCCTTGATCATCATAACAGAAGCACTAAGCATTTTCCTACTTAAAGCATCTGCTACGACATTTGCCTTCCCGAGATGATACTGTAATTGAAAATTGTAATCCTTCAAAAATTCTAGCCAACACCTTTGCCTCGTGTTCAACTACTTTTGGTCAAACAGATACTTCAAACTTTTATGATTACTAAAGACATTGAAATTCGCTCCGTATAGAAAATGTCTCCACACTTTCAATGCAAACACCACAGCTGCTAATTCTAGATCGTGAGTAGGATAATTCCTCTCATATACCTTTAACTGTCTTGAAGCATATGCTACAACCTTCTAGTTTTGCATAAGTACACAACACAATCCTTGGTACGAAGCATCGCAATATACTTCAAAAGGTTCATTAGGATCAGGTAGAATTAATACCGGTTAAGTAGTCAATCATCATTTTAACTCTTGAAAACTTTCTTCGCATGCATCAGTTCATGTGAAAGGTTGATTCTTCCATGTGAGTTGGGTAAGAGGTCCCGCTATCTTGGAAAACCCCTCAATAAACCGTCGATAGTAACCAGCTAATCCGATGAAACTACGGATCGCCGATATAGTCTTCGACCTTTCCCACTGAAGAACTGTCTCCACTTTTAAAGCATCAATTTCAATTCCTTCCTCCAATATCACATGCCCCAAAAACTAAACTTCACTTAACCAGAATTCACATTTGGACAAGTTTGCATATAGTTTATTCTCCTTTAAAATCTAAAGAACCACTCTGAGATGTTCAGCATGTTCCTCTTGACTTCGAGAGTAGATTAGAATTCATCAATAAAGACAACGACAAACTTGTCCAAGTAAGAACGAAAAATCCTATTCATGAAATCCATGAATATGGCTGGTGCATTCGTCACACCGAACGGCATCACTTGATACTCGTAATTGTAACACCCACCATAGGGTATCACATTTTAATGTTATTATTACCGAATTACCCCAAGTTATAAAATAATATTATATAATATAAATATGAGTTGCAAAATTTCTTGATATTGATAAGATAAACTTAGCATAATATAAATAAAATACTAAATAGTATCACAAATAATTTATATCATATACATAATCTCAACACCGACATACTTAAATATATACAGACGAAGTTCTCAAAAGTAATTAAACATTATCAGAACTACTATACTGGCCCAAGTATACGTCTATGGAGCAGAACCCTCAGACGGATCCTCCTCAGACTCCTCAGAAGATAGGAATCCTGCATGACGCGTAGTCCTACAAACAGGTGTCCTAGCAGATGACACAACGCTAATCTCACTAGGAGAATGGTAGTAAGCTCCCCAATATTGTCTAATGGATAATGGAAACTAAGTGTATGTAAATATTGACACTGAAATAAGGGTTCCCATGATACACCCTACTCAGGGAAATAGTCAGATCTCCCATGTAGACAACACACTCTTTATCTAAATGAACACGCCAAGCCTCCGAACCTTTTCGGAATTGTAGCCTCATGTACCCAAGAAAACTTGACATTGCCATTGACTCAGAATTCAGCTTCCTCAGCAGGAATCAACTCCTCACCTTCTTGCTTAAACCCTTGTTCACCGTCTTTACCAATTACAATTGCAATACAAGAATAGCATACAAACAGGTGAGATTACTAACACCAGTACCAACATGGCAGTAAAAAGAAAGGAATAACAGTAATGTCATACAGATATAATAAACAATAATACAGATATAACAAATAATAATCATAATCATGGCATAAAAAATTATCCAATGTTCGACAATTAAAATATCACACGGATATAAATGTTCAGATTATGTATATGCTCACAGACTCAATTTCCTACTCCATGGAGCTAACTCAAGTTAGAGAGATTGATCTAGAAGATCTGTCAGTACCACAATTACCTCAGACCATGTGCTACATCTCTCATCAGGTTTGCACATCTAGCATTATACACAATAGTCTATGTTAGATCTTGATTAAGAATAGTGTCTCGGTCTGGATTGTCGGTGTGTTGCATCGATCCGATCCACTGTACAGAAGAGCTACCAACTGCCCATTGTGGAAAACTCGCACCCCGACGCCCCCAAGATTAACAAGTGATCTACACTACGCATATCACACCACACAAAGGTGTAATTCTCTCCTAGGCCATCAACCTTAACATAGTCCATCGAACTTTTCTAAATGCATGTTCAATGCATATAAGCCAATAACATGCTACAGTCATATTTCACAAATACGGGTCCACACTTTGGCCCCACAGTAATTTTACTGTATTTTTAATCATGTAAGTTTTTTACTGCTTTTTCATAATTGCACAACTTTTCTGTCGAATTTTCAAATCGTGTATTGATTTTTCAACATTTTCTCAATCGCATAAGAATATTTAAATATTTTCCAAATCGCGTAGCTTAAAAATCACATTTTTAAGTAGCGAAACACATTTTTCATCATTTTTCAACTATCTAAAATATTTCTCAATATTCTAAACACTATTTTGGCCTTTATAAAAATAAACATGAATTCTACTGCATTTTTCCACATTTTCTTACTTAAGAAATCCTTTTCACAATATATTCCACCAAATCACCTTTTTATTAATTTAAATCAATGCTTCTAGCTTAAAATTCCCTAACGCGCTCCAAAACCCAAAGAGTGAGCTATACGTTAGTAAATTTCAAGTCACCAATATATTTCTCATTATAACATGATTAATCTAAAAATTAATTCACTTTATAAAATATTTTTGAAGTTCAAACACTTTCAACCTCATTATTTCCTTTATGAAACGAAATCTCCCTTTTTCAAGTAATAAATTGTTTTGTCTTCATTTTTTTTATTTCTTAGGTCCTTGTATCACACTCCTTGCACCAAATCAACTAAGTTACCATGTATAAATCATATTTTTACACAAAATAAAACCATTCAAGCCTCCATGGCCGTGAGGTAAATGGTCTTTGAAACCAAAATTTCTTTTCTTTTCCTTTCTCTTCTAAAACATCCAATTTTATCATTCAAGAAAATATTAACTTGGATACACCTATTTTGAGGTGTTGAGGCCGTGAGCCTCCTAGGCCATTGGAACCCAAAATAATTTTCCTTTCCAACATATATCATAACATATAATCATATATTATACTATAACATACATTAAGCATATCATGAAAGCAATAAAATCATGTAAAGCATAAAAGTATAAACAAATAAATTTAAAGCACATAAGCACCACAAATAAATTTACACAACCATGGATATGAATCCTCACATGGATTCGCCATCTATCAAATACAAGTTCATCTCTCACCACCATACTTAGTTGGTGAGATAGATTTCCCTCTTACCTTGTGGTGAAACCACCAAAGCTCTATGCTTTGCTTCTTGTACTTGTCCTTCACCACCAAGAGCTTCTTGAACATAAAACAAACACAAGTTTATTAGCATCTAAAGCTTGAACAAGAAAGACCATGGATCAAAACGTGGCCTAGAACATGAAGATGAAATAAATAATGAAGTTTCAATAAACTCCACCTTAACACCCTATAACTTGAATCTTGGAAAACTCCTTGAAGATAAATGATTTTGGTCAAGACTTCAACTACAAAGTGTCTTGTATTTAGGTAAGGATTCAAGAAATAAGATTGGTTAAAATTATTGGAGAGTGAAGGTATGGTGTAGGGGTCTTGGCCATGGGTTTAGGGAAGAAAAGAGAGAGAAATTTTGAGAGCTTTGATGATAGATTTCTTTTGAGTGAAAAGATGAAGATGAGTGATAGAAATGAACTAACACTCTCCCTATAGCTTCCAAGCCCTAAAAATCGTGAGCTCCCCCCCCCTTGACATTAAGGGAGTGTCTAAATTCATCTAGCCACGTTTTGAGACTTCAATAGCCATTGATTGAATCAATGGTTGATCTTGGTGGAGCTTCCAAGTGATAAGATTGAATTTGAACCATTGGGTCCCTCCTCCAAGAAGCCTTAGTCGTGAGATGCATTTCCAAAATGCAGGGTCAAGAACTTCTCTTCATACATGCCATCCAAGGTTCACAAAAGGTCCTTGCCACTTTGTGAGACCAATCTCCACCATACATTAAATCAATGGTGGATATCCAAAGCCTTCATCACCAAGCTTGCTTCCTAATGGTCCTCCATAAAGTTGTCATAACCACTTAATTTGACTAGCCAGTATAATATTTTTCTAGCTGTTATTACCATACGGACAAAATTACTGTATTTATATTGCCCGATAAATAAAACAGTACAAAACACAATAAAAGAAAATTTCAAAAATTGCTTTTGGTTTCGGATTTAGTAAGATCCCCCAGCCCTGTCTCAACTTTACAAAATTTTCTAGCCATAGAAAAATTTTATTTTTTCGGACCCGCCCCAGGCCCGCATACAGCCCGAGAATAATATTAAAATAATCAAAAAAATATAAAATCACACAATAATCCACAAAAATCATAAAAATTATAAAATTAATGAAAATGAAATCAGATTGGTAAAAATAATTAAGAATCAACGGAAATAATTAAAATACGTAAAGATTTTCTCCGACTTGAAAATTATTATTTTCCTTACTCGGAGTAAATCACACAAAACGATCAAATATAGTCACGAAACAGTCAAAATAATTTTACAGTATACAGAAATCACAAAATAGTACATTTTTGTCATTACTATCAAATAACTAAATTTTTGGGGACGAACGAAGCCGAAGTTAGTGGGCATGTGGTGTCCCGGGGTTGACGAGGGCAGGGAGTGGTCACCGGTGCTAATTGAAAGCATCAATAAGCGTCTTCTGGCCGGCTTCTAGGCGAAGGGTCCCATGAATGAACTGAATACGCACCGGAATGAGAAGGATTCAGAGATTGTGCAGGTATAGGACTGCATAGTTGAGGATGGCTTAAAGGAATTGATTAGGTATAGCCATATCAACAAGTTGTAACTTCTTTTCGGGAGTCTAGAACATAAGAACTCTATAGTTAAGCGTGCTTGACTTGGAGCAATTGTGAGATAGGTGACCTCCTGGGAAGTTTCGTAGGATGCGTGTGAATGAGGACAAAGCACGCTGAAAAGATCCGTGTTAGTTTGTGGAGACACTCATCAATCCTACAGGCAGTCCCAGGGTGTTACAGTAATGCCCGTAACGCATCCAGAATGTTGTCTTGGGAATATCTTCCACCTTCACATGAATCTGGGGATAACCAGAACGTAAATTAATTTTGGAAAACACTACAGCTCCCCGTAGTTGATCCATCAGATCATCAATCCTCGAAAGAGGATATTTATTCTTAATCATAATCTTGTTCAACTGCCAGTAGTCTACACATAGACGAGAAGTCCCATCCTTCTTTTTGACTTACAATACTGGAGCTCCCCATGATGACACATTGGGTCTCACGAATTGCTTCTCCAACAATTCCTCCAGTTGTTTCTTAAGCTCTGCCAATTTCGACGGCAACATCCTATAAGGCGCCATAGATATAGGTCCTGTAACACCCCAAAATTTATTTATTTCATTATAAATATTCATCTTATAATATTTGTGATTTTTGAGAATTTTTTTGAATTTTTCTGAGAATGCGGAATATTTTAATATTATTTCTTATTTTACATACAAACTGAGCAGAGCCTAAAAAATAAAATATTTTTCTCGAGAACCTTGATCTGTGGAATCATCGACTGAGGATTTTACTAAACCCGAGACTGGATACAGTTTACGAGATTTTACGTTTTTTGAGAAATTTTATCTGATAAAATAATAAATCGTTGTGTAAATTTTATCCACTGGACAATTAATACTGACTTCTGTCAACTGTAACAATTGTCCACTTAATGTCTAATCAAATCCATTTTTATTCAAATTTAGTATATTTTAATCAAAGCTTCTTTGAGAAGCCTTGAGCACCAAAAGACAAGTATGCCCTTGGCTTGTTGGAGAAGCCTCTTCACCCCCTTCTCTCTCTCCATTGCCGCGACATTCCTTGCCCATGGGAGGAAAAAATTTGCCTCCACACTTATTGGTGGTGAGGAGACTTTGTGTGATTGTTTGATGGAGAAATCCATATTTGTATGCTTACTTTGTTGATGATTTTGTATGCTTATGTGTTCTTGATTTAAGATTGATGATTGAATAATGATTTTGAATGCATTGGTGGTGTTGAAATGCTTGATAATGTTAGAATTAATGAATGAAAATTTTGAAGATTTACTACCCATTTTAGAGGCCACGGTTTTGGCTTGAAATCTCTAGGGTTGGAGTTGATTTGTGTAAAGTAAAACTTATGTGATTAGTTATAAAATGATTAAGATATGAAATAAAAATTTTGAGGGTTTCCTACCCTAATGTGAGGCCACAGTTTTGGCTTGGATTTTGAGGGATTGGATTGATTTTGTGTGAACAAAAATTTAAGGGATTAGATATCAAGTGACCAATGCAAAAAATGAAAAGAAATTGGAACTTTGCAAACCTAGGGAGGCCACGATTTTTAGAGAAAATTTAGGGTTCAAATGATACCTTAGTGCATCCTTGGAAATTAAGAATTTAGAGACATGCATAATCCATAATGAAGTGGAAGAATAAATTGAATAATAATACTTAAGAAGGCCACGGTTTTTAAGGGTTATTTAACCAAAAATTTTCATAATTGATCAAGACTTAAGACATTGAAAATGTTGAATTTTATAATATGAAAATTGTGGTATGTGTGGAACAATGGATATGTGTATATATTGTTATTGAGAATTGGTTGATGCTATTGTGAGTTCTTGTGTGGGACTAAGTCTTTGATGAAATTATGACATGTTAATATTGAGACATGAATATATGTCATTGTGGTATACTTTATGATAAATGTATCATTGATAAACATACATAATGTACATTGTATCGTCATGCATATGTGTTGTTCGTTGGACATTGTTGAAAAGGCAATGTATGCCTAGGAGTTTGAATAACACCTATGTGCGGGTACGAGTAGACTAAGCGTAGGGTCATAGTAGTTGGCCCTAGGGGCGTCGGGGTGTGGGTGTCTCACAATAGACAGTGGTAGCTCCACTGGGGCCATGGGATAGACCGATGCAAACACACCAATGATCCGGACTGAGACGATGTCCTATATCGCGATCAACTGTTGAGGTGCCATGTATAAGCCAATTGCGCAAATATTTTTATGAGATAAGCACACTATTTTTAAGGCTAACGAGATACTGGCATAACTCCTTAATCATTCACTCCGAAAATGTTTTTGTCTAGCTCCATGGAGTAGGAATTTGGTACCATTCGCATTGTGAACTGTCAGTTTCATAATTCATTGAGCATGAGCATTTATAACTGTGGAAAAATTATTTGTGATTATTACCTTAATAATTATTTGATTGCTTAAACTGTTGATTGTTGGGAATATTGATGTTGTATGTCTGTTGCTGATAATTTTTACTGTTATTTATTGTTGTTCTGCATTTACTATTAATTTTAATTATTACTGTGATTGGATATATGAACTATGTTGATATGTGGGCATCCAGCACTGTTCTGTTTTTTCACTGCCATATTGGTAATGGAAGCTAGGTGTCTCACCTCTTTCTATATTTTAATATCTTTCTATTTATTTGTATACTTCTGAGAAGACGTTCGTGAGGAAGAAAAGGAAACACCTGAGTTTCTGGGTTTCTGGCCATACGACAATTAGAGCTTGCTGAGGATGTCGTCGCGCCCACGCTGATTTTTGGGGTACGTCAAGATGACCTTCCATGGAGGCCCCGACTACTGGCATAAACATGTGTAGACGGACCGATGCGTTTACCGTGGGGAGCTGACGGTGTCTTTAGCTTGGGGTCGCTATGACCCTCCTGTTTTCGACTTCACTGCTTTTGTCATTTTGGAGTTCTACTTACCCGTGAGGGATATGTGGGTTGATATGTACTACACCCCACAAGAGGACTATTCCCTCTCCACTGCTCGGGCTTCTACCTGAAATTCTGTCACGCCAATGATAATTTCATCGGATGAGGAAGACCCTGAGGAGGACTCGGCTACGGTCCCTTTTTGTCAATCTTAGAGGGCTGATATTATCGGTGGCTACTGATGGCTAACCGTTTATCTTTTTGGGGAAGCCTGATGTTTTGCCATACTTGATGGGTGTATATTTGTATCATTCTGGTGGGTACATTTTTTGCTTTTTGTGTAAATCATGATGTAATTAAATAGGTGATGCATATATATATATATATATATATATATATATATATATATATATATATATATATATATATATATATATATATATATATATTGTGAATGTATGACTTTCAAATTCTGTGTCGATTTTATTGTATCTGTAATTGTTATTATCTCTTTATTGTTGGTTATTTCAACAACAAAAAAATGTACACATATTTCAATACTCGATTATTTTATCATCCAAGAACGTAAATTATTTAATCACGTGTTAAAAATGAACCGATACTTAATTAATCAACGTACTTATTATTTTCCATAATCTATATTTTCGTTGTTCACTTCACTATGGTGTGATGTTCCTTCTTTGTGAGGAAAGAAAAAGGGGCGTTACAGGTCCAGCTCCTGGTACCAGACCAATAGCAAACTCAATCTCTCTTGCTGGTGGTAGTCCAGGTATATCTTCAGGAAAGACTTTAGGAAATTCGTTGACTACGAAAATATTTTCCACAGCATCTTCACTTTGAACTTCCAAAGAAGATAGCAGCAAGTATCCTTGAGCTCCTTCTCTCAAACAAGCTTCGACTTGATTGGCCGTTAGGAATCTAGAATCCTTAGCCTCGGGAAAAACTAATGTCTTATTGGAACAGTCTATCAGGATATGGTTAGAAGACAACCAATCCATTCCTAAGATTACATTAATCTTGGAAAGAGGCAAACAAATTAAATCAACATAAAAGATTCTATCCCTAACACAAACAGGGCAATTCAAGCATACTTTTGCAGTATTCAAGGCTTATCAATAGGAGTAGAAACATTTAAGTCATAAGGCAATGTAGTCACAGATAATCCCAAACGTTCCATACAATCACAGGCAATGAAAGAGTGGGTTGCTCCCGAATCATATAATACGGTTAAAGAATTACCTTTAATAGCATACTCCTTCTTAATTAGATCCTCTGACTTCGAGGCTTCCTCCCCGCTCATAGTATATACATGACCACTCACCTTGGTCTAGTAGTACAGACGTTTCCCACAGAGGGTTCCACCTTCAGTTGATTACAGTCCCTTGAGAGATGTCCAGGCTTCCCACATCTGAAGCATATGATTCCTTTGTGTGTGCAGTCTTTAGTCAGGTGGTCCTTTCCACACTTAAAACATTTGGATGTAGAAGTTCCAACTTGACCAACCTTGTTGCCACCAGAACTTCCCCCATAAGGTCGTTGTTGAGTCTGACTTCCTGATGGTCTAGCATACGATTTCTGTTGATAACAGTTGCCACCTCTACCTTTTCCTCTTTGGAACCGAGTAGGTCCAAAGTTCTGATTCCTCACGTCGCGATGATGATCTATCTCCTCAACTTTACGACATTTATCTAACAACGCTGGAAACTGATCGATTCCCAAGGTTACCACTGCCCGTGTTATGTCGTGTCTCAACCCCTCTTTAAACTTCCTACACTTCTATTCTTTATCTAGTTGCATCTGAAAATATCTCGAAAACTTAGACAAGTTTTCGAACCTCGCAGCATACTCACTTACTGACATTACCCCTTGTCGCAGGCCAAGGAATTCCATCTCCTTAGCATGTCTAACACTAGCTGGGAAATACTTTCCCAGAAATCTTTGCTTGAAGAGTTCCCATGTTACAACACTCCCTTCAGCTTCTAGTAATCTTCGGGCTCCTGCCCACCAATCTTCGCCATCACCAACTAGCATAAAGGTCGCATAAGTGACATTCTTTTCATCAGCACAACCCATAGCACTGAATATTTTCTCTAACTCTTTGATCCAAAAATTAGCTTTCTCTAGGTCCAATTTTCCGTTGAACTATGGCGGATTGTTTCTATGAAACTCTGACAAATTCTGAGTTTCCTCATTTCCCCTTTGATTATGTTGCACGATGACATCTGCCATCCTTTGTATTGCTGCCACAGTTGCAGCCATGCCTTGATTGTCATCTTCAACACTCACACGTCCACCTCGAGTATTCATATGTCCTCTTCCTCGTCCAGCCATTGTAATTCTTGGAAATCAAACTAAACAATACAAAACAAAAGTCAAGAACAATCATTTCAAACAATATTGTTTCCTTTCGGAAACCAATCACAGAGAATCACACAACTCAAACAAGACAGACCTAACCACAAACCTAAAAGACTCTAACTTGGGCTCTGATACCAACTAATATAACACCCACTGTAGGGTATCACATTTTAATGTTATTCACTACCAAATTTTCCTAGTTATAAAATAATATTTAAGAATATAAATATGAGTTGTAAAATTTTTCTTTTTGCGGATAACATACTTAAATAAATAAGACATAACATGAAATACAATTACTGAATATAGCACACCATAATTATACATATAATTTTGTTTCTAAAGATACATATAAGTACACACGGTGAGACAAAACTATAAACTGTTTAACTTATAATAAACTACAGACTAGCCCAAGTGCAAAACTAAAAATTCTAACCCTCCGACAAATCCTCAGATGGATCCTCGGAAGATAGGAACCCTAAATGACGTGTGGTCCTACGAACAGGTGTCCGAGTAGATGACACAATACTAATCTCACTAGGGGTATGGCAGCAACCACCCCAATACTGTCTAATAGATAATGGAAACTCCAAATGCACGTAAATATTGACAACAAAGTAAGGGTTCCTATGATAAACCCTACTTAGGGAAACAGTCAGATCTCCCATGTAGATAATACACTCTCTATCTAAGTGAACACGCCAAGCCTTCGAGCCCCCTCGGAATTGTAGCCTCATGTACCCAAGAAAACTCGGTAACGCCATCATCTCAGAAATCAGCGTCTATGTAAGGAATTTGCTTCTCACCTTCTTGCTCACCATCTTGCTCACCGTCTTTACAGAATACAAATACAGTACAAGAACAACATACAAAGAGGTGAAATTACCAACACTAGTACCAACATGGCAGTAAAGAGATAGAAATGACAATAATGTCATACATATATAACAACAACGAATATAGTCATGGTATCAAACATTAATCAATATTTAACAAATAAAATACCACAAAGATATACAGAGATGTACAAACTATGCACATGTACACTAACTCAATTTCCTACTCCATGGAGCTAACTCAAGTCAGAGAGATTGATCTAAAAGATCTGTCGGTACCACAATTGCCTCAGACCAAGTGCTATAACTTTCATCAATTTTGCACATCTAGCATTATACACGATAGTCTACGCCAGATCTTGATTAAGAGTAGTCTCTCGGTTCGGATCGTCGGTGTGTTGCATCGGTCAGATCCACGGTACAGAAGAGCTACCAACTGCCTAGTGTGAAAAACCCGCACCCCGACACCCCCAAGGTCAACAAGTGACCTACATTATATGTAACACCCTCCCTAGGGCATCACATGTCTGACTCCCGACACAAAATCTGTAAAGAAGTTCACACAAGGTTTGAGTTATAAAAAGATGGGTTTTAAAATTTCTTCTTTACTGAAACATAAATTTACTGAAAATATTAAGTAATATTGAAAATCATATTTCAACTATTCATTATGCAATATTGACACTAATTAATATTTCATCATTTAAAGAGAAATATAAAACTAACAGACTCTTTTTCTTTTTTTTAACAGTAGCAAACCCCATGACGGGTCCTACTTAATAGCACGGTATAACACTAGCGTTAAAACTTAACAAACTTATTCTGTTGTGTATCTATCTTGTTGCATCAGACATATGTTCTACATCTGTTCTTTGTCAACGCTGCTCACCTTCGAGTCCTGAATGTCCACTCCTTATTGTTGTCACCAATCTCAGAGTATCCATCGCCCGTTATGTCTAAGACAACTTGATCCTTCTATTATTTTATTTTAACAGTACAAACACAGCAAAACAACATAACAAAGAGGTGAGATCACCTACGCCAATACCAACATGGCAGCACAGAGATAACACAAACATCAATATCATACAGGGATATCATTCCAAAATTTCAATAATGCACTCAACATTAATCAACTATCATCATCATACTATTAACATTATTATCATCACACAATAATCACAATAATGCCATCAACATGATTATCATCATCATCATCCAAGTTTTCAAAATAATTGTCATAGCCAATATTCCTCAATTAATATATATATATATATATATATATATATATATATATATATATATATATATATATCATGCGAGATATAAATGTCGATTATGCATGTGCACGAAGACTCGCTTTTTCAAAAACAACTCCATGGAGGTTTTCACAATTTCGAGGAGAATGCTCTGTCAATTGTCACCTTAGCCCAAAGACAATCTTCCGGTTGTTGAAAAGAATCGTGTTCTTGTCGGGTATCGTCAATGCGTTGCAACGGACTGCATCGCCAAGTGGCACATGGTCCTCGGACAAATGTCCACCGGTCGTCGACCGCCGCACCTCGACGCCCCAAGATCCATCATAGACCTCACTATCAATTCTCATTCCTCTTCAACCACTAGGGCGTATATACAATGCACGAATATATCCGTGCAAGTCAAACCCCAAAGGGCCAAATCTTTTCAATTTCATTTGTTCAATGTATCATATGCCTCAACGCATATTTTTTTCCAATGCATGTATAATGCACCAAATCCAATCACAGGCATCTCTTTCCAATGCATATAAAATGCACCAAAATTATACTGTATTTTCAACAACAAAAATCATGTTATCACATTTTCATAGTTATAAAACACTTCCGTCGTGTTTTCAAAATTGTGTAATATTTCCGTTTCATTTTCACAATTCCAAAACATTTCTGTTACGTTTTCACAATTCCAAAATGTTTATATTACGTTTTCAAAATATCGTAACACTTATGTTACGTTTTCAAAATCTGAAATGTTTACGTTATATTTTCACAATCGTGACACTTACATTACTTTTTTACAATCTGATAACATTTTGTTACATTTTCAAAATATCGCAACTCTTCTTTGCACTTTTAAAACACGTACTAATTTTTTAACATTTTTCTTAATCGTAAAAATATACGTTTCTCAAAAAAATCGCATAGTATTTTTCCACTGATTCAAAATCGCGTAACTTAAAATTCATTCTTTTAAGTCGTATAAATCATTTTCCGTCATTCTCAAAATATTTAAAACACTTTCCAAATCTCATAATAATTTTTCGCTATTTTCACAATCACGTAAAAATAATCCATCACTTTTCCATCTCATAGTGATTTTTCAATAGTAATTCAGATTACGTAAAATATTTAAACGTAATTCAAATCGCGTAGAAATATTTTAATGTATTTAAAATCGCGTATAAATATTTTACCATATTACGTAATTTAAAAATCACATTTTTAAGATCGTAAATAATTTTTCAACACAATTTCATTTAGAAAATATTTTTTGACCTTTAAAAATTTCTTTTTAACTTTTCTCAAAATAATATAACTTTACCCTTCATTTAATATATTTTCTTACTCAAGAAATTCTTTTCAAAATACAATTTACAAAATCACTTTTTCATTGATGTAAATCAACGTTTCAAAACTTAACATTTTCTAACGTATTTCAAAACTTAAAAATAAGTTATACGTTAGTAAATTTTCAAAACACCATTATATTCTCTATTTTTCCCAAATCAATTCTAAAATCAATTCTCTTCAAAACAAATTAAGATTCAAACCCTTGCAACTTTTCTTTTTCATTTTCATATGAAAGTTCATTTCTCAAGTGATAAAATACTTTGATTTCCCTTTCCAAAATCCTTATTCTAAAACATTTTGTTCAAACATTTTGTTTCCACTTTTAAATTACTTTGTTTCATAAAAACCAAAATTATTCCAACCTCTAAAAATCGTAGAGTCTTTGGCCGTTGAAGCTATCAAATTTTTTTCTTCTAAATTGATATGGTTTTACACAAACAAAACCATTAAAAATTCTTTGTTTTCAAAACCGAAATACCGATGGTTATAAAAACCAAACCCATTTGTTCAAATTCATTTTCACTTTCTTTACAAATCCTTTTTCACTTTCTTTACAAATCCTTTTTCACTTTCTTTGCAAATCCTTAAAATTATCATTGCTATTTTCATTTAAATCTCATGTTTAGTAAAACACTTAGAAACTTTTCACACAAAATAAATCAATAAAAATCCTTCTAAAACCGTATTCATGTACTCTTTGAAAAATAAATTCTTTGTTTATTTTCCTTACTCTTCAAATCATCCATTTTCATCTTTCATGAAAATATTAATTTGTGAACACCTATTTTGAGGTGTCTTGTTCGAAATCCACCATGTTCTAAGTACTCAAAAATCAATTCTTTTGTTCTTGAAAATTTTCAACATTAACCCTAATCAAGGGCATCAAAACCGTAGCTCTTCCTTGGCTATTGGAGCCAAAAATTAATTTCCTTTCCACCATTAAGTCATGGCATATACATATATATTTCATCATAAATAATATAAGCATACCATCAAAGCCATAAAAGCATGTATAGCATATCAAGCATATCATCAAAGCTATAAAATCATGCAAAGCATATCAAGCATAGAAAATTAATCAAAGCTCATAAACACCCATAAATTAATTACATGACCATGGATATGAATCCTCACATGGATTCCACATCCATCAATTAAAATACCATCTCTCACCACCATGCTTGGTTGGTGAGATGGATCTCCCTCTTGTAACATCCCAACTTTTGGGTAAAAGACCGTTGTGTCCCTATTTTACTGTTTCTTGTTTTTCTGTATGAAATACAGAAAAACAATACTGTTTGTTATTTTATTTGATAGTTTTACATAATTTGTTTCGATACAGTAAAATAAAAATTTTATCAAATTACTGTTTTAAATTTTTCTGTATCAAAAACAGATGTATAATACTGTCTAGTATTTTATATAATCGTTTTACGTATTTTTCTTCCAGACAGTGAAATAAAAATTTTTTCGAGAATTTCTTGTTTTAATTTTTGTGAAAGATATACAGCTATATAATACTGCTGGATATTTTATTTGAACGTTTTGGACGATTACCTACGTTGTGGGAAAAAATGAAAAAAATGACCGTTACGTCCCGAACGCATCTTTTTTTCTTTGTTTTTGCTTGTTTTTAATTGTTTTCTTCTTGATTTAATGTCCGATAATACTGTCTGTGGTTTTATATGGACTTTTTGTGTGATTTGCTCCGGGGTAGGAAAATAATATTTTCCGGGCCGGGAAAAATCTTATTTTATTATTTAGAATTGGGGAATCTTACTTAACCCGATTCTGAATGAGACTAAAAATAATCTTTTAATTTTTAGGATTTAACTGTCAAATAAAATAATTTTATATTATTATAATATTATTTTGTTAGTCAGTATAAATAAGTGACGGCGGACCCGGAAATATTTTGCGGGACCCACGTTTAGTCCTTAAGTCTTTGTACACGTGGACCAATGAGGAGCTGGTCAAAATTGGTGGCTATGACTCATCGCAGCGGGCCAATAGGACGATGACACGTGGCGTGACACCTCAAGCATCATGACTCAGCAGCTTCTAGAAGGTTCCAGAAGTGCTGACTCGGCCTGTGACTCACCGCGGTGACTCGCCGGATTCGAAGTTTCTTTGATGACTCAGCGCTGTGACTCACCATTGATGATGCAGCCAATGATGCAGTTGTGATGCAGTCAGTGACTCAGCATGCTGACTCGCCATGCTGACTCACCTGTTTTGGAAAATATCTACGCCGACTCATCTGCTCTAGAAAATATCTACGCTGACTCGCCATGCTGACTCACCCGTTCTAGAAAATTCCACGATGACTCATCATACTGACTCATCGTAGTGAGTCACATGTTCTAGAAATTTCTCTTTGATGACTCGCTTTATGACTCATCAAGGGCAATCGGTAGAAAAATGATCAATAATAATTTCTACTCGCTAGTATAAGATAAAAATCTATGTATATTTTATCACCCATTAGACAATAGACATTGACTTTATAAGCGTAATTATTGTTCATTGCTTATGATATACCGAAAAATATCCTAAGCCTTCATTTTTTTCCTGGAGTCTATAAATAGGAGAGTCTTGGCTCATTTTCAACTTTGGCAAGAAGCTCTCACCTTCCTTTTCTCTCCATGTGCTCCACGGCCATGGCTCCCAAATGGAGACAATCTCCACCCATTCACCTTATTTACTCTTCTACACATCATTTTCTCCAAAGAACCAAGACCAAGCAACCAAAATTCTCTCCTTTTCTCTTCTCCTTGATTTCGGCCAAATCACCAAGAACCATTCTCCAAACTTCAATAAATCCTACCAATATCATTTCTTGAATCCTTTCAACAAACCAAGACACTTTCATGTTAGGAATTTCTCAAGATTCCTTCATCTTCATCTTCCTATCAAGCAAAAACCACAAAAACTCATATCTTCCCCTTTCTTCAAGCTCACGGCCAACCCTCAAAAATCACCTTCCAAGCTTCTAAAATTCTAAATGACCATAGATCTTGAATCTCCATACCATTCTAAGGAACTTTCATGTTGGAAGTTTTTCCTAAATCTTCCATTTTCTACCTTGTTCTTCAAAGCTCAAGTTTGAAACCATGAAGGTGAAATTCTTTAATCTTCATGTTTCTATCCATTTTAAAGTTTTAATCATGATTTTAATCCATGATTATTCTAGTTTAGAGCCTTAGGTATTAATATTGTATGTTTTCTTTGTTTTCAAGGAGCTCTTGGAGGAGGAAGTTTGCTTGAAGGAGACATACAAAGGACTTGGAGGTTCTACAAGAGGTAAGAGGAGATTACCCTCATCAACCAAGTGTTGGTGGTGAGGAATATATGTGGTTGTGCTTGTAGAATCCATAAGGATTCGGTGGTGTGCTTGTTTTGATGTGTTAATTATTTGTGTGTTTGTTATTTGTGTGTTTGATAATTTGGTGCTTGCTAGTAGGTTGTTGTGTATTTGTTAGTAGTTTTCTTATGTGATATTTGTAATAATTTGCATGTCTACAAGCTTTAATTTGCATGTCTACAAGCTTTGATAATATGGCATGTGTTAGAAATGCATGATAATATATAGGATGCAAATAATATGTCAAGGATTGCATGAGTGTTCCAAAGAACACATTAACAAGGCTCACGGCCATGATTTAAATGGGGAACCAAAATGTTCTCTTAATTTTCTTAAAAGGTGACCTAATTAACCTAAGAGAATTGGTAAGATATCCATTTGTTTAGATTAAGAAAAATGAATTTGGAAATTAAATGGCATAACCTTACATTTTCATCCAACATGTCTAACTTCAACACTTTGATTTCTAAAACTATTTTCTAGGGTAAGGATTAAATCAATGTAGACAATACAAGAGATTAAACATGTATTTAAAAGGTGAAAAATAATTTAGAAATCAAATACAAAGTTTTTATCAAATTCGGCCAACATGCCAAATAATACATTCATAATTTCTAAAAATTAATTCCAAGCTATTTTCAATCAAGAAGAAGCAATACAAGTTAAAGTAAATTTTCCACAATGAGTTTTAAAGAAATAAAATAGTTAGAATTAAGTTTAAGAGGTTAATACTAATGGTTTTTTCTTGTAAGAAGAAATACGATAGCTTTATAAAATTTCTAACATTATAGCTCATCGTGTGTTTTGAAGCACGTTAGGAATTTTTAAAAGTATAATTATTTGGTATTAATAAAAATGAAAAGGACTTTTAAATGGTAAATTTAGGAAACCATTATTATAATTTATTAAACAAAATATGTCAATTTTTAGTAAAAACGGATAAATAAGATAGAAAAGATGTCAAAAGACAAGATACGCTATGAAAAATATTCTACGTAATTTGAAAGTACTAAGTACTATTTAAATGCTGTTTAAACAAGTAATTTTAAAGGCATTCGAATAAAAAATGATTTGAAAAATTCTACGCGATTGAGAAAACGTATTAAAAAATGCTACGCGATTTTAAAAACAGAAAAATATCTTTACCCGATTTTTAAACGTTTGTAAAAACGACGGAATTATGAAAATGCGATAAAATTTCTACGCGATTGACCGTTACTATATCTATTTTATACTGTCGGGAAGATGTGAACCCGTACAGAATTATTTTTGAAATCTATTTTATCTTTGTCGGGAAAATGTGAACCCGCAGGCTTTTGAAAATCTATATCTTTGTCGGGAAAATGTGAACCCGTACGGGCTTTTGAGACTATATCTGTCGGGAAAATGTGAACCCGCATGTGCTTTCCATCTATTTGTTATGTGTGCCATGTATTTGGTGGATTGGTTGTGAGACGAATCACATCGTGTTGTCGATGCGATAAACGTAGTGTGGTTCATTGTTCTAATGAACTTGGAGACTTTAGTGTACGGGATCCCACATGTGGACAGTTGGTCGCTCCGCATTTGGCCGTGGTAAACCGATAGCCACTATCGTACTCAACATACACTATATTTAATCGAGATTGGTGAAATCTAGTAGTACATTTGCTGTAGTGTCACAACGTGAGACCGTGAACTACACCACGCCTGGATTGATGGATTCCTGTGTCGTGGGGCTATAGACGCAACGTGTGACCGCGGAATAGTTGGTGGGGCAGCCGTGGTACTATTAGATTTTGCGAATCATTCCTCTCTCTGATACTTGTGTTTTCTTTAGCTCCATGGAGTAGGATTGTATCTTATTGTATATGTTGATATGTGGTGTATTATTATCTTCTATTTGTTATTTTTATCTATTATCTTTTATTTATTATTTCTTTTATCGTCATCTTTTATCTATGATATTTTTATTTGTGATTTTATTTGTGATTTCTATCTATGCTTTTTATCCGTGATTTTTATCTCGTGACCTTCCATTTGTGATATTTATGTTGTTATGATATTTGATCTTTCTTTTATATTGTCTTGTTATGATATTTTATATGGTATGAATTGTTATATCTATCCCGATAATGTTATTACTTGTTTATTTTATTAGGTTATATGCATATTAGAAATATTTGTAAATTGATAACATGACTATAATTGTGATTATCTGTGTGTATGGAATGACTTTGTCATTCGAATCATTCTTTACTACCTATCTTGATGCTTGGTGAAAGGGGATCTCACCTCTTTCTGTGTTGTTTTTGTTTGGTTTGTATTCTTCGAATTAGTTTAGTAGGCGGAGCACATTCTTAACCCTAGGGGAGACAATATTCTGAAGATGGTGGCGACGTCATTGAGTGGTCTTACAAGTTTCAACAAGATGCAGTTGGTGAAGAAACAGACTATGTAGGTTGAATTTTTCTCGTTAGTGTTGTTACCGTGCTATTAGTAGTACCCGTCTTTGGGTTTGCTACTGTTTCTCTGAGTCTGTAAATATTACGTTTTAGCTTATATGAAATGATTGGTGATGTATATGTTAATCTGTTAAATTTAATTTCCATTTTACTTAAACTTTCCGGTAAGTTTGTATTTCCGCGACAAGAAATTTTAAAATCCATATTTTGAAACTCAAAGCTTTTATAAAATAATTTTAATTAGTTTTAAGATTTATTTATTTTTTTTAAAATGTGACGCCCTACGGAGGGTGTTACATTAGTTGGTATCAGAGCACGGTTAGAGTCTTTTTGGGGTTTGTGGTTGGGTTTGTCTTGTTTTTGTTGTGTGACTCTCTGTGCTTGGACTCCAAAAGGAGACAATGTTTCTTTGAAATGGTTACATCTGGTTTCCATTGTACTATGATTCGTCCGTCTTTGAAGGAAGGGAATGATTCATGTTAAACGTGCACGTGAGGAAGCAGGACATGATAGCGGTGATATGACTGCAACTATGAAAGCAAGGTAAAGAATAATTGAAGAAACAGTACAATATGACTTGAGGATTACTCAGCAGCGAGGAACGATAGCCGAGGATTAGAAGCAGACCAAGTCAAAACAAATCTTAGAATACGCGATTTCGTAACGTTAGACCGTATTAGTTCTGAAGGAGGAAAAATCGTAAGGCCAAGCAAGTCCAGTGGAAAAACGTATTCGTGATCATCGGGAAGTCAACAACAACAACAATCTTGTAGAGGAAAAGCTAGCGGTAGCAAGTTTGGTTAGACTGTGACATTTGCACCAACGTGTTGAAAGTGTGAGGAAGATCATCTAACGAGGAGTTGTGCAATCAAAGGAAAATCATCTGTTTTCAAGTGTAGGATGCCGGACGTTTTGCTGAACAGTGTATCTTGCTAAAAACGAAGTCATCTGTTAGTAACGTACGTGCTTCGACATCTTAAGTAGAGTGGAACATCGATTCTTCAAGTGGAGTAAAAGCATCTTAGGTTGCGGACCTAAACAAAGGAGATTATGTCACAAAAAGGTGATTCTTTAACTATATTGTATAATTCGAGAGTAGCCTATTTCTCTATGGCATATATTGTGTGAGTCAATTAGAATTATTTGTGTCTTCATTATTCTTTTGGCATGATTGTTTCTACTTCTGTTATTAGAACATGTAGTTGAGAACTTGAGTTGCTTAAACCATCCTAAGTCTATTAAATAATTGAATCTTTTCTGTTGATTCAATTTGTATGCTTCGTTCTCAAAACGGATGCAATTTAAAAATATGGATTGGGTATTTTTCCAACCATCCATACTGTTAGACTTATCAGTTGAATTGTTCAAGTTAAAAAGCTTACTTTTAAATTCATCGTACCATATCAATTTCTCTATTCGATAGGTTCGGTAGTATGGCTGATTCTATTATCTTTTATTTCTATGTCTTCATGACATCTTTCATATACCGCAATTGCGAAAAATGTACTTTTGGTCTAACTCATTCTTTTATGATTAATTGACTATTTGGGTTGATTAGAGCTATCAATACCTTTGTTACCTTTTGATTTATCTATTTCTGCTTTTGTTACCAAACCTATTGTTATTATCCAGTCCTTTAAACAATCTTTTCTGTTAATCTAAACTGTCTACCTCTTTCGCGAGATAGATATGATCTTATATATGGATTGGTTATCTTTAATCATATCCTATAGATTGTTTCAGTAAAACTTTGGTGTCCCAGAAATCTTATTCTTAAAATCAGGCAATGTCAAATTCTTTGTTAGACAAGTCTGATAACAATTCAGATAATTTCTCTACCTTTTCTTCTAAATTTTTATAATGTCCTTTTGTGTGTTGCAATTGTAAAGAAAGGATGTTTTTAGTCAAAATTATGTCATAAGTATCAAATACAGTATTGTTGAAAAAGAGAACTTGGATTATGAGGCACTTCCGGTTAAAAGTAAAGGCAGAAGAGTGAAGCGGTACAAAGTCAGGAATAATTTCAAATGGTACTGATCAGAATGACGCAGCGAAAGCGTAGTGGATAGTATCTTTCGTCCTTATTTAGACGAATAGTCATTATCTTTATTAACGACATTCTCGATCTATTCTCGAAATCATGAAGAATCCCACTAAAATACTATTCTCCATGTTTTACGCGATGCAAGGAGTTTTCGTTAATCGAGGTAACTGGAGTGGTGTAAACGGAGGTGCAACGTGAAAATTTAAAAGACAAGACGAAGGGACTGTTCAGAGACTGCTGCGAATTTCGGGGACGAAATTCCTTTTTGGTGGGGAGTGTTGTAACATCCCAACTTTTGGGTAAAAGACCGTTGTGTCCCTATTTTATCCTGTTTCTTGTTTTTCTGTATGAAATACGTAAAAACAATACTTGTTTGTTATTTTATTTGATAGTTTTACATAATTTGTTTCGATACAAGTAAAATAAAAATTTTATCAAATTACTATTTTAAATTTTTACGTATCAAAAATGGATGTATAATCTTGTCTAGTATTTTATATAATCGTTTTACGTATTTTTCTTCCGCATGTGAAATAAAAATTTTTTCGAGCAATCTGTTTTAATTTTTCTGAAAGATATACAGACTATATAATCTTGCTGGATATTTTATTTGAACGTTTTGGACGATTACCTACGTTGTGGGAAAAACGAAAAAAATGACCGTTACGTCCCGAACGCATCTTGTTTTTCTTTGTTTTTTCTTTGTTTTTAATTGTTTTCTTCTTGATTTAATGTCCAATAATACCGTCTGTGGTTTTATATGGACTTTTTGTGTGATTTGCTCGGGGTAGGAAAATAATATTTTCGGGCGGGAAAAATCTTATTTTATTATTTAGAATTGGGGAATCTTACTTAACCCGATTCTGAATGAGACTAAAAATAATCTTTTAATTTTTAGGATTTAATGTCAAATAAAATAATTTTATATTATTATAATATTATTTTGTTAGTCAGTATAAATAAGTGACTAACGGACCGGAAATATTTTGCGGGACCCACGTTTAGTCCTTAAGTGCTGTACACGTGGACCAATGAGGAGCTGGTCAAAATTGGTGGCTATGACTCATCGCAACGGGCCAATAGGGACGATGACACGTGGCGTGACACCTCAGCATCATGACTCAGCAGCCTTCTAGAAGGTTCCGAAGTCTCGACTCGGCTACTGTGACTCACCGCGGTGACTCGCCGGTTCGAAGTTTCTTTGATGACTGGTATGTTGTGACTCACCATTGATGACGCAGCCAATGATGCAGTTGTGATGCAGTCAGTGACTCAGCATGCTGACTCGCCATGCTGACTCACCTGTTTTGGAAAATATCTACGCTGACTCATCTGCTCTAGAAAATATCTACGCTGACTCGCCATGCTGACTCACCCGTTCTAGAAAATTCCACGATGACTCATCATACTGACTCATCGTAGTGAGTCACATGTTCTAGAAATTTCTCTTTGATGACTCGCTTTATGACTCATCAAGGGCAATCGGTAGAAAAATGATCAATAATAATTTCTACTCTGCTAGTATAAGATAAAAATCTATGTATATTTTATCACCCATTAGACAATAGACATTGACTTTATAAGCAGTAATTATTGTTCATTGCTTATGATATACCGAAAAATATCCTAAGCCTTCATTTTTTTCCTGGAGTCTATAAATAGGAGAGTCTTGGCTCATTTTCAACTTTGGCAAGAAGCTCTCACCTTCCTTTTCTCTCCATGTGCTCCACGGCCATGGCTCCCAAATGGAGACAATCTCCACCCATTCACCTTATTTACTCTTCTACACATCATTTTCTCCAAAGAACCAAGACCAAGCAACCAAAATTCTCTCCTTTTCTCTTCTCCTTGATTTCGGCCAAATCACCAAGAACCATTCTCCAAACTTCAATAAATCCTACCAATATCATTTCTTGAATCCTTTCAACAAACCAAGACACTTTCATGTTAGGAATTTCTCAAGATTCCTTCATCTTCATCTTCCTATCAAGCAAAAACCACAAAAACTCATATCTTCCCTTTCTTCAAGCTCACGGCCAACCCTCAAAAATCACCTTCCAAGCTTCTAAAATTCTAAATGACCATAGATCTTGAATCTCCATACCATTCTAAGGAACTTTCATGTTGGAAGTTTTTCCTAAATCTTCCATTTTCTACCTTGTTCTTCAAAGCTCAAGTTTGAAACCATGAAGGTGAAATTCTTTAATCTTCATGTTTCTATCCATTTTAAAGTTTTAATCATGATTTTAATCCATGATTATTCTAGTTTAGAGCCTTAGGTATTAATATTGTATGTTTTCTTTGTTTTCAAGGAGCTCTTGGAGGAGGAAGTTTGCTTGAAGGAGACATACAAAGGACTTGGAGGTTCTACAAGAGGTAAGAGGAGATTACCCTCATCAACCAAGTGTTGGTGGTGAGGAATATATGTGGTTGTGCTTGTAGAATCCATAAGGATTCGGTGGTGTGCTTGTTTTGATGTGTTAATTATTTGTGTGTTTGTTATTTGTGTGTTTGATAATTTGGTGCTTGCTAGTAGGTTGTTGTGTATTTGTTAGTAGTTTTCTTATGTGATATTTGTAATAATTTGCATGTCTACAAGCTTTAATTTGCATGTCTACAAGCTTTGATAATATGGCATGTGTTAGAAATGCATGATAATATATAGGATGCAAATAATATGTCAAGGATTGCATGAGTGTTCCAAAGAACACATTAACAAGGCTCACGGCCATGATTTAAATGGGGAACCAAAATGTTCTCTTAATTTTCTTAAAAGGTGACCTAATTAACCTAAGAGAATTGGTAAGATATCCATTTGTTTAGATTAAGAAAAATGAATTTGGAAATTAAATGGCATAACCTTACATTTTCATCCAACATGTCTAACTTCAACACTTTGATTTCTAAAACTATTTTCTAGGGTAAGGATTAAATCAATGTAGACAATACAAGAGATTAAACATGTATTTAAAAGGTGAAAAATAATTTAGAAATCAAATACAAAGTTTTTATCAAATTCGGCCAACATGCCAAATAATACATTCATAATTTCTAAAAATTAATTCCAAGCTATTTTCAATCAAGAAGAAGCAATACAAGTTAAAGTAAATTTTCCACAATGAGTTTTAAAGAAATAAAATAGTTAGAATTAAGTTTAAGAGGTTAATACTAATGGTTTTTACTGTAAGAAGAAATACAGTAGCTTTATAAAATTTCTAACGTATAGCTCATCGTGTGTTTTGAAGCACGTTAGGAATTTTTAAAAGTATAATTATTTGGTATTAATAAAAATGAAAAGGACTTTTAAATGGTAAATTTAGGAAACCATTATTATAATTTATTAAACAAAATACTGTCAATTTTTAGTAAAAACGGATAAATAAGATAGAAAAGATGTCCAAAAGACAGTATACGCTATGAAAAATATTCTACGTAATTTGAAAGTACTAAGTACTATTTCTGTCTGTTTAAACAGTAATTTTAAAGGCATTCGAATAAGAAAATGATTTGAAAAATTCTACGCGATTGAGAAAACGTATTAAAAAATGCTACGCGATTTTAAAAACAGAAAAATATCTTTACCCGATTTTTAAACGTTTGTAAAAACGACGGAATTATGAAAATGCGATAAAATTTCTACGCGATTGACCGTTACTATATCTATTTTATCTTTTTGTCGGGAAGATGTGAACCCGCTGTAATTATTTTTGAAATCTATTTTATCTTTGTCGGGAAAATGTGAACCCGCATGTGCTTTTGAAAATCTATATCTTTGTCGGGAAAATGTGAACCCGCATGAGGCTTTTGAGACTATATCTGGCATTGTCGGGAAAATGTGAACCCGCATGTGCTTTCCATCTATTTGTTATGTGTGCCATGTATTTGGTGGATTGGTTGACGAGGACGAATCACATCGTGTTGTCGATGCGATAAACGTAGTGTGGTTCATTGTTCTAATGAACTTGGAGACTTTAGTGTACGGGATCCCACATGTGGAAGGTTGGTCGCTCCATTTGGGCCGTGGTAAACCGATAGCGCACTATCGTACTCAACATACACTATATTTAATCGAGATTGGTGAAATCTAGTAGTACATTTGCCTGTAGTGTCACAACGTGAGACCGTGAACTACACCACGCCTGGATTGATGGATTCTCGTGTCGTGGGGCTATAGACGCAACGTGTGACCGCGGAATAGTTGGTGGGGCAGCCGTGGTACTATTAGATTTTGCGAATCATTCCTCTCTCGATACTTGTGTTTTCTTTAGCTCCATGGAGTAGGATTGTATCTTATTGTATATGTTGATATGTGGTGTATTATTATCTTCTATTTGTTATTTTTATCTATTATCTTTTATTTATTATTTCTTTTATCTGTCATCTTTTATCTATGATATTTTTATTTATGATTTTATTTGTGATTTCTATCTATGCTTTTTATCCGTGATTTTTATCTGTGACCTTCCATTTGTGATATTTATGTTGTTATGATATTTGATCTTTCTTTTATATTGTCTTGTTATGATATTTTATATGGTATGAATTGTTATATCTATCCCGATAATGTTATTACTTGTTTATTTTATTAGGTTATATGCATATTAGAAATATTTGTAAATTGATAACATGACTATAATTGTGATTATCTGTGTGTATGGAATGACTTTGTCATTCGAATCATTCTTTACTACCAAATCTTGATACTTGGTGAAAGGGGATCTCACCTCTTTTCCCCTGTGTTGTTTTTGTTTGGTTTATATTCTTGAATTAGTTTAGTAGGCGGAGCACATTCTTAACCCTAGGGAGACAATATTCTGAAGATGGTGGCGACGTCATTGAGTGGTCTTACAAGTTTCAACAAGATGCAGTTGGTGAAGAAACAGACTATGTAGGTTGAATTTTTCTCGTTAGTGTTGTTACCGTGCTATTAGTAGTACCCGTCTTTGGGTTTGCTCTCTTGTTTCTCTGAGTCTGTAAATATTACGTTTTAGCTTATATGAAATGATTGGTGATGTATATGTTAATGTTAAATTTAATTTCCATTTTACTTAAACTTTCCGGTAAGTTTGTATTTCCGCGACAAGAAATTTTAAAATCCATATTTTGAAACTCAAAGCTTTTATAAAATAATTTTAATTAGTTTTAAGATTTATTTATTTTTTTTAAAATGTGACGCCCTACGGAGGGTGTTACACCTCTTACCTCTTGAAGATCCTCCAAAGCTTCTTGATTTGTTTCTTTTTCCAAGTCCTTCACCATCAAGGGCTTCTCAAATACAAAACAAAATACAAGTTAATTAACATATCAAGCTTGATTAAGAGGAACCATTGATCAAACATGGTTTAGATCATGAAAAAGAGAGAAGAAAATGAAGTTTCCTTATACTTCACCTCAAAAACCCAATAACTTTGATCTTGAAGAAACTCCTTGAAGATGAATGATTTAGAAGAAATCTTCAATATGAAAGTTGCTTAGAATATCATGTAGATTCAAGATCTATGGTTGGATGAAATTAAAAGAGCTTGGATGGTGATTTTAGGGTAGATAACCGAATGGTTTCTCTTGAAGCACAAAGATGAAATTTTTTATTTTTGATAGAAACTTGAAGCTTGAATTTGAAGTACTAGATGAATGATTTTGGAAAAACTCATAACTAGAGATGTTCTTAGAATGGTGTTTAGGTTTAAAAAATCAAATTGGATGAAATTAAAAAGTGATGGAAGGTGTTCTTGGAGTGCTTGGCCAAAACATGAAGAAGGAGAGAAATGGAGAGAAAACTTGGTATCTTAGCTTCTTGAAAATGTCTAATGATGACCAAGGATGGCAATAATGGTCTTCAAACTTTTTCCTATGTCCTAAAGCTTCTCAATTTCGTAGCTCCCCTCCAATGCATTCTCCTTGGAGTGCAAAAATCAAAAGTAAGTCATTATGATGTCTAACTTGACCAAGACATGCAAAAATGACATAAAGCTTGTCTCTTTGTCTTCTAAACACTCCAAAACCATCACCTTCTCTTCATAATGCATTCAATAAAGTTGTCTTCATTATTTGCCACCATTTGAAGCATTTCTAGCCATTGATTAATTCAATGGTTAGGATTTAGGTAGATTTTTAATTTTAGAAGACTAAATCTAGGTCATTGGATTTTTCTCCTTTAAATTCTTAAATTTAGATGTGTCTCCAAAATTAAGGGTCAAGATTGCTCCTTCAAACTTTAAATCCAAGGGTCCTAATTAGTCTTTGCTACTTTAGAAGACCAAATCTCTACCCTTGATTAATTCTTCATCCAATGGTCATAAATGGTCTTTGTTACTTTTTAAGATTAAATCTCCACCCTTGATTTAATCTAAATCCAATGGTTATAAATGGTCTTTGTCATTTTTCAAGACCAATTCTACACCTTTGATTACATCTATGGTTGATATCAAAGCCTTCCTAACTAAGCTTATTCTCACACCATTGATTAAATCAATGGTTATTATCCAAGGCTTCTTTATTAAGTTTGTTTCTTAACCTTTGATTAAATCAAGATCAAGTCTCCATCATTAATTAAATCAATGGTGGATATCCAAACCACCAAGGTTGACTTAAGCAATTTAATTTATATTTTTATCTGCTAAAACCCCACGAAAGAAAATATATTTACTGTATTTTTATCGCCCGATAAATAAATACAGTACAAAACACAGTACAATAAAATTTTAAAAACTGTTTCCGGATTCAGGTTTAGTAAGATCCCCTGTCTCCGTCTAAACAGTACAAATTTTTCTATGCGTAGAAAAATTTTTGCTTTACGGGACCCACCTGGGCCCACGTATGGTCACTTGGGCCCACATAGGACCACCTGGGCCCACGTACAGTCAAAAAAATTCATAATCATCCACAAAAATTATAAAATGCATAAATATCAAATCAGATTACGTAAAATAATTACCTAACGGTAAAAATTAAATTACGTAAAGTTTTTCTCGGCCCGAAAATTTTTATTTTCCTAACACGGAGTAAATCACTCAAAACGATCAAATACGCTGACGGAATAAACAAAATAATTTTACAGTATCCAGAAATTACTAAACAGTGAAATTCTGTTAACTGTCAAAATTACTGTTTAAGAGATTAGAAATTTTGGGGTGTTACATTACTCCCCCTCTTTATAGAAATTTCGTCCTCGAAATTTCATGACCGTGATTTCACACCCTCGGAATAAATAATGACATTATTCCTTTATCTTTTCTTCAGTTCCCATGTAGTTTCACCTCTTACGTTATTCCAAACGATTCTAAACCATTGAAAGTTCTTTATCTCTTGTTCACTTCCCCTGATCAAACAAATATCTTTAAAAAAAAATTCTACGATTTTCCATTACCGTCTTAACTTTTCCCATAGACATACTTCAATTTTTTTGAAGAATCCACCACGCTTCCACTGCGCCACTTTGATACTCTGACCTGTATATAAATAGGAATATTCTCTCTCGCAAGATATTCTTTCAATTGCAGTAGATAAAAGAAAACATCATGGAAAAGAACAAAACGAATCGAATATGTTATCAAACATATCCAGCAAAGAATTGGATGTAACTCGATCTTCAAGAATGAATTTTCTGATATCAATACAGCGACTACCAACCTTCATTCATGCCTAGAATAGTTTTTCTCAGATAACTTCCAACTAATGTAATGTATTACTTAAAATTTTCTTATCGTCATATCACTTTATTCTCCAGCTTTAGCTTCTTTAACAGGAAACGTCTCACTAACCGAGTTCTCCTTTCAATCGCATTATATCAAATACTATGACATGGATTTTAAATAGGAATATCCTTTCTTGCAAAATATTCTTTCTTGCAAATGCAATATATGAAAGAACATTATAGAGGTTTAGGAAGAAAAGGTAGCGAAATGATCTAATATGTTACCAAACATATTCAACAAGAATTTGATTTTGCTTGATTTTCAGGAATGAGTTTTTCTGAAATACTAACACTGTATTGAGACAATCTCATAGGATATGGTTGAAAAATAACTAATCCATTTTCAAAGATCATGTCTGTTTATGAAACAGATCAAACTAACACAAAATTTTGAGTTTTGAAAGATCACATCTGTTTAGGAAACAGATCAACCTACATAAAAATTTTGAACGACAGATCAAACTAACCCAAAGATTTGATCCATAACAACAATTTGAATAACTTGAGTAGCTCGATAGGCTAAGAATAGAAACAGAAGTAAACAAATCAGATGATAACGAATAACTCTAACATACAATTGATCTACTCAATCATATGCCATAAGGAATAGGTTATTCACAGAAATATTCAGTATGGTTTATAGGATTAGCTCCAATGACACAATCTCCATTGTTTAAACCTTCCGCTCCGAACGCTTTCTACTACCTGAGATTTTACTAACAGAAAACTCTGTTTTCATTAGAACTCTATTTTCAAAGATTGTGTTCCAAACTTCCCGCACTTAAAACAAATTATTTCCTTGAACATACAATCTTTCGTTAAGTGCCCCTTTCCACACTTCTTACATTTCGGTGCAGATGTCACAGTCAAACTAAACCTGTCATTACTAGTACTTTCTCCACAAGATTGTTGTTGTTGTTGACTTCCTGGAGATTGCAAGTACGTTTTCTGTTAAAATCGCTTGACCTTACAATTTCCCCTTTTTTATAACCAATATTGTCCAACGTTACATGGTCTCTCATCCTGAGATTGATTTAACTCTAACAAAATCTTAGCTTGAGAAATCAATTCTTGCTGCAGAACAATCTTCTGAGTTTGCTGTATAATTGCTTCAGTCACTGTTTGTATTACTTCCAAAGTTGCAGTCATATCACCACCATTATGTCTCACTTCCACACGCGTACGTCTATCATGAGTCATTTCTTTTCTTCAAAGATGGACGAATCAAAAAAAAATGGAAACCAGATGTAACCATTTCAAATAAACGTTTGTTTTCTTGACGTACATTCCTTCATTAAGTACCTTCTTTCACATCAGTTACTGCCTTTGGTTTCCTCAATGGTTATAAATACATCTTCCATTGAAATCAATCACTTTCCAAATATCTTCAAAAATATCGGGATCCAAAATTACGTAATCTTATATTCTAAGACTGATTCTCTTCCATTAGATCCTGAACCTCAACTTTCATTTCTTTCCCACTGAACAGCGGTCCTTTGTTCCTGCAGTTATCCTTCCATATTGCTCCCGTAGCTGCAACTGCATTACTAGTAACATGTTCTACTTCCACACAAGTATAATTATCCCAAGCCATTTCCTTTTTTTTTTCTCGAGGCGTGCAGATCGAAATACAATGGATCTGATATCCATTATAAACAACATTGTTTCCTTTCGGAAATCAATAACACAGAGAACACAACACAAGCAAAACAGACCTAACCACAAACCCCAAAAGACTCAAACCGTGCTCTGATACCAACTAATGTAACACCCTCCCTAGGGCATCACATGTCTGACTCCCGACACAAAATCTGTAAAGAAGTTCACACAAGGTTTGAGTTATAAAAAGATGGGTTTTAAAATTTCTTCTTTACTGAAACATAAATTTACTGAAAATATTAAGTAATATTGAAAATCATATTTCAACTATTCATTATGCAATATTGACACTAATTAATATTTCATCATTTAAAGAGAAATATAAAACTAACAGACTCTTTTTCTTTTTTTTAACAGTAGCAAACCCCATGACGGGTCCTACTTAATAGCACGGTACAACACTAGCGTTAAAACTTAACATACTTATTCTATTGTGTATCTATCTTGTTGCATCAGACATATGTTCTACATCTGTTCTTTGTCAACGCTGCTCACCTTCGAGTCCTGAATGTCCACTCCTTATTGTTGTCACCAATCTCAGAGTATCCATCGCCCATTATGTCTAAGATAACTTGATCCTTCTATTATTTTATTTTAACAGTACAAACACAGCAAAACAACATAACAAAGAGGTGAGATCACCTACGCCAATACCAACATGGCAGCACAGAGATAACACAAACAGCAACATCATACAGGGATATCATACCAAAATTTCAATAATGCACTCAACATTAATCAACTATCATCATCATACTATTAACATTATTATCATCACACAATAATCACAATAATGCCATCAACATGATTATCATCATCATCATCCAAGTTTTCAAAATAATTGTCATAGCCTAATATTCCTCAATTAATATATATATATATATATATATATATATATATATATATATATATATATCATGCAGATATAAATGTCGATTATGCATGTGCACGAAGACTCGCTTTTTCAAAAGCAACTCCATGGAGGTTTTCACAATTTCGAGGAGAATGCTCTGTCAATTGTCAGCCTTAGCCCAAAGACAATCTTCCAGTTGTTGAAAAGAATCGTGTTCTTGTCGGGTATCGTCAATGCGTTGCAACGGACTGCATCGCCAAGTGGCACATGGTCCTCAGACAAATGTCCACTGGTCGACCGCCGCACCTCGACGCCCCCAAGATCCATCATAGACCTCACTATCAATTCTCATTCCCTCTTCAACCACTAGGGCCATATACAATGCACGAATATATCCGTGCAAGTCAAACCCCAAAGGGCCAAATCTTTTCAATTTCATTTGTTCAATGTATCATATGCCTCAACGCATATTTTTTTCCAATGCATGTATAATGCACCAAATCCAATCACAGGCATCTCTTTCCAATGCATATAAAATGCACCAAAATTATACTGTAATTTCAACAACAAAAATCATGTTATCACATTTTCATAGTTATAAAACACTTTCGTCATGTTTTCAAAATTGCGTAATATTTCCGTTTCATTTTCACAATTCCAAAACATTTCTGTTACGTTTTCACAATTCCAAAATGTTTATATTACGTTTTCAAAATATTGTAACACTTATGTTACGTTTTCAAAATTTCAAACGTTTCGTTATATTTTCACAATACCGCGACACTACATTACGTTTTCATAAATACATTGCGTTTTCACAATATAACATTTCATTACGTTTTCAAAAATATCGCAACTCTTCTATTGCACTTTTAAAACACGTACTAATTTTTTAACGTTTTTCTTAATCGCGTAAAAATATACGTTTCTCAAAATCGCATAGTATTTTTTCACTGTTTCAAAATCGCGTAACTTAAAATTCATTCTTTTAAGTCGTATAAATCATTTTCCGTCATTCTCAAAATATTTAAAACACTTTCCAAATCTCATAATAATTTTCCGCTATTTTCACAATCACGTAAAAATAATCCATCACTTTTCCATCTTATAGTAATTTTTCAATAGTAATTCAGATTACGTAAAATATTTAAACGTAATTCAAATCGCGTAGAAATATTTTAACGTATTTAAAATCGCGTAGAAATATTTTACCATATTACGTAATTTAAAAATCACATTTTTAAGATACGTAAATAATTTTTCACCATAATTTCATTACAGAAAATATTTCTTGACCTTTAAAATTTTCTTTTTAACTTTTCTCAAAATAATATAACTTTACACTTCATTTAATATATTTTCTTACTCAAGAATTCTTTTCAAAATACAATTTACAAAATCACTTTTTCATTGATGTAAATCAACGTTTCAAAACTTAACATTTTCTAACGTATTTCAAAACTTGAAAATAAGTTATACGTTAGTAAATTTTCAAAACACCATTATATTCTCCATTTTTCCCAAATCAATTCTAAAATCAATTCTCTTCAAAACAAATTAAGATTCAAACCCTTGCAACTTTTCTTTTTCATTTTCATATGAAAGTTCATTTCTCAAGTGATAAAATACTTTGATTTCCCTTTCCAAAATCCTTATACTAAAACATTTTGTTCAAACATTTTGTTTCCACTTTTAAATTACTTTGTTTCATAAAAACTAAAATTATTCCAACCTCTAAAAATCGTAGAGTCTTTGGCCATTGAAGCCATCAAATATTTTTCTTCTAAATTAATATGGTTTTACACAAACAAAACCATTAAAAATTCTTTGTTTTCAAAATCGAAATACCGATGGTTATAAAAACCAAACCCATTTGTTCAAATTCATTTTCACTTTCCTTACAAATCCTTTTTCACTTTCTTTACAAATCCTTTTTCACTTTCTTTGCAAATCCTTAAAATTATCATTGCTATTTTCATTTAAATCTCATGTTTAGTAAAACACTTAGAAACATTTCACACAAAATAAATCAATAAAAATCCTTCTAAAATCGTATTCATGTACTCTTTGAAAAATAAATTCTTTGTTTATTTTCCTTACTCTTCAAATCATCCATTTTCATCTTTCATAAAAATATTAATTTATGAACACCTATTTTGAGGTGTCTTGTTCGAAATCCACCATGTTCTAAGTACTTAAAAATCAATTCTTTTGTTCTTGAAAATTTTCAACATTAACCCTAATCAAGGGCATCAAAACCGTAGCTCTTCCTTGGCTATTGGAGCTAAAAATCAATTTCTTTTCCACCATTAAGTCATGGCATATACATATATATTTCATCATAAATAATATAAGCATACCATCAAAGCCATAAAAGCATGTATAGCATATCAAGCATATCATCAAAGCTATAAAATCATGCAAAGCATATCAAGCATAGAAAATTAATCAAAGCTCATAAACACTCACAAATTAATTACATGACCATGGATATGAATCCTCACATGGATTCCACATCCATCAAATAAAATACCATCTCTCACCACCATGCTTAATTGGTGAGATGGATCTCCCTCTTACCTCTTGAAGATCCTCGAAAACTTCTTGATTTGTTTCTTTTTCCAAGTCCTTCACCACCAAGGGCTTCTCAAATACAAAACAAAACACAAGTTAATTAACATATCAAGCTTGATTAAGAGGAACCATGGATCAAACATGGTTTAGATCATGAAAAAGAGAGAAGAAAATGAAGTTTCCTTATACTTCACCTCAAAAACCCAATAACTTTGATCTTGAAGAAACTCCTTGAAGATGAATGATTTAGAAGAAATCTTCAACATGAAAGTTGCTTAGAATATCATGTAGATTCAAGATCTATGGTTAGATGAAATTAAAAGAGCTTGGATGGTGATTTTAGGGTAGATAACCGAATGGTTTCTCTTGAAGCACAAAGATGAAATTTTTTATTTTTGATAGAAACTTGAAGCTTGAATTTGAAGTACTAGATGAATGATTTTGGAAAAACTCATAACTAGAGATGTTCTTAGAATGGTGTTTAGGTTTAAAAATCAAGTTGGATGAAATTAAAAAGTGATGGAAGGTGTTCTTGGAGTGCTTGGCCAAAACATGAAGAATGAGAGAAATGAGAGAAAACCTCAGTAACTTAGCTTCTTGAAAATGTCTAATGATGACCAAGGATGGCAATAATGGTCTTCAAACTTTTTCCTATGTCCTAAAGCTTCTCAATTTCGTAGCTCCCCTCCAATGCATTCTCCTTGGAGTGCAAAAATCAAAAGTAAGCCATTATGATGTCTAACTTGACCAAGACATGCAAAAATGACATAAAGCTTGTCTCTTTGTCTTCTAAACACTCCAAAACCATCACCTTCTCTTCATAATGCATTCAATAAAGTTGTCTTCATTATTTGCCACCATTTGAAGCATTTCTAGCCATTGATTAATTCAATGGTTAGGATTTAAGTAGATTTTTAATTTTAGAAGACTAAATCTAGGCCATTGGATTTTTCTCCTTTAAATTCTAGCCCTTAGATGTGTCTCCAAAATTAAGGGTCAAGATTGCTCCTTCAAACTTTAAATCCAAGGGTCCTAATTAGTCTTTGCTACTTTAGAAGACCAAATCTCTACCCTTGATTAATTCTTCATCCAATGGTCATAAATGGTCTTTGTTACTTTTTAAGATTAAATCTCCACCCTTGATTTAATCTAATCCAATGGTTATAAATGGTCTTTGTCATTTTTCAAGACCAATTCTACACCTTTGATTACATCTATGGTTGATATCAAAGCCTTCCTAACTAAGCTTATTCTCACACCATTGATTAAATCAATGGTTATTATCCAAGGCTTCTTTATTAAGTTTGTTTCTTAACCTTTGATTAAATCAAAATCAAGTCTCCATCATTAATTAAATCAATGGTGGATATCCAAACCACTAAGGTTGACTTAAGCAATTTAATTTATATTTTTATCTGCTAAAACCCCACGAAAGAAAATATATTTACTATATTTTTATCACCCGATAAATAAATACAGTACAAAATACAGTACAATAAAATTTTAAAAACTGTTTTCAGATTCAGGTTTAGTAAGATCCCCTGTCTCCGTCTAAACAATACAAATTTTTCTATGCGTAGAAAAATTTTTGCTTTACGGGACCCACCTGGGCTCACGTATGGTCACCTGGGCCCACATAGGACCACCTGGGCCCACATACAGTCAAAAAAATTCATAATCATCCACAAAAATCACAAAAATTATAAAATGCATAAATATCAAATCAGATTACGTAAAATAATTACCTAACGGTAAAAATTAAATTACTTAAAGTTTTTCTCGGCCCGAAAATTTTATTTTCCTAACACGGAGTAAATTACTCAAAACGATTAAATACGCTGACAGAATAAACAAAATAATTTTACAGTATCCAGAAATTACTAAACAGTGAAATTCTGTTAACTATCAAAATTACTGTTTAAGATATTAGAAATTTTGGGGTGTTACATTATACTTATCACACCACACAAAGGTGTAATTCCCTCCTAGGCCATTGGCCTTAACATAGTTCATCATACTTTCACAATGTATGTTTAATGCAAACAAGCCAATTACAGGCTAAAGTCATAATTTCACATATATCGGTCCACACATCGGCCCAACAGCAATTCTACTGTATTTTCAATCGCGTAATTATTTTACCACGTTTTCACAACACGGCAACATTTTTGTCACATTTTCAAATCGTATAATTATTTTTGAATATTTTCTCAATCGCATAAAAATATTTAAACATTTTCCACATTGCGTAGCGATTTTTCAACGTTTTTGAAATTGCGTAACTTAAAAATCACATTTTTAAGTCGTGTAAAATATTTTTCATCATTTTTCAACTGCGTAAAATATTTTGCAATATTCTAAACATCATTTTGGTCTTTCTAAAAATTAATATAATTTCTAACTTCATTTTTCAACATTTTCTCAATTAAGAAATCATTTCCACAAATTTTCCACAAAATTATTTTTTCATTGATCTAAATCAATGGTTCTACCTTAAAATTTCCTAGCGCGCTCCAAAACCAAAACGGTGAGCTATACGTTAATAAACTTCAAGTCACCAATTTATTTCTCATCATAAATAAATCAATTCTAAAAATTAGTTCACTGTATAAAATATTTTAAGGTTTAAACACTTTCAACCTCACTTTTCCCTTCATAAGACGAAATCTCCCTTTTTCAAATAATAATTTGTTTATTTCTATTTTTATTTCTTAAGTCCTTGTATTAATTTCCTTGCACTTAATCAACTAAGTCACCATTGATAAATCATATTTTTACACAAAATAAATCCATTCAAGCCTTCATGGTCGTGAAGTACATGGTTATAAGAACCAAAATATTTATTCATTTCCTTGCTCTTACTCATCTCATTTTATTGTTCATAAAAATATTTGACTTGAAATCACCATTTTTTAGATATAGAGGCCGTGAGCCCCCCTAGGCCATTGGAACCCAGAATAATTTTCCTTTGTAACATATATCATGACATATAATCATTATATAGGGGTGTCAAAACGGGCCGGGCCAGCCCATTCAGGCTAGCCCATTCTGGCTCGGGCCATTTTCGGGCTGGCCTATTCGGGCCACATAAATTTCGGGCTGGTATTTTACCAGCCCAGCCTAGCCCATTTAGCCTTATGTGTTGTTAAAAGAGCGGGCTGGCCAGGCCCATTCAGACTCAGCCCATTCGAGCCATGTAAGGTTCGAGCTAGCATTTTACTAGCCCAGCCTATCTATTTTGTCGAGCTAATCGGGCCGGCCCATCGGGCTTGACCCATTTTGACACCCCTATCATTATATCATACTATAACATACATCAAGCATACCATTAAAGCAATAAAATCATATAAAGCATAAAAGCATAAATAAATAAATTTAAAATACATAAACACACATAAATAAATTACACAACCATGGATATGAATCCTCACATGGATTCACCATCCATCAAATACAAGTTCATCTCTCACCACCATACTTGGTTGGTGAGATAGATCTCTCTCTTACCATGTGGTGAAGCCTCCAAAGCTCCTTACTTTGCTTCTTGTACTAGTCCTTCACCACCAAGAGCTTCTTGAACATAAAAACAAACACAAGTTTATTAGCATCTAAAACTTGAATAGAAAGACCATGGATCAAAACATGGCCTAGAACATGAAGATGTAACAAATAGCGAAGTTTCCATAACCTTCACCTTAAAACCTTAGAACTTGAGCTTGAAGAAAGTATATGAAAATGGATGATTTAGGCTAAGGCTCCAGCTACAAAGAGTCTTAGAATGATGAGAATATTTGAGAAGTAAGGTTGATAGAAATTATTGAAGATGGGAGGGTGATTTTCTCTAGCTTGGCCATGGGGTGTTCTAGAGAGAATTGGAGAGAATTTGTGAAATTTGTTAGAGGAAAATGATGACGATGAAGTCAAATGAAGTAAGAGTCTTCCTATAGCCTTCCTAAAGTCCCAAAATCGTGAGCCCCCCCTTGGACACCAAGGGAGTGTCCAAGTTCATCTAGCCACTTTGTGAGACTCCTAATAACCCTAGATTGAATCAATGGTTAACATTCAAGACCTTCACCTCTCAGTTAGTTTTCTATAGGTTTAGATAAATAGATCAAAAGTTTATTAAAGATGGTCCTTGAAGTTTCTAACTATGGAGTTCAATAAAAAGCTAACTAAGTTTCTAATTCAATTGATCCAGAGAACCAAATTAAGCTAAACTATCAATTAATCCCTAAATTAATTTTTGATGAAAAATAATCTAGAAAGTTGAATGGGATATTAATTTAAAACTAAAAGCAAAAATAAACTTCCCAAAACGTGAACACAAATTGAATTATCAAGTTAAAAACATTAGGTTTGATTTATATGATTATTACTTACATACTTTTTATAACATGATCAATTATGTTTTCTAATTTGAGATAAATCTCAAGTCTTCCTTAAGTTTAGTTAATTAGTCTAACCAAATCTTTGTGGACCATTTTTATTTGGCAACCGCTATTAACCTTTAAATATTCATTAATTAATTCACAAAATAAGTCATTAGATCCTTTCTATACAAACTAAATTACTTAGATCATATGTTTCACAATAGTTTTACCAATTAACTCGTATAGCAATCCTAGTTTTACCACTTATCGAAATTTGGCAAAGAATATAAAAATCTTTATATCGATTTAAATTAGGTTGAATAAAAACATAATTGAATTAATATAAAGAAAGTAAAGATTTTCACATAATCAAAATTAGGGTTTATCCTTTTTAACCAATCAAAGAGTTTAGCCACACATGGCAAATTCAAAATCAAATAAAAGTTAAGGAAAACATTGTTCAAAAGAAGAATACATAAATCAAAAAATAAAAATCAATTCTTGTAAAATAGTAAATTTTCCAAGACTTGAGAATGATTGATCTTTGATCTTCGGAGTCTATCCTCAATCAATCCTTCCCCTTCTTGGTCTTCGTGATCTCTGCTTTCATTTAAACAACATAGTTTGTCTAAGCAAATTTATAGGTTTGGGAATATTTTAGCATTAAATCATAAAAGTATAACGATCTCTATTTAGTCTGTCATGTTATAAGACTTTTATAGACCGTGTCCGAATCGGAGGCCAATTTCAATTCCTAATAGATATGAACTCTATACCCCGTGTCATGCAACAAGGCACTTTGTTCATTTGCAATTTAAATAGGTTCAAATCTAATATTAATTCATTGTCATTTGACACGGGCCGTGTTATTGGATATATTATAAAAGAATGCTACACATATTTCATTGCATGATTATTATATGAAATACTTCCTTGGCTTCTATGAGTTTGATGCATATTCTAAATCCTCTATCTAAGCTCATCTCGATAGTTCAAAACAATCATTCTTTTTGTCATGAATCTCATCATCAAAATCTTAACACGTATTAAACCATGAGGTTTAAAACATTTTAGCAAAGTTTCACAATAAACATCCAAAGATAATTCTAAATCAGAAACTTAGCTAAATGTTAACAATTAAACCCATATGGAATCCAATTAGATCAAACAAAAGAACATTTAAGAGCTGAAATTATTAACAGATCACTTATATCTCACTATGTGCAAGAGGAAGAGAGGTTGCAGAGAGATAAAACAAAAAGTACTCAGTTGGCTTCGACATCTCAGAACAAGAAGAAGAAGAGAGCTAAGGATATTACAGAAGGTTCTTCTCATCAGAAGAAATAGAAGAAGCAGGATGAGGAATTCACTTGCTACTTCTGCAAAAAGTCAGGACACTTGAAGAAAGAGTGTCCCAAGTACACTACCTGACGTGTAAAGAAAGGTAAGCTTCTCACTTTAGTTTATTCTGAAGTTAATTTAGCTTTTGTACCTAAGGATACTTGGTGGGTAGATTCTAGTGCTACTACTCACATAAGTATGTCTATGCAAGGTTATCTGTGGAGCCGACCGCCAAGTGATGATGAAAGATTCATCTTTGTGGGCGATGGCAATAAAGTTATAGTAGAAGCTATAGGAACTTTTAGATTACAATTGAAAGCTGGATTTCATTTTGATTTGTTTGAGATATTTGTTGCACCATCATTTAGACGAAATTTAATTTCTATTTCTAGTTTGGACAAATCAAGTTTTTCTTGTTCGTTTGGAAATAATAAAGTTAGTCTCTATCAAAATTCATGTGTTGTTGGTTATTGTTCTTTGATTGATAATCTATATATGCTTGACATTGTTAGTTCCTATAATGAAATATTACAAACAAGTTCAAAAGGTACAAAGCGAAAATTAAATGAGAATTCAGTTGCCTTATGGCACAAGCGTTTAGGCCATATCTCTAAACAGAGAATTCAGAGGCTTGTATCAGATGAAATTCTTGAACCCTTAGATATGTCAGACTTTCAAGTTTGTATTGAGTGTATTAAGGGAAAATGAACAAACATAAGGAAATTAGGTGCCGAAAGAGCAAGGATGTCTTAGAACTAATATATACGGATATTTGTGGTCCTTTCCCTATACCTTCTTGGAATAGACAATAATACTTTATTATGTTCATAGATGATTACTCTAGGTACGGTTACCTATATTTAATACATGAGAAGTCTCAATCCCTAGACGTTTTCAAGTCTTTCAAGGCTGAAGTTGAACTACAACTTAGAAATAAAATTAAGACTATCAAATCTGATCATGGTGATGAATACTATCGCAGATATGACGGATCAAGATAGCAACATGTAACATTCTTTTCAACTTAATGATACTAATCGATGTTATAGTAGCTCAATAAATCTGATATTAGTTATCTAATAATTGAATAATTGTTTGGGTTTAATTGAGTATAAATCTATAACACTGAACATTAGTGGTAGCTCAAAATAACTTAAAAAGAAATTATTATAAAATTATAAATAATTGTTAATTAGAGGATAAAAAATTAATTAGAGAGTGAGAACAAATTAGAATAATACATGAAAGTTTATTAATTCAATTTTTAAGAGTTAATTTAATCCAAGAACAAATAGAGAAATTTAGTAATTAATAAAAGTGTAAAATTATATTTTTAAAAAAATAAAAAAATTTTTGAATTTTCTATAACATCAAAAAAGTTAAAAAAATTATTAAAAATAATATAAAAATATCTTTATAAATATAAAATTTTATAATTTTCTCCTATATCCTTGTGATACCAATTCTTTTATTTTTATCTCATTAACTTTACCTTTATCATAGTGATACCAATTCTTTTATTTTTATCTCATTAACTTTACCTTTATCATGAGATTTTATCTATTTTGTTTTTCTCTTTCACACTCATTCATTCTCATCCACTCAAATTTTCTCTTATCTTTTTCGTCCACTCATTTTTTTGGTTCACTCTCTGCTTCCTCTTTCATGAGTTCCTCTCATTTTTCACTCTCCCATCTTGCTCTCTCTCACACGCATCTGCTCACGCTGTTGGTTCTTCATCCTATGTTCAGTCGTCCGCTGCTAGTTCGTCCACCGCTGGCTCGTCCGCTGGTTGTAGCCATATTGGTTCGTTGTTCGCTCGTTCGTTAGTTGCAGCCGTGCGGGTTTGCTCGTCCGCTGATTCTTCCTTCGATATGGTTTTCTGCCATATTGGTTATCCATTCATCTTTGGTTCTTTTTTTTTTCCTTTGATCTATTTTGATTTATTTTCTTTGCTATTTCTCTGATTCTTGTTTCTCTCATTTTTTAAATGAGCTGAAACTAAAGAATAAGGCAATGAGAAAAGGAAAATAGAAAGAAAAAGGGATAAGAGCAGCAAACGAAAAAAGAGAAGGAAAGGGAACCAAGAGGAAAAACAAAGGAAATAAAGCACGAAAATGGAAGGAAAGGGAAGAAATACGAAGAGTATGGGGTCATGGAAGACAAGGTAAGGGTTGTTTACTTTTTAATTTCTCTTTCTTTTCTATGATTTATGAATGGTAAATCTGGATTTTTATCTTCTCATGGTCACGGCTGAAACAAAATAAAAGGGGAGAAAGTTATGTTATTTTTGTGATTAAATTTTAATTGTATCTTGTGGTGGAATAACTCACGGCCTTGCTATGGGTGTGAAAGGATGTTATTGCTTAAATTGCTCTTCCTCTTTGAGTGTTTAATGTTGAATTTGATGAGAAAAGAAACGAATTTCATTGTGCTCTATGGGAACTTGTTGCCTTGCTCATGAATGGAACTTGTGATGATTTTATGCTTGATTATTATGTAATGAATTGTATTTATGATGGTTTATAAAGGTTAAGGATTGCAAGAGAATGAATATATAGGTATTCAGTTTTTGGAGCAAGAGTAGTTAATGTTGTTTGTGGTATGTTTCATGGCTAAGATAAATTATAATGGTGTTAAAGTCTTTGCAATTGTTCATCTATCGTTTTTATTGATGTTGGAAATGATGAGGTCTCTTTGTCATATCTTTCTCATATTATTCTAGTGGTTCATGTGTTGAGTTTAAGATGTTTTTTTTTTAAGATTTAAGGATATAAATGAGGCTTGGATTTGATATATATGTACCCTTGGTTATTTGAACATGGCTCTTGGTGATAATAGGAATTTTGTGAAGCCAAAATGTTGAGTATTGGCTGGAATCCGAGATTAAAAATTGTTACATGGGTTTCTATTATGTGGAGGGTGCATCTAGTTATTGTTTCATTGGATTAATTATGAAGATATGCCTCTATTTTTGGGTGTAAGGGCTGGAATTCGATATTGGGTTTGTAGTAAGTAAAGGGTTTGTTTCATGGTTATTGTTTACCTTAGTTTATGACTATATGAATCTTGATGTTAGTTGTCTTTTTTATGTTGATTTCGGTGGTGCATGTATTCTTTTATTGATGAAGTTCTGTTTGGATTTTGTTTGGAGACCATTCGGTCGTTAGGAGGAAAAATGATATGGTAATTTAATTTCATTAGTTTAAAGCCTTAGAAGAACATGTGATGGATCCTTGATGAGAATGGTTGATGATTCTTTGGTTGCTTTATTAAATTGTTAATTGTGTTTGATGAATAATAAAAGATGCATAATGAAAGAAATTAACAGTGCATAATGAAAGAAATTAACAGAGTTAGTTATGGTGATCTTGGTATAGCAGAACAACTTATTGTTTTGCACATATAAATGATACATTTTGTTAATTGATTATGGTGCAGCATGGTACTGCATGTATGGTATATTTAAGTATGTATTGTTTGTTATTCTTAATAGTTATAGTTGGAAAGTCTAAAGAGATAGTGGTCGTAGCCACAGATGAGAAAATGGTCATAACCACATATGAGATAATGGTAGTAGCCACTAAGGTGAAGTAGGTAAGTTAATTGTTTTAATAAAAAAGGTGTTACACATTGTAGGTATCGTTATATATATATATAATTAAATGAACGGTCTACCTTGGAAATGAAAAGACTACATTTTGGATTATGTCACTTTTCAATTTATTATTTATATAACTTGTTTTAACCATAGTAGCTGGATTTATTATGATGTCATATTTTATAAAATTACTACTGAGAATTATAAATTCTCACCCAAGTTCTTTCTATGTTTTCATGATAAATCCGTAGGTATACCACAGCAGGAGCAAATGAAGTGCTAAAGGAAAAATTTAGATTTATATAATTCTATATATATTTTCGTAGTTTGTATTGAGTTCAGTATTTGTATTAATGGTTATGTAATTAATTATTCGTAATCTATTATGTAAAATGTTGTAATCTCAAACATATTAGATAGTTCATGGAAAAGAGCAAGTTGCTAGATGCGTAAAATGTCTTGCTCTTTTACTTTATCAAGGCTCTATATACGTATGCATTATATTTGCTATACAGGTTATAAATATGTTTTGAAGTTAATTTAAGTTTAATTTTATAAGTGACACACTTAATTCTATTTACTTAAGTATATTAACAATATATTACAACATCTAGGATTAGGGTGTTACACAGCGTCCAGGACCCTTTGCATCTTTCCTCAATGAGTGTGGAATTGTCTCGCAATACACCATACCGGGCAAACCCAGCATGAATGGTGTTGTAGAATGATGAAACTAGACTCTTAAAGATATGGTAAGAAGTATGATTAGTCATTCTTCCTTGCCAGAGTCACTTTGGGGAGAAGCCTTAAAGACCGCAGTTTATGTCCTTAATAGGGTACCAAGCAATGCAGTAACCAAAACCCTTTATGAGCTTTGGACTAGCAAAAGGCCTAGCATAAGACACTTGCACATTTGGGGCTGTCCAGCTGAGGCACGGCCTTGTAGGTCGCATGAAAGAAAACTGGACTCAAGAACGGTTAGTTGTTATTTCGTTGGTTATGTTGAATGCTCTCGGGAGTATAAGTTTTACAATCCCACGTCAAGATCCTTTTTTGAAACCAAAAATGTGAGATTCCTTGAGGAAGTTGAGTTTGAGGGGGAAGGAAATATAAAGAATGTTGTCTTCGAAGAAGAACCTGTTATTGATAGTGATCAAGTTCTTGTACTTGTCACTGTTCAAAAAATAGTTCCGGTATTAGACAATAATGTTCAGGCTATTATTCCTGACATTGTTCCAGAACAAGGTAACATTGATGAGGTTCTTCCTCAAGCGCCACCTATAGAACAAACACAACAACCTCAAGAAGTGTCATTAAGGAGATCCATTAGAGAGAGGAGAAGCGCGATATCAAATGATTACATCGTCTTTCTCCAAGAACATGAGGATGGCATTAGTTTAACAGAGGATGATCCAATCAACTTCTGTCAAACTATGCTCAGTTCTAACTCTCAAAAGTGGATTGATGCCATGAAGGATGAGATGAAGTTTATGAAGGACAATGACGTTTGGGATCTCGTCGAATTGCCTAAAGGCGCGAAGCCCATTTGTTGTAAATGAATATTTAAGACCAAGAGGGATTCAAAGGGTATTGTTGAGAGATATAAACTTGTCTTGTTGCTAAAGACTTTACTCAAAAGGAAGGCATTAACTATAAAGAGACTTTCTCTCCAGTATCCTCGAAAGACTCCTTTAAGACAATAATGGCACTGGTAGCTCATTTTGATTTGGAGCTACATCAGATGGATGTCAAGACTGCATTTCTAAATGGAAACATTGACGAAACAATTTACATGGCACAACTAGAAAACTTTGTATCGGGTAAAACCCAAAGTCTATGGTATGCAAGCTAAAGAAATTCATCTATGGTCTCAAACAGGCTTCCTGTTAATGGTATCACAAGTTCCATCAAGTCATTACCTCGTGTGGTTTTGAGGCAAATGTCGTTGATGACTGTGTATATCACAAGTTCAATGGGAGTAAATGCATCTTCCTGGTATTATATGTTGATGATATTCTACTTGCTAGCAGCGATATAGGCTTATTGCATGCAACCAAGAAATTTCTAATGAAGAATTTCGAGATGAAAGTTCTTAAGGACGCCTCTTTTGTATTGGGTATTTAGATACTAAGAGATCGTTCTCGATGTATCTTTAGGTTGTCACAAAAGAGCTATATCGATAAAGTCTTAAATAAATTCGGCATGAAAGATAGTAAACCAGGAGACACATTTGTTGCTAAAGGAGACAAGTTTAGTCTCAAACAATGCCCCAATAATGATCTTGAAATGAAAGATGCAAAAGATTCCCTATGCATCAGCTGTAGGGAGTCTAATGTATGCTCAAGTTTGTACACGTCTTGACATAGCATTTATAGTGAGAGTTTTGGCAAGATATGAGTAATCCTTGTATGCAACATTGGAAAGCGGCCAAACGCATGATGCGTTATTTGAAGAGAACAAAAGACTACATGCTCACTTATCAGAGATTTGACAGTTTAGAGATCATCGGGTACTCTGACTCCGATTTTGCGGGATGTCAAGATAGCAGGCGCTCCACATCAGGCTACATCTATGTGTTGGCTAGAGGAGTTATCTTATAGAAGTTTGCTAAACAGACTCTTGTAACTTCTTCGACCATGGCAGCAGAGTTCATAGCTTGTTATGAGGCGTCCAACCAGGAGATATAGTTACGAAACTTTGTCACTAATTTGTGTGTGGTTGATGGCATTGACAGACCATTGAAGATTTATTGTGATAATAGCTCAGTAGTTCTTTACTCCAACAACAATAAGAGCTCGACGAAGTCGAAGTTTATCGACATCAAGTTTCTAGTTATGAAAGAAAGAGTTCCAGATAGACAAATTTCTATAGAACATATAGGGACAGATTTTATGCTTGTTGATCCATTAACTAAAGGCTTGACACCTAAGGTTTTTCATGAGCATACTGCTCATATGGGTGTTATTCTTGAGGATACCTTAGTTTAGTGGGAGTCTTTTTATGTTCTATGTTTTACTTTGGACATTGTATTATTTGATTTTCTACAGAATAAAGTTGATGGTTTATGATTCTATTTTTGAACTTGTTTATGCTTTGTATATGCAATGTTAGTGTTACATTTAAGGACTTTGGATTGATATTACTAAGGACTAAAGAAGGACCAGTTGGAAATAGGCATGTCTGATATCACATTGGTATGTAATTTTCACGCTACTCATCCATATTTGATTTATGTCATTAAGTATATTGTTATGGTGATCATTGTGGTTTAGTTGCGCTTAATTGTGATAAAAGTTGCAGTGGTTCCATAGCTAATATATGAGATAAACCAGATTGTATTAAGGGGAAGTCTAAAAATAAATAGCATACGGATTCACGCCTAAAGAATTTGTAGTATAATTGTCTCAGGAATAATATGAAACTCGAGTGGGAGATTGTTAGGAAATTTACATTTCTTAATTAATGTTTGGCATCATATTTAATTGACAATTATATTAACTATTTAATTTATTGGGCTTGTTATTAAGTGATCTAATTTAGTAAGCTCGTAGACTTTACAACTGGATGTGGGCTTAATGAGTAGATACCATATTGGCCCATTAGGGAATTATGGGAACCCTAATTGGTTAATATACGTCAAAAACGGTTATGGTCTCCAATATACCAAAATCATAACATAGTTTCCCATAACCCCATCTGGAAGAGAGACAACAGTCCCATAGAGGAGCTAAAGAGATTTGGTTAAGGAAGATCACAAACTACCCCCTTGTTCATGATTGATTGTCAGAAAGATTCCGTAACAGTTAGTGATCAATAGTTATGGATCTAGGTATTTATGAAAATTCAAGAATCCTTGATAATCTGGCATAATATAAATCCTAGACTTTATGGTGTTTTGTTCTAGGGTGTATGCATTTAGAATTTATTTTAAAAATTAAAGAATTAAAGAATCAATATCTAACAGTGGTGTAAAAAGTGATATAATAAAATTGGGGTTGTTAAATTAGTTTACTAAAACCATAGCAGCCACAATGCATTGCTCATTTACTCTCTCGCTCCTTATCTATCGTTCTTGCTATCACCAATGACACACCACATCTAAGGAAGCAACATTGTCAAGCCCACACCTAACCACTGCCAATCTCTAATGAACCACACAACACCAGTGTTGTTATCGTCGCCGTCAAGCTAGTGCCTCACCGATCTCACACCAAATGCACCTCTAGTCCTCCATCCCAACTGTACTTACACCATCACTGCCAAGCCTACACCATTCGTATCAGTTGAGTCATGATTTATCCTCACTCTTGAACCTTGTTGCCTTAGCTTTGGTTGATTTCATCTACGCCAAGTTCTTGTCTTCTTAATGATTAGTGATTTGGGTCATCTTTTATAAGCCCTTTTTTTAAGTTTGGTTGTCATTTGTTGTTCTTAAAGTTCTAAATACTTGAGCCTGGTCTAGTGACTTGGTTTATGGTTTTCTCTATGACTATTATGCATTTTGGGAACTAGAATCTTGTGGATGTGGTAAAAATTAGTTGAAGTTGATTATACATTTTTCCTTTGTCTTGTTATATTTTCAAATTAAAAATTGATTTTGGTAAGTTTGATTTTAAATTTTAAAGTAAAAAAAAAAAAATACAGCCTGTTTAAGCTCATGGATTATCCTCAAATGAGTCAAGCTAATAAAATACCAACCTGTTTAACTCAATATCTTTTCGGCCTAGCTTGTTAACACTCCTAACTACGACATGCGTTGTTGGTATTCCTAATCATGAGCCCTCTGCCCTATTTCACACATCCTTGAATTGCAACCTCCTTGGAACCTGTCACACCAATGCACCACCCTTGCACTAGCCATGGGGGCCCCTACACAAATCTCATTTTCCCCTGTTCAATTCCACAAACACAATCTTTGGTAACAATAAACATCCAATACATGGTGGTTTTAGGTAGAGCCCCACATGGGTTGGGTTAGTTTGGGTTAAGGAAAAAAAAAAGTCTAAATCGATTAATTGTGGTCAAGTTAGTTTGGATCAATTTTTTAAAAAATACTTGATAACTCAAACCAAATTAACCCAATTCGATTCAAGTTGGTTCAGTTTGGATCATTGGGTTAGTGAAGAAACATAAAAAAAAAAAAAAGTCAAGTTTCTCTTGAAAATCCTACCATTGCCAACATTTCTCCATCACAAACAAAACAAGATTTAGGAGAAAACAAAAAGTATCATCATACAAAAGCTCAAGAACCCAGATAAAATTTGGGGAAAAGAGAAGCAAAAAGTTATACATCTGCCTGCTAGCGAATATGAGAAGCTGCTCATCGGCCGGGGGGAGGGGGTGGTTTACGTTGTTGATGGTATCAAAGCTCTCAACCTTGAGGTTGAGGCTAATGCTCTTGTTGGTTATGGTTTTGATGTAGATCTACATGCTTCCCTCAGACGAAGGATGAGCTAAAGGGTGGACTCCTTCTAGATGTTGTAGTTGGCGAGATGCAATTGCCGTCGAGATGTTTGTTGGCAAAGGTGAACCTTCGTTGGTTCGGTGGGATCCTTTTGTTCCTTGGATCTTGGGCTTCCCATTGTCCTTGGTGTTAAATCTTTACACCTCAAGGGTGATGGTCTTACTAGTTCGTACTACATGTTTTCACAACCACTTTCGGAAAGAGAGAGGGATCTTGAGAAAGATATGCCATCAATGGGATTTGAGGGATGAATGTAAAAATTGGTCCTTGTTAGTGTTGAAAAGTAGTGTGTTGAGCATAAGTGGTTGGGTTCACAAGTATAAAATCAAGTTTTCAGGTTTAGATATATGGACTTGTGAACCAAACTAGTGAATCAATCAAGATTAACTTGATCTAATTTGATGACCCAACTCAAATGATTTTTTAAAATTAATTTGGATTGTTTTTTTGGATTATCGGTTTAACCTGATCTAATAAACACTCAGTTTTGGAGATTGAAGATTAGAAATTGGAGTTTTGAAGATGTATGAGTGAGGAAAAGTTACTATTGACATGGCTGGTTAGAGAAAAAAAAAGTGTTTTCTGTTTTTGAATATTATTTTGTTTTAATTTATAAAGAAATAATAAATAATAAATAGGTAAAAATAGAATACAAATAATATAATATAAATTGTTAAAATTAGAGAGAGATGTAAGATAAAAATCATGCATGCAAGTCACTCCTGTGTTATAACTTGACGGGGAGTGAATCTATTCATATGATTGATATGATATAAAAATTAAATTAGATTTAATAATTAGATAACTTTTTACAAATAGGCCAAAGTTCAAAGGATGTACATGCTCCTTTTAAAAGAAATGGAAAAAAAAATGGAAAGAAGGAAAGAAAAGAGTTTACAGGCAACTGAGTTTTGCTTCTGAACGCCCTTTCGATTCAAAATCAGCTCCAATAAAGAACACTTACTGAAATCTCCCTAAAAAAAAGGCTTTTGTAAATGCTTTAGCCAAGCAAGTATACACGCTTGGCTAAAGCTAACAATGTGTATATATATCGGCTTATGATGAAAGCAATTTGGAAAAAGGATTAAGAAATATTTTAGAACCATTTTTTATGTAAAATTTTTAATATAAACAGATTTCCTAGAAAAGGTTAATCTGTGACATATATTAACGACATGAACGATAATTTTTCAAATAAAAGAAGCTCGATTATTCCATCTAATCGTAGAAAAAAAACATTTCAAGATCCTAGAACATAAATAATTGTGCGTAAAAAACATAAAAAATTAGTTTTTGGTTTTATTGAGGAAAAAATTAATGAATGCACAAACACAAGAAGATCGGAGAAGGCAAGAGACCAAAAAACAAAAAAACGTAAAAGGTGAAAAAACAACAGCCAATAACTTTAGTGTTTAAATATTTTTTTGAACAAAACGAAATAAGTAAGAATAAATAAATAAAAAAAATAAAACATAATTATTTTTTACTTTATTTAAAACCTTGAAAAACGAAAATAATTCCGCTTTAATTTTGAGATAACAAAAATTAAACTTTTAAAAAGAAGAGAGAAAATAATTTTCTATGTATTCCTTCAACTTCTCACGTATTTTAAAACTTTCAAATATAAAAAATTATTTCATTTCTCTTTATTCTATTTCCCTTACCCTGGTTGCCTATCATCTAAACATTCCCTTAGAATTTATTTCGAAAAGTTTTTATGGAAACCAACTGAACTAAGGAGAGCCGTAGTAGCCCATACCATTCATGCAGAGGGGCAGTGCAACTTCACTGAGATGTTCAATGCTGCGACATGCTCATGCAGAAGTGCTACATAGAATGAAATGCAATGAAAGAAAGATGCACGGATGGTCTGAAAACCCCTATCCTAAGGGAGCATGAATGACATTTCCTTTTACTTTCTCGCTTAAAATGAAAGCAACAGAAAAGGGGGAGGAAATAGAAACCTGATGGATAAAAAGCAATGAAAGATAAAGAAATTGTCTCAATGTGTACTTTCAGGAGAAAGATGTATCCGGCTTAAAAGTAGCGACTCAGACTCATTTGACCCAGGCATCAAAGCATCACAAGCTCTGGGAGAACCATCCTCAAAAATTAAGGGACTAACCATTGTGTCACCAGAACGCAGCTTTTCATCTGCACAATGGGTAAAACCAGTAGTTTTGGCTTTGCTTATCATGTTATTACCATCATCGTGCAAAGTCGGGGCCAACTGAGAATCATTTTTGAATGCCATGGGGTTATTCTCCTCTGCATCCCCCGAATTCATCTTATCAAAAGTGACTTCGTCCTCTTTCTCGTACAAACCTGCTACAGGCTCTCTTTGCTTCTCATGACCAGAAGACGGACTAGACATAACTAGCTTAGAAGAATGGGTACAATCCTGATCCTGCTCCTTTTGGCTGCAGGTTTGATCGATCTCTTCCAAATGCTCCCTAGCAGGAGAAAGAGCTTCCAGTTTCTTCTGCTCTAATCTAGATATTGGCACATCTTCCGTTCCAACAGAAGCTGAGGCAGAAACCTGCCTATTCTCCAAACTGGGAATAGGTACTGATTCATCCACTTGCCCCTGGTAGGATGCCGAAATAATATCTACTTTTCCCCCATTAGACAGTTCCACCCTCTGCTTCTTGTAAAGGTCTATGGCTCTCTGCATATTTCAGAAAATGTTCACATACCAAGAGTCCAGAATTCAGTATTTAAGAATTCATAGGACTAAAGTCAACAAAATGACAAGTTCAGGAAATTAAAACTCAGGAAAACAAAGTAAATTTCCATAACTAATAAAGAATGATCATATCATTTGAAGCCTAATGGAAAAACAGGTATTATTCACCTACAGAAAATTACTGTATCGACTTATAACTCATCAAGTAGTTTTACCTGGAAGATGGAATTATCAATTGCTGGAAAAGGCGAATGCCTTGACAAAGGGGCAGCATATTTCTTTTGTGCTCTTGAGCCATTCTGTCAAATCACAGGATTGGGGGAAAATGAAAATATTAGGGATCATTTATTGCATTTAATTAAAAGAAGTAAAATAATCGCAATTCTAATTTGAGTAAATACACCAGTTGACTCATAACCTCATTTATTGCATTTAATTAAAAGAAGTAAAATAATCGTAATTCTAATATGAGTAAATACACCAGTTGACTCATAACCTAGTTAAAATCACGTCCCAAGAGGTTAGGTTAAAAATTCGCATAGTTAATCAGTCAATGTTACAATTGATCTCAACAAAATCCCTGCCACCCCCCTCCCTCTTCCCTAAACTCCAAGAAAAAAAAAATTAAAAAAAAAATCGCTAGAAGATATACAAGAGGAAGCAAAAAAGTTTTCAAGATTTTATACCTTCTGAAATAGTTTCGCACTAGCATCTGCATCAATGGATTCATTCTTATCAACATTCACCACACACATACACTGGTTATACAACTCTGGAATTACTAGGTCCGCCGAAATGTCAAGTTTGGAAAGGTAGAATTGGCTGAAAAAAGCAGTATTGTCACTTGGTGTCGAAGAATCAGGCACCTTTTCTAGCACAGTTGTGGACAATGAGTTCAAAGATACTTTTGTGGGAGAACCGAGACTGGACGACTTTGTTTCAGGAGACTTCTCATGAAATTCATCCTGGTTGTGGTCATCATCTCGAGACACCTGAATAGCCTGATCAGACAAATTGTCATCCACCTGGGTAGGAACTGACTCATCTTTGCAGGCTGGGGAAGGCAAGTCCTTCTTAGAATCACCATTCTGTTCTTTCCAAGTCTCTGAACCAGATTCCCATCCACGACTATCTGTTGAATGCCTGTTCTGGTCCCAATCAGACCTATCATACATGTGAGGATCATTTCTGAAGACACCATTATTGCTTTCCCATCCATGCAAATGAGCAGGGCCTGTACCATCCATCACATTTTGCCACCCAAGTGGGCGCAAGTGACCTGGAAATCTGTCAGCATCAGCGATATGATAAGGAATACCAGTATGGTTGACTTCAATTGAAGGCCTAACGCCAAAGAGAGGTTGAGATGTAAACTGAGACATCATTGTTTGAAAACCTCCATGTGTTGGCCCAGGTTGGAAAGAAACAAATCCATTTGGAACTGGTGAAGTCCATTTTGGGACAGCCCTCCAAGAATTGCCATGCCCTCTTCCAAAACCAGGATCACTACTTCTTCTGTATTGAGTATTGGAGTTATCTCTTACATCATCCTCTAAAGAACCCATAAATGGTCTGTCTAGGGCAGCCCTGAAAGCAGGCGGGGGAGGAATTAATGAAGCATTGCCCTGCCTAGTCCTACCATAAAAAGATGATTCTGCTTGAGGGGGCTCGTCCAATAGTGGTTTCTCTAGAGTAAACTCCCGGCCATGTCTATCGTCAGAAGTGGAGAAATCTCTTGCATCAATACTGTTCCTCCTTTCACTTTCTTCAATTTCAAGACTCCGCCTAACACCAGTTTTATTCATGTACCTGTGTTCAATGCTAGTGGAAGATGGAGATCTCTCCATCAGGCCCATGGGAGCAGCCTTAGCACTGGAAGACCTTTCGGTCAACAAATCTCCTGCAGGACCATCATCTATTTTGATGGGTTTTTCCATTGATTTGTATTTAGGGCCACTCTCTGATATCCCAGAGTACCCCTCTCGTGAGCCTTTGGCTCTCTGTTCTATCATTAAGTCTCTATACATTGGATCTTCAGAATTTGCATTCCTGAAACATGGGGAAAATGGCAACAAGTTATAATTGTCCATATGGTATAATGCTCATACTTACAAGCTTCCCAAGAGCAAAAGCAAAAGTTGAATCCAACAACCGAACCAAAAAATTAAAATCATGCAAACGTTTTAACTGTCGCCAACAAACTCAGGTTAATTATTTCCCCACTTGGCAAAGCAAATGAATGTTTTTCATCACGTTATAAACACCTCTCATCCATTAAAAGAATTGTGCAAAATTAAATTTTTAACAAAATATAAGATGCGTCAAGGTAACATTTGCAGATAATGTCAGTAATCATAAATGATTAGGATGCATTAATCATTAAAACTCCTCAGAGCAAATTGCTCATGACAACTGTTCATTTGAAATGATAACAAAACACTACTTAAAAGCAACAATACCCTGACTAACTAATGAAACTGAGAAGTGCACAAATTTAACTTTCCTAATATCTCATGGTAAGCACAAAAGTGAGGAGGGAATGATACATGAATACTCTGAACATTAACTTACAGTGTTCCAACCAAACTAAAAAGTACCTATATTCATCTTTGCCAATATGTGTATTTGAGGCAGGAGATCTGTGCTTGTTGCTAGTCCTAGTTGAATCTGCATAAGCTTGCCAAGGTTGAGATCTTCCCCTGTCAACATCAGAATCAGCTCTACTGCTGTTCAAACTTCTCTTCTCTCCATCAGGATATTGGTCTTTAAAACCTTTAGATTTAGTGTCAGTATAATCATCACAATCATCCAAAGTTCTTTTCTTAGTCCCACCCTCTTTGCTTCTGGCACTTCGCTCATCCACATGTGACCCATCACGACCACGGCAACGATCATAATCTCGATCCCAGTCCCAATCTCGGTCTCTGTCATAATCACGATCCCTATCAAGATCATAATCACATTCATGAACGCGTTCACTGCGCCGCTCACAATCACGACCGCATTCCAAATCATGATCTCGATCACGGTTACGCTCTCGATCTTGGTCACGTTCACTCTCTGGAAACTTGGTTCTCTTTTGTCGTGATTCTAAACTATCCTTTTCTTCCCTTGCATGTTTATCATTGGACTTAATGCTTGTATGATCTTTTGCAGGATGCTCATCTTGCTGCTTGTCATATAGATGCTTGTTCTCCCTGTCCATCTCTTCCCTATACGTGTCTCTATATTTCTCATAGTTTCGCTTCTCATCCTTCTGCCTTCCATCCTTGGCAAATTCATCCCTTGAAGACAAACGTTTATCATAACCATCTCCGACATCATCTTGATGCTTATCACCATCACCAGAGTCCTTCTTCCTCATCTGCCTCTCAAGTAGGTTATCAAGTTCAGGGCTTCGCCACTCATCCATTTTCCTCGAATCTGCAATAAGATATAGATCAAAGTTAATAACTGTCTTGCAGGCAAAAGTAGAGAGCATTATATGTCTATACCCAACAGCCCATAAGAAATATTGTGCATCACAAGAAATAACACAAAAACTGAGGACCAAAACATTACACATCACAATTCCATACTAACTTCATCCATGGAAGTGGTGAACTTGGGACGTTTCAAGGCATGTTATAAACAAAACAACACCCAGCACAAATTACTATTTTAAATTTTCAAATTTAGAGACCCAGTTGGGGGCATAAAACTTGATTAGTATCACTTTTATATCCCATATTCTAGCAACACTAATCCCAAACACATCAATTAGACAATATTACCAGATTTATCCCAGACATCCATTTTAGCTGATAAAATAAAAAGAATATGAGTTGTTTTGTTAAACACTTAAATAAAGATAGAATATTTACTGACCACACTTTAAAAGAACACAGAGGCTGCAGGAAACTTCACACACACACACACAGAAAAAACCCAAAACAAAAAAAATATATATATGTTGCAGGACAACACTCCACAGAATACTTCATATAAAACTATCAAAAGATAATATGACAAAATTACTAGAATGATAGATTGTTAGGAAGAACCAGCTAAGACCTAAGCAAAAAGTAAATAATACATCACAGTTTTCTCAAAAGGGTCCATAGGAATTGACAACATTTCCAAAAACCAAAAGCCACAGACTTTCATATATATATAGAAAAAGAAATTCATTAAGAAAGAAGGAAGAGAAATACAAAGGCAGGAGGATAAGATATCCTCCACAAGAAAACAGCTAAAGAGAAAAATACAAAGAACAGACGAAACAAAACTCAAGAATAACAGTGCACGAGGGCAGTCCAATCTCTATGCAAATCTGAATCGGCAACCCCCTTAAAAAGACCATGAGTCAAGCACCAAAGTGAAGCCAAAACCTAATTCCTTCCCACAACATTTCTACAAACATCGAAACACCTTGAAAATTCCGGGCATTCCTCTCCAACCAGATGATGCACCATAGAATAGCGAAGACAGCACAGTTCCACAAGATTTTGACCTCTTTTCATCTTCCAAACCCTTTAAACCTTTTTGTCAAAAAGGTGTCTAGAGATTTTGGACAAACCCAATATTCTCCACGAACACCAAACAGCTTATTCCAAAGGAAATTAGCAATCAGACAATGTAAAAACAGATGTTTAACAGATGCAGAATTGTTCATGCACATAACACAAATATTAGGGGAGATGGCTGTCTTAGGTCTCCAAATCTACAACAAATCATTAGTATTAATCCTATTTAGTATCGCTGTCCAGACAAAAGACTTCACCTTAGGAAGGGATTTGGATTTCCAAATAAGTTTATCAAGGGTGAACTTCTCTTTATTAGGAGAATGAAAGTTGGTGTCTTGCATGCATCGAGCATTTTATCTTAATCAAAAACACCTACTTCTGAGAAAGGAAGAAAAAGAATTTCCAAAATCAACATAACAAATTCATGCCACATGTATAGAAGGTAAATATGATAAAAAGAAGTTTTATAAACACTGGAAAGGAATACTCCTGAACAAAAACACTAATAAAGAATACAGCAAAATTAAACAAGCTAATTAGATGAATAAAGCTCCGCAATCTCACTGCATATCCAACAGGAATATTTCATAACAGCTGTAAGGATAACACAGTATCCCTAAATTTGTGAGCATTCTGCTTCACCAAATACAACAAATAACCACATTAACACAGACTGCTGAATGTCTTGCCCTCCTTACAAGGTAAAATGGCATGATTTACCCATACAGAGTACATATGACAAAACCACGGTAGCAAAAAGGACATCCATAGATTCAATCATGTGCATACACAAACTACAACATAAGCAAGTAAGAATATTATTACACATACTCAATCCAAACATCTAATTTTCTACATATAGGAAAAACAGTTGCACCATAGTTGCAAGCTTGGAACTAGGCCAAATCACCTTTTCTAATTAAGTTAAAGATCCACTCAACCCATAGATCAATTCAAATCCAACAAAAGATGAGCTAAAACTAGATGAGCAATAGAAGAATCAACGAATAATATAATATAATATAATGTTCACTCCAACAGTGAATGGGTATTAAAAAAACTCAAAGATCTGGCAAGAGAAGAATATGGGGCTAAAGAACCTTGTAGCATTCTGCCTTGTCATTGTCACTGTCCATATAATCTTAGAAAATAATTTTAACACTCAAAATCCCATATACAATCATATTTATTAACTCTACAAGCAGCATTGAGGCCTACCACGTCAACCAAACAAATAAATTTTTACAAGAGTGGCTAATCTCTAATACAGACAAGATTGTCTTTAATTGCCAAAATAATTAACCCAAAAAATTCAATGAATCTACCCCTCAAGTCGCAGAAACAGCTTCTCTGTTTATCAGGGCAAGGCCGCATATATCTTTTCCTCTCCAAACCCCATAATGGTGGGAGCCTCGTGCACTGAACTGGCCTTTATACATTCATACATAAATTCCTGTAACGTTGTCTTGGTATATAACTTGAATTTCTCACCGAGCAAAAGGGCTTTATTTTTTATAGGTTCATTTGGACTACTATGAAATTATTTAATTAATGTCAGCTTGATAGGCACCATCCATTTCTTCAACATGCAGCCAATGACTTGAAACTCTACAAGTGTTTTACATATATAATCTAAGGAACTGCTAACAATATTCTAACTGTTAACAGTTTATATAGTTCTCAAAAACGAAGGATTTTCTCTTCCCAACCTAGAGTAACATAATTCTTTACGCAAAATGATTTACTATTGGTATTAATACAACAACAACAACAACAACAACCAAGCCTTTTCCCACTAGGTGGGGTCAATTACATGGATCAAACGACGCCATTGTGCTCTATCATAAACCAAGTCTTCAGAAATGTCATTCAAATCTAAATCTTTTTTAATCGTTTCACCTTATAGTCTTTCTTAGTCTCCCTCCACTTCTAACTATTGGGCTATCCTCTACCTGATCTACTCTTCTTACAGGGGCTTCTAAGGGTCTTCTCCTTACATGTCCAAACTACCTAAGGCGAGATTCTCCTATCTTTTCCACAATAGATGTTATCCCTACTTTCTTTTTAATGCATTCATTCATAATCCTATTTTGTCTTATATGGCCATACATCCAACGCAACATTCTCATCTCAGCAACACAGATCTTATGCTCTTGCTGGCTTTTTACCGCCTTCAGTACCAAATAACATTGTAGGTCTTATAGTTGTGCGGTAAAATTTACCCTTAAGCTTGAGAGGCACTTTTCTATCACAAATAACTCCTGAAACATTCCTCAATTTCATCCATCCAGCTTGAATCCTATGGTTTACATCTTCCTCTATCTCTCCGTCATTTTGTATAATAGATCCAAGATACCTAAATCGTGATACTTGTGGTATGATATGATCTTCAATTTTCACCGCTAAGCTAGTATTAGCACGCTTCTTACTGAACTTACATTCAATATACTCCATCTTACTCTTGCTTAGACGGAAGTCATGTTCTTCCAAAGCTCGTCTCCATCGCTCTAGCTTCCCATTTGTTTCTTATCTCGACTCTCCAACTAAGACTATCATCTGCAAAAAGCATGCATTGTGGCACCAGCCCTTGGATATGAGCAATAAGCACATCCAAGACCAAGGTAAAAAGATACAGACTCAAAGTTAACCATTGGTGTAGTTCTATAGTTATAGGAAAATCTTCTGTGACCATACCCTGTGTTCTCATACTAGTTTTAGCCCCATTTGGATTGCTCGAATATAAACGATACGAACTCCTTTCTTCTCCAAAGCCTTCCATAAGACCTCTCTCGGTACCCTATCATATTTTTTTTCCAGATCAATGAAAACCATGTCTAGTGTTAATAGCCCAAGTAGAATGTTAGTTTTCCAGTTTTATCTTGCATTCCTAGCGTGCCAAAAACACTAAGGTTGTGTTTGGAATCAATAAAAATGGAAAATGATTTGATTTGATTTGATTTAGAAATCAAATTTTGTGTTTGAAACTTAAAAAAAAAATTGAATTGATTTAGAAATCAAATTTTGTGTTTGAAATTCATTAAAATGAAAATTTATTTGATTTGATTTTATTATTTTACATATTAACCCCTATGAGAGGTAGTTAGAGGTAGTTACTAAGGATAAAATAGTCTATTTATTTCATATCAAATCAAATCCTAACAAATCTTATCAAATTTGATAAAATTTCTAAAACAAAAGAAATGAAATCCATGAGATTTTAAAAATCAAATCATTTCCTATTTTTTAACATGCCAAACACAAAATTTAATTAGATTTGATTTACAAATCAAATCATTTCTCATTTTTTAACATTTCAAACACACTCTAAAAGACTAGAGACAGGTCAAAAATAACAAATACAGGCATGGAGAAAAGACACTCTGACCCATGCCCTCTCAAAGATAATTGCTCCAATCAAGCAAAATGGCACAAACCAAACAAGTAGCCAATTCAAGCTATCAAAAATGGGGCTTAAGTGAAAATTTAAATTCAAGCATCATATGATAAACAATTTGAAGCAACAAATATGCATCTTCTAATTATAAATTCAAACATAAAAAGACAACTTTCAAAAGAGTTGTAACTAATAACCATTATTCATGCCAATAGCCATATGAAAAACAACTCAAGTGAAAGAATAACTATAAAAGATTCATACAGGATTTGCATTAAGAAGAAAATGGTAAAAGTGTTTGGAGGCAGCCTGTGTTCTAAAGAAAGACGAACGATTCAACTTCCTCTTCTAGAAGATATCTTTTATTATGGGGGAAAAATAAAACTTCCGATAGACAGGAAGAGAAAAGAAAGAGGGATATAAAGGTAAAGGAAAAGGCATCCTATCTCTTCTAGAAGATATACATCAAATATAGTCAAACTGCTAATTTCACTTAAAAAACTTTAAATGAGGACCCCCGCCCCCCCTAGAGATAAAAACTAAATAGTCTCTTGAAATAAAATGATTAGTCAATGTTAAGAAGTTGAAATACAAATATAATAGAGAATGAAGTTTTCCAACCTGTCTATAAAACTTACAAAACCATATTTCATCAATGAATAAAATAGAAGTTTTTTCAAAAAAAGATAATTCAATTGTCAATAAAATAATAATTAAAAATGATAGGGAAGAAAAATCTACCACTGATTTTTTAGTCCAAGATTCCACAATGCTAAAACAAGTTAACAACTCAACTACTTCTTAGTTCTTACTTATGTCTTCTTCACATCTATTTATATGGTGAATTTTTGTACAGGCAATTCAGAGATGCCTTTGCCAGAGAAATATTCACAGCCAAATATTATGGATCTTAATCTTTTTCCCCCCCCATCATGTCATATTGGACTCAAAAAGGAGTATAACCCAAAAACAAAAAGGAAACCAAAATTATATGAATTACTAACATAACATTCCCATTTCCCAGAGCTAGAAAAGTTTCACAATGTAACCACCCCAGCTGAAGCCAAGGACCAAGTGCAAAGCATTGGTATGATAGATCTTATTGAATATTGGAGGTGCAACAGATTAATTAGGGAGAAAAAGTACATTAAAAAGACTTCAAAATCGTAAGATTATTATCTTCTTTATTTATGAGGCAGCCTACCAGTTTACAGGTTTAACATAAATAATTTTGCGCAGCAGAGAAGGGAGAGAGATCGGTAAGATGACTTCACCTTGTTTGGAAGGAGAGAATTTGTACTCATTGGAAAGGATGGAGGCAGAAAAGCATTGAGAGAAACCTATAAACTAAAAAGAGTCTGATACTGTTAGGCATGTATTTCCAGAATGTCACAGGGCATGAAATTGGCAAAACAACTTGTACATGAAAACTGACTTTCATTGACATTGATGGATGGAAATAGTGAGGGCAAACAGAGTGGGAGGAAGAAGGAGAAATCCCATTAGTTCGAGGATGTGTCTATTCCAATGAACCAGAGAAATGGAGATAAGGGAAACAAATATCTCACTTTGTGGACATATTTGTATGGGGAAAAAAAATACTAGTAAACTACCACTTACGCACCACATCAGAGCACCTAACTTGAATCCAACCAAATCATACAAAACTGGAAATTTGTATTTGATATTCAAAGTAAAGCTGTCATTACTTATTAGGCACTAAAGAAAGTGGTCATAGAAAGTTTCAGAACAACCCACATATAAGCACACTGGTAGAATTTTCAAATCTATACACTAAGTGTAATCGCTCGCCCTTATTCTCAAGATTTCAAGCTAACATGAATAGACATGTCACATGCCACAAATCAATCAGTTACCTTACCAGTATTTTCATAACCTTGCTTGGACATTCTCTGCTCTTCATTATCAACCGATCTCTCGCTTCTACCATCCTTAGCCTTCCGTTCCTTCTCCACCGCCCCTTCTCTACTCTCCTTCCTGACCAAATCCTTATGCTGCTTCCCCTCGCTCCTCCCGCCGCTCTTCTTCACAACCTCGCCCTCACCGCCATACATTGCCACGCTCTCATCCCTTCTCCTGCTCTTCAAATCCCAGGTCGCCACCGCCTTTGCCGCCTTCTTCGACCCTTCCCCTCGCTCGCCCTCGCCACCATTCCACCTCTCTCCTCCCCCGTCACTACTCCGTTCCTTGCGCTGCTTCGACGAGCCATACTCGTCGGAATACTCCCCGTTTCCGGTCCTGTCCTTCAAATCGAGCTTCTGCTTCTCGACCGAGCCGGAATCCCTCGACGCCTTGGCGGCAGCACTCTCATACTTTCCCTTCCGACCGGAATCCCTCTCGGAGTCCGAGTACTCCCTCGCGTCCCTCGAACCGTGCTTGCTCGATTTGTGCTTCGAATTCCGCGGCATCGCGGAACCGAAACCCGAAACCCTATTCGAAAAGGTGAAATCGGAAAGAGCGAAACCCTAATTTGCGAAGCAATGAAACGGTGTCGTTGAATCACGGGGCGGAACACAAACGGTGAAAAGTGGAGAAGCTTTGTGTGCGAAGAGTGGAGTGAAGTTGTGAGAATGTTTCGCCGGAGGAAGAGGAAGTGGCGGCCGGAAAATGGACATGAGATAGGGATCGAGTGAAACCGAAATTACGGTAGAGTCCAAGAGAGGTTCGGTGACTATTTAGGGATAAATGTGGAACACCGTGTGTTGTGACTTTGTGATGTTAAATCGAATGCCACATACACATTACCCATGCCACTCTTGTCCTCTCTTTTTTCGCTTTTGGGTTTTTTATATTTTGTTTTGCGGGGAGATTTTGTATTTTGAAATGAGACTCGGAGACGACTTTGGAGTTTGGATACTTTGGATGGTAATGGGATAATTGGAAACTCTTGCGTAGGGGTGATCACGAGTCAGGTCGGATTGGGTTTGAAGAAAAAAAAATATTTGAACCAATTAATTAAAGTCAGATTGAGTTGGGTCGGATTTATATAAAAAAAATTCAGATAACTAGACCTGAATCAACCCAATTATAAATAAGGTCAGTTCGGGTCGGATAATCGAGTCAAGAATTTGGAAAAAGAAAGTGAAATTGAGAATGAAATGAGTGTATTATAGCCAATCGGGTCGGGTCAGGTTGGTCGGGTTGGTCGGGTTCGCGGGTTGGATCGGACCCGTGAACACCCTACTTAAGAAATATCCAAAACGACGTTGTTTTACTCGAATAGTCGGGTCATCGGGTTGGGTTACTCAACCCGTCACCAGAACCAAATAGAAATCAGGTTAATCAAGTTGGATCCGAACGGACCCGATGACCCGAACCAACCCGGATATATTATATCGGGTCGAGTCGAGTTGGTCAGGTTCGCGAGTTCGCGGGTCGGGTTATACAGCCCTACTATTGCGAATAGAAGTTCTGGTTTTTTGTTTATGGCGGAAGTGTCCCTTTGCCATGCGCTGCTTCAATGACCGCGCTGTGATTTGGGTTGCGTTACATTGTGCAATAAGAATCCTACACGTCAGGGAGCGAATGATGCTAGATGATCAAGGCCCTTCGCTTGTGTTCAAACTAGGCATTTGTTTGATGGTGTGGGGTTCAGTTAAAATCTCGCATAATCTATTATAAATTATGTTTTGGGTTTTAGAGATTTCGTATTTGATCATAGAGTGATGAAGAAGGTTGAAGGTGGTGGCTTTTTTTTTTTGTGCGGCAATGGCAAAATGGAGAGAGAAGTATCTTACAAAAGGTATTTTGATGCTAAGTTAAAAAGGATATCAAGTTTGCAAATGTAAAAGTGTAATACATATTGTGTTGATCATGAATATTATGTAATAATGCGACAGTAATTATCAACATTCATATATAAGGTTGTTATGTATAACATCTTTAATAATATTACTAATAACATATCCGAATTTACGTATTAATAAATAAAATTAAGCACGTCACATAAAATTTAACAATTTAAATTAATATTGTATGTAATAATTATACAGAAAATAAGAGTCTGTTGTGAAATAATATAACATTTGTATATTAAAAACATAATATACAACGTACTCAATAGTACAATAATTTACATAAACTTTTACAAAGTACTAATTATACATTATGTTATACGATATAATTTCAAAATTATTCTATGTCTTCTGCTTTAGTTTCCTTGCTGCAGATCTCGACCCTGGAAATATTACGGGAACAAGAATAGAAAATGTGTGAGAATTCAAAGAATTCTTAGTAACATTATTAAAATTAGTGACATCGTAATACTTCTAACTGTTTCAGGGAAATACCATTTAAAATATCATTTTACTACGTAGGAAAGTGGTAAAAATCAAGTCAAGTCCTTCTTCTTCCCGAAACAGAAATTTTATTATTATTAATTTCTAAAAATGTTTATTGTCAAACATCATATTTAGTATTCACAATAAATTTCAAAAACACAATTTCAAACAAGCATCACATTTAGCCAAATAAATTTAATTTCATCTTAATGCTTATTTAAATTACTTGGTAGTAGTCTGCTTTTAGGTTAGTGCACATCAACCTATTTATGACCATTTGCCAGCCACACAAAACTACTCCGACAAATGAGTAGTTCAGTCACCTCTAGCGAAGGAATGTCCATCCTCAACATAGAGTTGTGATTAGAGATGGAATGTCCATTCTCAACTACTAAAATAGGGAGAGAATGTTCATCCTCACACTATTCACAAACTAAGATCACCTTCATCAATTTAGAAAGAATTGAACAAAGAGTGAGGGAATGTCCATCCTCATACTTCTATTCTCTCTAATGATGGAGATCATTTCCATGGTTACTTAATTAATCAACAAATTCTTTATTATGACAAATTTGGTTATAGTTACCATTTAATCTCAAAGTCACATTTTCAATCCATAATTTCAAACTTATTAACACCAAAATTTCAGCCTCAAGGACAACTTTGTGTCATGATCTTTATCCATCAAATATGTCATAAGATCATACTCAAATAACATTATTCTTATTCACATGGAACAACCACAATGTCGTGACCTAAAGAGTCATTCAAGGCATAATTTTCATATAAACACATATCTGTTACCAAGTGGCCTCAATACTCAAGAGGGCGGTGAATTGAGTTTATAAAAACTTTTCACAAATCTCTTGTAAAACACTTGATTACCAATTTTCATTGAAGCTATTGTTTTATTAGAAAAGAATGGATAGATGGAATAGAGGTCTCTTACTTATAAGAAATTTAACCAAGAGTATAGCATGTAAGATATTTAATAAAATAGTGCACATAAATAGAGAAGATGAGTTTAGGAAGACAAACACAAAGCTTTATCATGTTTCAGCCACTAATCCACTTGTGGCCTACGTCCAGTCCTCAAGTAAATACCCGAGATTTCTACTATATCTTCAAGCTTCTAACAGGTGCTTGACAACGTTTACAAAATGAAGCACTCAACACACCTTGGGATGTCTCACCCTTGTGCTTGAGTCTCTATTTCCAAGGGATACCTCACCCTTACAACTTTGAGGGATGTCTCACCCTCTCTTTATAGATTAAATAAGGATATAGATGAATAGAATCTCTCTCAAGAGTGGACAATACAACTTGAAGTCATATGGGTATCAATGATTCACTTGATAATGACCAAAACAGACAATTGATGAATAATGATAGTGAAACTCGTATTAATGCGCAACTCAGATTTTCAGCTTAATTGATCAACCCCCATAAATGCCCAACAACTTGTATTTAAAGCCCATTTATGGTTGGGAGCATTAATGACAGCTTACTATCCATTATTTCATTTTCTGGTTCGTGTTCTTATTCAAATAACAACTTTGTTATTTGAATAAGACTTCAAATAGCTTAGGGGCAATTTTGCCTCTAGAACGTGTTATTCGAATAATACTTATGTTATTCGAATAACAACTTAAAGATTGATTTCTGGAAAAACTTGTTATTCGAATAAATCGAATAACACTATGGTTATTCGAATAAGCCATTTTAGAAATGCTTCTGAGAAAAATGTGTTATTCGAATAACACTTATGTTATTCGAATTATACATTACGCGCCTTGATAATTTTGAACTGTTATTCGAATAATGTAACACCCCGAACTTTCTATCTTAGAAACAATAATTTTGACAGTTAACAGAATTCTACTGTTTAGTGATTTCTGTGTGCTGTAAAATTATTTTGAATATTTCGTCTGTATATTTGATCTTTTGAGTAATTTGCTCCGTGTCAGGGAAATAATAATTTTCGGGCCAAAATATTTTTGGGCCGTATCAGATTTTACGTCAGGTGGGTCCGGTGGCATATCAGATTGCATTACTACCTTTTCTGTCAAATCTTCATAATGTATTTCACGTATCACAACTACGAAAATATATTTCTGATCCTACTCATGTTATTGAGCCAGACACAGTACAGCTGAAGGAAAATTTAACCTATGAAACTTTTCCAGTAAAGATTGAAGATCGAAGGACAAAGCAACTTCGAGGTAAGGAAATTTCATTGGTTAAAATCGTTTGGAATGATGCAAGTGGAGAAGCCACATGGGAACTAGAAGAAAGGATAAAAGCACAATATCCATATTTATTCTGAAAGTGTGAAATCGAATTTATCAAGTTTCGAGGACAAAACTTTTGTCAGAGGGAGAGCGTTGTAACACTCCGAACTTTCTATCTTAGAAACAATAATTTTGACAGTTCATAGAATTCTACTGTTTAGTGATTTCTGTGTGCTGTAAAATTATTTTGAATATTCCGTCTGTATATTTGATCATTTTGAGTAATTTGCTCTGTGTCAAGGAAATAATAATTTTCGGGCCAAATTTTTTTTACGTAATTTAATTATTACTGAAAAGTCTTAATTATTTTACGTAATCTGATTTGATATTTATGAATTTTCTAATTTATATGATTTTGTGGATGATTATGAAATTTTTTCTGTTTGTGGGCCCCAGGGGGTGTATGTGGGCTTAGGTGGCCGTACGTCGGCCCAGGTGGGTCCCACAAAGTGAAATTTTTTCTACATATAGAAAAATTTGCCCCTTGATTTTTAGAAAATATTACTAAACCTGAATCCGAAAACAGTTTTAGAAAATTTCTTTTACAGTGTTTTCTACTATATTTAATTATCGGACGATAAAAATGTAACATCCCAACTTTTGGGTAAAAGACCATTGTGTCCCTATTTTACTGTTTCTTATTTTTCTGTATGAAATACAAAAAATAATCTGTTTGTTATTTTATTTGGTAGTTTTACATAATTTGTTTGATACAAGAAAATAAAAATTTTATCAAATTCTTGTTTTAAATTTTTTCAGATCAAAAACAGATGTAATATCTTGTCTAGTATTTTATATAATCGTTTTATGTAACACCCCTTTGGAGGATGTCACACATAAAAGAAAATAAAATAAATAGAAATAAAATCTACCCAAGTTGTGGAATATTTGTTAAAATTATTACGGGTTGTAAAATAATTCCGATAGATCAAGTATGTAATAAAAAGATAATACGAAAAATACGAAATAAAAAAAAAACATCATCACTAATAATATACATATGGTTATGTTATAAACGTACATATAATTTACAACTAAGACTACAACTATTTAAACAAAAACAAGAAAGAAAGCAATAAAAGAGTTAATATATACGTACATATTATATGACGCTACAAAAAAAAAAAAAAACATCATGATTATCTAATCCTCGATAGATCACTCTCGGTGTGAAAATGATCATCGGAGATAAATATCCTCGATGTCTCGACACCTGCGCGATAACGGGATCGCGCAATCGACACGATGCTTATCTCACTAGGCTCGGGGTTTTGACCCCAATAACGCCTAATGGATAAGGGCAACTCTAAATGCGTAAAAGCGTCGTAGTCACAATGGGCTCTCCATCAAACCGGTGACGTAAAATAACGATCATACGTCCAAAGATACGTAATGTAAGCACGATCTCCTCGTAAATGCCAGGCCGATCACCTCCATGAAATATATTTATGAATCCCAAAAATCTGGCGTCGCTATCCCCACAATCAATCCAGGAGGATATGGATGATCGGATGGTTCTTGATCGTAAAAGCGATCGTCGGTCTGGCGATCTCCCTCTTCCTCGTGGTACACGATCTCAAGAGGTTGTTCCTCTTCTTCCTCTTCAAACTCTTTACCGCATAAAATAAATAGACAATAGACACATACAATAAAGAGGTAAGACAACATAAAATCATCACAACATGGCAAATAAGAAGACGACAAATAACTACTACACAGTTTATACAATACGAAGAAGCTATAACAATAATACATATTAAATATCCTAGTGTTTTAATATCACGATATAACACAAATAAAGAAATTCACACGAGATAAATCAATCTCACGGATAAAATAGGATAAGAAATAGACAACTAACAAAAAAAAAATTATCGGATAAATACAAATAGAGAAAATGTAAAAACATCCAAGATGTTACCGGATAAAGATAAATAGAGAAAAATGGAATATTATCCAAGATATACTCAAATACACCAAAACACAACCCTACTCCATGGAGCTAAACCCAAACAGATATCGAGAGAATGACTTGCAAAATCTATTAGTACCACGGCGCCCAACCAACTATTACGCGGTCACACGTTGCGTCAATAGCCTACGGCAGACTGAATCCACCATCCAGGCGTAGTATAGTTCACGGTCTCCGTTGTGGCACTATAGGCAATGTACTACTAGACTTTACAACCCTCAATTAAATATAGTGTATGTCGAGTACATTAGTGTGCTATCGGTTTACCACGGCCCAGCGGAGCTACCAACTGTCCACATGTGGGATCCCGTACACTAAAGTCTCCAAGTTCATTAGAACAATGAACTACACTACACTTATCGCATCGACAACACGATGTGATTCGTCTCGTCAACCCAAAAACACCAAAAATCGGTATAAAGACAAAACATAATTCCAAATATATGAAATTACGAAAATGCCCTCAAGATAAGAATATATGCCCTCAATGGCGAAAGCACAGACGGGTTCACTTTTTCCCGACAAACCAATAATAACCTCAAAAGCTCAGACGGGTTCACATTTTTCGAAAAATAAATACGGTAATCGGTCAATCGCGTAGAAATTTTATCGCGTTTTTGAAATCTCGTCGTTTTTACAAACGTTTAAAAATCGGGTAAGGATATTTTTCTGTTTTTAAAATCGCGTAGCATTTTTAATACGTTTTCTCAATCGCGTAGGATTTTTAAATCATTTTCTTATTAGGATGCCTTTAAAATTACCATTTAAACAGATAGAAATAATATTTAGTACATTTAAACTACGTAGAATAATTTTTGCAGTATCTTGATAATCATTAGGATATTTTGACTATCCTATAGGTTCAATTTTTACTAAAAATTGACAAAGCATTTTGTTTAACTTATAATAATGATTTTCTAAATTTTCCATAAATTTTCTTTTACCTAATTTTTAACCATTTCATTAAATTCTTTTTGAAATCTCTAACATGCTTCAAAACCAAAAGTGAGCTATATGTTAGAAAATTTCTTAACATTACTGTATTTCCTTCCTAATGATAAAATTATGTATTTTAACCCTTTAGACTTACTTCTAATCAATTGGTTCCTTCATAAATCATTATAGAAAATTTCTTCTTAACTTGTATTGTTTCTTTTTAATTGAAAAAGGTTTAGAAACAAGTTTTTAAAAAAATCATGATTTCCTATAGTGGCATGTTGGCCGAAATTTTATAAAACTTTTGCATTTGATTTCCAAAATGTCTTTCACCTTTTAAATCATATCAAATGTATTCTATAGTCTAAGTTCATTAAATCATTTTAGAAAATAGTTATCTATAGTCAATTTAATCCTTTAGGCATGTTGGCCCAAAATACTAAGTTTGTACCATTTGATTTCTAAATGCATTTTTCTTTGATCAAATCAATTAGAAACTTTCTTGATTCTCCTAGGTTAATTAAGCTACACTTTAGGAAAAATCAAGAGAACATTTTGGTCCTCCAAACTTGTCATTGCCGTGAGCTATTGGATGTGCTCTTTGGAACACTCATGCAAATTTACACATGTTATTCACATCCTAAACCTTATCATACAATCCTAACACATGCATTTATATCTCTAACACATGCAAAATATTTCTAACACATGCAAAATATTTCTAACACATAAACCTAATTTAAAGCTTATAGACATACAATCAAAAGCTATTAGACATGCAAAATTATTACAATTACCAAATAAGAAAGCTATTAACACATAACACTTAAGCTACTAGCAACCACAAATATTAACAAATACACATCAATAAACACACCACAACCGAATCCTTATGGATTCTACAAACAACTCATCTTCTTACCACCATCAAGGGATGATAAGAATTGTCTTCCTCTTACCTTAAATGAAGACAAAAACTTGCTTTCTCACCTCCTTAGGTCACGGTTTTCACTCCACCAAACACCTAAAAATCTCAAACAAAACCTACATGTTACTAACCATGAAAAAGAAGCTAAACCATGGAAAAATCATGGCTTAGAACTTTGAAAAAGAAGAGAGAAAAGAAAAGTATGAAATTTCACCTTCTAGGTAAAACTTCCAAGGTTGGTTTCCAAGCCTTAGATGGAAGAATTTGAAGAAACTCCCAACTACAAAGGTTCTTAGAATGGTGTTTAGATTAAGGAAACTTGGTTAGAAAAATTTTTGGATGGTTGGAGTGTTAGGAAACAAGCTTGGCCGAATATGGTGGAGAAAATGGGCAAGAATGGTGGCTAGGGTTCTTGATGAGAGAGAAGAGAGAAAAGTGATGAAGACAAAGTGATTTTTAGGTCACCAAAGGCCTCTTGGCCGTGGACTTCAAGTGGGGTGCAAGGTGGGCACCTTGCTTGGCTTCATCCAAGCCATTGGATGAATCAAAGGCTAAGATTAAGCCTTGGTGAGCAAGCCTACTTCTCATTGGTTGGTTCCTGGTGACTCACATAGCTTAGTCACACCGCGTAATAAATGCTCATTTAGAAAGTCAAATAGTAAAGTCACTGTTGCCGGAAAGTTCTACAGCTTACGGTGATTAACTAAGCTACCGATTTAACCGTTCGGCTAATTGTGGGTCCCGCAAAATATTTCCGGGTCCATCATTCACTAAAACATACTCGACTTATAAAATAATATTATAATAATATAAAATTATTTTATTTGTGCTTAAATCCTAAAAATTAAAAGATTATTTTTAGTCTCATTTAGAATCGGGTTAAGAAGATCCCCCAATTCTAAATAATAAAATAAGATTTTCCCGGCCGGAAAATATTATTTTCCCGCTCGAGCACATCGCACAAAAAGTCCATATAAAATCACAGACAGTATTTTTCGGCATCAAATCAAGAAGAAAACAATTAAAAGCAGACAAAAACAATTAACGACGTTCGGGACGTAACGGTCATTTTCCCATTTTTTCCCACAACGTAGGTAATCGCCCAAAACGTTCAAATAAAATATCCAGCAGTATTATTTAGCTGTATATCTTTCAGAAAAATTAATACAGTAGCTCAGAAAAATTTTTATTTTACCGTCTCGAAACAAACTACGTAAAACGATCAAATAAAATTTGAACCTGTATTATCGTAGTTGTTTTCATACAAAATTCAAGAACAGAAAAATAGGGACACCGCGGTCATTCATACAAAAGCATGAAAAACAGAAAACAGTACATTCAGAATATTTTCTAAAAATTGGGGCGTTACATTTTACGTATTTTTCTTCAAGACAGTGAAATAAAAATTTTTTCGAAACCATGTATTAATTTTTCTGAAAGATATAAAAACTATATAATACTGCTGGATATTTTATTTGAACGTTTTGGACGATTACCTACGTTGTGGGAAAAAATAGAAAAATGACCATTACGTCCCGAACGTACTGTTTTTGCTGTTTTTGATGTTTTTAATTGTTTTCTTCTTGATTTAATGTCCGATAATACTGTCTCGTAATTTTATATGGACTTTTTGTGTGATTTGCTCGGGGTAGGAAAATAATATTTTTTTCGGACCGGGAAAATCTATTTTTAATTATTCAGAGAGGCGGGGGATCTTACTAAACCCAACTCGAATGAGCCTAAAATTAATCTTTTAATTTTTAGGATTTAACTGTCAAATAAAATAATTTTATATTATTATAATATTATTTTATTAGTCAGTATAAATAAGTGACGGCGGACCCGGAAATATTTTGCGAGACCCACGTTTAGTCATCGAGTGCTATACACGTGGACCAATGAGGCTGGTCAAAATTGATGGCTATGACTCATCGCAACGGGCCAATAGGACGATGACACGTGGCGTGACACTCAAGATCATGACTCGCCAGAGCTTCTAGAAGGTTCGTAAGGAAGTCTTGATTTCGGACCGTGACTCCGCAGTTGACTCACCTACTTTGGAAAATATCTACGCTGACTCGCCATGCTGACTCACCTGCTTTGGAAAATATCTACGCTGACTCATCATACTGACTCACCCGTTCTAGATAGTTCCACGATGACTCATCATATTGACTCATCGTAGTGAGTCACATATTCTAGAGATTTCTCTTTGATGACTCGCTTTATGACTCATCAAAATCGATGAAAAATGATCAATAATAATTTCTACTCGCTAGTATAAGATAAAAATCTATGTGTATTTTATTATCCATTGGATAATAGATACTGATTTTTTTAATAATAAATATTATTCATTAGTTAAAGTATGCTATAAAATATAATGTGCACCAATAGGAAATTGGTCAACAAAAATAGCAATCAATAAGAATCAAGTTAGTAAATATTTAACCAATAGAAATTAGTCAAAATTAATGGCTTGAATTTTTAAGAACAAATAGAAAACAAGCTTTTAAACAAATGTTGGACTTCTTGAATTACATGTAGCTACGGTATGGGGGAAGTGAGAAATTTGCTCTAATAGCCTAATTCACCAAAGTGAATTTACGTAGAAAGCTTTAGACAATTCATTTGGAAAGCCAAATTAACCAAATAAAGACTAGTCAAATTTAGTGGCTTTTCTTTGTTGTTTCTACGGCAATTGCAAATTTTTGCAAAGCCAATATCACATTTCTATCTTTCCTATCTTTCAACTAGTTAACCAAGTCAACATTGGTGGCTTTTCTTTGGTTTCACTCTACGGCAAAGCCAAGCAATTGGTGAGGCAATTATTACAATCAATTCTTACTATCTTTCATCTAATTAACCAAGTGAGACCAAGTCAAGTTTTGTGACTTTATGCATGTGCTTCTACGGCAATGCATAAGTGAAGGAAACAATATTAAATGTTTCAAATCATTCTTGCTCTCCAAGCCTTTCAAATTAGTCAATTTTGGTGGCTCTCCTTGTTAGCTTCTACGGCAATTGAATGCCTTAAGAAAGGCAATATTCAATAATTCATTTCATGCTTATTTCCTATGCAATTGTGACCATGCATTTGGAGGAAGCAAAACAAATATCTCTCACTTTCTCTCAAGGTCATTCACGGCCAAAGCTTAGAAAATCCAAAGGAGATTTGTTTTTGTTTCTCCAAGTCTTCATCTTTCTCCAAAGCTATCAAGCAAAACTCTCAAATATTCTTCCTTCTTTTCTCTCTTTGTGTTCATGGCCAAAGCTCCCAAATGGAGACAATCTTCATCAATTTATTTCATTTGTTCTCTTCTATATCTTTTTCTTCAAAGAACCAAGATCAAGCAACCAAATTTCTTTCCTTTTTCTCTTCCTCTTGAATTCGGCCAATCACCAAAAATCCTCTTCCAAGCTTCTAAAATTCTAAATGACCATAGATCTTGAATCTCCATACCATTCTAAGGAACTTTCATGTTGGAAGTTTTTCCTAAATCTTCCATTTTCTACCTTGTTCTTCAAAGCTCAAGTTTGAAACCATGAAGGTGAAATTCTTTAATCTTCATGTTTCTATCCATTTTAAAGTTTTAATCATGATTTTAATCCATGATTATTCTAGTTTAGAGCCTTAGGTATTAATATTGTATGTTTTCTTTGTTTTCAAGGAGCTCTTGGAGGAGGAAGCTTGCTTGAAGGAGACATACAAAGGACTTGGAGGTTCTACAAGAGGTAAGAGGGAGATTACCCTCATCAACCAAGTGTTGGTGGTGAGGAATATATGTGATTGTGCTTGTAGAATCCATAAGGATTCGGTGGTGTGCTTGTTTTGATGTGTTAATTATTTGTGTGTTTGTTATTTGTGTGTTTGATAATTTGGTGCTTACTAGTAGGTTGTTGTGTATTTGTTAGTAGTCTTCTTATGTGATATTTGTAATAATTGCATGTCTACAAGCTTTAATTTGCATGTCTACAAGCTTTGATAATATGGCATGTGTTAGAAATGCATGATAATATATAGGATGCAAATAATATGTCAAGGATTGCATGAGTGTTCCAAAGAACACATTAACAAGGCTCACGGCCATGATCCAAATGGGGAACCAAAATGTTCTCTTAATTTTCTTAAAAGGTGACCTAATTAACCCTAAGAGAATTGGTAAGATATCCATTTGTTTAGATTAAGAAAAATGAATTTGGAAATTAAATGGCATAACCTTACATTTTCATCCAACATGTCTAACTTCAACACTTTGATTTCTAAAACTATTTTCTAGGGTAAGAATTAAATTAATGTAGACAATACAAGAGATTAAACATGTATTTAAAAGGTGAAAAATAATTTGGAAATCAAATGCAAAGTTTTTATCAAATTCGCCAACATGCCAAATTAGACATTCATAATTTCTAAAATTAATTCCAAGCTATTTTCAATCAAGAAGAAACAATACAAGTTAAAGTAAATTTTCTACAATGAATTTTAAAGAAATAAAGTAGTTAGAATTAAGTTTAAGAGGTTAATACTAATGGTTTTTACATTGTAAGAAGAAATACAATAACTTTATAAAATTTCTAACGTATAGCTCATCGTGTGTTTTGAAGCACGTTAGGAATTTTTAAAAGTATAATTATTTGGTATTAATAAAAATGAAAAGGACTTTTAAATGGTAAATTTAGGAAACCATTATTATAATTTATTAAACAAAATATCTTGTCAATTTTTAGTAAAAACGGATAAATAAGATAGAAAAGATGTCCAAAAGACAGTATACGCTATGAAAAATATTCTACGTAATTTGAAAGTACTAAATATTATTTCTGTCTGTTTTAAACAATTATTTAAGGAAGTTGGACAAGAAAACGATTTAAAAATTCTACGCGATTGAGAAAACGTATTAAAAATGCTACGCGATTTTAAAAACAGAAAAATATCTTTACCCGATTTTTAAACGTTTGTAAAAACGACGGAATTATGAAAATGCGATAAAATTTCTACGCGATTGACCGTTACTATCTTTATACTGTCGGGAAAATGTGAACCTGTACAGATTATTTTTGAAAATTTATATCTTTGTCGGGAAAATGTGAACCCGTATGGCTTTTTTGAAAATCTATTTGCTGTCGGGAAAATGTGAACCCGTACAGGCTTTTGAAAATTTATATCTGCTGTCGGGAAAATGTGAACCCGTACAGGCTTTCCATCTATCTGTTATGTGTGCCATGTATTTGGTGGATTGGTTGACGAGCGAATCACATCGTGGTGTCGATGCGATAAACGTAGTGTGGTTTATTGTTCTAATGAACTTGGAGACTTTAGTGTACGGGATCCCACATGTGGATGAGTTGGTAGCTCCATTGGGCCGTGGTAAACCGATAGCGCACTATGGTACTCAACATACTATATTTAATCGAGATTGGTGAAATCTAGTAGTACATTTGCCTCGTAGTGCCACAACGTGAGACCGTGAACTACACCACGCCCTGGATTGATGGATTCCCGTGTCGTGGGGCTATAGACGCAACGTGTGACAACGCAATAGTTGGTGGGGCAGCCGTGGTACTATTAGGTTTTGCGAATCATTCTCTCTCTCTCCGATACTTGTGTTTTCTTTAGCTCCATGGAGTAGGATTGTGTCTTATTTATATGTTGATATGTGGTGCATTATTATCTTCTATTTGTTATTTTTATCTATTATCTTTTATTTGTTATTTCTTTTATTATGTGTTTTCTTTATCTTTTATCCGTGATATTTTTATTTGTAATCTTTCATATCGATAATAATTGTTTATATGTTGTATTTTGTCTGTGCATTATTGTATTTTTGTTCTGCTATGAAATGTTGTTATTGAATTTAATCTTTATTTTTATTGTATCTTGTTATGATATTTATATGGTATGAATTGTTATATCGTCTCCGATTCTCGATAATGTTATTACTTGTTTATTTTATTAGGTTATATGCATATTAGAAATATTTGTAAATTGATAACATGACTATAATTGTAATTATGTGTGTATGGAATGACTTTGTCATTCGTATTATTCTTTACTACCGTATGATTGGTGAAAGGGATCTCACCTCTTTCTGTGTTGTTTGTTTGGGTTGTATCATTTGAAATCGTATAGTAGGCGGAGTACATTTATTGGAGGCCATATTTGAAGATGGTGACGGCGTCAAGAGTGAACTTCAAACTTCAATAGGAAGCAATTGGTGAAGACATGGATCTTGTAGGTTGGGTTTTTTTTTTTTAGTGTTATTAGTGCTATTAGTAGTAACCGTCTTTGGGGTGACTACTATTTCTCTGAGTCTGTAAATTACATGTTTTACTTCTATAATGAATATTTGGTGGTACTTATATTATGTGTATTAATTAATTCAATTTAATTTTGGGTTTTTCTTATAATTTTTGGTAAGTTTGTATTTCCGCGATAAGAAATTTTAAAATCCATATTTTGAAACTCAAAGCTTTTATAAAATAATTTTAATTAGTTTTAAGATTTTTTTTTTTTAAATGTGACGCCCTACGAAGGGTGTTACAAAAAATACAGTAAATATATTCTTTCGTGGGGTTATAACAGATAAAAATAAAATTCTATACTGTTAAGTCAACATTGGTGGTTTGGATATCCACCATCGATTTAATCACCGTTGGAGATTTAATCTTGATTTAATCAACAGTGGAGATTTGATCTTAAAAGTGAATAGGATCAATTATAACCATTGGATGGAAATTAAATTAAGGGTGGAGATTTAGTCTTATAAATGGCTATGACCATTATCATCCCTTGGATGTAGAATTAATCAATGGTGGAGATGGATCATTAATGACCATTGGATTTGGTTTTAGATCAATGGTGGAGAATTGGTCATAAAAAATGACTACAACCATTTTGGACCCTTGGATGTAAAGTTTGAAGGTGTAATCTTGACCCTTCATTTTGGAGACACATTCAATGGCTAGGATTGCAAGCCAAAAATGATTCAATGACTCAAATAAAGTCTTCCATCTATAACATAAACCTAGTACCTATTTTTAATCCACACCATTCTTTTAATTAAAGGTTAAGATTGCTTAAAATGATGGCTATGAAATTTGTCACATTTTGGAGTGCATGAAGAGGGGGGACGGTTTTGGAGACTTAAGGCAATGATCAAGTTTCTAGACCACCAATTATTTTTCCTATTGATCATTAATGATCATTCCAAAAGGCTATAGTTTTTCAAACTTCACTTTCCACCTTTCTCCAATGCAAGCTATGGCCATGCAAAACTTTGAAGACCAAATAATTCATTTCTACACTTCACATTATCACATCTTCACCTTTTCACTTAAGTTTCAAGAAATAAACCAAAGAAAACTCTATTTTCTCTCCCTAAGAAGACCATTCGGCCAAGCACCCTAAATCCCTCCTCCATCACTCTTTAATTTCATATAACCTAGTTTCTTGAATCCTTACCTTATTCTAAGCAACTTTCATGTTGAAGACTTTCTCTAAATCTTCCATCTTGAAGGACTTTTACTAAGATCAAGTTATAGAGTTTTTGTTGGTGAAGTGTAAGGAAACTTCATTTTATTCTTTTCTTTTTCATGTTCTAAACCATGTTTGATCCATGGTTCCTCTTATTCAAGCTTGATATACTAATTTCTTGTGTTTGTTTCATGTTTAAGAAATTTGTATTGGTGGAGATCTTGTTCAAAATACAAAGCAAGGAGCTTTAAAGGATCTTCAAGAGGTAAGAGAGAGATCCATCTCACCAACCAAGCATGGTGGTGAGAGATGGTTTTATATTTGATGGATGGTGAATCCATGTGAGGATTCATATCCATAGTCATGTAATAATTTGTCTGTGTTATGTGCTTTGATTATTTTTGCCTATGCTTGATATGCTTTGCATGATTTACTTGTGTATGCATGCTTAGTATGATTTTTATTTGCTTATATGGTATGCTTATAATATGCATGATGATATATGTTGAATATATTATGATGGATGTATGTTGAAATAAACAAATTTTGGCTCCAAAGGCCATAGAGAAGGTTACGGTTTTGGGCTTCCAAAACTAGGGTTTCTATTGAAATTTTTCAAGAACAATGGAGTTAATTTTTGGTCCTTAAACTTAAGCAAATTTTCGGCCAAGGCACCAACCAATTTGGTGTTCACAAAATTATATTTTCATGAATGATAAAATTAAATGATTTGAGAAGTAAAGAAAATAAACAAAAGGGTTTGTTTTGCAAAAAGAATGCACACGGTTTTGAGTTGTGTTTTCATGAATTTATTTTGTGTAGAAACAAGAATGGAATTTATTTAAGTTAGAAGAAAAATATTTCATGGTTTCAATGGACATTTATAAGGTTTTGATAATTTAGAAAAATGTTTTGATGTTATAAAATACAAGAATTTTCAAAAAAAAAAAGATTTTGGAAAGGGGAATTAAAGTGTTATCAAATAAGTGAAGTGAAATTTTCATAAATAAAAGAAAAAGGAGATTGAAAGTGTTGAACTTCAAATTATTTTAAAGAGAATTAATTTTTAGAAGTGATTTAGAAATATAAAAGAAAACGTTTGTAACTTAAATTTACTAACGTAGAATTTATTTATTGGGTTTAGGAAAACGTTTAGTAAATTTAAAGTTAGAAACAGTAATTAAATCAACTAAATGTGATTTTGTAAGATTAAATTAATAAAAAAGGTGATTTTGAGAAAATATATTATGGAAAAGATTTTTGACTAAGAATAGGAAGAAAATAAATTAAGAAATTATATTATTGTAAGAAAAGTCCAAAATAATATTTTTTAAAGTTAAGAAATATTTTACGAAGAGTAAAAATGGTGAAAAACAATTTACGTAACTCAAAAACGTAATTTTTAAGTTACGCGACTTGAAAAACGTTAAAATATTTCTACGCGATTTTTAAAGCGTTTAAATATTTTACACGATCGAAATGTTGTAGAAAAATCGCTATGCGATTTAGAAACAAAAGAATATTTTTTTACACAATTTAGAATACAGTAGAAAATGGTTACGCGATTTTTAAACATAACAGAAAATGTTACAAATCATTGTTTACGTAACAAATATTACGTGACTGTGAAAGCGTGACAAAAACATTTTGCGAATGAGAAAAACATAGTAATGTGATTTTGCTGTTAATTATACAGTAAACTTTACGGTTAAAATTAGTATATGAATACTGTACAAGAAATTGAGAAGTTTGCCTGTAATTGGCGTTAATATATGAACTTAAAACAGTATTTGAACCTGGTATGAGAAAGTATGTGATTTACCTTTGGTTGGTAATTGGCGCATTACACGTGCATTGAAAATGGTCCGATGGACTGTATATGGCTAATTGCCTAGGAGAAACGTACACCTCTTGAGTGGGTGCGATACGCGTAGTGTAGGTCACTCGTTGACCTTGGGGGCATCGGGGTGCGGGTTGCTCGCAATGGACAGTTGGTAGCTCTTTTGTACCGTGGGTTAGACCGATGCAACACACCGATGATTCGGACTGAGACACTATTCTTAATCGAGATCTAATAAAGACTGTCGTGTATATGCTAGATGTGCAAGATATAATTATAGCACTTAGTCTGAGGCACGTGGTACTGGCAGATCTTTTCGATCAATTTCTCTGACCTGAATTTAGCTCCATGGAGTAGGAAATCGAGTCTATATGTTCATGCATTAACATAAATGCCTACATCTGTGAAATATTGATTATGACAATTGTACTTTTTAAAATATCTGCTTAGTGTAGATGACATTTCCTATAATTATTAAATGTTAATTTTGATCAATAATATGTTGATGCCATATTGTAATATGATGTGTTTATGGCATGCTGTTATGTTATCTCTATGCTACCATGTTGGTATTGGCGTAGGTGATCTCACCTCTTTGTATGTATATTTGTATATTGTATTTATAATTGGCTGAAGACATTAAGAAAGAAACAGTACAAGAAGGAGAAGAAGAACTACTTCTCACATTTGGGAACACAGAATTTTGAGAAGATGGAGATGCCCAGCTTTCTAGGTTACGTGACGTTACAGTTTCGTGGAGGTTTGGAGGCGTGGCATGTCCATTTGGATCGACAGTGTATATTTTATATAGGGGACCTGAACATTACTTACAATAGGCTTTATCAATGGAACCCTTACTTTAGTGTCAATATTTATGTACAGTTTAGAGTTTTCACTATCCATTAGGCAGTACTGGGGAGCTTACTACCGTACTCCTAGTGCGATAAGTATCGTGTCGTCTGCACGGACACCTGTCCGTAGAGCTTCACGTAATAACAGATTCCTATCTACTGAGGAGTCTGAGGAGGACCCATCTGAGGGTTCTGCTGTTTAGTCAGACTTGGGCAATATGTGAGTCTTAAATTATGTTTAATTACTTTGAGAACTTGGTCTGTATATAAATAATCCTGACAAAAATTCCGTTATGTATAATGATGTAAATTATGTGTGATGATGTGTAATATTTTTAATTTCCGCTAAGTTTATTTTATTGTCATCAAAGAAGAAAGAAAGAAAAATTTTACAATTCGTATTTTTATCATAACATCACTTTTTATGATCTTGAGGGTATTTGGGTAATTAAGTAACATAAATGTGGCACCATACGGTGGGTGTTACATTAGTTGGTATCAGAGCCCAAGTTAGAGTCTTTTTGGGGTTTGTGGTTAGGTCTGTCTTGTTTGTGTTGTGTGATTCTCTATTATTATTTTCTGAAAAGAAACAATATTGTTTGAATATTGACCTTACTTTCTTTGTATTGTCCAGTTTGAGTAGAAAAAGTAATGACTGGACGAGGACGTGGACGTGGGAATAATAGAACAGATATGGAACTTAATGGGGATGATAATTTGAATATGGCTGCAGCTGTAGCAGCTATGCAACGAATGGCTGAAGTTATTGTGCAGCAGAATCAGAGAGCGAATGCAGATGTTCATAGTTTATCGGAGTTTCGAAGGAACAATCCACCGAAGTTTCGTGGGGAGTTTGACCCAGAGAAGGCTGAACTTTGGATCCAAGAACTTGAAAAGATATTTGATGGTATGGGTTGTGCTGATGAACGGAAGCTTACGTTAGCAACGTTTATGCTGGTAGGAGATGGTGAACGTTGGTGGGCAGGAGCTAGAAGACTGTTAGAAGCTGTGGAAGGATGGTGACATGGCAACTTTTTAAGCAAAAATTTCTGGAGAAATATTTTCCAGCAAGTGTGAGGCATATGAAGGAAATGGAATTTCTGAGTTTACGACAAGGATTGATGTCCGTAAGTGAGTATGCGGCAAAATTTGAAAGTTTGTCTCAGTTTTCGAGATATTTGTAGATGAACCCAGATGAGGGCTAGAAATGCAGGAAATTTGAGGAAGGATTAAAGTTGGATATTAAGAGAGTAGTATCGATGTTGGAGATTAATCAATTTCCAACTTTGATTGAAAAATGTCGTAAAGTTGAAGAGATTGATCATCAACGTGCGACAAGAAATAAGAATTTGGAACTGCAAGGTTTCAAAAAGGGAAGAATAATCAAGCAAATCGCTTTCAGCAAAAGCCGTATGCAAAACTAGCAGGAGGTCAGAACAAGAAGCAATTTATGGGAGGAAGTTCTAGCAGTAATAAGACAAGTCAAGCTGGGACTCCTATTCGATGTTTCAAATGTGGGAAGGATCATCTCATGAAGGATTGTCAACATAAGGAAATTGTTTGTTTTAAGTGTGGAAAGCTTGGACATTTCTCCAAAGACCGTGATCAGATAAAGAAGGAATCCTCTATGGGAAACGTCCGTACTACAAGGCCACAGGCGGGTGGTCGTGTCTATACAATGAGCGGGGAGGAAGCCGCTAAATCTGAGGATTTGATAATGGAGGAGTATGCTATTAAAGATAATCCTTTAACTGTACTCTATGATTCGGGAGCAACACATTCTTTCATTGCATGAGATTGTGTGGAGCGTTTGGGTTTGGCTGTGACTGCATTGCCATATGATTTAAGTGTTGTTACTCCTACTGATAAGCCTGTGATTACTTCCAAAGTATGCCTGAATTGTCCTATTTGTGTTAGGGATAAAACATTTTATGTGGATTTGATCTGTTTGCCTCTTTCTAAGATTAATGTAATCTTAGGAATGGATTGGTTGTCTTCTAACCATATCCTAATTGATTGTTCGAATAAGACATTAGTATTTCCTGAGACTAAGGATTCTAGATTCCTAACGGCTACTCAAGTGGAAGCTTGTCTGAAGGAAGGAGATCGTGGGTATTTATTATTATTTTCTTTGGAAGAGCAATGTGAAGATGTCTTGAAGGATATTTTCGTGGTCAATGAATTTCCTGAGGTATTTCCTGAAGATATACCTGGACTATCGCCAGAAAGGGAAATTGAGTTTTCTATTGATCTAGTACCTGGAGCTGGACCGATATCTATAGCACCCTATCGGATGTCGCCGGTAGAATTAGCCAATCTGAAGAAACAGCTGGAGGATTTGTTGGAGAAACAATTTATGAGACCTAGTGTGTCACCTTGGGGAGCTCCAGTTTTATTGGTTAAGAAGAAGGATGGGACTTCACGTCTATGTGTAGACTATCGGCAATTGAACAAAGTTACGATTAAGAATAAATATCCACTTCCAAGGATAGATGATTTGATGGATCAATTGCGAGGAGCCGCAATATTTTCCAAGATTGATCTACGTTCTGGGTATCACCAGATACGTGTGAAAGTGGAGGATATTCCCAAGACTGCATTCCGGACGCGCTATAGGCATTATGAATATCTTGTGATGCCATTCGGTGTGACAAATGCACCAGCTATATTCATGGACTTCATGAATAGAATTTTTCGTTCATACTTGGACAAGTTTGTTGTTGTCTTTATTGATGACATTTTGATCTATTCTCGAAATCAGGAGGAGCACGCTGAACATCTCAGAGTGGTTCTTCAGATATTAAAGGAGAATAAGCTTTATGCTAAATTGTCCAAATGTGAATTCTGGTTAAGTGAAGTTCACATTTTGGGACACGTAATATCGAAGGATGGAATTGAGGTTGATGCTTCAAAGATGGAGACAATTGTTAAATGGGAAAGACCAAAGACTGTAACAGAAATCCGTAGTTTTATCGGATTAGCTGGTTACTATAGATGGTTCATTGAGGGGTTTTCGAAGATTGCAGGACCTCTTACCCAACTTACACGAAAGAACCAACCATTCGTGTGGACTAATGCATGTGAAGAAAGTTTTCAAGAGTAGAAAAGAAGATTGATTACTTCACCAGTATTGATTCTACCTGATCCAAACGAACTTTTCGAAGTATATTGTAATGCTTCAAGGTAGTTGAAAAATCATGAGAGGAATTATTCGACTCATGATTTAGAGTTGGCGGCAGTGGTGTTTGCTTTGAAAATTTGGAGGCATTTTCTATATGGAGCTACGTTCACTGTTTTTAGTGATCATAAAAGTTTAAAATATCTGTTTGACCAAAAAGAGTTGAACATGAGGCAAAGGCGTTGGTTAGAGTTTCTGAAGGATTATGACTTTCAATTGCAGTATCATCCCGGAAAGGCGAATGTCATAGCAGATGCGTTGAGTAGAAAAATACTTAGTGCTTCTGTTATGATGATCAAAGAGAAGGAGTTGATAGAAGAATTTCGGGATATGCGATTATCTGTGAAATTGACGCCGGGCAAGATGCGTTTAAACATGATCACCATTTCAAATGATTTGATGGATAGAATTCGTGAAGGACAAAACAGTGACCAGTATTTGCAAGAAGCAAAAGAAGCAAAGAGCCAAGAAGCAGTGTTGGAATTTAGCGAAGGTACTAATGGAATTTTGAAGTTTCAAGGAAGAGTTTGTATGCCTAATGATCCAGATCTTAGGAGATTGATTTTGGATGAAGCTCACAGGAGTAAGTTGAGTATGCATCCAGGAGCCACAAAGATGTACCATGATTTAAAACAATTATATTGGTGGCAAGGAATGAAGAAAGATGTTGCTGAGTATGTATCATCCTGTTTGGTTTGTCAGAAGGCTAAGGTGGAACATCAAAGACCTTCGGGAATGTTGCAACCGTTGCTTATTCCTGAGTGGAAATGGGATGACATCGCAATGGATTTTGTGATGGGTTTACCAAAAACTCGAAAGGGTTATGATGCTATTTGGGTAATTGTTGATCGGCTTACTAAGTCAGCACACTTTTTGCCGATTAATATTAAATACTCAATGGAAAAGTTGGCCCAAGTGTACATCAGTGAGATTGTTAGACTTCATGGTGTACCATCCAGTATCATTTCGGATCGAGATACGAGATTTACTTCGAGATTTTGGAATAGTTTGCAAGAATCGATGGGAACTAAGCTATGTCTAAGTTCTGCTTACCATCCACAAACAGATGGTCAGTCAGAAAGAACAATTCAGTCTCTAGAAGATTTATTGAGAGCTTGTGTTCTGGAGCAAACTAGAGGTTGGGATGAATTCTTGCCATTGATAGAATTCACATATAACAACACTTTCCATTCAAGTATAGGGATGACACCTTATGAAGCATTGTATGGGAGACGATGCAGAACACTGTTATGTTGGTATCAAGACGGTGAGAGTGCTGTGTTAGGACTAGAGATTGTCCAACAGACAACTGAGAAAGTGAAGATGATTCGAGATAAAATGAGAGTGACCCAAACTCGGCAAAAGAGTTATGCTGATAAAAGGAGAAAATCTCTTGAGTTTGAAGAAGGTGACCATGTATTTTTGCGAGTGACGCCTATGACGGGTGTTGGACGAGTGCTTAAATCTAAGAAGCTCACTCCAAAATTTATTCGGCCGTATCAGATTTTACGTCGGGTGGGTCCGGTGGCATATCAGATTGCATTACTACCTTTTCTGTCAAATCTTCATAATGTATTTCACGTATCACAATTATAGAAATATATTTCTGATCCTACTCATGTTATTGAGCCAGACACAGTACAACTGAAGGAAAATTTAACCTATGAAACTTTTCCAGTAAAGATTGAAGATCGAAGGACAAAGCAACTTCGAGGTAAGAAAATTTCATTGGTTAAAATCGTTTGGAATGATGCAAGTGGAGAAGCCACATGGGAACTAGAAGAAAGGATAAAAGAACAATATCCATATTTATTCTGAAAGTGTGAAATCGAGTTTATCAAGTTTCGAGGACGAAACTTTTGTTAGAGGGGGAGAGTTGTAACACTCTGAACTTTCTATCTTAGAAATAATAATTTTGACAGTTAATAGAATTCTACTGTTTAGTGATTTCTGTGTGCTGTAAAATTATTTTGAATATTCCGTCTGTATATTTGATCGTTTTGAGTAATTTGCTCTATGTCAGGGAAATAATAATTTTCGGGCCAATTTTTTTTTACGTAATTTAATTATTACTGAAAAGTCTTAATTATTTTACGTAATCTAATTTGCTATTTGTGAATTTTCTAATTTTTATGATTTTATGGATGATTATGAAATTTTTTCTATTTGTGGGCTTCAGGGGGTGTATGTGGGCCCAGGTGGGTCCCGCAAAGTGAAAATTTTTCTACGCATAAAAAAATTTGTACTGTTTAGACGGAGACAGGGGATCTTACTAAACCTGAATCCAAAAACAGTTTTAGAAAATTTCTTTTACAGTATTTTCTACTATATTTAATTATCGGACGATAAAAATACAGTAAATATATTCTTTCGTGGGGTTATAACAGATAAAAATAAAATTCTATACTATTAAGTCAACATTGGTGGTTTGGATATCCACCATCGATTTAATCACCGTTGGAGATTTAATCTTGATTTAATCAACGGTGGAGATTTGATCTTAAAAGTGAATAGGATCAATTATAACCATTGGATGGAAATTAAATCAAGGGTGGAGATTTAGTCTTATAAATGGCTATGACCATTATCATCCCTTGGATGTAAAATTAATCAATGGTGAAGATCCAGATGGATCATTAATGACCATTGGATTTGGTTTTAGATCAATGGTGGAGAATTGGTCATCAAAAATGACTACAACCATTTTGGACCCTTGGATGTAAAGTTTGAAGGTGTAATCTTGACCCTTCATTTTTGAGACACATTCAATGGTTAGGATTGCAAGCCAAAAATGATCCAATGGCTCAAATAAAGTCTTCCATCTATAACCTAAACCTAGTAGTTATTTTTAATCCACACCATTCTTTTAATTAAAGGTTAAGATTGCCTAAAATGATGGCTATGAAATTTGTCACATTTTGGAGTGCATGAAGAGGGGCGGATGGTTTTGGAGACTTAAGGCAATGGCCAAGTTTCAAGACCACCAATTATTTTTCCTATTGATCATTAATGATCATTCCAAAAGGCTATAGTTTTTCAAACTTCACTTTCCACCTTTCTCCAATGCAAGCTACGGCCATGCAAAGCTTTGAAGACCAAATAATTCATTTCTACACTTCACATTATCACATCTTCACCTTTTCACTTAAGTTTCAAGAAACAAACCAAAGAAAACTCCATTTTCTCTCCCTAAGAAGACCATTCGGCTAAGCACCCTAAATCCCTCCTCCATCACTCTTTAATTTCATACAACCTAGTTTCTTGAATCCTTACCTTATTCTAAGTAACTTTCATGTTGAAGACTTTCTCTAAATCTTCCATCTTGAGGGACTTTTACTAAGATCAAGTTATAGAGTTTTTGTTAGTGAAGTGTAAGGAAACTTCATTTTATTCTTTTCTTTTTCATGTTCTAAACCATGTTTGATCCATGGTTCCTCTTATTCAAGCTTGATATACTAATTTCTTGTGTTTGTTTCATGTTTAAGAAATTTGTGTTGGTGGAGATCTTGTTCAAAATATAAAGCAAGGAGCTTTAAAGGATCTTCAAGAGATAAGAGGGAGATCCATCTCACCAACCAAGCATGGTGGTGAGAGATGGTTTTATATTTGATGGATGGTGAATCCATGTGAGGATTCATATCCATGGTCATGTAATAATTTGTCTGTGTTATGTGCTTTGATTATTTTTGCCTATGTTTGATATGCTTTGCATGATTTACTTGTGTATGCATTCTTAGTATGATTTTTATTTGCTTATGTGGTATGCTTATAATATGCATGATGATATATGTTGAATATATTATGATGGATGTATGTTGAAATAAATAAATTTTGGCTCCAAAGGCCATAGAGAAGGTTACGGTTTTGGGCTTCCAAAACTAGGGTTTCTATTGAAATTTTTCAAGAACAATGGAGTTAATTTTTGGTCCTTAAACTTAAGCAAATTTTCGGCCAAGGCACCAACCAATTTGGTGTTCACAAAATTATATTTTCATGAATGATAAAATTAAATGATTTGAGAAGTAAAGAAAATAAACAAAAGGGTTTGTTTTACAAAAAGAATGCACACGGTTTTGAGTTGTGTTTTCATGAATTTATTTTGTGTAGAAACAAGAATGGAATTTATTTAAGTTAGAAGAAAAATATTTCATAGTTTCAATGGCCATTTATAAGGTTTTGATAATTTAGAAAAATGTTTTGATGTTATAAAATACAAGAATTTTAAAAAAAAAAAGATTTTGGAAAGGGGAATTAAAGTGTTATCAAATAAGTGAAGTGGAATTTTCATAAATAAAAGAAAAAGGAGATTGAAAGTGTTGAACTTCAAATTATTTTAAAGAGAATTAATTTTTAGAAGTGATTTAGAAATATAAAAGAAAACGTTTGTAACTTAAATTTACTAACGTAGAATTTATTTATTGGGTTTTGGAAAACGTTTAGGAAATTTAAAGTTAGAAACAATAATTAAATCAACTAAATGTGATTTTGTAAGATTAAATCAATAAAAAGTGATTTTGAGAAAATATATTACGGAAAAGATTTTTGACTAAGAATAGGAAGAGAATAAATTAAGAAATTATATTATTGTAAGAAAAGTCCAAAATAATATTTTTTAAAGTTAAGAAATATTTTATGAAGGGTAAAAATGGTGAAAAATAATTTATGTAACTCAAAAACGTAATTTTTAAGTTAAAATATTTTACACGATTTTTAAAGCGTTTAAATATTTTACACGATCGAAATGTTGTAAAAAAATCGCTATGCGATTTAAAAACAAAAGAATATTTTTTTTTACAAAATTTAGAATACAGTAGAAAATGGTTACGCAATTTTTAAACATAACAGAAAATGTTACAAATCATTATTTACGTAACAAAATATTACGTGACTATGAAAGCGTGACAAAAACATTTTGCGAATGAGAAAAACACGGTAATGTGATTTTGCTGTTAATTATACAGTAAACTTTACGGTTAAAATCAGTATATGAATACTGTACAAGAAATTGAGAAGTTTGCCTGTAATTGGCGTTAATAGATGAACGTAAAACAGTATTTGAACCTGGTATGAGAAAGTATATGATTTACCTTTGGTTGGTAATTGGTGCATTATACATGCACTGAAAATGGTCCGATGGACTGTATATGGCTAATTGCCTAGGAGAAACGTACACCTCTTGAGTGGGTGCGATACGCGTAGTGTAGGTCACTCGTTGACCTTGGGGGCATCGGGGTGCGGGTTGCTCGCAATGGACAGTTGGTAGCTATTCTGTACTGTGGGTTAGACCGATGCAACACACCGATGATCCGGACCGGGACACTATTCTTAATCGAGATCTGATAAAGACTGTCGTGTAAGTGCTAGATGTGCAAGATATAACTATAGCACTTGGTCTGAGGCACGTGGTACCGGCAGATCTTTTCGATCAATTTCTCTGACTTGAGTTTAGCTCCATGGAGTAGGAAATTGAGTCTATATGTTCATGCATTAACATAAATGCCTACATATGTGAAATATTGATTATGACAATTGTACTTTTTAAAATATCTGCTTAGTGTAGATGACATTTCCTATAATTATTAAATGTTAATTTTGATCAATAATATGTTGATGCCATATTGTAATATGATGTGTTTATGGCATGCTATTATGTTATCTCTATGCTTCCGTGTTGATATTGGCGTAGGTGATCTCATCTCTTTTTATATATATTTGTATATTATATTTATAATTGGCTGAAGACGTTGAGAAAGAAACAGTACAAGAAGGAGAAGAAGAACTACTTCTCACGTCTGGGAACGCAGAATTTTGAGAAGATGGAGATGCCCACCTTTCTAGGTTACGTGACGTTACAGTTTCGTGGAGGTTCAGAGGCGTGGCATATCCATTTGGATCGACAGTGTATATTTTATATAGGGGACCTGAACATTACTTACAGTAGGCTTTATCAAGGGAACCCCTACTTTAGTGTCAATATTTATGTACAGTTTAGAGTTTCCACTATCCATTAGGCAGTACTGGGGAGTTTACTACCGTACTCCTAGTGCGGTAAGTATCATGTCGTCTGCGCGGACACCTGTCCGTAGAGCTTCACGTAATAACGGATTCCTATCTGCTGAGGAGTCTGAGGAGGACCCATCTGAGGGTTCTGCTGTTTAGTCAGACTTGGGCAATATGTGAGTCTTAAATTATGTTTAATTACTTTGAGAACTTGGTCTGTATATAAATAATCCTGACAGAAATTCCGTTATGTATAATGATGTAAATTATGTGTGATGATGTATAATATTTTTAATTTCTACTAAGTTTATTTTATTGTCATCAAAGAAGAAAGAAATTTTTTTTTTACAATTCTTATTTTTATCATAACATCACTTTTTATGATCTTGAGGGTATTTGGGTAATTAAGTAACATAAATGTGGTATCCTACAGTGGGTGTTACAAATAACACATGACATTATTCGAATAACCCTCAATCAGATGAGATTGTTTGACTTCTATGACATTGGTTATTCGAATAACAAAAGATGTTATTCGAATAAGCCTTTAGAAAATCATTTCTTATAGCTTTTAAACATTGTCAATTAATCTCAAATGATCTAGTAAGCTTTTGGGCACTTTGTATTTGTTTCTTTGAAAATCAAAAACCAATTTCAAACCTTAAGAATATGTGAGCTATTTGAGTTCTTTGAAAAGATTAATTATTGAGCTTTAGGTGAATCATTTATACCTTTACATAATGATTTAAGTCCTATAACTAGTCTTGAAGGTCTTGAACAAAATCTTGTCACATCTTCATGTTTGTTATCATCAAAACCAAGTTCTTCATTAGTTAATGGCCAATCACAACATCAAAATTTTAGTCACAAATAGAACCAACAATGTCATAACCATTCAATACTATTCAAGTCATGATTTCACATATCAAAGATATCCATATACAAGTTAAAAACAGGGCAGCTTGTAACACCCTAATCCTAGATACTGTAGTATATTTTTAATATACTCAAGTAAATAGAATTAAGGATGTTACTTATAAAAATTAAACTTAAACATTACCTGTATAATAATTAGCAATGCATAAATGTATAGAGCCTTTGACAAAATAAGAGAGCAAGACATTTTATGCATCTAGCAACTTGCTCTTTACCACGAAACTATCTAATATGTTTGAAATTTACAACTTTTTACAAAATTAATTACAACCTTTAATTACATAATCATTAATATAAATACATAATTAATACAAACTAGAAAAATATATAGAATTATATAAATCTAAACTTATGCTTTATCGCTTCCTTTGCTCCTGCTGTGGTCTTCCTCTGGATTTATCATCGAAACATAAAAAGAACTGGGGTGAGAATTTAAAATTCTCAGTAGTAAATTTATAAAACATAATATCATAATAAATCTAACTATTTTGGTTAAAACAAGTTACTTAAATATTAAATAGAAAAATGGCGTAATTCACAACATAGTCTTTTCATTTCCGATGTAAACCGTTTATTTAATTATATATCTATAAAATGCCAATACCTACAATGCATAATATGTATCTTATTAAAACAATTAACTTACTTACTCCCAAGAGTACTTTTACTTTTACTCCTTATGCTTTGACAACTATCCGTTACACTATCTTTAATTTCCTTCACATTTTAAGTCATAAGGTAATGGCTCATTAATATTGATTAACTTGCATAAGTAGAATAATTCACCTATGATTATACCTTCTTTCTCGTTAGTGTCTCATTAGTGGCTACGTCCATTTTTAGTAATCATAAGTGATTACTACTACCTTATTTATCTTAGTGGATATTACCACTTTAATTACCTTAGTGGATAATACCACTTTGATTATTTAATAACTTTTCATACAAATACACTTCATTTAATTACACATTAAATACCACCGAGATTTTCATATTTCCATTAGTTCTCAATTTGGTCTATTTAATCTATATAAGTATCAATGTATCAATGTTGTTCCAAAATCATTAAAATCATAAATATAATTTCGTTTAAAGTATCATTATTTGAAACTGGTTGGTCATGGTCTTTATAGCTTTAAAACAACCATAATCTCACCCTTTTTCTCATGTAATTTCCCATCAAGAGAAAGAACCATTTAATAGCAATAAGCTAATACATCAAAATAACAAGAATCTTTCTCTTTATAATTGTTCCAGTCGTGACCAACAAACTCACAAAGTCCAGAAAAGTAAACTCAACACCATAGAAAAATAATGTTAAATTAATAGCCAACACTTGTCATGTGTAAGGTATTGATTGTGAGCTCCACTGCTCCTTAAATTAGTTTGAGATTCAAACTCAATCAAGAATCAACATTAACACATCAATCACATAACAACCAAGCATTCACAACAACATCATACTTTGGTCACAACAAGGCAAATTGCTACCAAGGCCAATTAGCCCTTCTAATTACAGATTTACACACTGAAACATCAGAATTCAAAATAAAATTTGGACAACATTAAGCCATATTATTTAGTTATTATTCAAGTCAAAAATTCCAAACACATGAGCAACAAAAAATCTACCCAAATAGGGCATATTTCCTTGGACAACATTCAAGTAATAAATAGAGTCCTGGTTCAATTTAGGCAGCATTCTGCCTTAACAAATAGCCCCCAATCAAGCTTCAAATCCAACTCCAATACATTTAAAACTCAAGTACAAATAGAGTAATAATTTACCTATACTCTTACCACCACTACAATTAATAAACATCACAAATCTGCCCCGAAAACAGGTTATAACAGTGATCTTACAAGGTAACAATTATGCCGTGTGCATTCATCATTAATCAAGCGTTACTTTCTTGTCAAAAACTCATCAAAAGCTTAACCATCAATGGCAACTTTTTGTTATAAAAATTTAGCACCACTATACATTATTTAAACCATACTTTCACACAATAAAAGCATCCATACACAAGTTCAAAAACAGGGCAGCCCTCAGCCCTCATCCCTCATCTCTCATTATAAATCATCATTCAAGACTCAAATTCAAGCACAAAAACAACCAAAATTGAGCCACATTTAGTGTAACACGTTGCCATAATTTTCTAGCATAATTTAAACTATCAATTTATGATATTTAACATCACAAATTTGTTCATAAACTGGTCAAGTACAGTCGTGACCATTCAACATAAAAGTTCAACTATTTTCTCATTAAAACCATAATACAATTCAACATTACATGTAACACTCCAAAAATTATTTGTTTTATGATAAATAGTCATTTTATAATATTTGTTAATTTTGTGAATTTTTGTGGATTTTTCTGGAAACGTGGATTATTTTAATATATTTTTCGTTTTGCGTACGCGCTGAACGGAGCCGGGAAAATAAAATATTTTCTCCGAGGCTGGTAAACCTTGAACTATGGAAACGTTGACGGGGAATCTTACTAGACCTGAGGTCGGACACAGTTTATGAGGTTTGTGTTTTTCGAGATTTTTATCTGATAAATAAAAATCATTATACAATTTATTATCTGTTGGACAATAAATACTGATTTCTGTTAACTGTAGCATTTATCCATTGGATAATAGCTTGTATTAAAATGCTTATCATATTTTCAAGAGTGTCAACTTTATATCATATCATGTTGACTTTTGCAAAAAAAGTTAACAAAGTTTCTCAAAGAAGCTTTGCACAAAGCTTCTCAAGTAAGCTTTCTCCTAAGCTTTTCAAGGACGCTCCCCTTTTTAATCTCCATGTGGTTGAATTTGGACTTTGGGGGGGAATAATGGGAGGGAAAGTGATCATCTTTTTACAAAACAAAATACACCTTTTATTCAAAGAAAAGTTTACTATCACTTTCTTTCTCCACATTTCTCTTCTCTCACTTTTCTCTCAAAATTTCTCTTCTCCATTTTTCTCTCTAACTCCATGGCAACCACATCCTTTTCCACCCTCCATGGTTGGTTGATTCAAGCTCACACCTTGCTTGAATCTACATTCCCTTTTGAAGACTTTCACTTCTTGTTGAAAACACCTACAAAGAACTCAACTTTCTTCTCCATTTTCTCCTTTCTTCCACGACCAAGACCACCATTGTTGGCCATCCAAGCTTTTCATTCAACCAACCTCATTTCCTACATCTTCTCATCACCTAGAGCACTTTCTCTTTTGTGGCTACCTCTTGAATCCACCATTTTCGTTTTCTTCCATTCAAGCTCTAAAGTTTGAGACTTTAAGGTAAAGTTCTTAGTTTTTCTCTTCTTTTCTTTTCTTTTTCATTTTTCTTGGTCACCTATGTGACCAAGGACTCCTCTTTTCATGGTTTGAGTGAAGATTGTAAAAGTTTGCTCCCTTTAGGGTTCTCTTGAAGGTGGAGGATGAAAATTGCAACAAAGAGATCAAGGAGCTTGCTTTCTTATGTGGTCTTCTATAGGTAAGAGGGAGATAATCCTCTTCAACCTATCTTGGTGATGAGGAAACGTTTTTGGTATTGTTGATGAGGAATCCATGTGGGATTGCTCTCTTTGTTGTGTTGTTCTTCATGATCTTGTAGTTATTTTGACTTGTATGGATCTATTGACTTTATTATGTATCTTGATGGCTATAGATTTTATATGAGATTGCTTGGATTGATGTATGGAAAATTTTGGGTTCTCACCCCTTGGGAGGCTCACAGCCTCTAGGGCCTTTTATGGGTTCAAGATTTAATTTTTGTATAACCTTGAAACTTAAGTAATTAAGTATTAAGTAACTAACAATGTGATGGAAAAATTAGTTGGGCTCTTGTCTTTGGGAGGTCACGACCTCAAGGGCCATATTGGCTAAAATATATGCATCAAGCTAAGGCTTAGGTGATTAGGTGATTTAAAAAGTTATTATGGATTCATAAGATGGAAAAATGAAGGAAAGAAATTTACTTGACGACTTAGGGTGATTTTAGACTTAAGAAAAGAACAAGAGTGTATGTGAGGCTTGGAGAACCTTAGAATAATTTTCTAAGTGAACGTAATTAAATTAGAGTAAAGAACTTGGTAATTAAGAGAAGTAAAGATTGAATGAGAATTGCAAGAGAATTTCTCTAGAGAAAGATTTCATAAGAAATGTTAATTAAAGTGAAATTCCATAATAAACTTTAAAAGTGTATTGTCACATTTGAGAACTTTATAATGTGTTGTTATGGGACCATGAGTGAGACCAAGAATTTGTTGATGTTTAACTTGGCCAAATTGTGGCATGTTATGGAGTATATCATTGTGAAATATACACGAATATGCATTGAGTCATCATGCATTGTGAAAGTCCGGTAGACTCTGTTGTAAGGCTTTGTGCCTAGGAGATTGAATCACACTTTAGTGTGGGTGCGAATAGACTAGTGTAGGTCATTTGTTGACCTTGGGGATGTCGGGGTGCAGGTGTCTCACAAATGGATAGTTGGTAGCTCCTTTGGGCCATGGGATAGACCGATGCAAACGCACCGACAATCTGGACTGAGACACTGTCCTATATCGCGATATTGTGAAGAATGCCATGTATAAAGTCTTGTTGCGCAAAATTATTAATTTTTCTGAAAGTACTTGATTTTAGACTGACGAGATACTGGCATGTCTCCCTGATCATTCTCTCTGATGTTTGTGTCTAGCTCCATGGAGTAGGATTTTTGGTACCATGTGCACGTGCATAGCCAGTCAACATATTATTTGGCATTTATTTACATGATGATGGAACTGTTATTTTTATTGATATCATGACAGCCTGGATTTGTTAAGTTATTTACTATTTGGATCTTGATGCTTATTATTATTACTGCTATACTATGTAAGCGTCCTGTATCGTTCTGTTTCTTTACTGCCATACTTGATATTGAATGCTGGATGTCTCACCTTTTTCTTGTCTCGATCTGTTTTATATTTATGACTTATGAAGACTGAGATAGTAGCAAGGCAGAATCCTTGTGGGATTGTGGAGATGCAGCTTTCTTGGAGGTGCCGACGTATAGTTTGCTCCCTTGGAGTTAGAGCACGTTGGGTACGTTGGGAACATTATCCTACCTTTGAGTAAAACCTATTATGGGTTTCTACTTCCTTGTTTGGGTCTATATGGGCTTGGTTGTGGTGACTGCATATATGTCTTCGAACAAGCATATTTTGTATTTTGTATAAGTTACTGTATTATGATGTGTATATATATCTGGAATGTAATTCCCTTTGGAGGATGTTATAGTTGTGTAATAAATATATACTTCATTTGTGGCTCATATTTTCTATATATGTACAATGATTAAATTTGTAAACCTGTTTTTGTATGTTGTAGCACGCCTAAATTTAGTGACTGTGATATAATGATGATTGTGCTGTGGTTATTAAATCTAGGGGTGTTGCACTACATCAATGGAAAATGGATAAACAATTTAAACAATACAACCTCTTCTAAATCACATCATAACCATGAGACATGTGGTTTCAAAACACATGCAATATCACAACTTTTATTCATGATCTCATAAGATAATTAAAATTAGATAAAATGGACACTAAAGCACAAGAAATGAGTAAAACAAATTATGTTTTTCATCAATTCTGACTGTGACGTTTAGGAGTTCATCAACTAGAATTTAACTCATATCCAAGGTAGAATAAAAGGCAAAACAAAGGCCAAGATTCCCTACCTCATTTCCATGACACCATGATTTTGTTTCCCCCTTTCCATACCCTTCTTCTCCCTCTTGTTTCTCTATTTTTATTTTATTTTTTTCTCACCATTTTCTTTTTATTTTCAGCACCCACACAAATAAAAGGAAAGTGAGTGATAAACAAAGAATCAGAAAAGAGAGAAGATGGTCAGAATTAATCCAATCAAGCAATGGCGTCGCACAGCCCAGATCGACAACAGAGAGGACGAACGTGAACTAGAAAGAGAGTAGCATGAGCAAACAGCGAGGGTGAGCATCTGAGAGTGAGAACGACAAGATCAGACGGCCATCCACCGCAAGATATGACATACGTGAAAGAAATCAGAGAACATCTGACCAAGATGGAAGAGCAAGTGAGAGAATAAGTGATAGAGAGCTCTACAGTGAGAGTAAAAAAACGATGAGTGAAGAAGATGAGTGGAAAAGGAATAGATAAGGGATGGATGACTGTGAGAGAAAGAATAAGAAAATGAATTTAATGGCAAAGGTAAAGGTAAGTTAGGATAGAAAATAATAAAGCAAAGGTAGTTTAAACAAAATATAGGAATAAATCCTAAAACTTATGTTTATACGGAAATTTTTATATTCCCTTAATGAATTTTTTCCAATTTTCATGATGATATGAAAAATTCTAAAATTTCATTTATTATATTTTAATTTTAATTTTTATCATTTTTATAGATTTACCAATCATTAAGCTTCACTATTCATCCTTGGGTTAAAGTAGACCTTATGGAATTGAATTAAGAAGCTCTCAATATTTAATTTATTTTATTTCCACTCTCAACTTGATGTTCATATTTTATTTTACATCTGCTCATAACCTTATAATTTTCTAAGCCATTTCTCATGTTCAGTGTTATAATTTTATGTTCAATTCATTTCAAACAATTACCCAAAATTACTAGATAACTCATACTTGATTTATTGAGCTATTATAACATCGAGTAAGATTATTGGGTTAAGCAGAATGTTACAATTCTCCCCCCTCCCTAAGTTCTGGATAGCTCTTCTAATTCATCAGCTTCATGCTTTTATTTGGGGTTAAAATGAAGTACCAACGTACAATTATCTATACGAAGAAGTTCATCATGAAGATCTCCTACATCGTAGGGAAATACTTTTTACTTGTCATCTTACGCAATTCTCGTGTAATGGCCACTTTCCTTTAAAAATCTGTGTCTTTCTACAAAGTGTTTTTTTTAATCAAATTGAAGAAGTTTATTATAATAAGAATAAATATTTCACTTATGTATGAGTTTGACAATAGGTCTAGATGTTCCCAATTTAAGAAACTTTGTCTGCACAAGATTTATAACATCAAGCACATTTCTAACATGATTCTGATATAGGATTTCTAATAGTACATTCTTTCTAGGTGTTTGTACTTAAACAATGAACTGCACTATATCAATATTTTCATTTCTTGGAGTATGTCTCTCATCTAATAAGAATTGAAGAAATCTTAAGTCATATCCTTTGGCAAGATAGTGATAAATTGCTTATTTCATTCTCGTAGACAATCGTAAAGAATTGTCTCCAAGAAAAGGATACTATTTCTGCTTTCACAATATAGGAATCATGGAGTGACATGTCCTCAACTTGCCATTTTTGAAACCTTTTCCAAGTCGATAGTGTTCTTCTTAGGAAGCACCACTAAAGATCTAGTATTAGGATGCTTACCAAGAAAACCTTACATAAGTTTGACAATCGTAAATATCTTTCTAGCTCTCGGAACATGAGTCAAGATGCAACCCTTAGGATGCTCACCCACAAGGTCTCTAATCAAGAAAATCTAGATCCTTCGACTTGATGAGGTTTCATTTGCTTCTCATGTTGTGGGTGTGCAGAGATTCCAATTACCATGAGATTATCTTCAGCAATCTTAATTCCAAATACATCTATTTTCCTTTGATATTCTTTGAATTATCCATATACCTTCTTGTACTCCCTTACCCTTGTACTGGAATTCAGATATGGTTTCACTTCCTCTCAATCATCCCAAAAACACAACAAACATAATTAAGATTATCTTTTAAAACAAAAGAATGGTTACAATCCTCATCTTTTATAGGGTAGAGGATTCACAAGAACGTCTTCTAGAACATTTTATTGCCATTGATATAGTTTCCATTCTCGTTCAAGTACTCCTAAGGAGTGTAGAGATTCTGAGAATTTCTAATATTCTATCTTTCTTTTCTCTTTGTCCACAATTCAATTGGACACATCAAACAATATCAGCTTTTATATAAGGCCTCTAATCATCCCTTGGGGTCTTAATACATTTTCATAATTTCAAGATAGATAAAGTAGTTGCTCTTATGAGCATCATTGAGGATTTAGGACCACTAGAATCAATATGGTAATTAATTTCTTTTTCAGTTCTTGAGAATTGTTTTCATACTATTGTATTTATTACTACTGGATATACAAATATCCTTTCTCTAGAAATTACATATTCCTAAGACAACATTTGGTCCTTGTATTTTCTCTGGTTAAAATGAGGTATTAGGAAAAAGTTTTGTTCCTTGACCTCCCTCATTAAGGTACTAGGAAACCCTTTATTCCTTGACTTCCCTTAATATAATAACCCTGCATTGGGAGCACCTTTGGCCTAAGCCAATAACAAACATCAAGTTTGAAAATCAAAACATACAAAGTTACTTTTAAAACCATTATACAGAAAACACATGTTACTTGTATATTTTTAAGAATCCCTTTCTTCTAGGAAAACCTTTGTTCTAGAAAGTCCTTTTGATCGTTGTATATCCTTAAGTAGGAAGGGATAGGAAAACATTTATTCCTTGTCCACCTTACACTACCTTGGTATAAGTGATAACAATAAGGTTACCTTTTACCACTCTTAATACCATACTGGGTATTACCTTTCTAAGTAGTAAGGCACCAACCACTCAATACTACTTAGTATGGGTGGGTTAACTTGCCTCACATCCACTAATATCCAGAACCCCAGGCACTCAAGAGACCTTTGCTCAAGCCGTAGGGTTATTCATACAAGAAAATTAGCAAGCAACAAGTTTGAAAACAAAACATACCTAGTTATTTATAAAACCATTCAGTCAATCCATTTCTTTCCATACTACACCTCATTGTGTAAAACCAATACTTCATACACTTTTACATAATCAAGTTCTCTTTGCATAATAGAAAAACATAACCTTATCTATCAAACTTTTCATTCATGTCATACATTGTAGAGAGGGAGTAACTTTCTCAATCTCAATCTACCCTTAGCTTTTCATTATCATACTTCCCAATATTATGCTTATCAACCTTACTCATTAACATTCATATATCATTATATTTCTCAACATCATTTACACATATCATTGGTTCCATGCAAAATTCATACAATAATTCTCATCAAATATCTCAACTTGGCTAATAGTCAAGGAACAATGAAATCTCAATCATACAATAATAATATGTACAATTCGACTTCCTTTGTCACATTCAATAAATACTCAATTCTCTTTAATTTAAGTACATTATATTCAAAGTCACCAATGATACAAATGCAATTCAATTTCACTTAACATGAGCACTGATTACTTAATCACATATTCTAGCTCAACCTTAAAGAATTAAGCGAGGAATGTAAATTCACATTCCATACAAGTTTCCCAATTATCCATTAATAACAAAATTAACCATAATGGTCAATATTATATTCAACACATAACCATAGAATTTAAATAAATCAAGTCACGACTATAGCTAACTTGTAAGACCAATTCCATAAATACCTCAACCATCTTCCTCACTTCCTAGCAATTAACTTAAAAATATTCATAGTCATGTACTTCATGAAAATATTCATATGTGAATATAAAATTGAAGCTCCATAGCCGTGTACTTCATGATTTAAAATCAATAATGGGGCTTACTACAAATGAGCACAATTCTTATTATAACTAACACTTGACTATGAAACACATGGTAACAAAACTAACCAAATTCAAAGTCAACAATGGTTGCTTAATTGAAACCAAAACAAAAATCAAGGTAAATAAAGGAAGCCTAAAATCCAAGGCTTGGCCATATACTATATAAAACCATAACAAAACAAACTCATACACATGAAACACTTGGTTCTGCAGTGACATTTCTTAATGGACACAGTCCACAAATTTGTGATAGTGTGAACACACAACCTATTTTTCCTTAGGCTTGACCATGAACCATGCATCCTTATTATATAAATAAAAGTCATTCTTCTCAGCATATTCAACATCATAACTGTGCATTATTCAGCCCCACAATACTTCAATTTTCTTATCCTATCTAATATCTCAAGTCAAACTAAGAATCAATAAAGTAAGAATAATAAAATTTTAAGTCAAGAACCTCTAATGGTTTCTATTTCGGCCTTGTATAATATAGATAAAAAGGTCACAAATTTGTTTCACAATCAATGGAAAAGAGAAGTGGGTTGAAAACATAATTCCCTTACCCACTTTTCAATTCAAGCTTCAAGCTTGGTTTTGCCTTGAAGCATAGTCTGTTCATTCTCCAGTTCGACAGGATGAACTGCTCTGATACTAAAATGTAGCACCCTAATCCTAGATACTGTAGTATATTATTAATATACTCAAATAAATATAATCAAGAGTGTCACTTATAAAAATTAAACTTAAATGTCACCTGTATAATAACTAGCAATGTGTAAATATATATAGAGCCTTGATAAAATAAGAGAGTAAGACATTTTACACGTCTAGCAACTTGCTCTTTACCACGAAACTATCTAATATGTTTGAAATTTACAACTTTTTACAAAATTAATTACAACCTTTAATTACATAATCATTAACATAAATATAGAATTAATACAAACTGGAAAAATCTATAGAATTATATAAATCTAAACTTATGTTTTAGTGCTTCCTTTGCTCCTGTTATTGTATTCCTCTAGATTTATCATGGAAACATAAAAGAATTGGGGTAAGAATTTAAAATTCTCAGTAGTAAATTTATAAAACATAATATCATAATAAATCCAACTATTTTGGTTAAAACAAGTTACTTAAATATTAAATAGAAAAGTGGCGTAATTCACAACATAGTATTTTCATTTCGATGTAAATTGTTTATTTAATTATATATCTATAAAATACCAATACTTACAATACATAATACGTATCTTATTAAAACAATTAACTTACTTACTCCCAAGAGTACTTTTACTTTTACTCCTTATGCCTTAACAACTATCCGTTACATTATCTTTAATTTCTTTCACAATTTAAGTGATAAGGTAACAACTCATTAATAATGATTAACTTGCATAAGTAGAATAATTCACCTATGATTATACCTTCTTTCTCGTTAGTGTCTCATTAGTGGCTACGTCCACTTTTAGTAATCATAAATGATTACTACTACCTTATTTATCTTAGTGGATATTACCACTTTAATTACCTTAGTGGATAATACCACTTTAATTATTTAATAACTTTTCATACAAATACACTTCATTTAATTACACATTAAAATACCACAGAGATTTTCATATCTCCATTAGTTCTCAATTTGGTCTATTTAATCTATATAAGTATCAATGTATCAATGTTGTTCCAAAATCATTAAAATCATAAATATAAATTCGTTTAAAGTATCATTATTTGAAACTTGTTGGTCATGGTCTTCATAGCTTTAAAACAAACATAATCTCACTCTTTTTCTCATGTAATTATTTCCTATCAAGAGAAAGAACCATTTAATAGCAATAAGCTGATACATCAAAATAACAAGAATCTTTCTCTTTATAATTGTTCCAGTCATGACCAACAAACTCACAAAGTCCAGAAAAGTAAACTCAACACCACAGAAAAATAATGTTAAATTAATAGCCAACACTTGCCATGTATTAGGTATTGACTGTGAGTTCCAATGCTCCTTAAATTAGTTTTGAGATTCAAACTCAATCAAAAATCAACATTAACACATCAATCACATAATAACCAAGCATTCACAACAACATCAATACTTTGGTCACAACAAGGCAAATTGCTACCAAGGCCAATTAGCCCTTCTAATTACAAATTTACACACTGAAACATCAGAATTCAAAATAAAATCTGGACAACATTAAGCCATATTATTTAGTTATCATTCAAGTCACAAATTCCAAACACAGGCACAACAAAAATTCTGCCCAAACAGGGCATATTGCCATGGACAACATTCAAGCAATAAATAGAATTCTGGTTCAATTTAGGCAGCATTCTACCTTAACAAATAGCCCTCAATCAAGCTTCAAATCCAACTCCAATACATTTAAAACTCAAGTACAAATAGAGCAATAATTTACCTACACTCTTACCACCATTACAATTAATAAACATTACAAATCTGCCCCGAAACAAGTTACAACTGTAACACCCTCCTTAGGATGTCATATTTATAATAAATTAAATAAAACCTTACCCAAGTTATAAATCATTTATTAACATATAATAATATAAGTTGTAAAAATTTTCTTTTTTGTACATTATATCAATAAATAAAATAAATAGAACATGAAATATAACAAACTATTAAATACACACCATAATTATACATATGATTTTTGTCTTTAAAGATACAAATATTTACATACCACAAACTATTTTATAAAACAGTAAACTGTTTGAGTTATACAAAACATTAACTTGCCCAAGTACACATCTAGAAGTTCTGATCCTCCGAAGGATCCTCCTCAGGGAGATCATCAGAAGACAGAAACCCTGGATGTGGTGAAGCTCTACGAACAAGAGTCTGTGCTGTCGACACACTACTAAGCTCACTTGGGGCATGGAAACGTCCACCCCAATAACGCCTAATAGATAAGGGCAACTCAAGATGCACATATATAGTAGTAGAGAACATCAGAACACCCTCATATTCTCTACTAAGGGACAGGGTCACTCGTCCCACATAAGCCACAGACTCTTTATCCACTTGCAGACGCCAGGCTTCAAAGCCTCCATGAAACTCCAGTTTCACGAACCCCAGAAAATTCGGCACAACCATAACAACCAAAATCAATCCAAATGGTATGGATGATCTAGAGGCTCGCCCTCCTCGCATTGATCGCTCGGATGCTGCTCCTCCTCGTACTGATAATCCTGAGGCTGCTTCTCTTCTTCTTCCTCAAAGTCTTTACGGAACATAAATAATAATACAAAAAATGTATACAAAGAGGTGAGATAATCTACATCACTACTAACATGGCAGTACAGAAAATGATAGTACATACAGAAATAACAATTGATACGACAATTCATATTATCACATCATACATAATATCTCAGATTAAATATACATAATCACATTATGATGCAGACCACATATGCAAATGTACACAGACTCGTTCCTACTCCATGGAGCTAATTACAAACATCAGAGAGAATGATCCGGAAGGCCTGTCCATAGCTCCGGCTACCACAACCAAATATTACACTGTCAAACGTCGTATAAATAGTATACAATCAAAACATCATGTACAACATGTATTGTACTGGACAGTCTCTACTAGATCCTGATTAAGAATAGTGCTTGTCGAGATCGCTAGTGCATTGCCCGTTACCATGGCCCAGAGGAGCTACCAACTGTCCGCATGTGGAATCCTCCACACACTAACGCCTCCAAGTTCACAGAATGAACCACACTACGCCTATCGCACCTATACTATGGTGTAATTCATCTCGTCAGTCACTTGCCAATTTCAACCAAATTGACACATTCTTCTATGCATGTGCATGAGCCAAAATACATAAATAACCACATTATCAGTATTTTTCATAACAGTATGCCATCACTTGACAGTGCTATTTTTCAACATATTCGGGTCCACCACTTTAACCCAACAGTAAACTACTGTTCCTTTCAGTTGCATAAATATTTTATCGTGTTTTCTTAATTGCGTCACTTTTTCCCAACATTTTCAAATCGCATAAATATTTTTCGACGTTTTTGGAATCGCGTAGTATTTTTAAATTATTTTCTCAATCGCGTAATGTTTTTAAATTATTTTCTCAATCGTATAGCATTTTTAAATCATTTTATCAATCGTGTAGTTTAAAAATCATTATTTTAAATACGCGCAAGGTATTTCTAATATTTTTCAACTGCGTAAAATATTTCTTTACGTTCTAAATTATATTTTGAAACTTTCTCCATTATATATTTATTTCTAGCTTTATTTACAACATTTCCTTTTGAAAATCCTTTAAGTAATATTTTCTATTGTTTTCATTAAAATTACCTTTCTTGTACATAACCAATATTTACATCTCGAAACTTGCTAACGCGCTTCAAAACCTAAATAGTGAGCTATACGTTAGTACTTTTCAAGTGTTCATTTTATTTCTCATCCATACTTAATTTCTCTAATTAAGTTTCTAAAATAATTTCATTTATTTTGTCCTCTAAAATCCTTTGAAATTGAGTTCTCTTTAATTTAATTACATAGTCCATACTTAGAAAATAATTTTAGATCAAAGGTATCTTAAATGACATGTTGGCCGAAATTTACTATGTCTTCTATAAATCATCTTTAAATTATTTTCTACTATCTAAATCCTTGTAAAAACCATTAATCCAATTAAATTAATTAATTCATGCTTTAGAAAATAGTTGAGAACATTTTCGTTCTCTTTGTGGTGATGAAGCCGTGAGTTTTATGTGATCTTTGGAACACTCATGCAAATCCTCAACACGTTATTCACATCCTACAATAACTATCATGCATCCATAAACACATACCAAATATATTAAAGCTATAAACATGCTTGCAAACAAAATCAATCACAAATAGGAAAAACTTTAAATAACCAAGTGAATGAATCCTTATGGATTCTTCACCACAATACATCCATTTTCTCACCACCATACATGGTTGATAAGATTAAATATCCCTCTTACCTCTAAGGAAGACAAACTCCTCTTAGACTTCCTCCTAGTGATTTTGTATGGCTCCAAAGAAGCCCTAATAAACTTAAACAATTTTAAAAAGTCATAAACTACAGTTGAAAAAGAAAAATCATGGATCAATCATGGCTTATAACTTCAAGAATCAAGTTAGAAGTAAGAAACAAGGATTTTTACCTCGTAGGAAAGAAACTTCAAGGTTGGTTTCCAAGCTTCAAATGAATGGTTTTGAAGAAACTCTCAAGTTGAAAGATGTTTAGGATGATGTTTAGATTTGAGAAGTGGTGTTGGATGAAATTTTAGAAGAGTGGAGGTATGGTTTGGAGATGGTGGCCGTGAGCTTCACAAAGAGAAGTAATGGTGTTTTCATTGGTTCTTGGAAGAAAGAGAAAGGAGAGAATAAGTTTGTGTGATAGAAAAGATTATGATGAAATGAAAATGGTCTCCTCCCCTTAAGCATTGTCGTGGAGCTTCAAAGGAGGTAGCCACCTTAGTTAACCACTCAAGACCTCCTAATAGTCTTAGATGAGATCAAGGGTTGATATTCAAAGCTTTGTCTCCAAGTTTGCTTCCTATTGGCTTAGAGAATTAAGTCACTAAGCTTCTTGATGCTTCTTGAAAGTGCTTGGCCGAATTGCTCCAAGGGAGAGCAAACTAAGTCTTGATCCATTTGGTTTCCTAGTTAGGTTTAGGTAAATCTAGTTAGGTTTCTTAGTTACTTGGCTAACCATCTAGTTACTTAGGATGACTAACCACCTTCTTGATTATGCTAGAACATTCTCTAACTAAAGCTTTAATGAATAGCTAACTAGGTTTGTTCCATTTAGTTACTACTTAAGCACTTTCGATTAACTTAGTTAGGTTTAAGCTAACTTAGTTAGGTTTCCTAGTTACTAACTAACTAGTCCAACCATTATTGTTGACTACCTTCCTATTGGTTTAGAAATTCAAGCCATTTTCGCTGTCTGACTCGTATTGGCTTAGAAATAATTTAATCCAGAAACGTTGACTAATTTCTATTGGTTCACTTAACTGTAAGTCACAAAGACTTTACCGGTTCCTATTGTCCACTGGGCAGAAGCTACTGCTCTTGTGTCAGTAGGTACTGTCCATCGTATAATAAAATAATATTAAAATATAAAATATTTTTATTTTATAGATAAATTCTAAAAATTAAAAGATTGATACATGTATAACTTGGAATTTGGTTTAGTAAGATCCCTTAGCTCCGAATAATCAGATAAAAACTTTTTCCGGTCCGAAAATTATTATTTTCTTGACTCAGAGTAAATCACACACAACAATCAAATACAATCACAAAACAGTCAAAATAAAATTACAGCACACAGAAAATGTAAAACAGTACAATTTAGACAATATCACAATTTAACAAAATTTGAGGTGTTACAACTGTAACATCCCAGGACTGCCTATAGGATTGACGAGTGTCTCCACAAATCAATACGAATATTTTCAGCGTGCTTTATCCTCACTCACATGTATCCTAGGAAACTTCCCAGGAGGTCACCCATCTCATAATTGCTCCAGGTCAAGCACGCTTAACCATGGGATTCTTATGTTCTAGGCTCCCAAAAAGAAGTTGCAACTTGCTGATATGGCTACGTCAAATCAATTCCTTTAAGCCATCCTCAACTATGCAGTCCCATACCTGCACAGTCTCTAAATCCCTCTCATTCCAGTATGAATTCAGTTCATTCATGTGCCCCTTCGCCTAGAAGCCTGCCAGGAGCCCCTTCTTGTCTGTGCTTCTCTTACATCGGCCTCCATTCCCCGCCCTCGTCGGCCCCGGGTGTCACATGACCACCAGCTTCTGCCTGATTCGTCCCCGAACCATACTATACTGGGAGAGGTCCCGTCTCTGATACCATCTGTAACGTCTTGGAATTGCCTACAGGATTGACGAGTGTCTCCACAAATCAACACGGGTCTTTTTAGCGTGCTTTGTCCTCACTCACACACATCCTAGGAAACTTCCCAGGAAGTCACCCATCCCATAATTGCTCCAGGTCAAGCACACTTAACCATAGAGTTCTTATGTTCTAGGCTCCCGAAAAGAAGTTACAACTTGTTGATATGACTAGGCCAAATCAATTCCTTTAAGCCATCATCAACAATGCAGTTCCATACCTACACAGTCTCTGAATCCCTCTCATTCCGGTGTGAATTTAGTTCATTCATGTGTCCCTTCGCCTAGAAGCCTGCCAGGAGTCGCTCCTTGTCCGTGTTTCTCTTACACCGGCGTCCACTCCCCACCCTCGTTGGCCCCGGGTGTCACATGTATACTTGGGCTCCTTCGTTCAAGAAAGTTCTGACTTGGCCGGTAGTTATAAATCCAGAAATCCCAGAATCAGGAAAAACTAAGGTCTTATTGGAACAATCTAACAGGATATGGTTCGAAGATAACCAATCCATTCTTACAATTACATCTATTTGGGATAAAGGCAAATAAATCAGATCAACCGAAAAGGTTCGGCCTTTAACAGAAATAGGACAATTCAAGCAAACTTTTACAGTAGTAACATGTTTAGCAATAGGAGTAGAAAAATTTGATCAAAAGGTAAAAAAGACACAGACAATCCTAATCAATTCACACAGTCATAGGAAATAAAAGAATGTGTTGCCCGGAGTCATACAGTACAATTAAAGGATTGCCTCCTATGTCACCATCTCCTGTAATCAGATTTTCAGAATTTGAGGCTTCAACTCCACTCATGGTATAGACCCTTCCTCTAGCTTGGGATCTCACAGCACGTACATTGCTGACAGAGGGTGTCACTTGGGATTGTTGCAATCTCTATATAGATGTCTCGATTTTCCACACCTAAAGCAGATGATCCCCCTAATCGTGCAATCTCTCGTAGGGTGATCCTTCTCGCACTTAAGACACTTTGAAGAAAATGTCCCAGTCGGACTAGTTCGATTACTACTAGAACTACCTCCACAAGATTGTTGTTATTGTTGTTGCTGATTTCCCGATGGTCTGGAATATGACTTTTGCTGCAATTGGTTGTTATTGTTTCCTCCCCTTTGGAACCTAGACAGTCCAAAGTTGTGATTCCAGGTGTCTCAGCATGGTTCCAAGTCTTCAAGCCTACGGCACATGTCCACCAATGCTGAGAATTGATTCATTCTCATCGGTAGTACACCTCGCTTTAGCTCGACTCTCAAGCCTTCTTCAAATTTACGACACTTCCATATTTTGTCTAGCTGGATTTGAAAAGTATCGTGAAAATTTTGACAAACTCTCAAACTTGGCAGCATACTCACTGACTGTCTTCCACCTTGTCACAGTCTAAGAAATTCTATCTACTTGGTGTGTCTAGCACTATTTGGAAAATATTTCTCCAGGAACACCTCGCAGAACACTTCCCATGTGATTTCCCTTCCTTCAGCCTGCAGCACTCTCTGAGTTACCTTCCACCAATTCTCACCATCTCTCGCCAACATAAATGCGGCATAAGTCACTTTGCAGTCATTCGTGCATCTCATCCCTTTAAATATCTTTTCTAGTTCTTGGATCCACAGACTCGCTTTCTTTGGGTCAAACTCTCCGTGAAACTGCGGTGAATTATTGCAGCAAAATTTTGACAAATTTTGAGTCTCCGCATTTGTCTCTTGTTGCTGGGCTGCTCTCTCATTTTGTTGCACTATAACATCTGCCATTCGTTGCATCGCCTCAATTGCTGCAGCCATGCCTCCACCACAAGCCACTACTTTTTCTCAGAGTTAAACTGATCAAAACACAAAGAAAGTCAGATGTAACCTTTCGGAAACCAAACACGGAGAATCACACAACATAAACAAGACATTCCTAACCACAAACCCAAAAAAAGACTCGAACTTGGGCTCTGATACCAAACCTGCTGTAACACCCTCATCCCCTTTGGAAAGAGGAGGACGTCACAACTTTACAAATTCAAAATCAATCAAATTAACACAGAATATGAAATAAATTTAACCTAAGTTATAAAATCAGTAATTATTAAAACCATAATATTTGACGTAACATGCTCTTTTACTTGCGGATAACAGATCAAACAAGCAGGTAGATCATAAGGCATCATTGATAAATATATATATAATTATATATATACTGCATATACATAAATATTCATATCAGCTAGTTTATGTAGATCATATACAAATTTGTACCCCAAAATACTTACAAAAAAGAATAGCGCTCCAAATACATATGCGCACTAAAAAATGTACAGATGATCAGGAAAGATTGACTAGCAAAAAGACACGACCAGCTCAAGTCCTACATACCTAAACCATAGGGTCCTTAGAGGGATCCTCTTTCGATTCCTCAGAAGAAATGACCACAGTAGGAGGTGCACCTTGATGGACAGGCATCTGACCAGAGGACACTACGCTGTCCTCATGAGGAGTATAGTGGAAGTTACTCCACCATTCCCGGATAGATATGTTAAACACTAACTGAACAGATAGAGAGAAAGACAAAATGGGGGCCTCACGAAGGTCCCTACGAAAAGTCAATGTCAACTCCCTAGTATATGTAACCCTCTTATTAGCCAAGTTGACTGACCACGCATCTGCTCCATCATGAAAGTACATGCAGACATAACCCACAATACGCAGCCTTGATGTCATCTCAGTACAACAGCTATTACCAATTAAAGAGGGGGTAATTCCTTTTCAATTCCTTCTTGGTCTTTAAATAATCAGAACATATAGCAAACAACACAACACAACTAAGAGGTGAGAAATCCGGCATCATTACCAACAGGAAGTGTAGAGACAGTACGGATAGAAATACCATCCAACACATAAATTAGCAATATCAAATATCAACAACAGGGGTAACATTAATAATCTAACAGTTTAATAAATCATTTAACACCAAATAGTCAACATATATATATATAAATGTCATGAGGGTATGCAGACTCATCATGCATGTACACAATGTACTCAATTCCTACTCCATAGAGCTAGACAAATATTTCAGAGAGAATGATTAGAAGATATGTCTGTATCTCGTCAGCCATAATTCAAGTGCTTTCAATAAAATCAATGTTTGCGCAACAAGGCTTTATACAAGACATTCTATACCAAATCTTGATTGGGGTGAGTGTCTCGGTCCGGATCATCGGTGTGTTTGCATTAGTCTAGTCCATGGCCCAGGGGACAACCAATTGACTATTGCAGACATGCCACAACCTGACGTCCCCAAGGTCAACACAGACCTACACTAGGCCCATCGCACCCGTACGAAGGTGTAATTCAACTCCTAGGTTCATACAACCAAACAACAAACCACATGACTTCACAAGGTATGATGAATGCCTCAATGCACACATACATACATAATATCATCAATGTCATGCAATCCATGATCATACACCATCATAATTCATAACAATTATTAATAAATCGAGATTCCACTTACAGGCACGATAATAACATTATCATTTAATCTCAACCTCATGGTTTCCATTATCATTTCGATTCTTGTTTCTCTATTCAAATTTACATTTCTCTTCATCATTAATAAAATTTATTTATTTAAAGTCTTATGAGTCTCATAGCCTCACTTATGCTCATTTTCCTTTAAAGATCATAAGTCATTATGGTATTACATTAAAGTCCTCATTTCTTTTATTTTTCCATCTTATGAATTCCCAATTTAGTATTTAGTCACTTAGTTATTCAAGCTTCACTTTGATTACAAATTTTCCTCTTGATTACCCTAAATGTCTGAAAACCCTAATATTCTTAAGTTCCAAAATTCCCCTTCTTGCTTATTTATTTCAATTCTTTAATTAACTCACTTTTAACCTAATTTTTTCTGAATTCCAAATTACTTTATGATTTATCCAATACTTCCATTTTTCTTCCATGAACCCTAGGTGCATAGAATTTCATATTCATCTTCTTAATCCATTGTTTTAATTCCTCAATCTATTCATTTTCCACTTAAACTTATAAGTTCCAATTCATTACCAATTTAGTCAAAAGTTTTCCTAATTTTTCTTCCTCTTGGTCGTGACCTCACCTAATGTCTCAAGTCCATATTTTTCGTCATCTCATCCATTAACTCATCAAGTTCCATTTTAGGGTAATAATTTCATTTTGGTTCTCATTTTGAGGCCATAAGGCCATGAGCCACACATCAAGAAACAAAGTGTTCTTGGTCTTCCAAATATGATTTCAAGTGTACAACACATCACAAATTATCAATAACACATAATGTAACAATTTCACACAACAACACCATACAATCACATAGCAACAAAGTCTTGAAAACAAACAATCAAGTGGAGAGATCATCACATGGATCCTCCACCATCAACACCAAAATTCATCCCCCACTACCATGAATGGTAGATGAGGATGTTCTCCCTCTTACTAAAGAAAATGACAAGAAAAATTTCCCCTTGATGGTTCTTGAAGATTTCGTCCAAGCCTCCAACAAAACCCTAAGAATTTCAACTCACAAAATTAACATTCTAAGCTTGAAAAAGAATGAATCAATGGTCATAAAAAGGACCATGAACACGAAAATGAAGAGAAAAAAAATGAAAAATCAAAACTTTACCTCAAAAGCTTCAAGTTTGGAGCTTAAAGAAAATGGTGAAGATGGAAGCTTTATGAAATAATTTCAACTAGAAAGGTGTTTAGAATGTGATGGAGATTAAGAAAATGTGATTAGATGAAATTTTTGGAATCATGGAGGCATGAAGAGAGGGTGAGGCCGTGAGGTAGGAGGAGGAGAAGAAAGAGAAATGAGAGAAAATGGAAGAAGAGAAAGGTAGAGAGAGAAAATGATAGGAAATTTGAATGAAAATGTGATTTGTGACTTTAGTGAAAATGAAAACTTTTGGTGGTATTTTGGCATGCATTGCCATGGAGCTACAAGGAGGGGGGAGAGAATTGGCTTCTCCAATAAGCCAATAGGAAGTTGCTAGGAAGCTTCCTCCAAGTTTCTCCAACAAGTCAAATTTTAGCTTTTTAAAAAGTCAAAGGTGATGTCATGGTGATGATGTCATCGTTGTGATGTCATTAAAGTGTTATCTAAAATATGATTAATACTGTACTAAGTTTATTATTAGTGGACAAAATTTACAGTTAACAAAACTAGTATTTATTGTCTAACAACTAATAAAACGTACTGTGATTTTATTTATCAGATAAAATCTCGAAAAATGTAAACTTCATAAATTGTGTCTGACCTCGGGTTTAGTAAGATTTTCTGTTGATGTTTCCACAGTTCAAGGTTTTTCGGCCTCGGGAAAAATATTTTATTTTCCCGGCTCCGCTCAGTATACACGTAAATCGAGAAAATATTAAAATAATCAAATAATTCAAATAATTCCAAAAAAATTCCTAAAAATCACAAATATTATAAAATGAACATTTATCATAAAATAAATAATTTTCAGGATGTTACAGTTACAGTTAACAAAACAAGTGTTTATTGTCCATTAGATAATAGGACGTACCCTAATTTTATTTATCAGATAAAATCAAAGATAATGAAAATTTTGCAAACTGTATCTGGCTTCGGGTTTTGTAAGATCCCCTAGCCCTGTTTCACAGTCCAAAATTTTCTAGTCTCGAAAAAATATTTTATTTTTTCAGCCCAACATAATGTGCACGTAAATTGAAAAATATAATAAAATATTCAAAATCACCCAAATAATTTACAAAAATTCACAAAAATAAAAAATATTATAAAAAGCATGTATAACAGAAAATAAACAATTTTTGGAATGTTACATTCCCTCCTCACTACAAAGAGGAAAAGTATGTTTATGTCATTAATGACATTCAGAAAGTGGGTTAAGGAGGTAATAGATTCCCTCCCTATTACATGGAGTAATGACATATTTATGACATTCATGACATCCATGACATTATTCATGACATTATACTAATACAACTCACATTGCATCATATCTATACATCATAGCATAACATATGCATTTCCAGGCAGCTGTATAAGCGGTTGTCTTATCCATTGCATTTTCAGGCAATTGTATGGGCGATTGTCTTATCCTTTGTATGAAATAATTCAGATTATGTCTATTTGGGAACATTACAAAGAGTAAGAAATGTAAATGTTCCTCAAATATTGAATAGTAATTTAATTATTATTTTTAGCTTTAATTACGAGATTTATTGAGTAATAGTTTAATTGTCATTTGTAGTTGTATTTAATCTTTATGAGTTGATTATATTCAATATGGATATTATAATTGCTGGTATTGGTATATTACTACTGAGAATTTTAGATTCTCACCTCGGGTGTTGCCATGTAAATCTAGGTAGAAGCTCATCCAATGGCCAGAAAAAGAGGAAGATCGAAGAATAGTTTAGACTTTTGATATTGCAGTTTCAGTTTATATATATGTATATATATTTATTTTGGAGTTGTAAATAGAACAATTTTGTAATTTTGGTAAAGTTGTACATGTATATAGTGAAGTTAGTTTTTCCAAGGCTCTCCATAATTATTTATTTATATAAATATTATGGATTATATAAGTGATTATAATAGAGGTGACATAACTAATACTGCTTATCTAGATATATGTTTAATATGCTAAGTTTTCAGTATTAGAATGTTACATTTTGATATTAGAGCAGTTCATCCTGTGAGTCGGCGTATGGACTGACTAGGCTTAAGACACTACAACAAAATTAGCCTATGGCAACACTTTTTTAAGCTACACTTTAAAAGTGTACCCTTAAGTCTTAATAGAGAACACTTTTATAATAGTAACCTTTTCTAAGACCTATGGCTACACTTTTTAAGCTACACTTTAAAAGTATACCCTTAAGTCTTAATAGGGAACACTTTTATAAGGGTAGCCTTTTCTAAGACCTATGACTACACTTTTTTAAACTACACTTTGAAAGTGTACCCTTAAGTCTTAATAGGGAACACTTTTATAAGAGTAACTTTTTCTAAGACCTATGACTACACTTTTTTAAGCTACACTTTAAAAGTGTATCTTTAAGTCTTAATAGAAAATCCTTTTATAAGGGTAACATTTTTTAAAAAAATTTAGTAACTATATATTATTAAAAAATTTAACTTTTTAATATTTTTTATAAAATTATTTAAAATATTACTCTCAATACATATAAAAACATTTTTGGCCAGGTGGTAGATGCAAATGGCATTTGGTGGACCCGATGGGATGATGATAGAGAAGCTAGGCTGGAGCCAAATGGGAAGAGAGGAGTGAAGGAAGAGAGAGAAGATGTAAGACCAGATTCTAAACATTTATCAAATCCTCTTTTGTTGAGCATTGCTTTCTTCAAGTCTTGGACGATTCCAAATCCCATTCTTAAGTGAGTGAGTGAGTATTACTGCGGGCAGAGACACAGAGACAAAAAAAAGATTAGGGAAATAATCAGCATCCGATGACATTCAGGTTGGAAATTCCTGCTGGGAGCTTTACTGCCTCAAACATGGCATTTAGCCCGATGGCATGATGCCTAGGTAATGTAATGGTATCGGGTATCTATCTATCTATGCTATTCTAACATAAAACCAAACTTATTATTATTTTCAATCATTTTACCAATTCCAATTTCAATTGGATCTTACCTAATTCAATTTAATTCATGTTACTGACTCGTCGTGTTAATTCATGATGCTTATGGCTATCACATTATGCTATAACTATATATTATTCATTCTTCATTTGTTTGTTTATAAACTTAGGTTGAAGATATAGTAAATTTTTTGATTGTTAAGATAATCATTTTGTTCAGTAACATGGTGATAAGAGGCTTTCTTGGTATCAATACAATAGCTCAGCTTTATCTGACAATTCCAGCACAATTGAAGTCATTATTATTAGCATCATCTCATTTTTATTGTTTGAGTTTTGTTACTGTGTTTATTAACTTTGCTTACTATTTCTCATGCTATTTAGGGATGCCAATAAGTGAAGCATTTGCTCAGATAGATGTGGGTAGTGTTGCTTCCTGGTGAATAAGGTTTTGGGGTTTTGTTCTCTATTCTTACTCCTTGAATTCTGTAACACCCCAAAAATTGTTAGTTTTATAATAAATAGTCATTTTATAATATTTGTGATTTTTGTGAATTTTTATGGATTTTTTTAGAAACGTTGAATATTTTAATATATTCCTTGCTTTGTATGCGCACTGAACGGAGCTGAGAAAATAAAATATTTTCCCAAGGCTGATAAACCTTGAACTGTGGAAACGTCAATGAGGGATCTTACTAAACCCGAGATCGGACATAGTTTACGAAGTTTATATTTTTTGAGATTTTATCTGATAAATAAAATCGATGTACGCTTTATTATCCGTTGGACAATAAATACTGGTTTTGCTAACTATATCATTTGTCCATTGGATAATAGCTTATAGTGAAAATCCTTATCACCTTATTTAGAATATCCATTTTATGTCACATCACCTTGACTTTTCAAAAAGGTGAGTTTTGGCTTCTTGAAGAAGCTTTGGAGGAAGCTTCCTAACAATTTCCTATTGGCTTGTTGGAAAAGCTCTTCCTCTCTCTCTCTTACTTGGGCCCCACGGTTTTGGGGGGAAAATAGAAGACCAAAATGGTAATCTTTTTCCACTAATGGCATTCCTTCATTTTCAAAAAGTTTACTATCACTTTATCTCTCTACTTTTCCTTTCTCTCTCATTTTTCTCTTCTTCCATTTTTGTTTTTCTCTCTTCTCTTCCCTTTCCACACCACACGACCACACCCTTCATTGATGCCTCCATGCTTGCAAAAATTTCAAGCAACCACGTTTTATTATCCTCCATCACATTCTAAGACCTTTCCTAGTTGGAAGCTACCTAAAAAGCTCACATCTTCATCATCCTTCTTCAAGCCATAAAGCTTGAAGCTTTGAGGAAAAGTTCTCAACTTACTTTTTTTTTCTTCTCATTTTCGTGATCCTTGGTCACCCTTGTGACCAAGGATTCATCTTTTTAAAGCTTTGGCTGTTGATTTTATAAGTGTGATCATCCTAGGGTTTTATTGGTGGTGTTGGACGAAAATTTGCAAGAAGCAACAAAGGAAGCATTTTTCTTGTCGTTCCCTTTAGGTAAGAGGGAGAACATCCTCATCAACCACTCATGGTGGTGGGGGATGAATCTTGGTTGAGAATGGGGAGTCCATGCGTGGGTCTCTCCATTTGATTTGTTTGATTTTTGGTGAATGGTGATTATGAGTTTCGTATGATGTTGTTGTTTAATATTGCATTATTATATGTTGTTGATTATTTGTGATATTTTATGAGCTTGGAATAATGTGTGAAAGATAGGGAATCTTTGTCTATATTGAAGAGTAGTTCACGGCTTTATGGCCTTAATTGATGAACCAAGAACCAAACATTGTGTTAAAATGGAGCTTAAACAATTGATTGGTGAGTTGGTGGAAATGTTGGAACTAGAGACCTCTATTGAGTGTCACGGCCATGGGGAGGAGAAATGGAAAACTTATGACTAAATTAATGATAATTTGGAACTTAAGAGCATAGGTTAAAAATGGATCGATTGAGGAATTAAAATGACAAAATAAGAAGATGAATATTGGGCCCAATGATTTTAGGGTTCTCTGCCCCTATGGATTCACGGCCAAGAGGCCATGTTTTTGGTTGATTAAGATTTAATTTTGTAAAAATTGGAACTTAGGTGATTAAGGGTTAAAGAGTAAATTAATGTAATGGAAAACTTTGGGTTCTTACCCTTTTTGGGAGGCTCATGGCCTCTAAGGTATTTTTGGGATTCAAGACTTAAAATTGTGAGTAACCTTGGAAACTTAGGTAATAAAATGGGAGTAACTAACAATGTGGTGGAAAAATTGGTTGGATTCATCCCATTGGGAGGTCACGGCCTCAAGGGCCTTGTTGGCTAGAAATTTGTGTATCAAGCTAAGGCATAGGTAATTAGGTAACATAAAAATAATGCGGATTCATAATATGGAAAGAATGCAAGAAAAAAAGTCACTTGATGACCTAGGGTGAGTTCGAACTTAAGGAAAGAACAAGAGTGTGTGAGGTTTAGTGAACCTTGGATTAATTTACTCAGTAAGCATAATTAATTAAAGTAAAGAACTTGGCTAATTAAGAGAAATAAAGATTGAATGAGAATTACAAGAGAATTCCTCTAGAGAGGCTTAGTGATAAAAGTCTTGAAATGGAAATGTAACTTTGGGTTGAATTGTAATAACTATGTATTATTCTTGAAAACTTGATGATGTGTTTTGGTTGGTCCATATGTGGGACCAAGAATTGATTAATGTGGATTGAGCCCTTTGTGGCATTGAATTGCGAAGAAATCATGTTATCGATGATTATATGAAATGGTATGCATTGAGTCAACATGCATTAAACAATTGCTTAGTCGATGACTGTTAAAAGGCTGTTTGAGCCTAGGAATGAATGAGAATTGAGTAGTGTGATCCAATGGAAGGATCTTGGGGGACTGTGAGATGCGGTGGTTCATTTGGTGATTATGTTATCACATTATACACCCTTGGCCATGATAAACCATTGCAACGCATTACGAGCCCGACAAACACTATTCTTTTCGTGGTCCAACGTAGACTGTCATTGATGGGGCAGATCTTCTAGAACGTTCACATTTGAAATTGAGTATTAGCTCCATAGAGTAGGATTTGTAGCATCGAATGTTGCATTTTGGTACCATGTGCACGTGCATAGTGAGTCAACATATTATTTGGAATCTATTTCTTTATTCATATGCTAATGGAACTGTTGATTTATTGATGTTATAACTGCCTGAATTTGTTAAGTTGTTTACTATTTGAATCTTGATGCTGATTATTATTGCTGCTATGCTATGTGGGTGTCTTGCGCCATTCTGTTTCTTTACTACCATGATGGTATTAGTGTAGGAGTTCTTACCTCTTTGTTATATTACTCTGTCTTATGCTTATGTTTGGATAAAGACTATGAAGAGAGCGAGTTGGATTCGCTTAGTTTAGTTAAAGGTCGACCTTTGTCTCTTTGCGATGGCATCTAGACAAGCTTTTTTCAGTCGCATGTGGATATAGTTCCACGGGGGCATTGATGCCTGGCATACCGACCGAGATGCGGAGCTTTTTACGTATATAAGGGATGTGACCCTAATTCAGAGTGGTACTTATCCTGGGGCTGCCACGAGCACCCTTCGTACTTTTATGCATGTGGAGTTCCCTATACCCATTAGGGAGTTGGGGATGATCGCCGTCTCTTTCCTAGAGAGGTTTCGATTGTATCACCTATTCAGGCTTCTATCCATCATAATGGGTCTCAAGGGGAAGGCTCATCTGTTGGAGACCGGGGGGAGGATCAAGTGCAAGACCCTTTTCTTCAGGTGTTTGACTTTGGGAGAGGTCAAACTTTTATATGGTAGTTACTCTATGTAAACTTATGTTTAATATTGTTGTACGTTACTTTATGCATGAATTGTGGAAGTATACCTTCATTTAAGCTGATGTTATGTTTCAGATTCGAGTAAATATAAATATATTTCGTATCGAGACTCGTATCTTCTATATATGTACCTTGTCAACTTTTCGAAATGCATTGTTGTCAGTAGCAGGCCTAATTTTTAGTGACTGTAGTATGATGACGATTATACTATAGTTATCGAAATTGGGGTTGTTACAAATTCTGACTTTTATTTGTTTGTTGTACTGCCTCCAAAAATTTTTTCTTTTACTTGTTAAGTGGATACGTGCCATATTGAGGTTCTCAATGCCTTTTATTTGTTTGTTGGATTGCCTTCATCCAAGCTAGTAAAAGTTGGCGTAACTAGCAGTAAAGTAATGTTTATTCAAAAGGGTGCAATAATAAGGATATATTGTAAATTAATTATTCCATATTCTAGTTGTGGCTACTTGTTAAGTATATTTCCTCTTATGAGATATGACTTTGGAGAGGTTCTTTGTGTAGTTACTTGTTATTATTGTTGGTGACTGTAGTATGATGACGATTATACTATAGTTATCGAAATTGGGGTTGTTACAAATTCTGACTTTTATTTGTTTGTTGTACTGCCTCCAAAAAATTTTTCTTTTACTTGTTAAGTGGATACGTGCCATATTAAGGTTCTCAATGCCTTTTATTTGTTTGTTGGATTGCCTTCATCCAAGCTAGTAAAAGTTGGCGTAACTAGCAGTAAAGTAATGTTTATTCAAAAGGGTGCAATAATAAGGATATATTGTAAATTAATTATTCCATATTCTAGTTGTGGCTACTTGTTAAGTATATTTCCTCTTATGAGATATGACTTTGGAGAGGTTCTTTGTGTAGTTACTTGTTATTATTGTTTCTACATAAGAATAGGATTATAAAGTAATTTCTTTTTCTTGTTTTAAGTTGCATTACCTCTTCAAAGTCTTAAAGCCTGAGAGTATGCTCCATAAATTTTCTCATAGTCCTATGTGAATTTTACTTGACTATTTCTCACAATAGATACATATGCACACTTTAAACAGTTGATTAAACATTATGATATTTGAGTAATAGTTTTGATATCTGAAAATAAACTCAATACACTATCCTACATTAAAATTGAGTGATAATGATCAAATTATGATATTTGACAATTCATTGTATTTTTAAATGTTAATCATTTGTTGTTAGTTCACTACTTTTGCATCTGTGTTATGATTCCATTTATGATTGGTGTTAGTGAAACCTATAACACTACTTTTTATCTTTGATATTTCATATTCTAATATCCTTAGTTGTTACTGTTATAGATGGCAATTGAAAAACTTGAAACACAAGACAACCTACTTTGGGCTAAGCCTTGTCTGTTGGTTGCGTATTGGCTGAGCTTCTACTTAGACAGGTTAGTGGCTATTGATGGTAGCTCTTTTGATTTCGTGATTTAGTACATTTAATAATTAAATTTGTTTGATCTTCTTTTTCTAGCCTTTGTTTCCTGGTGAGAGTGGAGTTGATCAGCTTGTTGAGATCATCAAGGTAATCTTTCAGTTAATTTATCTATTATTGTTGCTATGTTTTCCTTATTTGCATTGAATCCATCTCTGAAATTTGTATTCTTGGATCGTTCAATAACTCAATTATTAGTTGTAACAACATAATGCAATGGATGATGAATTGTCGATCATGTCTTTTGATTTAACCTTTTAAGATTGAATTGATTTATTTGGTGATTCTTTACTTGAATCACTAATTCATTAATCAATTTGATGGGTAGCCTTGCTTATGTACACAATGCCTGCATCCTTGACATGTAAATTATCCACTTGTTGTTTTGATAGGTTTTGGGCACTCCAACAAGGGAAGAGATTAAGTGCATGAACCCTAACTATACATAATTTAACTTAGTTTACATTTTTCATTGAACCAAAATGACATAAAAATGAATAGTGTATATATATATATATATATATATATATATTGTGAAATTAAAATTCTATAAAAATAATATATAAAATAAATGACACTAAAAAAATTAAAAAATGAAATATTTTTAATGTTTTACCAAATTTAATTAGAAGGCATGCAACATAAAAGTAACAATTGGTATTTTTACAATTGTTAATAGTGTAATTATTATAGGAGGTTTTAAAAAAATAGCGAGAAGGACATAAGGAAACGTTTTACAAGTGTACCCATAGGGTTTGATATAAGGAAACGTCTTAAAAGTGTACCTATAGAGTTTGACATAAAAGAATGCTTTACAAGTGTACCCATAAGGTTTGACTAAAGGGAACACTTTTCAAATATACCCATAGGGGTTGGTATAAGGGAATATTTTTTAAATGTTATCAAATGAGCAACACTTTATAAGCGTACCCATAGAGTGAAGGAGATAAGTGTTGCCTTTGTACCCATCAAAGGCTGCGCTTTTGAGCATTGTGGTCTTTGATGCAAAAAAAGTGTAGCCTTAGATAATAGGCCACGCTCGAATATGCCACTACTCTAAAAGCATTGCCTTAGGATAAAAAAGTGTAGCCTTTATCAAAGGCAACACTTTAGTGTAGTTTAGAGTACACTTTTGAAGGGTTGTCCTAGGCCAATTTTGTTGTAGTGAGAAGGTTTAGGAGCTTTCTCGAAAAAACTGTGTGTGTTTTGTATAAAATCTTGCTTTGGATGGATTACTAATAGCTACTGTTACACAATTGCATGATATTGAGACTGATAACCTTAATATGTAATGTTTTGTGTGCACAAGAAACTATGGTACCACCAAGGCGTACTCGAGGAGGCGGAAACAGAAGAAATAGGAATGCGAATAATGAAAGACCAGACATGACTGAAGCAATAATGGCAATGGCTAATGCAATGAGAGAGTAGTCGACCATTACAACAAATGCAGTAAGGGATCAGACAGTTATGACAGCTAGAGTGTTAGAGATGCTACAAGCTAATCAACATCAACAACCAGGGCAACCACAACCAGCACAAGAGGAACAAGTTGCTACGAATCAAGATTTTCAAAATATTTTAGAGTTTCAAAAGTTAATCCCCCGTCCTTCAAAGGTGAAAATGATCCAGTTAAAGCTAATGAGTGGTTGATTGAAGTAGAGAAAATATTTAAGGTTATGCAATGTTCAGATGCATAGAAAGTTTTATTCGCTTCTTTCATGTTTAGAGGGGTAGCAAAGAATTGGTGGAAGAATACTAAAAGATTGTTAGAAGTAGCAAGAACACAGATTACATGGGAAGTGTTTAGAAACACATTCTTAGAACAATATTTTTTGAGAATAGTACGAGGCTAAAAATATGGAATTCATCATGCTTGAACAAGGAAGTATGACTGTAAGTCAATATGAAGAGAAGTTTAATAAGTTATTAAAGTTTTCTTCTTTGTATAGGCTCAACCCAAATGAACAATACAAGTGTGTTTGATTTGAAGATGGGTTAAAAAGTGATATTAAGATGATGATAAGACCACTAAATATTAGAGATTTCCCTTCCCTAATAAATAGGAGTAAGATTGTGGAATCAGGATATTTCCAACTACAAACAGAGCAAGGAGTACAAGATCTTCAGAGAAGAAAAAGTGAGGATGCTAGATATAAGAAAGGCAAAATGAGTGTTTCAAAAGTTAGTCTTACTCAAAATGAGGATGATCGAGTTCAAAATGTATCAAAAGGGGCCCAATGCCCTAAATGTGGGAAAAAACATGGTGACAAACCCTGCTTGGCAGGACAAGGAGTATGTTGTAAGTGTGGGCAACTAGGGCACTACGTGAAGGAATGTCTACAAAAGAAAGAAGCAAAGTTGGATACAAGACCTACAGCCCCAAGGAGACTAGGAAGAGTATTCATGTTACAACCTAAGGAGGATAAAATTGGAGAGGAAACTTTGAGCTCATTCAACTTCTTTAACCCAAGGAGTAATGGTGAGCTAAAAGTGTCCTTATTTGGTTTCTATTTTCTTGTTTTAGTATGCTTATATGATTTTCTTTCCATAAAATTTGGTTAAACCTGGTTTATTTGTGAGTTGTAATAGGTAAACCAAATTTTGAGGACAAAATTTTAAAAAGAAAGGGAGAAATATAACATCCCCAAGAACATATTAGGCTAGTACAAGGTTTCAAAAATAACCTGATATTTGTTTAATATGTCTATGAAGCTTCATGGCAAATTGAGTTATTTTAGGCATTTTGTCACAACACAGAATGTGGAAATTAGTCTAAAATAACTTAGGAAATGACATAAATTGCTTAGATAAGAGAAATAATCATGGATAAGTTGTTTTCAAGTTATAAGTGAGTCAAGGAAGTTGCAGTTAAAGTTTGAAAGTAAATTGAGCTCATTTGGTTTTTTTAAGCACACTGAGTAAGTGTTTTGATACTGAATGGACTCAACACATATATGGAAATTAAAGATAACAATGAATTTAGTAATTAGATAAATTTTAGGATTTATTCTAATATCTATAGAGGTGAGAAAAGTTAAATTAATAAGATCAAAGTATTCCTAAGAGGTATAAGTTTTTAATGCTTATCCATTGAGTTAAGAAAGAAGTCAAATAAATGACTTCTCTCCTCTCATTTTTCTTCATACGACAGAAGCAAGAAAAGAGCAAGGGAGAGGAGAAAAGGAAAATAGAAAAGAGGAAAAAGAAGAGGAGATGAAGAGAAGAGAAAAAGGAAAGGTCAAGGTTTAAGCATCAATTCCACAAAGAGACTTCACAAAGAGGTAGGGGGATTGTTTGTCTTAAGTCCATCTTTCTTTTCTCTCCTTATGCTTCACGTTTTGAGACCAAAGAGAAAAATGAGTTTTTAGTGTTATTTGAGATTTCTTTGTTTGATTTTCCTCCTTTTGAGCTTGTTAATAGTTTGGTTGGTTCATAGTTGTTGTTTAGAACATGGATTAGTTCTTATTTTTCTATGTATTTTGATGGGTTTAAAATGAGTTTTTCATGGAAAATGGATTGAGTTTTGATGCTAGATTGAAGTTTTAAGATTGTATTTTGATTACATACTATGATTGTTGAATGGAAAAGCTTCAAGAAAGTGAGTTTAATGGAGAAAACTTGATTTGGATTCAAGATTATGTAGAAACATGCTCTACAGAATTTTCTGCAAAATGGTCATGCCTAGGCGTAGGGTTTCTGTAACATCCCTTTTTGAGGAGGAACGTCACACCAAAAACCATAATGCAGAAAATAAATCATAAACTAAGATCCGGTTCATTATAATATAGATAAACATGTTCATTTGTAAACGTATAATAATTTGGCGAATTCTTTTTTTTTTTTATTGTTGTAAGAAAAGTTAAAACATAATTATAGCAAAAGTTAACACGAGAAGTAAACCATACATTCATACATCATATATATATATATATATACTTATGTCATACTTGTTTAGTTACATCAATAGATATACAAAATAAGCAAAAGCTTTACACACCCCAAAATGATTACATAAATATACCTCACCAAAAAGACAAAACATCAGGCCCCCCAATAACATTTACAGATAGCCATCAGTGGCTATCAACAACATCAGCCCCTAAATCTAACGAGAAGGGACCGTAGTGGGATTCTCCTCAAGGTCTTCCTCGTCAGAGGAAATCCTCATCGGAGCAACTGAGTTACGAGAGGGGCTTGTGCAGAGGATAAAAATGAATCCTCTCATGGAGTGTAGTCACAATCACCCCACATATCACGAATGGGCAAGTAAAACTTTAAGTACAAGTGTGCACTAAAAGTGAAAACAAGCAGATCATGATGATCCCATACTAGATGTAATATCCCGAAAATTTATAATTTTAGGATAAATAATCATTTAACAATATTTGGGATTTTTAGAATTTTTTTTGGATTTTTCTGAGAACGAGGAATATTTTAATATTATTTCTCGTTTTGCATGCACATTGGGCAGAGTTGGGAAAATGACTGTAACGTTTCGAAAGTTAGAAAATTTTGTAACGATTAGTCATTTTATAATATTTGTGATTTATGGGAATTTTCTAGAATTTTTTCGGAGACGTTGAATATTTTAATATATTTCTCAATTTGCGTGCACGTTGAGCGAAGCCGAGAAAATGAAATATTTTTTTGATAACCTTGATCTGTGGAAACGTCGACGGGGGATCTTACTAAACCCGAGGCTGGACAAGATTTATGAGATTTTGCATTTTTTGAGAAATTTAACAGACGAAATAATAAAACGCTGTGTAAATTTCATCTGTCAGATAAATAAATACTGACTTCTGTCGGCTATAGTTATTATCCATTGGACAATAGCATGCATTAGAGATCCTATCACCTTATCCCAATGTAATCTATTTTATGTCAAATCAATCTCACTTTAATTTAAATTTTGAATCTCAATTATGAAGCTTCTTCAAGAAGCTTTGGCCAAATGACCAATCTACCCACTCTAATTGCATGGAAAAGACAAAACACTCCCTCCCACTCTCTCTTGATGGCTACGGTTGGTAGCCCCTTTGGGGGTGTTGGAGACCACATTATGCTACTCACTTTAACACATCAAACCCTAATTCATTTTACCACTTCACTTCTCTCTCTTCACTTCATCTTCTTCACTTTTGCTCTTCCTTCTTTCTACCTCCACCACCACCACGAAATTTCAGCCTTTTCCTCCACCATTTCACTTCATCTTTTCTCATCTCCAAACTCATTTCTACACTTACCTTCACTTCCTCTACCTTCTTTGTTTAGAAAGTTTCTACATTTTCCATTTCTACCTCCATTTTCTCTCCACCTCTTCTCTTCTTCCCCCTCATGGCTACGAAAATTCTAGCCACCATTGGAAAGCTTTCTCTTCACTTTTCTCTTCATAAACACCATTTCTAGACTTCTCTCAACCCTCTCTACACTTTCTCTTTAGAAAATTTCTTCAAAAATCCAACCTTTCTTCCCTCTCCTTCTCCAATTCGAAAATCCATCCTCCATTGGTGACCAACCTCTTTGATTTTTCTCTTCACTAAACACTTTTCTACACTCACCTTCATCTTCTCTACAAGTTTCATTTAGGAAGTTCGCCCAAAATCCAACCTTTTCTCCATTGTCTTCCAAGGGTTTTTGTGTGAGTGGAATCCGAAAATCACCAAGAATAAATCTCAAGGAGTTCAAGCTTGAGGCTTTAGGTAAAGTTCTTCATTTTCTTCTTCACATTCACTTTTCATTTTCGTTTTCCTTGGTCACCTATGTGACCAAGGATCATTCTTTTCAAGCCTTAGTTTGTGACTATGGAAATTTGACCACTTTATGGTTCTCTTGAAGGTGGAATCCGAATTTGCAACCAAGGAACCAAGGAGTTTGTTTTCTTGAATTGTCTCCTTTAGGTAAGAGGGAGATTACTCACTTCAACCATTTATGGTGGTGAGGGAACTTTGTATGTATATTGATGGAGAAATCCATCTTTGTATGCTTACTTGATTTGTAAAATTGTATGATTTAGTGTTCTTGAATTTGATTAACGCTTGATTTGTGTTCTTGAATATGTTTGATGTGTTAATTATGCTTGATCATGTTGGGATTGCTAAATGTAAAATTTGGAGTTTCCTACCCCAACATGGTGCCATGGTTTTGACTAGAAATTAGGGGAGTAAATTAGTTTTGTACACAAGTAAAATGAGACTTATGTAATCAAAGATTGAATGATAATATTGAAACTAATGAATGGAAGATTTTGAGGGTTTAATACCCAAGAGGGAAGCCACGGTTTTTAGAGCATTTTTGGCTTGAAAATTAGTTCTTGTACATGATAAATTGAAACTATGGAATTAAAGATTGAGTGTTAATATTGGAATCTTGAGATGGAAAATTATCAAGGGATTATTGACCTAAATTGAAGCCACGGTTTTGACCTAGTAATGTAGGGAATTGGATTGATCTTGATGAACTCAATTTGAGTGAACTAATATTAAGAAGTTGATACTTAAAATGAAAAGGGAACATTGGACTTTGAAGACTCAATGATGGCCACTGTTTTGGCTTGAACAATAAGGCAAATGGAATGACCTTGATACATTAAACTTAAGTAAATTGATCTTAAAGAATCAATACACAAATGAGAAATAAAAAGTGAAACTTAGACGACCTATGAAGTCAAGGTTTTGGCATGGACCTTAGGCAATTGGATTGATCTTGTGAGAAATGAAAATTTAAGTGATTAAGTATCAAGTAACCAATACATAATATAGTGAAAGAATGAAACTTTAAAGACTAAAGAAGGCCACGATTTTGGCTTGGAATTATGAGGGATAGAATTAACTTTGGTCAACTAAAATTATAGTGATTTATTAACAAGAAACTATTACATAAAATGGAGAGGAATTGAGATTTTGAGAACTTTGAGGGACCACGGTTTTAGAGAGAAAGATTGAGCTCAAGTGATGCCTTGGTGCATCCTTAGAGATTGAGGAATTAGAGATATGCATAATCTTTAATAAAGTGAATGAATTAAATTGAGTAATGGTATTTGAGAAGACCACGGTTTTTAAAGGGTTATTTGCCCTAATACTTTCATAATTGACTAAAGACTTGAGACTTTGAAAATGAGAATCCATAATGGGGACATTGTGACAATTGATAAACCATGAATACCTAATGATGTTGAGGAATTGAATTTATCCCATGTGGAATAAAAAATTAAGTAATTGGTATCAAGAGACTAGTGCATAATATGGGAAGGAATTTAGAACCTTGAAGGCTTGTGAAGCTAAGGTTTTTAAGGGTTAGTTAACCTAAAGATTTGCATAATTGATCAAGACTTAGATTCTTGGAAATGTTAAACCCTCAGTGGGAAATGGCGGTTATGATAAGCCATAAAATATATTGGTATTGAGATTTGACTCTATGTATTGTGAATCCCTATGAAGGGTTATATATATATATACATTTGTTGGTTTAATTCTCGATGAGAAATGATTTATTGATATTGAGAACGAATATATGCCCTTGTGGTATTGTATATGATGAATGCATCATTGATAAGCATACATGATTGGACATTGAGTCATCATGCATTTGTAATTTGATAATGACTATATACCGTTGTGGTATTGTATATGATAAACACATCATTGATAAACATACATGACTGGACATTGCGTCGTCATGCATATGTATTGTACATGATGAATGAATCATTGATAAACATACATGACTTGACATTGCGTCGTCATGCATATGTATACCTAAGAGTTGAATAACATTTATGTGCAGGTGCGAATAGACTAAGCATAGGTACCATATGTTGTTGGCCCTGGGGGCGTCAGGGTGCGGGTGCCTCATCATGGACAGTTGAGAGCTCCTCAGTGCCGTGGGGTAGACTGATGCAAACACACTGACGATCTAGACCAGGACGCTGTCCTATCTCGCGATCAACTGTTGAGGTGCCACGTATAAGCCATTGATGCGCAAATATTTTATAAGATGAAGCACTCTATTTTTAAGGCTAACGATATACTGGCATTACTCCTTGATCATTCACTCTGAAAAGGTCAATGTTTAGCTCCATGGAGTAGGAATTGGTACCATAATGCATTGTGCATCGTTCATTGTCGGTCTCATGAATTGTTGAGCATGAACACTTGTGACTGTGAAAGTAACTGTTTTACTTCTGTAAATGATTATCTGATCATTGTGCTAATTTTTGGAAATATTGTTGTGATTTGCCTGATATTGTCAATTATTGCTATTGCTTACTGTTGTTCTGCCTTTACTATAAATATCACTGTTAGTATTGATTCTTGTTATTGCTTATAATTGAACTGCTTTTGGTATAAATTCCGCTGTTGTTGTTAATAAATGTATGAACTGTATTGCTTTGTGGGCGCCTTGTGTCGTGTTGTTTTCTTACTGCTGTAGTGGTAATGAAAGATGGGTGTCTCACCTCTTTCCTGTATTACCATGTTTTATGTCAAATTGGATAAAAACAGTGAAGAGTGCGAGTGGATTCGATTAGTTGTACTTTGAGGATCGACTTCTATCTCCCGGTGATGGCATCCGCACCACCCTATCTGTTTCGCACGTGGATACAGTTTCTCCAAGGCTCGGAAGCCTGGCATTTCGATTATGAAGCGAGGCTTATCGTTTACATGGGAGATGTAACCCTGGTTCAGAGTGGTAATGAACCTGGCGATGGGACGAACATCGTCTATGTTCCTTTACGTGTGGAGCTCCCTATACCCATTGGGGAAATGTGGAGTAACCGCTATCTCTTCCCTAGAGAGGTTTCGGTTATGACGCATGTTCATGCTCCCATTCAGCTGGACATATCGCAGGGATAAGTATTATCTGTCAGAGATGCTGAGGAAGATCAGGTGCAGGATCATTCCATTCACGTGTTCAACTTCGGAGAAAGCCGAACCTTTATATGGTAGTTTATGTTATGTAATGAAAGGATCAAGTTTGATATTGTGTAATTCTACTTTATGCATTAATTATGGATATGTCTTTTGTATTTAAATGATGTTGTATTCGGATATGAGTCAATATAATTTTATTTCATTCGAGGCTCGTATTTTCTACTTATGCATAAATATGAAAATAAACTTTTAAAATTTCAAAATTTACTATTATTGAGGCTGTGACATGCCTGGATTTAGTAACTGTGGTGTAATGATGATTGTGCTGCGGTTGTTATATTTAGGTGCGTTACATTTGGTGGTATCAGAGCAGTTCATCCTGTTGAGTCGGGGTATGGACTTGCTATGTTTAGGCATGTTAGAAGTTTTGTCTGTTGTGTACTTCCTTGTCTCTTGATTGAGATGATGGGAAAGGAATGCATGGCTTACTGTAGGTTGAATGTTGATAGCTACTGTTATACAATTGCATGATATTGAGGACTGGCCTACTCAATATGTAATGTTCTGTGTGTACAGGAAACTATGATTTCACCTAAGCGTACTATACTAGGGAAATAGGAATTCTTTTGGTAAGGAGATCAAAAGGTTTTGGAAAACTAATCTTTTGGAGAAAGAAATAATTGGTGTAAGTTTAGTACTTCGAGAAGCTGTTTGGGAGTTGACGACCTGCAAGAGGTTACACCAAGGAAGGCAGAATGAAGAAGCTTGAGTTGGAGACTGTTAGGACCCGTGAATTGAACCTGTCTTGTCTGAATTGTTTGACTCTTTGTGTTTGGTTTCCAAGAGGAGACAATGTTGTTTAAAATAATTACGTTTGTTTTGTTGTGTTATGTCTTTGTCCGTCTTCGAAGAAAGTCAATGGCTCGTGGCAAACGTACGCATGTGAGCACGAAACGAGGCAGTGGAATTATGGCTGCGACTGCAGAAGAACGACAAAGGATAGCTGAGGTGACAACTCATCAAGGTCAAGGGGCCACGCAGCAACGAGAATTGGAAGTTAAGGTTCAGAATCTGTTGGAGGAAAATTAAATTTGGGGCAACCTTTCCTTTTACAATTTATGACTGTATGGATCATTTGCATTCATCTGCGTCTTCATTATCCTTGGCCTAGTTGTTTCCATTTCTGTTACTAAGACTTGTCGTTGACGCTAAAGCCTGTTTAATCTATCTTGTCTCTATTTAGAGTTAAATCCTCTGTTAAATTGACTCGTATACCTAGGTTCACGCTTACTAGAATTTATGATTCTAGAACTAGATCGATTATTTTCCTGACTATGTTTTGCTAGACCATTCCGATGAAAACCTTAGTGGTTTTCGAAACCGAGACTTTTAAATTCGTAATGGCCAACAAGGTTAGAACTTTGTGAGGGAAATGAGCCTAAGGATACATGTTAATGTCTTCCGTAGAGGACCAAAAGTAAGGAGAGTATAAATGCCACTCTGATAGCCAAAGAGTTTCGCATGTAGAGCTATGATGTTGTCAGTTAAGGGAAAGAATAGAACTTCTCGGTGAGACGAGGACTGTTACAAAATGAACAAGACTTCTATCAAGGATGAATGTTCTTGGAGAAAGATGAGCGATTCAATGGATCGGTGAGAAAAGAGTCGTTGTTCTCTCCAAGATAGATGTACACTCTTATCGTTGTTAAATTCGTGGGAAATTTAGAATATTCCCAAAATGATTTTTCGAACGCGCTTTGGACATTAAGGGTATCTCGTGATGCCGTTCGGAGTAACAAATATATTTTTTGTGTTCATGAATAACATGAATCACATCTTTCATCCTTACCTAGACAGATTTGTTGTTGTCCTTATCAATGACATTCTGATCTATTCCCAAACACGTGGAAAAGCATGTTGGACATTTTGATCCAGTTTTCTAAACTTAAAAGGAGAAGAAGTTAGCGGAGTAATTTGAGAACTTATGGTTATCATTGAAAGTGATACCGGATGAAGTATGTCTAGATACATTTGCTATTTCGAATGGTCTGTTGGGAGAAATTCAAGGGAAATGGAAAAGTAACCAAGATATATCAAACGTTAAAGCGAAAGTGTCAGTTATAAGGGATGGAGAGAGAATATAATCTATGAAAAGCTTGTTGTGAAAGTCAAGAATAGGAGAGCAAAACAACACATGGACACAGGGATCACATTGGCAAGAGTGATCTAAATGGATGCGATTAGAAGCGCGACATGAAAGTTAGAACGTGGGGTGAAGAAAAACGTTAAGGTTTAGTCTAAGGGATGAAAATTTCGAGGACGAAATTTCTATTTCAAGGGGAGAGTTGTAACATCCTGAAAATTTATAATTTTAGGATAAATAATCATTTAACAATATTTAGGATTTTTGGGAATTTTCTTGGATTTTTCTGAGAATGCGGAATATTTTAATATTATTTTTCGTTTTATGTGCACATTGGGCAGAGTTGGGAAAATGACTGTAACGTTTCGAAAGTTGGAAAATTTTGTGACGATTAGTCATTTTATAATATTTGTGATTTATGGGAATTTTCTAGAATTTTTCCGGAGATGTTTAATATTTTAATATATTTTTCATTTTGCGTGCACGCTGAGCGAAGTCAGAAAAATGAAATATTTTTTCGATAACCTTGATCTGTGGAAACATCGATGGGGGATCTTACTAAACCCGAGGCTGGACACCATTTACGAGGTTTATATTTTTCGAGAAATTTAACAGACGAAATAATAAAATGCTGTGTGAATTTCATCTGTCAGATAAATAAATACTGACTTCGGTCGACTGTAGCTATTATCCATTGGACAATAGCATGCATTAGAGATCCTATCACCTTATCCCAATGCAATCCACTTTATGTCAAATCAATCTCACTTTAATTCAAATTTTGAATCTCAATTATGAAGCTTCTTCAAGAAGCTTTGGCCAAATGACCAATCTACCCACTCTAATTGCATGGAAAAGACAAAATACTCCCTCACACTCTCTTTTGATGGCTACGGTTGGCAGCCCCTTTGGGGGTGTTAGAGACCAAATTATGCTACTCACTTTAACACATCAAACCCTAATTCATTTTACCACTTCACTTCTCTCTCTTCACTTCATCTTCTTCACTTTTGCTCTTCCTTCTTTCTACCTCCACCACCACCACGAAATTTCAGCCTCTTCCTCCACCATTTCTCTTCATCTTTTCTCTCTCCAAACTCATTTCTACACTTACCTTCGCTTCCTCTACCTTCTTTGTTTAGAAAGTTTCTTTATTTTCCATTTCTACCTCCATTTTCTCTCCACCTCTTCTCTTCTTCCCCCTCATGGCTACGAAAATTCCAGCCACCATTGGAGAGCTTTCTCTTCACTTTTCTCTTCATAAACACCATTTCTAGACTTCTCTCTACCCCTTCTACACTTTCTCTTTAGAAAATTTCTTCAAAAATCTAACTTTTCTTGCCTTTCCTTCTCCAATCCGAAAATCCATCCTCTATGGGTGACCAGCCTCTTTGATTTTTCTCTTCACTAGACACTTTTCTACATTCATCTTCATCTTCTCTACAAGTTTCATTTAGGAAGTTTGCCCAAAATCTAACTTTTTCTCCATTGTCTTCCAAGGGTTTTTGTGTGAGTGGAATCCGAAAATCACCAAGAATAAATCTCAAGGAGTTCAAGCTTGAGGCTTTAGGTAAACTTCTTCACTTTCTTCTACACATTCACTTTTCATTTTCATTTTCATTTTCCTTGGTCACCTATGTGACTAAGGATCATTCTTTTCAAGCCTTAGTTTGTGACTATGGAAATTTGACCACTTTATGGTTCTCTTGAAGGTGGAATCCGAATTTGCAACCAAGGAACCAAGGAGTTTGTTTTATTGAATTGTCTCCTTTAGGTAAGAGGGAGATTACTCACTTCAACCATTTATGGTGGTGAGGGAACTTTGTATATATATTGATAGAGAAATCCATCTTTGTATGCTTACTTGATTTGTAAAATTGTATGATTTAGTGTTCTTGAATTTGATTAGCGCTTAATTTGTGTTCTTGAATATGTTTGATGTGTTAATTATGCTTGATCATGTTGGGGTTGCTAAATGGAAAATTTGGAGTTTCCTACCCCAACATGGTGCCACGGTTTTGACTAGAAATTAGGAGTGTAAATTGGTTTTGTACACAAGTAAAATGAGACTTATGTAATCAAAGATTGAATGATAATATTAAAACTAATGAATGGAAGATTTTGAGGGTTTAATACCCAAGAGGGAAGCCACGGTTTTGAGAGCATTTTTGGCTTGAAAATTGGTTCTTGTACATGATAAATTGAAGCTATAGAATTAAAGATTGAGTGTTAATATTGGAATCTTGAGATGGAAAATTATCAAGGGATTATTAACCTAAATTGAAGCCATGGTTTTGACCTAGTAATGTAGGGAATTGGATTGATCTTGATGAACTCAATTTGAGTGAACTAATATTAAGAAGTTGATACTTAAAATGAAAAAGGGACATTGGACTTTGAAGACTCAATGATGGCCACGGTTTTGAACAATAAGGCAAATGGAATGACCTTGATACATTAAACTTAAGTAAATTGATCTTAAAGAATCAAAACACAAATAAGAAATAAAAAGTGGAACTTAGACGACCTATGAAGCCACGGTTTTGGCATGGACCTTAGGCAATTGGATTGATCTTGTGAGAAATGGAAATTTAAGTGATTAAGTATCAAGTAACCAATACATAATATAGTGGAAGAATGAAACTTTAAAGACTAAAGAAGGCCACGATTTTGGCTTGAAATCATGAGGGATGGAATTGACTTTGGTGAACTAAAATTATAGTGATTTATTAACAAGAAACTATTACATAAAATGGAGAGGAATTGAGATTTTGAGAACTTTGAGGGACCACGGTTTTAGAGAGAAAGATTGAGCTCAAATGATGCCTTGGTGCATCCTTGGAGATTGAGGAATTAGAGATATGCATAATCTTTAATAAAGTGAAGGAATTAAATTGAGTAATGGTATTTGAGAAGACCACGGTTTTTAAAGGGTTATTTGCCCTAATACTTTCATAATTGACCAAAGACTTGAGACTTTGAAAATGAGAATCCATAATAGGGACATTGTGACAATTGATAAACTATGAATACCTAATGATGTTGAGGAATTGAATTTATCCCATGTGGAATAAAAAACTAAGTAATTGGTATCAAGAGACTAGTGCATAATATGGGAAGGAATTTAGAACCTTGAAGGCTTGTGAAGCTAAGGTTTTTAAGGGTTAGTTAACCTAAAGATTTGCATAATTGATCAAGACTTAGATTCTTGGAAATGTTAAACCCTTAATGGGAAATGGCAGTTATGATAAGCCATAAAATATATTGGTATTGAGATTCGACTCTATGTATTGTGAATCCCTGTGAAGGGTTATATATATATATTTGTTGGTTTAATTCTCGATGAGAAATGATTTATTGATATTGAGAATGAATACATGCCCTTGTGGTATTGTATATGATGAATGCATCATTGATAAGCATACATGATTGGACATTGAGTCATCATGCATATGTAATTTGATAATGACTATATACCGTTGTGGTATTGTATATGATGAACACATCATTGATAAACATACATGACTGGACATTGCGTCGTCATGCATATGTATTGTACATGATGAATGAATCATTGATAAACATACATGACTTGACATTGTGTCGTCATGCATATGTATACCTAAGAGTTGAATAACATCTATGTGCGGGTGTGAATAGACTAAGCGTAGGTGCCATATGTTGTTGGCCCTGGGGGCGTCGGGGTGCGGGTGCCTTATCATGGACAGTTGAGAGCTCCTCTGTATCGTGGGGTAGACCGATGAAAACACACCAACGATTCAGAACGCTGTCCTATTTCGCGATTAACTGTTGAGGTGCCACGTATAAGCCATTGATGCGCAAATATTTTATGAGATGAAGCACACTATTTTTAAGGCTAACGATATACTGGCATTACTCCTTGATCATTCACTCTGAAAAGGTTAATGTTTAGCTCCATGGAGTAGGAATTGGTACCATAATGCATTGTGCATCGTTCACTGTCGGTCTCATGAATTGTTGAGTGTAACACCTACCGTAGGGTGCCACATTTATGTTACTTAATTACCCAAATATCCTCAAAGTCATAAAAGGTGATATTGTGATAAAAATACGAGTTGTAAATTTTTTTCTTTCTTCTTTGATAGCAATAAAATAAACTTAGCGGAAAATAAAACTATTATACATCATCACTCATAATTTACATCATATATATATTACAAAAGTGCTGTCAGGATTATTTATATACAGACCTTGTCTCAAAACTACAAACACATTTAAATAATTACACATATATGTCTATATCAGAGTTCAAACTTGCCTAAGTTTAACTAAGTAGCAGACCCCTCAGACGGGTCCTCCTCGGGTTCCTCAGCAGATAGGAATCCGTTATGACGAGTAGCCCTACAGACAGGTGTCCGGGCTGACGATACTATGCTGACTTCCGTTGGGACATAATTTCTAGTATTCCAATGTCGCCTGATATGCAAAGGAAATTCAATGTGAACAAAAATAGTCACACAGAAAAACGGATCCCTGCGAAACAACCTACTAATGCTAACAGTTAGATACCCCTCATAAATAAGTCCTCGCTCATCGGGACTTGTTCTCCATTCTCCAGCTCCTCTGTGAAATTATAGACATACATAGCCGAAGAAACTAGCTCTTGATGTGATACTGTCAAAATTCTGCGTTCCCAGACGTGAGAAGTAGTTCCTCTTCTCTTTCTTGTATCGTTTCTTTCTCAACGTCTTCACCTAATTATAAATACAATATACAAATATATATACAAAGAGGTGAGATCACCTATGCCAATACCAGTATGGTAGCACAGAGATAACATAACAACATACCATATAAACACATCATATTACACATATGGCATCAACATATTATCAATCAAAATTAACATTTAATAATTACAGGAAATGCCATCTACACTAGGCAGATAATTAAAAAAAAATACAATTGTCATAATCAATATTTCACAACTATTATATCTCACAGATGTAAGCATTTATGTTAACACATAGACTCGATTTCCTACTCTATAGAGCTAAACTCAGGTCGGAGAAATTGATCAAAAAGATCTGCCGGTACCACGTGCCTCAGACCAAGTGCTATAATTATATCTTGCACATCTAGCACATACACGATAGTCTTTGTCAGATCTCGATTAAGAATAGTGTCTCAGTCTGGATCATTGGTGTGTTGCATCGGTCTAACCCACGGTACAGAAGAGCTACCAACTGCCCATTGCGAGCAACCTGTACCCCGATGCCCCCAAGGTCAACAAGTGACCTATACTACGCGTATCGCACCCACTCAAGAGGTGTACGTTTCTCTTAGGCAATTAGCCATATATAGTCCATCAGACCATTTTCAATGCATGTGTAATGCATCAATTACCAACCAAAGGTAAATCACATAATTTCTCATACCAGGTGAAAATACTGTTTCATGTTCGTAAAATGTATTAATGCCAATTACAGGCAAACTTCTCAATTTCTTGTATAGTATTCATATACTAATTTTAACTGTGAAGTTTACTGTATAATTAACAGCGAAAACACATTATCGTGTTTTTCTCAATTGCAAAATATTTTTGTCACGTTTTTACAGTCACGTAATATTTTGTTACGTAAACAACAATTTGTAATAATTTTCTATTACGTTTAAAAATCGCGTAACAATTTTCTACTGTATTCTAAATCGCGTAAAAATATTCTTTCATTTTTAAATCGCATAGCGATTTTTCTACAATATTTCAATTGTGTAAAATATTTAAACGCTTTACCAATCACATAGAAATATTTTAACATTTTTCAAATAGCGTAACTTTAAGAATTACGTTTTTAGTTACGTAATTTGTTTTACATTGTTTTTACACTTCGTAAAATATTTCTTAACTTTAAAAATATTATTTTGGGCTTTTCTTACAATAATATAATTTCCTACTTTATTCCCTTCCAATTCTTACTCAAATTTTTTTTTTTCCGTAATATATTTTTCAAAATCACATTTTATTGATTTAATCTTACAAAATCACATTTAGTTAATTTAATTACTGTTTCTAACTTTAGATTTCCTAACATTCTCTAAAACTTAAGAAATAAGTTCTACGTTAGTAAAATTTAAGTTACAGACGTTTCCTTTTATATTTCTAAATCACTTCTAAAAATTAATTATCTTTAAAATAATTTGGGGTTCAAACACTTTCAACCTTTTTTTTCTTTTATTTATGAAAATTCCACTTCACTTAATTGACCAAAAATCTAATTCCCTTTCCAAAATCTTTATATGAAAATTCTTGTATTTCATAATATCAAACATTTCTTCTAAATTGTCAAAACCTTATATATGGCCTTTGAAACTATCAAATATTTTTCTTGTAAATAATCTAATTTCCATTCTTGTTTCTACATAAAATAAATTAATAAAAATATAACTCAAAAATCGTGTGCATTATTTTTGTAAAACAAACCTTTTTGTTTAATTTTCCTTACTTCTCAAATCATTCAATTTTATCATTCATGAAAATATAAATTTTGTGAACACCAAATTTGTTGGTGTCTTTGCCGAAATTTGCTTTAGTTCAAGGACTAAAAATTAACTTCATTGTTCTTGAAAAATTTCAATAAAAACCCTAGTTTTGGAAGCCCAAAATCGTGACCTCCTCCATGGCTTTTGGAGCCAAAATTGCTTATTTCAACATACATCCATCATAATATATTTAACATACATCATCATGCATATTATAAGCATATCACACAAGCAATAAAACCATGCAAAATCATGCAAATCATATGAAACATAAGCAAATAACCAAAGCACATAAACACATACAAATTATTACATAAACATGGATATGAATCCTCACATGGATTCATCAACCACCAAATAGAAAACACATCCCTCACCACCATACTTGGTTGGTGAGATGGATCTCCCTCTTACCTCTTGAAGATCCTCAAAAGTTCCTTACTTTGTATTTTGAACAAGATCTCCACCAACACAAGTTTCTTAAACATGAAACAAACACAAGAAAATTAGTATATCAAGCTTGAATAAGAAGACCCATGGATCAAACATGGTTTAGAACATGAAAAAGAAGAAAAGAAATGAAATTTCCTTACTCTTCATCAATAAAAACCCTAGAACTTGCTCTTGGAAAAAGTCCTTCAAGATGGAAGATTTAGAACTTGCTCCAAACTGCAAAGTGTCTTAGAATGAGGTAGAGATTCAAGAAGTATGGTTGTTTGAAATTAAAGAGTGATGGAAGAGGAATTTGGAGTGCTTGGCCGAATGGTGTTCTTAGGGAGGGAGAATGGAGTTTTCTTTTGTTGGCTTCTTGAAACTTGAGTAAAAAGATGAAGATGTGATAATGTGAAGTGTAGAAATGAATTATTTGGTCTCCTAATTCAACACATGGCCGAAACTTGCATGGAAAGAATGGTCAGAAATTTTGCTAAGTTAGCTTTCTTGAAACATGCAATAATGACCAAGATTGAGATATAATTGGTGTCTTGTGTAACACCCTCCGTAGGGCATCACATTTTAAATAAAATATAAAATCAACTGAAATCATTTTATAAAAGTTTTGATTATTAAAAGATAAATTTTAAAATTTCATTTCGCGGAAATATAGATTTACCGAAAATTATAAGAAAAACTGAAATTAAATTGAATTAATTAATACACATATTATAAGTACCACCAAATATTCATTATAGAAGTAAAACATGTAATTTACAGACTCAGAAAAACAATAGCAAACCCAATGAAGGTTACTACTAATAGCACGGTAACAACACTATCGGAAAAAAAAAAAACCCAACCTACAAGATCCTTGTCTCCACCAATTGCATCCTGTTGAAGTTTGAAGGTCACTCTTCGACGCCGTCACCATCTGAGAATATGGCCTCCAATAGGTTTACTCCGCCTACTATACGATTTTAACAATACAACACAACACAACAATACAATAAAGAGGTGAGATCCCTTTCACCAAGCACTGCATGTACGGTAGCAAAGAATGATTCGAATGACAAAGTCATTCCATACACTGATATCACAATTATAGTCATGTTATCAATTTACAAATATTTCTAATGTGCATATAACCTAATAAAATAAACAAAGCAATAACATTATCGGGATAGATGTAACAATTCATACCATATAAAATATCATAACAAGACAATATAAAAGAAAGATCAAATGTCATAACAACGAGAAATATCACAAATGAAAGGTCACAGATAAAAATATACTAAATAACGACATATAATATCATGGAAAAAAAATATAAGAAATAACCACATCTAAGAAATAACCACATATAAGAAATAACCACATATAAGATCCGAGATAAAAAGATAATAACAACATATGATCATAAGATCACAGATAAAAGATCACAGATAAAAGATCATAGATAAAAGATCATAGATAAAAGATCACAATGTACAGCATATAAACATATGCAAGATGACACAATCCTACTCCATGGAGCTAAACAACAAAGATACCACAGATATCAGAGGGAATGACTCGCAAAATCTATTAGTACCACGGCTGCCCAACCAACTATTCCGTGGTCATACGTTGCGTCTATAGCTCCACATCACTGGGAATTTACCATCCAGGCGTGGGGTAGCTCACTGTCTCACGTCGTGACACTACGGGCAATGTACTACTAGACTTCACAAATCTCAATTAAATATAGTGCATGTCGAGTCAATTAGTGTGCTATCGGTTACCACGGCCCAGCGGAGCGACCGACTGTCCATATATGGAATTCCGTACACTAAAGTCTCCAAGTTCATTAGAACAATGAACCGCACGACGTTTATCGCATCGACAACACGATGTGATTCACCTCGTCAACCAAAATTTACCAAAAATTAGCAAATTACCAAAATACCCTCATAGTATAAAGATAGAAAGCCTGTACGGGTTCTCATTTTTCCGACAGCAAAAACAAATCCTCAAAAGCCTATACGGGTTCTCATTTTCCCGACAGCAAAAACAAATCCTCAAAAGCCTGTACGGGTTCTCATTTTCCCGACAGCATAAAATACAAAAAAATTCCAGAAAATTACTGTTTCGGTCAATCGCGTAGAAATTTTATCGTATTTTCGAAATTTCATCGTTTTTATAAACGTTTTGAAATCGCGTAAATATATTTTTCTGTTTTCAAAATCGCGTAGGATTTTTAATACGTTTTCTCAATCGCGTAAGATTTTTAAATCATTTTCTTGTCCAACTTCCTTAAAATAATCTGTTTAAAACAAAATGTAAATAATATTTAGTACTTTTAAATTACGTAGAATATTTTTCATAGCGTATATTGTCTTTTGCTCATCTTTTATGCCTTATTTGTCTGTTTTTAATAAAAATTGATAGTATTTGATTTAGAAAAATTATAATAATGGTTTTCTAGGTTTACTGTCAAAACTCCTTTTATTTTTATCACAACCAAATAATTATACTTTTGAAAATTACTAACGTGCTTCAAAACACACGGGGAGCTATACGTTAGAAATTTTATAAAGTTACTGTATTTCTTCTTACAGTAAAAATTATTAATATTAACCTCTTAAACTTGATTCTAACCACTTTATTTCTTTAAAACTCATTGTAGAAAATTTACTTTAACTTGTATTGCTTCTTCTTGATTGAAAATAACTTGGAATTAATTTTAGAAATCATGAATATCTAATTTGGCATGTTGGCCGAATTTGATAAAAACTTTAAATTTGATTTCCAAATTATTTTTCACATTCTAAATACATGTTAAATCTCTTGTATTGTCTACATTGATTAAATCATTACCCTAGAAAATAATTTTAGAAATCAAAGTGTTGAAGTTAGACATGTTGGCCGAAAATATAAGGTTATGCCATTTGATTTCCAAATTCATTTTTCTTGATCTAAACAAATGGATATCTTACCAATTCTCCTAGGTTAATTAAATCATATTTTAAGAAAATTAAGAGAACATTTTGGTTCCCCATTTAGATCATGGCCGTGAGCCTTGTTAGTGTGTTCTTTGGAACACTCATACAATCCTTGACATATAGTTCATATCCTATATTTTATCATGCATTTCTAACACATGCAATATTATCAAAGCTTGTAGACATGCAAATTATTACAAACATCAAACAAGAAGGCTACTAACAAATACACAACAACCTACTAACAAACACACAAGTAATAAACACATAAATAATTTACACACATAATCAATCACAATTAGGAAAAACTATAAACAATCAAGTGAATGAATCCTTATGGATTCTTCACCACAACCACAAACATTCCTCACCACCAACACATGGTTGATGAGGGTAATCTCCCTCTTACCTCTTGAAGAACCCTCCAAAGCCATTGTATGTCTCCTTCAAGCAATTCCTCTCCACCAAGAGCTACTTGAAAAATCAAAGAAAATATACAATATTAATATCTAAGGCTTGAGTAAGGAAAACCATGAATCAAAATATGGTTTAAAAGGAAAGAATAAAATCAATAGTGAAGATTTCATAAACTTCACCTTAAAATCCTAAACCTTGAGCTTGGAGAGCAAGGATGAAAATGGATGATTTAAGAAAAACTTCCAACATGAAAGTTCCTTAGAATGGTATGGAGATTCAAGATCTATGGTCATTTAAAATTATTGAAGCTTGGAAGGTGATTTTTGGAGAGTTGGCCGAATTCAAGGGGGGAGAGAAAAAAGAGAAAAATTTGGTTGCTTGATCTTGGTTCTTTGGAGAAAAAAATATAGAAGAGAACAAATGAAATAAATTGATGAAGATTGTCTCCATTTGGGGAGCTTTGGCCGTGAACACAAAGAGAGAAAAGAAAGAAGAAAATTTGAGAGTTTTGCTTGATAGCTTTTGAGAAAGATGAAGACTTTAGGTTAAACAAAAGCAAAGTCTCCTATTTTAGAATGCATGGCCGTAAATGACCTTGAGAGAAAGTGAGAGATATTTGTTTTGCTTCCTCCAAATGCATGGTCACAATTGTATAGGAAATAAGCATGAAATGAATTATTGAATATTGCCTTTCTTAAGGCATTCAATTGCCGTAGAAGCTTGGAGAACAAGAGTAAATTAAAACACTAAAATTGCCTTCTCCACACATGCATTTGCCGTGAATGCATCATGACAAGAAGCCATCAATATTGACTTTGTCATACTTGGTTAATTAATGAGAGATAGGAAAATAGAATTGTGATATTGGCTTTGCAAAGTTGAAATTGCCGTAGAAACAACAAAGAAAAGCCACTAAATTTGACTAGTCTTTCTTTTATTAAATTTGGCATTCTTCATGCATTCCAATAAGCCTTTCTACGTGAATTCACAAAGTGAATTGAATAATTAGAGCAATTCTCTTCTCTTCCACCGTAGCTTCACACAAATTCAAGAAGTCCAATATTTGTTTAAAAGCTTGTTTTCTATTGGTTCTTAAAAATTCAAGCCATTAATTTTGACCAATTTTTATTGGTTAAATATTTGCTAACTTGATTCTTATTGGTTGCTATTTTTGTTGACCAATTTCCTATTGGTGCACATTATATTTTATAGTATACTTTAACCAATGAACAATATTTATTATTTATAAAGCCAGTATCTATTATCCAATGGATAATAAAATACACATAGATTTTTATTTTATATTAACAGAAAGTAGAAATTATTATTAATTATTTTTCTACTACCGACACCCTTGATGAGTCATAAAGCGAGTCATCACAGAGAAATTTCTAGAATATGTGACTCACTACGATGAGTCAGTATGATGAGTCATCGTGGAATTTTCTAGAACGGGTGAGTCAGCATGGCGAGTCAGCGTAGATATTTTCTAGAGCAGATGAGTCAGCATAGCGAGTCACAGTGCTGCGTCACTGACTGCATCAGCATGGCGAGTCATCAAAGAAGCTTCTGGAACTGCTGAGTTGTCACGCCACGTGTCATCGTCCTATTGATCCGTTGCGATGAGTCATAGCCATCAATTTTGACTAACTCCTTATTGGTCCACGTGTACAGCACTTAATGACTAAACGTGGGTCCCGCAAAATATTTCCGGGTCCACTGTCACTTATTTGTACTGACTAATAAAATAATATTATAATAAAATAAAATTATTTTATTTGTGATTAAATCCTAAAAATTAAAAGATTAATTTTAAGCTCATTCAGAATTGGGTTTAGTAAGATCTCCCGCCTCTGAATAATTAAAAACAGATTTTCCCAGTCCGAAAAAATATTATTTTCCTACCCCGGAGCAAATCACACAAAAAGTCCATATAAAATCACAGACAGTAATATTGAGCACTGTATCAAGTAGAAAACAATTAAAAACAGCAAAAACAGCAAAAACAGCACGTTCGGGACGTAATGGTCATTTTCCCATTTTTTCCCACAACGTAGCTAATCATGCAAAACGTTCAAATAAAATTACAGACAGTATTATTTGTCTGTATATCAACCAGAAAAATTAAAACAGCGGATTCAAGAAAAATTTTATTTCACTGTCTTGAAGAAAAATACGTAAAACGATTATATAAAATACCAAACAGTATTATACATCTGTTTTTCACACAAAAAAATTTAAAACAGTAATTTGATAAAATTTTTATTTTACTATATCGAAATAAATCATGTAAAACGACCAAATAAAATAACAAACAGTATTATTTTTTTGTATTTCATACAGAAAAATAAGAAAAAAAAAAAAAAGGGACACAACGGTCTTTTACCCAAAAGTTGGGGTGTTACAACACTCCCCACCAAAAAGAAATTTCGTCCCGAAATTCGTAGTAGTCTCTAAGCAGTCCCTCCGTCTTGTCTTTTAGTTTCCACGTTGCACATCCGTTTACGCCACTCCAGATTAGTATTTTAGTGTGATTCTTCATGATTTCGAGAATAGATCAGAATGTTGTTAATAAAGATAAGGACAATTCTGTCTAAGTAAAGACGAAAGATACTATCCACTACGCTTCCGTTGCGTCACTCTGATCAGTACCACTTGAAATTATCCCCGCCTTCGTACCGTTGCGTTCTTCTGCTTTTGCTTTTAGCTGGAAGTGCCTCACAATTCAAGTTCTCTTTTTCAACAATACTATATCTGATACTTATGACATAATTTTGACTAAAAATATCCCTTCTTTTGCATTTGCAATACATAAAAGGACATTATAAAAATTTAGAAAGAGAAGGTAGAGAAACTATCTGAATTGTCACCAGACATGTCCAACAAAGAATCTGACATTGCCTGATTTTTTTTTTAAAATAAGTTTTTCTGGAACACCAAAGTTTTACTGAAACAATTTACAGGATACGATTAAAGATAACTAATCCATATATAAGATCACATCTATTTCGCGAAAGAGGTAGACAGTTTAGATTAACAGAAAAGTTTGTTTGAGCAACTGGATAATAACAATAGGTTTGGTAACAAAAACAGAAATAGATAAGTCAAAAGGTAATAAAAATATTGATAGCTCTAATCAACTCAAATAGTCAATTAGTCATAAAAGAATGAGTTAGACCAAATGTACGTTTTTCGCAATTGCGGTATATGAAAGATATCATGAAGGCATAGAAATAAGAGATAATAGGAAGAGATGATAGAATCATCCATACCACCGAACCTATCCAATAAAGAAATTGATATGGTACGATGAATTTAAAAGTGAACTTTTTAACTTGAACAACTCAACTCGATAAATCTAATGAGCATGGATGGTTGGAAAATGCCCAATCCATATTTTTAGATTGCTTCGTTTTGAGAAAGAAGCATACAAATTGAATCAACGTAAAAGATTCAATTATTCAATAGACTTAGAATGGTTTAAGCAACTCAAGTCCTCAACCACATGTTCTAGTATCGAAGTAGAAACAATCAGGCCAAAAGAATAATGAAAGCACAGATAACTCTAATTGACCCACATAATTATATGCCATAGAGAAATATGTTACTCTCGGAATTATACAGTATAGTTAAAGAATCACCTTTTTGTGATACAATCTTCTTTGTTTAAGTTCTTCCATTTAAGATGTTTTTGCTCCACTTGAAGAATCGATGCTCCATTCTACTTAAGATGTCAAAGCACGTACTTTACTAACAGATGACTTCGTCTTTGGCGAGATACACTTTTCAGCAAAATGTTCAGGCATCCCACACTCGAAAACAGATGATTTTCCTTTGATTGCACAACTCCTCGTTAGATGATCTTTCTCACACTTTCAACACGTTGGTGCAGATGTCACAGTCTAACTAAACCTGCTACCGCTAGTTCTTCTTCCACAAGATTGTTATTGTTGTTGACTTCCTGATGATCGCGAATACGTTTTTCCACTGGACTTACTTGGCCTTACGATTTCTTCTCCTTCAGAACCAATACGGTCTAACGTTATGAAATTTCGTATTCTAAGATTTATTCCGACTTTGTCCGATCCTAAACCTCGACTATCATTCCTTGCTGCAGAGCAATCCCTCAAATCATGTTGTACTGTTCCTTCAGCTGTTCTTTACCTTGCTTTCATAGTTACAGTCATATTGCCGCTATCGCATCTTGCTTCCTCACGTGCACGTTTACCACAAATCATCATCTTTCTTCAAAGACAGAAGAATCATAGTACAATGGATACCAAAGTAACCATTCTAAAGAAACATTGTCTCCTTTCAGAGTCCAAGCACATAGAGTCACACAACAAAAACAAGACAGACCTAACCACAAACCCCAAAAAGACTCTAACCGTGCTCTGATACCAACTAATGTAACACCCTCCGTAGGGCGTCACATTTTAAATAAAATATAAAATCAACTGAAATCATTTTATAAAAGTTTTGATTATTAAAAGATAAATTTTAAAATTTCATTTCGCGGAAATATAGATTTACCGAAAATTATAAGAAAAAATTGAAATTAAATTGAATTAATTAATACACATAATATAAGTACCACCAAATATTCATTATAGAAGTAAAACATGTAATTTACAGACTCAGAAAAACAGTAGCAAACCCAATGAAGGTTACTACTAATAGCACGGTAACAACACTATCGAAAAAAAAAAAAAAAACCCAACCTACAAGATCCTTGTCTCCACCAATTGCATCCTGTTGAAGTTTGAAGGTCACTCTTCGACGCCGTCACCATCTTCAGAATATGGCCTCCAATAGGTTTACTCCGCCTGCTATACGATTTTAACAATACAACACAACAATACAGTAAAGAGGTGAGATCCCCTTTCACCCATACCAAGATGCAAGACGGTAGCAAAGAATGATTCGAATGACAAAGTCATTCCATACACACAGATATTACAATTATAGTCATGTTATCAATTTACAAATATTTCTAATGTGCATATAACCTAATAAAATAAACAAGCAATAACATTATCGGGATAGATGTAACAATTCATACCATATAAAATATCATAACAAGACAATATAAAAGAAAGATCAAATGTCATAACAATGTAAATATCACAAATGAAAGGTCACGAGATAAAAATATACTAAATAACGACATATAATATCATGGAAAAAAAAAAAAGAAATAACCACATATAAGAAATAACCACATATAAGAAATAACCACATATAAGATCCGAGATAAAAAGATAATAACAACATATGATCATAAGATCACAGATAAAAGATCACAGATAAAAGATCATAGATAAAAGATCATAGATAAAAGATCACAATGTACAGCATATAAACATATGCAAGATGACACAATCCTACTCCATGGAGCTAAACAACAAAGATACCACAGATATCAGAGGGAATGACTCGCAAAATCTATTAGTACCACGGCTGCCCAGCCAACTATTCCGCGGTCATACGTTGCGTCTATAGCTCCACATCACTGGGAATTTACCATCCAGGCGTGGGGTAGCTCACTGTCTCACGTCGTGACACTACGGGCAATTTACTACTAGACTTCACAAATCTCGATTAAATATAGTGCATGTCGAGTCAATTAGTGTGCTATCGGTTACCACGGCCCAGCGGAGCGACCGACTGTCCATATATGGAATTCCGTACGCTAAAGTCTCCAAGTTCATTAGAACAATGAACCGCACTACGTTTATCGCATCGACAACACGATGTGATTCACCTCGTCAACCAAAATTTACCAAAAATTAGCAAATTACCAAAATACCCTCATGGTATAAAGATAGAAAGCCTGTACGGGTTCTCATTTTTCCGACAGCAAAAACAAATCCTCAAAAGCCTGTACGGGTTCTCATTTTCCCGACAGCAAAAACAAATCCTCAAAAGCCTGTACGGGTTCTCATTTTCCCGACAGCATAAAATACAAAAAAATTCCAGAAAATTACTGTTTCGGTCAATCGCGTAGAAATTTTATCGTATTTTCGAAATTTCATCGTTTTTATAAACGTTTTGAAATCGCGTAAATATATTTTTCTGTTTTCAAAATCGCGTAGGATTTTTAATACGTTTTCTCAATCGCGTAAGATTTTTAAATCATTTTCTTGTCCAACTTCCTTAAAATAACTGTTTAAAACAAACAGAAATAATATTTAGTACTTTTAAATTACGTAGAATATTTTTCATAGCGTATACTGTCTTTTGCTCATCTTTTCTGCCTTATTTGTCTGTTTTTAATAAAAATTGATAGTATTTGATTTAGAAAAATTATAATAATGGTTTTCTAGGTTTACTGTCAAAACTCCTTTTATTTTTATCACAACCAAATAATTATACTTTTGAAAATTACTAACGTGCTTCAAAACACACGGGGAGCTATACGTTAGAAATTTTATAAAGTTACTGTATTTCTTCTTACAGTAAAAATTATTAGTATTAACCTCTTAAACTTGATTCTAACCACTTTATTTCTTTAAAACTCATTGTAGAAAATTTACTTTAACTTGTATTGCTTCTTCTTGATTGAAAATAACTTGGAATTAATTTTAGAAATCATGAATATCTAATTTGGCATGTTGGCCGAATTTGATAAAAACTTTGCATTTGATTTCCAAATTATTTTTCACATTCTAAATACATGTTAAATCTCTTGTATTGTCTACATTGATTAAATCATTACCCTAGAAAATAATTTTAGAAATCAAAGTGTTGAAGTTAGACATGTTGGCCGAAAATATAAGGTTATGCCATTTGATTTCCAAATTCATTTTTCTTGATCTAAACAAATGGATATCTTACCAATTCTCCTAGGTTAATTAAATCATATTTTAAGAAACTTAAGAGAATATTTTGGTTCCCCATTTGGATCATGGTCGTGAGCCTTGTTAGTGTGTTCTTTGGAACACTCATACAATCCTTGACATATTGTTCATATCCTATATTTTATCATGCATTTCTAACACATGTAATATTATCAAAGCTTGTAGGCATGCAAATTATTACAAACATCAAACAAGAAGGCTACTAACAAATACACAACAACGTACTAACAAACACAAAATTAACAAACACACAAGTAATAAACACATAAATAATTTACACACATAATCAATCACAATTAGGAAAAACTATAAACAATCAAGTGAATGAATCCTTATGGATTCTTCACCACAACCACAAACATTCCTCACCACCAACACATGGTTGATGAGGGTAATCTCCTCTTACCTCTTGAAGAACCCTCCAAAGCCATTGTATGTCTCCTTCAAGCAATTCCTCTCCACCAAGAGCTACTTGAAAAATCAAAGAAAACATACAATATTAATATCTAAGGCTTGAGTAAGGAAAACCATGAATCAAAATATGGTTTAAAAGGAAAGAATAAAATCAATAGTGAAGATTTCATAAACTTCACCTTAAAATCCTAAACCTTGAGCTTGGAGAGCAAGGATGAAAATGGATGATTTAAGAAAAACTTCCAACATGAAAGTTCCTTAGAATGGTATGGAGATTCAAGATCTATGGTCATTTAAAATTATTGAAGCTTGGAAGGTGATTTTTGGAGAGTTGGCCGAATTCAAGGGGGGAGAGAAAAAGGAGAAAAATTTGGTTGCTTGATCTTGGTTCTTTGGAGAAAAAATATAGAAGAGAACAAATGAAATAAATTGATGAAGATTGTCTCCATTTGGGGAGCTTTGGCCGTGAACACAAAGAGAGAAAAGAAAGAAGAAAATTTGAGAGTTTTGCTTGATAGCTTTTGAGAAAGATGAAGACTTTAGGTTAAACAAAAGCAAAGTCTCCTATTTTAGAATGCATGGCCGTAAATGACCTTGAGAGAAAGTGAGAGATATTTGTTTTGCTTCCTCCAAATGCATGGTCACAATTGCATAGGAAATAAGCATGAAATGAATTATTGAATATTGCCTTTCTTAAGGCATTCAATTGCCGTAGAAGCTTGGAGAACAAGAGTAAATTAAAACACTAAAATTGCCTTCTCCACACATGCATTTGCCGTGAATGCATCATGACAAGAAGCCATCAATATTGACTTTGTCATACTTGGTTAATTAATGAGAGATAGGAAAATAGAATTGTGATATTGGCTTTGCAAAGTTGAAATTGCCGTAGAAACAACAAAGAAAAGCCACTAAATTTGACTAGTCTTTCTTTTATTAAATTTGGCATTCTTCATGCATTCCAATAAGCCTTCTACGTGAATTCACAAAGTGAATTGAATAATTAGAGCAATTCTCTTCTCTTCCACCGTAGCTTCACACAAATTCAAGAAGTCCAATATTTGTTTAAAAGCTTGTTTTCTATTGGTTCTTAAAAATTCAAGCCATTAATTTTGACCAATTTTTATTGGTTAAATATTTACTAACTTGATTCTTATTGGTTGCTATTTTTGTTGACCAATTTCCTATTGGTGCACATTATATTTTATAGTATACTTTAACCAATGAACAATATTTATTATTTATAAAGCCAGTATCTATTATCCAATGGATAATAAAATACACATAGATTTTTATTTTATATTAACGAGTAGAAATTATTATTAATTATTTTTCTACTATCGATTACCCTTGATGAGTCATAAAGCGAGTCATCACAGAGAAATTTCTAGAATATGTGACTCACTATGATGAGTCAAGATGATGAGTCATCGTGGAATTTTCAGAACGGGTGAGTCAAGACATGTAAGCGAGGCAGTAGATATTTTCTAGAGATGAGATGAGCATAGCGAGTCTTGTCTTCCATCACTTGATCGCATCAAGATGGTGAGTCATCGAAGAAGCTTCTGGAACTGCTGAGTTGTCACGCCACATGTCATCGTCCTATTGATCCGTTGCGATGAGTCATAGCCATCAATTTTGACTAACTCCTTATTGGTCCACGTGTACAAGACTTAATGACTAAACGTGGGTCCCGCAAAATATTTCCGGTCCATCATTCACTTATTTGTACCGACTAATAAAATAATATTATAATAATGTAAAATTATTTTATTTGACATTAAATCCTAAAAATTAAAAGATTAATTTTAAGCTCATTCAATTGGGTTTAGTAAGATCCCCCGCCTCCGAATAATTAAAAACAGATTTTCCGGTCCGAAAAAATATTATTTTCCTACCCCGGAGCAAATCACACAAAAAGTCCATATAAAATCACGACGGTAATATTGAAGATCGTATCAAGTAGAAAACAATTAAAAACAGAAAAAACAAAGACGACGTTCGGGACGTAATGGTCATTTTCCCATTTTTTCCCACAACGTAGCTAATCATGCAAAACGTTCAAATAAAATTACAGACAATATTATTTGTCTCGTATATCAACCAGAAAAAATTAAAACAATGGATTCAAGAAAAATTTTATTTCTTTGTCTTGAAGAAAAATACGTAAAACGATTATATAAAATACCAAACAAGATTATACATCTGTTTTTCACACAAAAAAATTTAAAACAGTAATTTGATAAAATTTTTATTTTACTGTATCGAAATAAATCATGTAAAACGACCAAATAAAATAACAAACAGTATTATTTTTTTGTATTTCATACAGAAAAACAAGAAACAGCAAAACAGGGACACAACGGTCTTTTACCCAAAAGTTGGGGTGTTACAACACTCCCCACCAAAAAGAAATTTCGTCCCCGAAATTCTTAGCAGTCTCTAAACAGTCCCTCCGTCTTGTCTTTTAGTTTCCACGTTGCACATCCGTTTACGCCACTCCAGATTAGTATTTTAGTGTGATTCTTCATGATTTCGAGAATAGATCAGAATGTTGTTAATAAAGATAAGGACAATTCTGTCTAAGTAAAGACGAAAGATACTATCCACTACGCTTCCGTTGCGTCACTCTAATCAGTACCACTTGAAATTATCCCCGCCTTCGTACCGTTGCATTCTTCTGCTTTTGCTTTTAGCTGGAAGTGCCTCACAATTCAAGTTCTCTTTTTCAACAATACTGTATCTGATACTTATGACATAATTTTGACTAAAAATATCCCTTCTTTTGCATTTGCAATACATAAAAGGACATTATAAAAATTTAGAAAGAGAAGGTAGAGAAACTATCTGAATTGTCACCAGACATGTCCAACAAAGAATCTGACATTGCCTGATTTTTTTTTTTAAATAAGTTTTTCTGGAACACCAAAGTTTTACTGAAACAATTTACAGGATACGATTAAAGATAACTAATCCATATATAAGATCACATCTATTTCGCGAAAGAGGTAGACAGTTTAGATTAACAGAAAAGTTTGTTTGAGCAACTGGATAATAACAATAGGTTTGGTAACAAAAGCAGAAATAGATAAATCAAAAGGTAACAAAGGTATTGATAGCTCTAATCAACTAATATAGTCAATTAGTCATATAAGAATGAGTTAGACCAAATGTACGTTTTTCGCAATTGCGGTATATGAAAGATATCATGAAGGCATAGAAATAAGAGATGATAGAAAGAGATGATAGAATCATCCATACCACCAAACCTATCCAATAAAGAAATTGATATGGTACGATGAATTTAAAAGTGAACTTTTTAACTTGAACAACTCAACTGATAAATCTAACAGAGCATGGATGGTTGGAAAATGCCCAATCCATATTTTTAGATTGCTTCTGTTTTGAGAAAGAAGCATACAAATTGAATCAACAGAAAAGATTCAATTATTCAATAGACTTAGAATGGTTTAAGCAACTCAAGTCCTCAACCACATGTTCTAGTATCAGAAGTAGAAACAATCAGACCAAAAGAATAATGAAAGCACAGATAACTCTAATTGACCCACATAATTATATGCCATAGAGAAATATGTTACTCTCGGAATTATACAGTATAGTTAAAGAATCACCTTTTTGTGATACAATCTTCTTTGTTTAAGTTCTTCCAATTAAGATGTTTTTGCTCCACTTGAAGAATCGATGCTCCATTCTACTTAAGATGTCAAAGCACGTACTTTACTAACAGATGACTTCGTCTTTGGCGAGATACACTTTTCAGCAAAATGTTCAGGCATCCCACACTCGAAAACAGATGATTTTCCTTTGATTGCACAACTCCTCGTTAGATGATCTTTCTCACACTTTCAACACGTTGGTGCAGATGTCACAGTCTAACTAAACCTGCTACCGCTAGTTCTTCTTCCACAAGATTGTTATTGTTGTTGACTTCCTGATGATCGCGAATACGTTTTTCCACTGGACTTACTTGGCCTTACGATTTCTTCTCCTTCAGAACCAATACGGTCTAACGTTATGAAATTTCGTATTCTAAGATTTATTCTGACTTTGTCCGATCCTAAACCTCGACTATCATTCCTTGCTGCAGAGCAATCCCTCAAATCATGTTGTACTGTTCCTTCAGCTGTTCTTTACCTTGCTTTCATAGTTACAGCCATATTGCCGCTATCGCATCTTGCTTCCTCACGTGCACGTTTACCACAAATCATCGTCTTTCTTCAAAGACAGAAGAATCATAGTACAATGGATACCAAAGTAACCATTCTAAAGAAACATTGTCTCCTTTCAGAGTCCAAGCACATAGAGTCACACAACAAAAACAAGACAGACCTAACCACAAACCCCAAAAAGACTCTAACCGTGCTCTGATACCAACTAATGTAACACCCTCCGTAGGGCGTCACATTTTAAATAAAATATAAAATCAACTGAAATCATTTTATAAAAGTTTTGATTATTAAAAGATAAATTTTAAAATTTCATTTCGCGAAAATATAGACTTACCGAAAATTATAAGAAAAAAACGAAATTAAATTGAATTAATTAATACACATAATATAAGTACCACCAAATATTCATTATAGAAGTAAAACATGTAATTTACAGACTCTAAAAAAACAAGTAGCAAACCCAATGAAGGTTACTACTAATAGCACGCAGTAACAACACTATCGGGAAAAAAAAAAAAACCCAACCTACAAGATCCTTGTCTCCACCAATCGCATCCTGTTGAAGTTTGAAGGTCACTCTTCGACGCCGTCACCATCTTCAGAATATGGCCTCCAATAGGTTTACTCTACCGCTATACGATTTTAACAATACAACACAACAATACAAGAAAGAGGTGAGATCCCCTTTCACCAAGCAGTGACGGTAGCAAAGAATGATTCGAATGACAAAGTCATTCCATACACACAGATATCACAATTATATAGTCATGTTATCAATTTACAAATATTTCTAATGTGCATATAACCTAATAAAATAAACAAACAATAACATTATCGGGATAGATGTAACAATTCATACCATATAAAATATCATAACAAGACAATATAAAAGAAAGATCAAATGTCATAACAAATGTAAATATCACAAATGAAAGGTCACAGATAAAAATATACTAAATAACGACATATAATATCATGGAAAAAAAAAAAAGAAATAACCACATATAAGAAATAACCACATATAAGAAATAACCACATATAAGATCCGAGATAAAAAGATAATAACAACATATGATCATAAGATCACAGATAAAAGATCACAGATAAAAGATCATAGATAAAAGATCATAGATAAAAGATCACAATGTACAGCATATAAACATATGCAAGATGACACAATCCTACTCCATGGAGCTAAACAACAAAGATACCACAGATATCAGAGGGAATGACTCGCAAAATCTATTAGTACCACGGCTGCCCAGCCAACTATTCCGCGGTCATACGTTGCGTCTATAGCTCCACATCACTGGGAATTTACCATCCAGGCGTGGGGTAGCTCACTGTCTCACGTCGTGACACTACGGGCAATGTACTACTAGACTTCACAAATCTCGATTAAATATAGTGCATGTCGAGTCAATTAGTGTGCTATCGGTTACCACGGCCCAGCGGAGCGACCGACTGTCCATATATGGAATTCCGTACACTAAAGTCTCCAAGTTCATTAGAACAATGAACCGCACTACGTTTATCGCATCGACAACACGATGTGATTCACCTCGTCAACCAAAATTTACCAAAAATTAGCAAATTACCAAAATACCCTCATGGTATAAAGATAGAAAGCTCTCAGACAGGTTCTCATTTTTCCGACAAAGAAAAACAAATCCTCAAAAGCCTCGTACGGGTTCTCATTTTCCGACAAAGATAAAATACAAAAAAATTCCGAGAAAATTACTGTTTCGGTCAATCGCGTAGAAATTTTATCGTATCGTATTTTCAAATTTCATCGTTTTTATAAACGTTTTGAAATCGCGTAAATATATTTTTCTCGTTTTCAAAATCGCGTAGGATTTTTAATACGTTTTCTCAATCGCGTAAGATTTTTAAATCATTTTCTTGTCCAACTTCCTTAAAATAATCTGTTTAAAACAAACAGAAATAATATTTAGTACTTTTAAATTACGTAGAATATTTTTCATAGCGTATCTTGTCTTTTGCTCATCTTTTCTCATTTTATTTGTCTGTTTTTAATAAAAATTGATAGTATTTGATTTAGAAAAATTATAATAATGGTTTTCTAGGTTTCTTGTCAAAACTCCTTTTATTTTTATCACAACCAAATAATTATACTTTTGAAAATTACTAACGTGCTTCAAAAACACACGAGGAGCTATACGTTAGAAATTTTATAAAGTTACTCGTATTTCTTCTTACAAAAAAATTATTAGTATTAACCTCTTAAACTTGATTCTAACCACTTTATTTCTTTAAAACTCATTGTAGAAAATTTACTTTAACTTGTATTGCTTCTTCTTGATTGAAAATAACTTGGAATTAATTTTAGAAATCATGAATATCTAATTTGGCATGTTGGCCGAATTTGATAAAAACTTTGCATTTGATTTCCAAATTATTTTTCACATTCTAAATACATGTTAAATCTCTTGTATTGTCTACATTGATTAAATCATTACCCTAGAAAATAATTTTAGAAATCAAAGTGTTGAAGTTAGACATGTTGGCCGAAAAATATAAGGTTATGCCATTTGATTTCCAAATTCATTTTTCTTGATCTAAACAAATGGATATCTTACCAATTCTCCTAGGTTAATTAAATCATATTTTAAGAAAATTAAGAGAACATTTTGGTTCCCCATTTAGATCATGGCCGTGAGCCTTGTTAGTGTGTTCTTTGGAACACTCATACAATCCTTGACATATTGTTCATATCCTATATTTTATCATGCATTTCTAACACATGCAATATTATCAAAGCTTGTAGACATGCAAATTATTACAAACATCAAACAAGAAGGCTACTAACAAATACACAACAACCTACTAACAAACACAAAATTAACAAACACACAAGTAATAAACACATAAATAATTTACACACATAATCAATCACAATTAGGAAAAACTATAAACAATCAAGTGAATGAATCCTTATGGATTCTTCACCACAACCACAAACATTCCTCACCACCAACACATGGTTGATGAGGGTAATCTCCTCTTACCTCTTGAAGAACCCTCCAAAGCCATTGTATGTCTCCTTCAAGCAATTCCTCTCCACCAAGAGCTACTTGAAAAATCAAAGAAAACATACAATATTAATATCTAAGGCTTGAGTAAGGAAAACCATGAATCAAAATATGGTTTAAAAGGAAAGAATAAAATCAATAGTGAAGATTTCATAAACTTCACCTTAAAATCCTAAACCTTGAGCTTGGAGAGCAAGGATGAAAATGGATGATTTAAGAAAAACTTCCAACATGAAAGTTCCTTAGAATGGTATGGAGATTCAAGATCTATGGTCATTTAAAATTATTGAAGCTTGGAAGGTGATTTTTGGAGAGTTGGCCGAATTCAAGGGGGAGAGAAAAAGGAGAAAAATTTGGTTGCTTGATCTTGGTTCTTTGGAGAAAAAAATATAGAAGAGAACAAATGAAATAAATTGATGAAGATTGTCTCCATTTGGGGAGCTTTGGCCGTGAACACAAAGAGAGAAAAGAAAGAAGAAAATTTGAGAGTTTTGCTTGATAGCTTTTGAGAAAGATGAAGACTTTAGGTTAAACAAAAGCAAAGTCTCCTATTTTAGAATGCATGGCCGTAAATGACCTTGAGAGAAAGTGAGAGATATTTGTTTTGCTTCCTCCAAATGCATGGTCACAATTGCATAGGAAATAAGCATGAAATGAATTATTGAATATTGCCTTTCTTAAGGCATTCAATTGCCGTAGAAGCTTGGAGAACAAGAGTAAATTAAAACACTAAAATTGCCTTCTCCACACATGCATTTGCCGTGAATGCATCATGACAAGAAGCCATCAATATTGACTTTGTCATACTTGGTTAATTGTTGAATTAGATAGGAAAATAGAATTGTGATATTGGCTTTGCAAAGTTGAAATTGCCGTAGAAACAACAAAGAAAAGCCACTAAATTTGACTAGTCTTTCTTTTATTAAATTTGGCATTCTTTATGCATTCCAATAAGCCTTCTACGTGAATTCACAAAGTGAATTGAATAATTAGAGCAATTCTCTTCTCTTCCACCGTAGCTTCACACAAATTCAAGAAGTCCAATATTTGTTTAAAAGCTTGTTTTCTATTGGTTCTTAAAAATTCAAGCCATTAATTTTGACCAATTTTTATTGGTTAAATATTTGCTAACTTGATTCTTATTGGTTGCTATTTTTGTTGACCAATTTCCTATTGGTGCACATTATATTTTATAGTATACTTTAACCAATGAACAATATTTATTATTTATAAAGCCAGTATCTATTATCCAATGGATAATAAAATACACATAGATTTTTATTTTATATTAACAGAGTAGAAATTATTATTAATTATTTTTCTACTACATGATTACCCTTGATGAGTCATAAAGCGAGTCATCACAGAGAAATTTCTAGAATATGTGACTCACTACGATGAGTCAAGATGATGAGTCATCGAATTTTCTAGAACGGGTGAGTCGACATGGCGAGTCGGCGTAGATATTTTCTAAAGCGGATGAGTCAAGATAATGCGAGTCACAAGTCATTTGCATCATCGATCTGCATCATCGTCACATGGCGAGTCATCGAAGAAGCAGGCTGGCGAGTTGTCACGCCACATGTCATCGCCCTATTGATCCGTTGCGATGAGTCATAGCCATCAATTTTGACTAACTCCTTATTGGTCCACGTACATGAAGACTTAATGACTAAACGTGGGTCCCGCAAAATATTTCCGGGTCCATCATGTCACTTATTTGTATCGACTAATAAAATAATATTATAATAATATAAAATTATTTTATTTGACAGTTAAATCCTAAAAATTAAAAGATTAATTTTAAGCTCATTCAGAATTGGGTTTAGTAAGATCCCCCGCCTCTGAATAATTAAAAACAGATTTTCCCGGTCTGGAAAAATATTATTTTCCTACCCCGGAGCAAATCACACAAAAAGTCTATATAAAATCACAGACAGTAATATTGAGCATTGTATCAAGTAGAAAACAATTAAAAACAACAAAAACAGCACGTTCGGGACGTAATGGTCATTTTTCTATTTTTTCCCACAACGTAGCTAATCATGCAAAACGTTCAAATAAAGTTACAGACAGTATTATTTGTCTGTATATCAACCAGAAAAATTAAAACAGCGGATTCAAGAAAAATTTTATTTCACTGTCTTGAAGAAAAATACGTAAAACGATTATATAAAATACCAAACAATATTATACATCTGTTTTTTTCACACAAAAAATTTAAAACAGTAATTTGATAAAATTTTTATTTTACTGTATCGAAACAAATCATGTAAAACGACCAAATAAAATAACAAACAGTATTATTTTTTTGTATTTCACACAGAAAAACAAGAAACAACAAAACAGGGACACAACGGTCTTTTACCCAAAAGTTGGGGTGTTACATCTTGAAACTTGGCTATTGTCTTAAGCCTCCAAAATCGTCCCCCCCATCCATGCACTCTTCAAATGTGACAAATCTCCTAGCCATCATTATTTGAAGTATTCCTAACCATTGATCAGTTCGATGGTTAGGATTAAGGTAGACTTTAGGTGTAGCTTTAGATTAGAAGACTTGATATAGGCCATTGGATCTTTCTCCTTTAAATCTTAGCCCTTAGATGTGTCTCCAAAATGAAGGGTCAAGATCACTCCTTCTTACTTTACACCCAATGGTCATAAATGGTCTTTGTCACTTTTTAAGACTAAATCTTCACCATTGATTAAATCTTCATCCAATGGTCATAAATGGTCCTTGTTACTTTACAAGACCAAATCCCCACCGTAGATTAAATCCACATCCAACAGTCATAAAGGATCCTTGCCATTTTATAAGATTAAATCTCCACCCTTAATCTAATTTCCATCTAACGGTTATAAATGATCTTATTCACTTTTAAGATTAAATCTCCACCGTTGATGAAATCAAGATCAAGTCTCTAACGTTGATTAAATCGATGGTGGATATCCAAACCACCAATATTGATTTAACAGTATAATATTTATTTTTACCTGCTATTATCCTACGAATAATATTTTTACTATATTTTTATCGTCTTTTTTATTGTCAGATAATTAAATACAGTGCAAACACAGTAAAAGAAAATTTTAAAAACTGTTTCCGGATTCAGGTTTAGTAAGATCCCCTGTCTCCATCTCAACAGTATAAATTTTTCTATGCGTAGAAAATTTTTCACTTTGCGGGACCCACTTGGGCCCACGTATGGCCACATGGGCCCACATACACGCCTGGGCCCACAAACAGTAAAAAAATTTTCATAATCATCCACAAAATCATAAAAATTAGAAAATTCACAAATATCAAATCAGATTACGTAAAATAATTAAGACTTTTTAGTAATAATTAAATTATGTAAAAAAATTTTGGCCCGAAAATTATTATTTTCCTGACACAGAGCAAATCACACAGAATGATCAAATATACAGACGGAATATTCAAAATAATTTTACAGCACACAGAAATCACTAAACAGTATAATTCTGTTAACTGTCAAAATTACTGTCTATTAAATAGAGAGTTTGGGGTGTTACAATACTCCCCCTCTAAAAAGAAGTTTCGTCCTCGAAACTTAATAAACTTGACTTCACACCTTCAGAATAAATATGGATATTGTTCTTTTATCTTTTCTTCTAGTTCCCATGTGGCTTCTCCATTTACATCATTCCAAACGATTTTAACCAATGAAATTTTCTTACCTCAAAGTTGTTTGGTTCTTCGATCTTTAATCTTGACTAGAAATGTTTCATAGGTTAAATTTTCCTTCAGCTGTACTATGTCTGGCTCAATAACATGAGTAGGATCAGAAATATATTTTCGTAGTTGTGATACGTGAAATACATTGTGAAGATTTGACAGAAAAGGTGGTAATACAATCTGATATGCCACCGGACCTACCTGACGTAAAATCTGATACGACCCAATAAATTTTGGAGTGAGCTTCTTAGATTTAAGCACTCGCCCAACACCCGTCATAGGCGTCACTCGCAAAAATACATGGTCACCTTCTTCAAACTCAAGAGATTTTCTCCTTTTATCAGCATAACTCTTTTACCGAGTTTGGGTCACTCTCATTTTATCTTGAATCATCTTCACTTTCTCAGTTGTCTGTTGGACAATCTCTGGTCCTAACACAGCACTCTCACCGTCTTGATACCAACATAACGGTGTTCTGGTTCGTCTCCCATACAATGCTTCATAGGGTGCCATCCCTATACTTGAATTGAAACTGTTGTTATATGTGAATTCTATCAATGACAAGAATTCATCCCAACCTCCAGTTTGCTCCAGTACACAAGCTCTCAATAAATCTTCTAGAGACTGAATTGTTCTTTCTGACTGACCATCTGTTTGTGGATGGTAAGCAGAACTCAAACGTAGCTTTGTTCCCATTGCTTCTTGCAAACTATTCCAAACTCTTGACGTAAACCTTGGATCACGATCTGAAATAATACTAGTTGGTACACCATGAAGCCTAACAATTTCACCGATGTACAATTGGGTCAACCTCTCTATTGAGTACTTAAGATTAATCGACAAAAAGTGCGCTGACTTAGTAAGCCGATCAACAATTACCCAAATAGCATCATAACCCTTTCGAGTTTTTGGTAAACCTGTCACAAAATCCATTGCTATGTCATCCCATTTCCACTCAGGAATAGGCAATGGTTGCAACATTCTCGAAGGTCTTTGATGTTCCACCTTAGCCTTCTGACAAACTAAACAGGATGATACATACTCTACAACATCTTTCTTCATTCCTTGCCACTAATATAATTATTTTAAATCCTGGTACATCTTTGTAGCTCCTGGATGCATACTCAGTTTACTCTTGTGAGCTTCATCCAAAATCATTCTCCTAAGTTCTTGATTATTGGGCACGCAAACCCTTCCTTTGAACTTTAGAATCCCATCAACACCTTCATTAAATTCTATCTCTGCTCCCTGATTCCTTGCTTCTTTTACTTCTTGTAAGTATTGGTCACTGGCTTGTCCTTCACGGATTCTATCCATCAAATCATTTTAAATGGTGATCATGTTTACACACAGCTTTCCTGGCGTTAATTTTACCGACAATCGCATATCCCAGAATTCTTCTACCAACTCTTTTTCTTTGATCATCAAAGAAGAAACACGAAGTGCTTTTCTACTCAATGCATCTACTACCACATTCGCTTTTCTAGGATGATACTGCAATTGAAAATCATAATCCTTCAAAAATTCTAACCAACGCCTTTGCCTCATGTTTAACTCTCTTTGGTCAAACAGATACTTTAAACTTTTATGATCACTAAAAACAGTGAACGTAGCTCCATAGAGAAAATGCCTCCAAATTTTTAAAGTAAACACCACTGCCGCCAACTCTAAATCATGAGTCCGATAATTTTTTTCATGCACCTTCAACTGCCTTGAAGCATAAGCTACAACCTTCAGATTTTGCATAAGTACACAACCTAATCCTTGATACGAAGTATCACAATATACTTCGAAAGGTTCGTTTGGATCAGGTAGAATCAATACCGGCGAAGTAGTCAATCGCCTTTTCAACTCTTGAAAACTTTCTTTGCATGCATCAGTCCATACGAACGGTTGATTCTTTCATGTAAGTTGGGTAAGAGGTCCTGCTATTTTGGAAAAACCCTCAATAAACCTCCAATAGTAACTTGCTAATATGATAAAACTACAGATTTCCATTATAGTCTTTGGTCTTTGCCATTCCAAAACTGTCTCCACCTTTGAAGCATCAACTTTAATTCCTTCTTTTGATATTACGTGTCCCAAAAATTGAACTTCGCTCAACCAAAATTCACATTTGGACAACTTGGCATAAAGCTTATTCTCCTTTAATATCTGAAGAACCACTCTGAGATGTTCAGCATGCTCCTCCTGATTTCGAGAATAGATCAAAATGTCATCAATAAAGACAATAACAAACTTGTCCAAGTATGAACGAAAAATTCTATTCATGAAGTCCATGAATATAGCTGGTGTATTTATCACACCGAATGGCATCACAAGATACTCGTAATGCCCATAGCACGTCCGGAATGCAGTCTTGGGAATATCCTTCACTTTCACACATATCTGGGATACCCAGAACGTAGATCAATCTTGGAAAATATTGCGGCTCCTCGCAATTGATCCATCAGATCATCTATCCTTGGAAGTGGATATTTATTCTTAATCGTAACCTTGTTCAATTGCCGATAGTCTACACATAGACGAGAAGTCCTGTCCTTCTTCTTTACCAATACTGGAGCTCCCTATGGTGACACACTAGGTCTCATGAATTACTTCTCCAATAAATCCTCCAGCTGTTTCTTAAGCTCTGCCAATTCTTCCGGCGACATCCGATAGGGCGCAATGGATATAGGTCCAGCACCAGGTACTAAATCAATAGAAAACTCAATTTCCATTACTGGTAGTAGTCCAGGTATATCTTCAGGAAATTCATTGACCATGAAAATATCTTTCAAGACATCTTTACATTGAACCTCCAAAGAAGACAATAATAGATACCCATGATCTCCTTCCTTCAAACAAGCTTCCACTTGAGTTGCCGTTAGGAATCTAGGATCTTTAGCCTCAGGGAATACTAACATCTTATTCGAACAATCAATTAGATGACAACCAATCTATTCCTAAGATTACATTAATCTTAGAAAGAGGCAAACAGATCAAATCCACATAAAATGTTTTATTCCTATCACAAACAGGACAATTCAGGCATACTTTTGAAGTAATCACAGACTTATCAGTAGGAGTAGCAACACTTAAATCATATGGCAATGCAGTCACAGTCAAACCCAAATGCTCCATGCAATCACATGCAATGAAAGAATGCATTGCTCCTGAATCATAAAGTACGGTTAAAGGATTACCTTTAATAGCACACTCCTCCATTATCAAGTCCTCTGATTTCACGGCCTCTTCTCCACTCATTGTATATACGCGACCACTCGCCTGCGGCCTTGCAATTTGGACATTTCCCACAGATGGTTCTTTTTTTATCTAATCACATTCCTTTGAGAAATGACCAGGCTTTCCACATCTAAAATAGACTACACTTTTATGTTGACAGTCCTTGGTGTGATGATCCTTCCCACACTTGAAACATCTAATTGGGGAAGTCCCAGCTTGACTTGCCTTATTCCCACTAGAGCTTCCTCCAACAGACTACTGCTTATTCTGACCTCCAGCCAGTCTTGCATATGGTTTCTATTGATAACGATTTCCTTTGCTACCTTTTCCTTTTTGGAACTGCGTGGGTCCAAAATTCTTATTCCTTCCCGCTCGTTGATGATCAATCTCTTCAACTTTACGACACTTATCAATCAATGTTGGAAATTGATTAATCTCCAGAGTAGCCACTGCTCTTTTTAGGTCCAGCTTCAACCCTTCTTCAAATTTTTTGCATTTCCAGCCCTCATCTGGGTTCATCTGTAAATATCTCAAAAACTGAGACAGACTTTCAAATTTTGCCGCATAGTCACTTATGGACATCAACCCTTGTCGTAAACTCAGAAATTCCATTTCCTTCATATGTCTCACACTTGCTGGAAAATATTTCTGCAGAAATTTTTGCTTAAAAGGTTGCCATGTCACAATCCTTCCTTCAGCTTCTAACAGTCTTCGGGCTCCTGCCCACCAACGTTCACCATCTCCTACCAGCACAAACGTTGCTAACGTAAGCTTCCGTTCATCAGCACAACCTATACCATCAAATATCTTTTCAAGTTCTTGGATCCAAAGTTCAGCCTTCTCTAGGTCAAACTCTCCACAGAACTTCGGTGGATTATTCCTTTGAAACTCTGATAAACTGTGAACGTCTTCATTAGCCCTTTGATTTTGCTGTACAATCACTTCAGCCATTCTTTGCATTGCTACTACAGCTGCAGCCATATTGAAATTATCATCCCCATTAAGTTCCATATCTGTTCTATTATTCCCACGTCCACGTCCTCGTCCAGTCATTACTTTTTCCCTACTCAAACTGAACAACACAAGAAAGTTAAAACCCATCTTCAGACCAAGAAACCACTAACAGAGAATCACACAACACAAACAAGACAAACCTAACCACAAACCCCAAAAGACTCTAACTTGGGCTCTGATACCAACTAATGTAACACCCACCGTAGGGTGCCATATTTGTGTTACTTAATACCCAAACACCCTCAAAGTCATAAAATGTGATGTTGTGATAAAAATACGAGTTGTAAATTGTTTTCTTTCTTCTTTGATAACAATAAATAAACTTAGCGGAAAATAAAACTATTATACATCATCACTCATAATTTACATCATATATATATTACAAATGTGCTGTCAGGATTATTTATATACAGACCATGTCTCAAAACTACAAACACACTTAAATAATTACACACATATGTTTATATCATAGTTCAAACTTGCCCAAGTTTAACTAAGTAGCAGACCCCTCAGACGGGTCCTCCTCGGGTTCCTCAACAGATAGGAATCCGTTATGACAAGTAGCCCTACGGACAGGTGTCCGGGCTGACGATACTATGCTGACTTCCGTTGGGACATAATTTCTAGTATCACAATGTCGCCTGATATGCAAAGGAAATTCAACATGAACAAAAATAGTCACACAGAAAAATAGATCCCCACGAAACTACCTACTAATGCTAACAGTCAGATACCCCTCGTAAATAAGTCCTCGCTCATCGGGACTTGTTCTCCATTCTCCAGCTCCTCCGTGAAATTGTAGACGTACATAGCCGAAGAAACTAGCTCTTGACGTCATACTGTCAAAATTCTGCGTTCCCAGACATGAGAAGTAGTTCCTATTCTTCTTCTTGTACCGTTTCTTTCTCAACGTCTTCACCCAATTATAAATACAATATACAAATATACATACAAAGAGGTGAGATTGTAACATCCCAAAAAATATCTGTTTGAGTATAAATGATCATTTTATATTATTCTTGATTTTTAGGAATTTTTTTGGAATTCTTCGGAAATGATGAATATTTTAATATATTTCTCGTTTTACGTGTACATTGAGCTGAGAATTGCTGAGGTCAGTGTAACGCTCTAAAAATTAATTATTTCACCACCAATAGTCATTTTCTAATATTTGTGATTTATGTAAATTTTTCTAGAATTTTTCGGAAACGATGAATATTTTAATATATTCCTCGTTTTGCGTAAAACTTGAGTAGAGTCGGGAAAACGAATGTAATACTTCAGAAATTAGAAAATTATATGACGAATAGTCGTTTTATAATATTTGCAATTTTTGAGAATTTTTTCAGAAATTTTCCAGAAATGTCGAATATTTTAGTATATTTCTCGTTTTGCGTGCACACTGAGCAGAACCGGAGAAACACGATGTTTCCTCCGCGAACCTTGGACTATGGACATGTCGACGGGGGATCTTACTAAACCCGAGACTTGACATAGTTTATGAGGTTTCACAATTTTCGAGAAATCTTAACAGATAAAACAAACCAATACTGCGAAAAAACTTATCAGTCAGATTAATTAAATACTGACTTCTGTCAACTGTAACTATTATCCATTGGATAATAGTGTGTAATAAAAATCCTATCACATTATCCCAATGCAATCTACTTTATGTCTAATCCATTCACTTTAATTCAAATTTAATGCTAAATAATCAAAGCTTCTTTGAGAAGCTTTGACCAAACAATGACTCAAATGCCCTTGGCTTCCAAGAGAAGCCAACCCTCCCCCTCTCTCTTCTCTCTCTTCATGGCTGGAATGCAGCCCATGCAAGGGAAATGTTTGCATTTCATTAATTCAATTTACTACACTTTAATTCATTAATTCTCAAAACACTTTCTCTCTCTACCTTTTCTTCCTTCTTCTTCATTTTTCATTTCTCCTCCTTCTCTCTAGACCACCCTCACGGCCAGCCTTCTTCTTCTCCCTCAACCTTCACAAAAATTACATCCAAGCTCATTTTCTTAATCCTCTCATCATTCTAAACATCTTTTCTTCTTGGAGTTTCTTGAAAATCCATCATCTTCAACACTTTCTCCAAGCTTCAAGCTTTGAACTTTTGTGTAAGTTTCAAGACCCTTCTCCTCTCTTCTTCATTTTCGGTTTTAAGGGTCCTTTAATGGCCATTTGCATCACATTTTTCAAGTCATTATGCTATTCTAACAAAGTCACCATTTTTAGGGTTCTTGGTGTGCAAATATGAAAATTATAAAGAGGATTCCTTGGAGTTCTCTTGATTTCTTCACTTGGGTAAGAGGAAGACACTCCTCCTCAACCTCTCTTAGCATCTAGGAACCTTGATTGTATGATTTGAGGAAAAACCCTAATGAGGGTTGTTCCTTAATTTGATGATCACTTTGTTTAAATATTGAATTTGTGATAATTGTGACCTTGGATTGATTTGTTGTATATACTGGTGTATTGGATTGGATTATGTGATTGATAATGGAAGAAAATCATTTGAGAAGCCCTCTTGATGGCCACGGTTTTAGGCTAGAATTTAGGTAAATTTGTGAGTAAGTTGTAACTAGCATAAGACTTGAATTGATCAATGGATAAAATGGAATTGAATGGAAGAAAAATTTGGAATGGAATTTCCTAGGGAGGCTACGGTTTTAGGCCAAGAAATTAGAGTTCTTGGTGAGCTAATTTAACAAGTGAACAATTAAATGAATTAAGAGAATGACATGTAATGTGATGACTTGAAAAGACTTGGAATTGAAACCCTTGTGAGGCCACGGCCTCTAAGGCCTTTTGGGGCTTAATGTTGGGACTTTGGTAACTTGGAAGCATGAGTAATTAGGTAATTAGAAACCTATGTAATGAGTTGGATAATAAATAAATTAGAAGAATTTAACATAATTAAAGATTATGCAAATTTTAAAGGACTAAGAATGAAATTGTCGTAAGACTTAGGAAATTTCAAGTGAGTGAAGAACAAGAGAGTGTGAGGCCTAAGAGCTCAAAATAATTTACAAGTTATTAGAAATTAAATTGCCTTGGAAGATTTAACTAATTGTAAGCATTGGATTGGACATGAACCTTGAAAAAAAAAAAGAAACAATTCTAAGTTAGAATTCATAATGGACCTAAAAATGCACCAATTGATTTGATCCCTATGTTGTAAAGTTATGGGTCCATGTGAGTGACCATTTGTATATTGATGCTTATATTGGCCATTGTGGCATATTATGGAATTGTATGAGATTGTGAATCATACATGTTCATGCATAGAGTCTCATGCATTGTGAATGTCCTTGTGGACTGTTGTAAGGCCAAGTTGCCTAGGAGATTGAACACAACTTTGTGCGGGTACAAGTAGACTAGTGTGAGTCTTGTTATGATCTCGGGGGCATCGGGGTGCGGGTCCTCCACAATGGGTAGTTGGTAGCTCCTTTGCCTGTGGGGCAAACCGATGCAAACGCACCGACGATCCGGACTTGACACTGTCCTATATCGTGATCAAGCGCGGACTGTCTGTACAATGCCTGATGTGCACGTGAAAATTATTGATGAATAGCACTTTGGCCGTGGCAGCCGAGTTACAGACACGTCTTCTGATCTTTCTCTCTGACTGTTTGAGTCTAGCTCCATGGAGTAGGAATTTGGGAAAGCATGGATGTGTATCATGATATACTCTGTCATTGTGAATTATTGATTTCAGTAAATATGACTCGTTTAATTATTACTGTATTGAATATCTGCCTAGAACTGTTTATCTGATTACGGTTGAATTTACTGTTTATTATTTGGATATACTGTTTCATGAATTGCTACTTGGGCGCGTTGCGCCATTTTGTTTCTAGCTGCTATAATTGGTAATGATGGTAGGATGTCTTACCTCTTTTCCTGTGTTTCCATTATTTGGTTCCTGTGTGTACACTGTATTGATTGAAGACGATGGTAAGGAGGCGGAAGATCCTGATTTTCCCGGCTTCTGGCCCGAACAAGATTAGTTTCTACTGAGACAATGGCGGCACGTATGCACGGATTTCTAGGTGATGTGCATCTGACCTTCCTCGGAGGGCCGGAGTACTGGCATATCAACTTGAATTCCGATCGCTGCATCTACTTGGGAGATGTGTAGATTGCCCTAGCCTAGAGACGTCATGAGGCGCCGATCCTCACCTGCCATGTCAGCCTACGACTGGAGTTCTACCTACCCATCCAATAGATGTGGGGTGATCGTTACTACACCCCTTGGGAGGACTCTTTTGATTCTACTGCTCGGGCTCCTGCCCGTGGTTTTGCGGTTCCCATAGAGGTTTCCTCTGAAGAGGAGGATCCTGCTGAGGACTCGGAAACGGTCCCTACTCCTCTAAGGGATTGACTTTTCTGGTAGCTACTGATGGCTACTAGTGTTTTATTTTGGGGGCCTGAGGTATTTTTTTGGTGGGATGTATATTTTGATATCTCTGGAGTATATTTGTATAATCCTTTGGGGCAGGTATAGTTTTGCTTTTTGAATATTTCAGGCTTGTATCTGAGTACAATTGATGTAGCACATTATATACATATATATATATATATATATATATATATATATATATATATATATATCTATATGCATGTTATTCAGATGTGAATTATGTCTACTATTTTATTCTTCACCGTCATTTATATTCCGCATTGTTACAATGATTATAAAAAAAAATATACTGCTAATTTTGCTCACGTATTTAAGCATAGAACAAGTTAAACCTAATTAATGAACCAGGTCTTGAATTGTTAAAATTTTATTTTCCGCATTTTCTTTTATGTTGAATAATGTGACGTCCCCTCTCCAAAAAGGGGCGTTACATTAAGTTAGTATCAGAGCCCCAGTTTGAGTTACTTTGGGTCTTATGTGTGAGTCTATCTTGTTTGTGCTGTGTGAAATCTCTGTGGTTTGTGTTTTGAAATGAATTCCTCTAACTTACCTTTTGATTTTCAGTCAACCTAATTTGAGAAAGAGTAAGAAAGCGAGATGGCGAGAAGTGGAGAAATTGTAGCTGCTTAGAGGCGATGCAGCGGATGGCAGAAGCCATCGCGCAACAAAATGAGCGTGCGGCTCAACAACAAGAGAGAAAGTCTTTCGTGGCATGAACTATGCCGAAGACAAGAAGGTGAATTATGCTGCTTTCATGCTTGTGGGCAATGCCGAAGACTGGTGGAACAGAGCTCAAAGAGCACTGGAAGCCGGAGGAACTGACATCACATGGGATGTGTTCAAGAACAAGTTCTTGGACAAATATTTTCCTGCAAATGCGAGACATGCGAAAGAGCTGGAGTTCCTTAACTTGAGACAGGGGAACATGACTGTCAGTGAGTATGCAGCCAAGTTTGAGAACTTGGAGAAATTTTCGACGCACTGTCAACATTAGACAGATGAGTCTTGGAAGTGCTGGAAGTTCACCGAGGGATTGAGGTATGAGGTGAAGAAAGCTGTGATCACCCTGAAGATGAAGGTATTCTCAAAACTGTTAGACACTTGCTATAAAGTTGAAGCCTTGGAACAGGCTAGAGACTCGAGAAATAGGAACTTTGGGCCTGTACGGTCCCAAAGAGGTGGAGGCAGTGGTTCAAACTGCTTCCAAAAGAAACCCTATTCCCGACCAGCGGGGAATCAACAACAAATTGGTGGAGGTTCTACTGGGAACCAAACTGGTCAGAATGTGACATATTCCTTCAAATGCCTAAAGTGTGGGAAGGATCATCTCACGAGAGATTGTACAATCAAAGGAATTATCTGCTTCAGATGTGGCAAATCGGGCCACGTGTCCAGAGACTGCAATCAAGCAAATTCTGAACCTTCAGTCAATGCGACTCGAACCAAGAAACCGTAAGCCGGAGGTCGAGTTTACACCATGAGCGGAGCTGAAGCTTCCGAATCTAAAGACTTGATTCAAGGAGAAGGCACCATAGAAGGTAATCTTTTAAAAGTACTGTATGACTCTGGGGCAACCCATTCTTTCATATCATATGACTGTGTGCTACGACTTGGCTTACCTGTGTCTGAACTACCTTTTGAATTGACTGTTTCAACCTCCACTGATAAACCGGTAGTTACTACCAAAGTCTGTTTGAAGTGTCCCTTAATTGTTGAAGATCGAGACTTTTCTATTGATCTGATCTGTCTACCTTTGTCACAGTTAGATATAATCCTAGGGATGGACTGGTTATCTTCCAACCATGTTCTGTTAGATTGTTCTAGAAAAACCATAGTCTTTCCTGTGGATGAGAATTCTAAATACTTGACGGCCAACCAAGCACGAGCTTTCTTGAAAGAAGGAGCTCAGGGATACATGTTGTTATCTTCTTTGAAAATCGAGAGCGAGGCTAATCTGGACACTATTTCGGTAGTGAAAGAGTTCTCTGAAGTCTTTCCAGAAGAAGTACCTGGTTTACCACCGGCACGTGAGATCGAGTTTGCTATTGATCTGGTACCGGGAGCTGGTCCCGTGTCTATAGCACCTTATCGGATGTCGCCAACAGAATTGGCAGAGCTCAAGAAACAGCTAGAAGAGCTTTTGGAGAAATAGTTTGTTAGACCGAGTGTATCACCGTGGGGAGCACCAATATTGTTAGTTCAGAAAAAGGGCGGTACCTCAAGGTTGTGTGTGGACTATAGGCAATTGAACAAGCTGACGGTCAAGAACAAGTATCCACTCCCAAGAATCGACGACTTGATGGACCAACTGAAGGGAGCAGCGGTGTTTTCGAAGATCGATTTGAGATCTGGGTACCATCAGATAAGAGTGAAAATGGAGGATGTGCCCAAGACTGCTTTTCGCACCTGATACGGTCATTACGAGTACCTTGTGATGCGGTTTGGTGTTACGAATGCACCTGCTATCTTCATGGACTACATGAACAGGATCTTTCGCCCTTACTTGGATAAGTTTGTTGTCGTCTTCATTGACGATATCCTGATATATTCCCAGAATCAGGAGGATCATGCTGAACACCTCAACATAGTTCTTCAGATTTTGAAGGAGAAAGAACTGTATGCCAAACTATCGAAGTGTGAGTTCTGGCTTGATGAGATGAAGTTTTTAGGCCATGTGATCTCGAAGGAAGGGATTGCAGTGGATCCGTCAAAAGTAGAGGCAGTGTTACAGTGGGAACAACTGAAGTCAGTGACGGAAGTTCGTAGCTTCGTGGGTTTAGCCGGATATTACAGAAGGTTTATAGAAGGGTTTTCCAAGATTGCTGGACCGCTCACTCAACTGACGAGGAAGAATCAAGCTTTTGAATGGGCTGATAGCTACGAGCAGAGTTTCCAAGAGTTGAAGAAACGGCTGACTACCTCACCCGTATTGGTGCTACCTGATCCGAATGAGCCATTCGAGGTGTATTGTGACGCCTCGTATCAAGGATTGGGATTTGTTCTTATGCAGCATAGAAGAGTGGTAGCTTATGCTTCGCGATAGTTGCAAGTGCATGAAAAGAACTACCCGACACATGATTTGGAACTAGTAGCTGTGGTCTTTGCTCTAAAGATATGGAGACATTTTCTCTATAGAGCAACATTCAACATCTTCAGCGACCACAAGAGCTTGAAGTATTTGTATGACCAGAAAGAGCTAAACATGAGGCTGCGAAGATGGCTAGAATTCCTGAAGGATTATGATTTCCAACTGTTGTATCACCCTGGCAAGGCAAACGTCGTGGTAGACGCCTTGAGCAGAAAGACTATCAGTGCTTCTGCCCTGATGATCAAGGAAAAGGAGCTCATCGAACAGTTTAGAGATGTGTGGTCATTTATCAAGTTGGAACCTGGAAGAATTTGTATGAATAGGGTTACCATCTCAAGTGAGCTAATGGATGACATACGGGAAAAGTAGAAGGCCGATGAATTCTTACAAGAAGCAAGAGAACTAATAAGGCAAGGCAAAGAGATGGAATTTGAAGAAGGAACAGATGGAATTTTGAGATTCCGAGGCAGAGTTTGTATTTCCCGTGACCAAGAGCTTAGGCGATATATTGTGGAACATGCTCACACCAGCAAGCTGAGTATGCACCCAGGCATAACTAAGATGTACCAAGATCTGAAGAAATTGTTCTGGTGGCATGGAATGAAGAGCGACGTCACTAGATGTGTGTCGACTTGTTTAGTTTGTCAAAAAGCTAAAGTGGAACATCAAAGACCAGCAGGATTGCTGCAACCATTGTCTATTCCTGAATTGAAATGGGACAACATTGCAATGGATTTTGTTGTGGGTTTGCCAAGGACAAAGAAAGGACACGACTCGATATGGGTAATAGTGGATCGACTCACGAAGTCAACCCATTTTCTCCCAATCAACATAAGGTACAGTTTGGAGAAGTTGACCCAGCTCTATATTGGAGAAATCGTTAGGCTGCATGGTGTGCCTACGAGTATTGTTTCGGATAGGGATCCGAGGTTTACTTCAAAATTTTGGCAGAGTTTGCAAGCATCATTGGGAACAAAGTTACGTCTGAGTTCAGCGTACTACCCACAAACCGATGGTCAATCGGAAAGGACAATCCAATCTTTAGAAGATTTGCTTAGAGCTTGTTCTATGGAACAAACTGGATGTTGGGATGAAGTCCTACCACTGATAGAATTCACCTATAACAACAGTTATCATTCGAGTATAGGGATGGCACCCTATGAAGCTCTGTATGGACGATGGTGTCGAACACCATTGTGTTGCTACCAAGACGGTGAGCGTCTTACGATTGGACCAGATATCATTCAGCAGACAATAGAGAAGGTCAAGATGATTCAAGAGAAGATGAGAACTGCTCAAAGCCAGTAAAAGAGTTATGCAGATAAGAGGAGAAAGCCTCTTGAGTTTGAGGAAGGTGAGCATATATTCTTGAAAGTCACACCCACGACTGGGGTCAGTCGGGCTTTGAAATCTAGAAAACTCACTCCAAAATTCCTTGGACCTTACCAAATTCTTCGCCGGATAGGTCCAGTAACCTACCAGATAGCCTTACCCCTTTTTCTTTCAAACATACACAATGTCTTCCATGTGTCACAGCTTCGTAAATACTTGCCTGGCCCAAGTCATGTCATAGCACCGGACACAGTACAGTTGAAAGAGAACTTAACCTATGAGGCGCCTCCTGCGAGAACCGAGGACCGACAGATAAAACAACTTAGAGGAAAGGAAATCCCATTGGTAAAGGTGATTTGAAATGAAACAACTGGTGACGTAACTTGGGAACCAGAAAACAAGATGAAGGAGCAACATCAAGAACTATTTTGAGGTACGTAAATTTCGAGGACGAAATCCTTTTTAGTAGGGGAGTGTTGTAACATCCCGAAAAATATCTGTTTAAGTATAAATGATCATTTTATATTATTCTTGATTTTTAGGAATTTTTTTGGAATTCTTCGGAAATGATGAATATTTTAATATATTTCTCGTTTTACGTGTACATTGAGCTGAGAATTGCTGAGGTCAGTGTAACGCTCCGGAAATTAATTATTTCACCACCAATAGTCATTTTCTAATATTTGTGATTTATGTAAATTTTTCTGGAATTTTTCGGAAATGATGAATATTTTAATATATTCTTCGTTTTGCGCAAAACTTGAGCAGAGTCGGGAAAACGACTGTAATGCTTCAGAAATTATAAAATTATATGACGAATAGTCGTTTTATAATATTTGCAATTTTTGAGAATTTTGTGGGAATTTTCCAGAAACGTCGAATATTTTAGTATATTCCTCGTTTTGCGTGCGCACTGAGCAGAACTGGAGAAACGCGATGTTTCCTCCGCGAACCTTGGACTATGGACATGTCGATGGGGGATCTTACTAAACCCGAGGCTTGACACAGTTTATGAGGTTTCACAATTTTTGAAAAATCTTAACAGATAAAATAAACCAATACTGCTAAAAAATTTATCAGTCAGATTAATTAAATACTGACTTCTGTCAACTGTAACTATTATCCATTGGATAATAGTGTGTAATAAAAATTCTATCACATTATCCCAATGCAATCTACTTTATGTCTAATCCATTCACTTTAATTCAAATTTAATGTTAAATAATCAAAGCTTCTTTGAGAAGCTTTGACCAAACAATGACTCAAATGCCCTTGGCTTCCAAGAGAAGCCAACCCTCCCTCTCTCTTCTCTCTCTTCATGGATGGAATGCAGCCCATGCAAGGGAAATGTTTGCATTTCATTAATTCAATTTACTACACTTTAATTCATTAATTCTCAAAACACTTTTCTCTCTACCTTTTCTTCTTCTTCTTCATTTTTCATTTCTCCTCCTTCTCTCTAGACCACCCTCACGGCCAGCCTTCTTCTTCTCCCTCAACCTTCACAAAAATTACATCCAAGCTCATTTTCTTAATCCTCTCATCATTCTAAACATCTTTTCTTCTTGGAGTTTCTTGAAAATCCATCATCTTCAACACTTTCTCCAAGCTTCAAGCTTTGAGCTTTTGTGTAAGTTTCAAGACCCTTCTCCTCTCTTCTTCATTTTCGGTTTTAAGGGTCCTTTAATGGCCATTTGCATCACATTTTTCAAGTCATTATGCTATTCTAACAAAGTCACCATTTTTAGGGTTCTTGGTGTGCAAATCCAAAAAATTACAAAGAGGATTCCTTGGAGTTCTCTTGATTTCTTCACTTGGGTAAGAGGAAGACACTCCTCCTCAACCTCTCTTAGCATCTAGGAACCTTGATTGTATGATTTGAGGAAAAACCCTAATGAGGGTTGTTCCTTAATTTGATGATCACTTTGTTTAAATATTGAATTTGTGATAATTGTGACCTTGGATTGATTTGTTGTATATAATGGTGTATTGGATTGGATTATGTGATTGATAATGGAAGAAAATCATTTGAGAAGCCCTCTTGATGGCCACGGTTTTAGGCTAGAATTTAGGTAAATTTGTGATTAAGTTGTAACTAGCATAAGACTTGAATTGATCAATGGATAAAATGGAATTGAATGGAAGAAAAATGTTGGGACTTTGGTAACTTGGAAGCATGAGTAATTAGGTAATTAGAAACCTATGTAATGAGTTGGATAATAAATAACTCGGAAGAATTTAACATAATTAAAGATTATGTAAATTTTAAAGGACTAAGAATGAAATTGTCATAAGACTTAGGAAATTTCAAGTGAGTGAAGAACAAGAGAGTGTGAGGCCTAAGAGCTCAAAATAATTTACAAGTTATTAGAAATTAAATTGCCTTGGAAGATTTAACTAATTGTAAGCATTGGATTGGACATGAACCTTGAAAAAAAAAAAGAAGAAACAATTCTAAGTTAGAATTCATAATGGACCTAAAAATGCACTAATTGATTTGATCCCTATGTTGTAAAGTTATGGGTCCATGTGAGTGACCATTTGTATATTGATGCTTATATTGGCCATTGTGGCATATTATGGAATTGTATGAGATTGTGAATCATACATGTTCATGCATAGAGTCTCATGCATTGTGAATGTCCTTGTGGACTGTTGTAAGGCCAAGTTGCCTAGGAGATTGAACACACCTTTGTGCGGGTGCGAGTAGACTAGTGTGGGTCTTGTTATGACCTCGGGGGCGTGGGGGTGCGGGTCCTCCACAATGGTTAGTTGGTAGCTCCTCTGCTCGTGGGGCAAATCGATGCAAACGCACTGACGATCCAGACTTGACACTGTCCTATATCGTGATCGAGCGCGGACTGTCTGTACAATGCCTGATGTGTACGTGAAAATTATTGATGAATAGCACTTTGGCCGCGGCAGTCGAGTTACAGACACGTCTCTTGATCTTTCTCTCCGACTGTTTGAGTCTAGCTCCATGGAGTAGGAATTTGGGAAAGCATGCATGTGTATCATGATATACTCTGTCATTGTGAATTATTGATTTTAATAAATATGACTCGTTTGATTATTACTGTATTGAATTTCTGCCTGGAACTATTTATCTGATTACTGTTGAATTTACTGTTTATTATTTAGATATACTATTTCATGAATTGCTACTTGGGCGTGTTGCGCCGTTTTGTTTCTAGCAGCTATAATTGGTAATGATGGTAGGATCTCTTACCTCTTATCCTGTGTTTCCATTATTTGCTGCCTGTGTGTACACTGTATTGATTGAAGACGATGGTAAGGAGGCGGAAGATCCTGATTTTCCCGGCTTCTGGCCTGAACAAGATTAGTTTCTGTTGAGATGATGGCGACACGTATGTGCGGATTTCTAGGTGATATGCGTCTGACCTTCCTCGGAGGGCCGGAGTGCTGGCATATCAACTTGAATTCCGATCGCTGCGTCTACGTGAGAGATGTGTCGATTGCCCTAGCCTGGAGACGTCATGAGGTGCTGATCCTCACCTGCCATGTCAACCTACGGCTGGAGTTCTACCTACACATCTGAGTGATGTGGGGTGATCGTTACTACACCCCTTGGGAGGACTCTTTTGATTCTACTGCTCGGGCTCCTGCCCGTGGTTTCGCGGTTCCCATGGAGGTTTCCTCTGAAGAGGAGGATCCTGCTGAGGACCCAGAAACGGTCCCTACTCCTCTGAGGGATTGACTTTTCTGGTAGCTACTGATGGCTACCAGTGTTTTATTTTGGGGGCCTGATGTATTTTTTTGGTGGGCTGTATATTTTGATATCTCTGGGGTATATTTGTATAATCCTTTGGGGCAGGTATAGTTTTGCTTTTTGAATATTTCAGGCTTGTATCTGAGTACAATTGATGTCAGCACATTATATATATATCTATATGCATGTTATTCAGATGTGAATTATGTCTACTATTTTATTCTTCACCGTCATTTATATTCCGCATTGTTACAATGATTATATAAAAAAAAATATACCGCTAATTTTGCTCACGTATTTAAGCATAGAACAAGTTAAACCTAATTAATGAACCAGGTCTTGAGTTGTTAAAATTTTATTTTCCACATTTTCTTTTATGTTGAATAATGTGACGTCCCCTCTCCAAAAAGGGGCGTTACAGAGATCACCTACGCCAATACCAGTATGGCAGCATAGAGATAACATAACAGCATACCATATAAACACGTCATATTACACATATGGATCAACATATTATCAATCAAAATTAACATTTAATAATTATAGGAAATGCCATCTACACTAAGCAGATAATTAAAAAAAATAAAATTGTCATAATCAATATTTCACAACTATTATATCTCACAGATGTAAGCATTTATGTTAAGACATGAACACATAGACTCGATTTCCTACTCCATGGAGCTAAACTCAGGTCAGCGAAATTGATCTAAAAGATCTGTTGGTACCACGTGCCTCAGACCAAGTGCTATAATTATATCTTGCACATCTAGCACATACACATCAGTCTTTGTCAGATCTCGATTAAGAATAGTGTCTCGTCCGGATCATCGGTGTGTTGCATCGGTCTAACCCACGGTACAGAAGAGCTACCAACTGCCCATTGCGAGCAACCCGCATCCCGATGCCCCCAAGGTCAACAAGTGACCTACACTACGCGTATCGTACCCACTCAAGAGGTGTACGTTTCTCCTAGGCAATTAGCCATATACAGTCCATCGGACTATTTTCAATGCATGTGTAATGCACCAATTACCAACCAAAGGTAAATCACATAATTTCTCATACCAGGTGAAAATACTGTTTCATGTTCGTAAAAATGTATTAATGCCAATTACAGGCAAACTTCTCAATTTCTTGTACAGTATTCATATACTAATTTTAACTGTGAAGTTTACTGTATAATTAATAGCGAAAACACATTATCACGTTTTTCTCATTTATGAAATATTTTTGTCACGTATTTACAGTCACATAATATTTTGTTACGTAAACAACAATTTGTAACAATTATCTGTTACGTTTAAAAATTGCGTAATAATTTTTTACTGTATTCTAAATCGCGTAAAAGTATTCTTTCATTTTTAAATCGTATAGTGATTTTTCTACAACATTTCGATCGTGTAAAATATTTAAACGTTTTACCAATCGCGTAGAAATATTTTAACATTTTTCAAATCCCGTAACTTTAAAAATTACGTTTTTAGTTACGTAATTTGTTTTTCACTATTTTTACACTTCGTAAAATATTTTTTAACCTTAAAAATATTATTTTGGGCTTTTCTTACAATAATATAATTTCCTACTTTATTCCCTTCCTATTCTTACTCAAAAAAAATCTTTTCCGTAATATATTTTCTCAAAATCACATTTTATTGATTTAATCTTACAAAATCACATTTAGTTAATTTAATTACTGTTTCTAACTTTAGATTTCCTAACGTTTTCCAAAACTTAAGAAATAAGTTCTACGTTAGTAAAATTTAAGTTACAGATGTTTTGCTTTTATATTTCTAAATCACTTCTAAAAATTAATTATCTTTAAAATAATTTGGGGTTCAAACACTTTCAACCTTTTTTTTTCTTTTATTTATGAAAATTCCACTTCACTTAATTGACCAAAAATCTAATTCCCTTTCCAAAATCTTTATATGAAAATTCTTGTATTTCATAATATCAAACATTTCTTCTAAATTGTCAAAACCTTATATATGGCCTTTGAAACCATCAAATATTTTTCTTGTAAATCATCTAATTTCCATTCTTATTTCTATACAAAATAAATTAATAAAAATATAACTCAAAAACTATGTGCATTATTTTTGTAAAACAAACCCTTTTGTTTAATTTTCCTTACTTCCCAAATCATTCAATTTTATCATTCATGAAAATATAAATTTTGTGAACACCAAATTTGTTGGTGTCTTAGCCGAAATTTGCTTTAGTTCAAGGACTAAAAATTAAATTCATTGTTCTTGAAAAAATTCAATAAAAACCTTAGTTTTGGAAGTCCAAAACCGTGACCTCCTCCATGGCTTTTGGAGGCAAAATTGCTTATTTCAACATACATCCATCATATTATATTTAACATACATCATCATGCATATTATAAGCATATCACACGAGCAATAAAACCATGCAAAATCATGCAAATCATATCAAACATAAGCAAATAACCAAAGCACATAAACACATACAAATTATTACATAAACATGGATATGAATCCTCACATGGATTCATCAACCACCAAATAGAAAACACACCCCTCACCACCATACTTGGTTGGTGAGATGGATCTCCCTCTTACCTCTTGAAGATCCTCAAAAGTTCCTTGCTTTGTATTTTGAACAAGATCTCCACCAACACAAGTTTCTTAAACATGAAACAAACACAAGAAAATTAGTATATCAAGCTTGAATAAGAAGAACCATGGATCAAACATGGTTTAGAACATGAAAAAGAAGAAAAGAAATGAAATTTCCTTACTCTTCACCAATAAAAACCCTAGAACTTGCTCTTGGAAAAAGTCCTTCAAGATGGAAGATTTAGAACTTGCTCTAAACTACAAAGTGTCTTAGAATGAGGTAGAGATTCAAGAAGTATGGTTGTTTGAAATTAAAGAGTGATGGAAGAGGAATTTGGAGTGCTTGGCCGAATGGTGTTCTTAGGGAGGGAGAATGGAGTTTTCTTTTGTTGGCTTCTTGAAACTTGAGTAAAAAGATGAAGATGTGATAATGTGAAGTGTAGAAATGAATTATTTGGTCTCCTAATTCAACACATGGCCGAAACTTGCATGGAAAGAATGGAGAGAAATTTTGCTAAGTTAGCTTGCTTGAAACATGCAATAATGACCAAGATTGAGATATAATTGGTGTCTTGAAACATGGCTATTGTCTTAAGCCTCCAAAACTGTCCCCCCCATCCATGCACTCTTCAAATGTGACAAATCTCCTAGCCATCATTATTTGAAGCATTCCTAACCATTGATTAGTTCAATGGTTAGGATTAAGGTAGACTTTAGGTGTAGCTTTAGATTAGAAGACTTGATATAGGCCATTGGATCTTTCTCCTTTAAATCCTAGCCCTTAGATGTGTCTCCAAAATGAAGGGTCAAGATCACTCCTTCTTACTTTACATCCAATGGTCATAAATGGTCTTTGTCACTTTTTAAGACTAAATCTTCACCATTGATTAAATCTTCATCCAATGGTCATAAATGGTCCTTGTTACTTTACAAGACCAAATCCCCACCGTAGATTAAATCCACATCCAACGGTCATAAATGGTCCTTGCCATTTTATAAGATTAAATCTCCACCCTTAATCTAATTTCCCTCTAACGGTTATAAATGATCCTATTCACTTTTAAGATTAAATCTCCATTGTTGATGAAATCAAGATCAAGTCTCTAACGTTGATTAAATCGATGGTGGATATCCAAACCACCAATATTGATTTAACAATATAATATTTATTTTTATCTGCTATTATCTTGCGAATAATATTTTTACTGTATTTTTATCGTCCTTTTTATTGTCCGATAATTAAATACAGTGCAAACACAGTAAAAGAAAATTTTAAAAACTGTTTTCGGATTCAGGTTTAGTAAGATCCCCTGTCTCCGTCTCAACAGTACAAATTTTTCTATGCGTAAAAAAATTTTCACTTTGCAGGACCCACCTGGGCCTACGTATGGCCACTTGGGCCCACATACACCCCTGGGCCCACAAACAGTAAAAAAAATTTCATAATCATCCATAAAATCATAAAAATTAAAAAATTCACAAATATCAAATCAGATTACGTAAAATAATTAAGACTTTTCAGTAATAATTAAATTACTTAAAAATTTTCCGGCCTGAAAATTATTATTTTCCTGACACGGAGTAAATCACACAGAACGATCAAATATACAGATGAAATATTCAAATTAATTTTACAGCACACAGAAATCACTAAACAGTATAATTCTATTAACTGTCAAAATTACTGTCTATTAAATAGAGAGTTTGGGGTGTTATAATACTCCTCCTCTAAAAAGAAGTTTCATCCTCGAAACTTAATAAACTTGACTTCACACCTTTAGAATAAATATGGATATTGTTCTTTTATCTTTTCTTCTAGTTCCCATGTGGCTTCTCCATTTACATCATTCCAAACGATTTTAACCAATGAAATTTCCTTACCTCGAAGTTGTTTGGTTCTTCGATCTTCAATCTTGACTGGAAATGTTTCATAGGTTAAATTTTTCTTCAGTTGTACTGTGTCTGGCTCAATAACATGAGTAGGATCATAAATATATTTTCGTAGTTGTGATACGTGAAATACATTGTGAAGATTTGACAGAAAAGGTGGTAATGCAACTGATATGCCAGGACCTACCCGACGTAAAATCGATACGGCCCAATAAATTTTGGAGTGAGCTTCTTAGATTTAAGCACTCGCCCAACACCCGTCATAGGCATCACTCGCAAAAATACATGGTCACCTTCTTCAAACTCAAGAGATTTTCTCCTTTTATCAACATAACTCTTTTGCCGAGTTTGGGTCACTCTCATTTTATCTTGAATCATCTTCACTTTCTCGGTTGTTACGTTGGACAATCTCTGGTCCTAACACAACACTCTCACCGTCTTGATACCAACATAACGGTGTTCTGCATCGTCTCCCATACAATGCTTTATAGGGTGCCATCCCTATACTTGAATGGAAACTGTTGTTATATGTGAATTCTATCAATGGCAAGAATTCATCCCAACCTCCAGTTTGCTCCAGTACACGAGCTCTCAATAAATCTTCTAGAAACTGAATTGTTCTTTCTGACTGACCATCTGTTTGTGGATGGTAAGTAGAACTCAAACGTAGCTTTGTTCCCATTGCTTCTTGCAAACTATTCCAAAATCTTGACGTAAACCTTGGATCTCGATCCGAAATAATACTAGTTGGTACACCATGAAGCCTAACAATTTCACCGATGTACAATTGGGTCAACCTCTCCATTGAGTACTTAAGATTAATCGGCAAAAAGTGTGCCGATTTAGTAAGCCGATCAACAATTACCCAAATAGCATCATAACCCTTTTGAGTGTTTGGTAAACCTGTCACAAAATCCATTGCTATGTCATCTCATTTCCACTCAGGAATAGGCAATGGTTGCAACATTCCCGAAGGTCTTTGATGTTCCACCTTAGCCTTCTGACAAACTAAACAGGATGATACATACTCTGCAACATCTTTTTTCATTCCTTGCCACCAATATAATTGTTTTAAATCTTGGTACATCTTTGTGGCTCCTGGATGCATACTCAGTTTACTCCTGTGAGCTTTATCCAAAATCATTCTCCTAAGTTCTTGATTATTGGGCACACAAACCCTTCCTTTGAACTTTAGAATCCCATCAACACCTTCATTAAATTCTATCTCTGCTCCCTGATTCCTTGCTTCTTTTGCTTCTTGTAAGTACTTGTCACTGCTTTGTCCTTCACGGATTCTATCCATCAAATCATTTGAAATGGTGATCATGTTTACACATAGCTTTCCTGGTGTTAATTTTACCGACAATCGCATATCTTGGAATTCTTCTATCAACTCTTTTTCTTTGATCATCAAAGAAGAAACACGAAGTGCTTTTCTACTTAATGCATCTGCTACCACATTCGTTTTTCCAGGATGATACCGCAATTGAAAATCATAATCCTTCAAAAATTCTAACCAACGCCTTTGCCTCATGTTTTACTCTCTTTGGTCAAACAGATACTTTAAACTTTTATGATCACTAAAAACAGTGAACGTAGCTCCATAGAGAAAATGTCTCCAAATTTTTAAAGCAAACACCACTGCCGCTAACTCTAAATCATGAGTCAGATAATTCCTTTCATGCACCTTCAACTGCCTTGAAGCATAGGCTACAACCTTCCGATTTTGCATAAGTACACAACCTAATCCTTGATACAAAGCATCACAATATACTTCAAAAGGTTCGTTTGGATCACGCAGAATCAATACCGATGAAGTAGTCAATCATCTTTTCAACTCTTGAAAACTTTCTTCGCATGCATCAGTCCATACGAACGGTTGATTCTTTCGTGTAAGTTGGGTAAGAGGTCCTGCTATTTTGGAAAAACCCTCAATAAACCTCTGATAGTAACCTGCTAATCCGATAAAACTACGGATTTCCGTTACAATCTTTGGTCTTTCCCATTCCAAAACTGTCTCCACCTTTGAAGCATCAACTTTAATTCCTTTTTTCGATATTACGTGTCCCAAAAACTGAACTTCGCTCAACCAAAATTCACATTTGGACAGCATGGCATAAAGCTTATTCTCCTTTAATATCTGAAGAACCACTCTGAGATGTTCAGCGTGCTCCTCCTGATTTTGAGAATAGATCAACATGTCATCAATAAAGATAACAATAAACTTGTCCAAGTATGAATGAAAAATTCTATTCATGAAGTCCATGAATATAGCTTGTGTATTTGTCACATCGAATGGCATCACAAGATACTCGTAATGCCCATAGCGCGTCCGGAATGCAGTCTTGGGAATATCCTCCACTTTTACACGTATCTGGTGATACCCAGAACGTAGATCAATCTTGGAAAATATTGCGGCTCCTCGCAATTGATCCATCAGATCATCTATCCTTGGAAGTGGATATTTATTCTGAATCGTAACCTTGTTCAATTGCTGATAGTCTACACATAGACGAGAAGTCCCGTCCTTCTTCTTTACCAACAATACTGGAGCTCCCCATGGTGACACACTAGGTCTCACAAATTGCTTCTTCAATAAATCCTCCAGCAGTTTCTTAAGCTCTGCCAATTCTACCGGCGACATCCGATAGGGCGCAATGGATATAAGTCTAGCTCCAGGTACTAAATCAATAAAAAACTCAATTTCCCTTACTGGTAGTAGTCCAGGTATATCTTCAGGAAATACCTCTGGAAATTCATTGACCACGAAAATATCCTTCAAGACATCTTCACATTGAACCTCCAAAGAAGACAACAATAGATACCCATGATCTCCTTCCTTCAAACAAGCTTCCACTTGAGTTGCCGTTAGGAATCTAGGATCTTTAGCCTCAGGGAATACTAACGTCTTATTCGAACAATCAATTAGGATATTTATAGATGACAACCAATCTATTCCTAAGATTACATTAATCTTAGAAAGAGACAAACAAATCAAATCCACATAAAATGTTTTATCCCTAACACAAACAGGACAATTAAGGCATACTTTTGAAGTAATCACAGGCTTATCAGTAGGAGTAGCAACACTTAAATCATATGGCAATGCAGTCACAGTCAAACCCAAACGCTCCATGCAATCACATGCAATGAAAAAATGCGTTGCTCCTGAATCATAAAGTACGGTTAAAGGATTACCTTTAATAGCACACTCCTCCATTATCAAGTCCTGCGATTTCGGGGCATCTTCTCCACTCATTGTATATACGCGACCACTCGCCTACGGCCTTGCAGTTCGGACATTTCCCACAGATGGTTCTTTCTTTATCTGATCGCATTCCTTTGAGAAATGACCAGGCTTTCCACATCTAAAACAGACTACACTTTTATGTTGACAATCCTTGGTGTGATGATCCTTCCCACACTTGAAACATCTAATTGGGGAAGTCCTAGCTTGACTTGCCTTATTCCCACTAGAGCTTCCTCCAACAGACTGCTGCTTATTCTGACCTCCAGCCGGTCTTGCACATGGTTTCTGTTGATAACGATTTCCCCTGCTACCCTTTCCTTTTTGGAACTGTGTGGGTCCAAAATTCTTATTCCTTGCTGCTCGTTGATGATCAATCTCTTCAACTTTACGACACTTATCAATCAATGTTGGAAATTGATTAATCTCCAGAGTAGCCACTGCTCTTTTTAGGTCTAGCTTCAACCCTTCTTCAAATTTCCTGCATGTCCAACCCTCATCTGGGTTCATCTGCAAATATCTCGAAAACTGAGACAGACTTTCAAATTTTGCTGCTTGCTCACTTACAGACATCAACCCTTGTCGTAAACTCAGAAATTCCATTTCCTTCATATATCTCACACTTGCTGAAAATATTTCTCCAGAAATTTTTGCTTAAAAAGTTGCCTTGTCACAATCCTTTCTTCAGCTTCTAACAGTCTTCGGGCTCCTACCCACCAACGTTCACCATCTCCTACCAGCACAAACGTTGCTAACGTAAGCTTCCGTTCATCAGCACAACCCATACCATCAAATATCTTTTCAAGTTCTTGGATCCAAAGTTCAGCCTTCTTTGAGTCAAACTCTCCACGGAACTTCGGTGGATTATTCCTTCGAAACTCTGATAAACTGTGAACGTCTTCATTAGCCCTTTGATTTTGCTGTACAATCACTTCAGCCATTCTTTGCATTGCTGCTACAACTGCAACCATATTCAAATTATCATCCCTATTAAGTTCCATATATGTTCTATTATTCCCACGTCCACGTCCTCGTCCAGTCATTACTTTTTCCCTACTCAAACTGAACAACACAAGAAAGTTAAAATCCATCTTCAGACCAAGAAACCACTAACAGAGAATCACACAACACAAACAAGACAGACCTAACCACAAACCTCAAAAGACTCTAACTTGGGCTCTGATACCAACTAATGTAACACCCACCGTAGGGTGCCTCATTTGTGTTACTTAATTACCCAAATACCTTCAAAGTCATAAAAGGTGATGTTGTGATAAAAATACGAGTTATAAATTTTTTTCTTTCTTCTTTGATAACAATAAATAAACTTAGCGGAAAATAAAACTATTATACATCATCACTCATAATTTACATCATATACATATTACAAAAGTGCTGTCAGGATTATTTATATATAGACCATGTCTCAAAACTACAAACACACTTAAATAATTACACACATATATTTATATCAGAGTTCAAACTTGCCCAAGTTTAACTAAGTAGTAGACCCCTCAGACGGGTCCTCCTCGGGTTCCTCAGCAGATAGGAATCCGTTATGATGAGTAGCCCTATGGACAGGTGTCCAGGCTAACGATACTATGTTGACTTCCATTGGGACATAATTTCTAGTATCCCAATGTCGCCTGATATGCAAAGGAAATTCAACATGAACAAAAATAGTCACACAGAAAAATAGATCCCCGCGAAACTACCTACTAATGCTAACAGTCAGATACCCCTCGTAAATAAGTCCTCGCTCATCGGGACTTGTTCTCCATTCTCCAGCTCCTCCATGAAATTGTAGACGTACATAGCCGAAGAAACTAGCTCTTGACGTCAAACTGTCGAAATTCTGCGTTCCCAGACGTGAGAAGTAGTTCCTCTTCTCCTTCTTGTACCGTTTCTTTCTCAACGTCTGCACCCAATTATAAATACAATATACAAATATACATACAAAGAGGTGAGATCACCTACGCCAATACCAGTATGGTAGCACAGAGATAACATAACAGCATACCATATAAACACGTCATATTACACATATGGCATCAACATATTATCAATCAAAATTAACATTTAATAATTACAGGAAATGTCATCTACACTAAGCAGATAATTAAAAAAAAATACAATTGTCATAATCAATATTTCACAACTATTACATCTCACAGATGTAAGCATTTATGTTAATGCATGAACACATAGACTCGATTTCCTACTCCATGGAGCTAAACTCAGGTCAGAGAAATTGATCGAAAAGATCTGCCAGTACCACGTGCCTCAGACCAAGTGCTATAATTATATCGTGCATATCTAGCGCATATATGATAGTCTTTGTCAGATCTCGATTAAGAATAGTGTCTTGGCCCGGATCATCGGTGTGTTGCATCGGTCTAACCCACAGTACAGAAGAGCTACCAACTGCCTATTGCGAGCAACCCGTACCCCGATGCCCCCAAGGTCAACAAGTGAACTACACTACGCGTATCGCACCCACTCAAGAGGTGTGCGTTTCTCCAAGGCAATTAGCCATATACAGTCCATCGGACCATTTTCAATGAATGTGTAATGCACCAATTACCAACCAAAGGTAAATCACATAATTTCTCATACCAGGTGAAAATACTGTTTTATGTTCGTAAAATGTATTAATGCCAATTACAGGCAAACTTCTCAATTTCTTGTACAGTATTCATATACTGATTTTAACTGTGAAGTTTACTATATAATTAACAGCGAAAACACATTATCGCGTTTTTCTCATTCGCCAAATATTTTTGTCACGTTTTTACAGTCACATAATATTTGTTACGCAAACAACAATTTGTAATAATTTTCTGTTACGTTTAAAAATCGCGTAACAATTTTTTACTGTATTCTAAATCGCATAAAAATATTCTTTCATTTTTAAATCGTATAGCGATTTTTCTACAACATTTTGATCGTGTAAAATATTTAGACGCTTTACCAATCGCGTAGAAATATTTTAACGTTTTTCAAATCGCGTAACTTTAAAAATTACGTTTTTAGTTACGTAATTTGTTTTTCACCGTTTTTACACTTCGTAAAATATTTCTTAACTTTAAAAATATTATTTTGGGCTTTTCTTACAATAATATAATTTCCTACTTTATTCCCTTCCTATTCTTACTCAAAAAATCTTTTCCGTAATATATTTTATCAAAATCACATTTTATTGATTTAATCTTACAAAATCACATTTAGTTAATTTAATTCTTGTTTCTAACTTTAGATTTCCTAATGTTTTCCAAAACTTAAGAAATAAGTTCTACGTTTGTAAAATTTAAGTTACAGAAGTTTCCTTTTATATTTCTAAATCACTTCTAAACATTAATTATCTTTAAAATAATTTGAGGTTCAAACACTTTCAACCTTTTTTTTCTTTTATTTATGAAAATTCCACTTCACTTAATTGACCAAAAATCTAATTCCCTTTCCAAAATCTTTATATGAAAATTCTTGTATTTCATAATATCAAACATTTCTTCTAAATTGTCAAAACCTTATATATGGCCTTTGAAACCATCGAATATTTTTCTTGTAAATCATCTAATTTATATTCTTGTTTCTACACAAAATAAATTAATAAAAATATAACTCAAAAACCGTGTGCATTATTTTTGTAAAACAAACCTTTTTGTTTAATTTTCCTTACTTCCCAAATCATTCAATTTTATCATTCATGAAAATATAAATTTTGTGAACACCAAATTTGTTGGTGTCTTAGCCAAAATTTGATTTAGTTCAAGGACTAAAAATTAACTTCATTGTTCTTAAAAAATTTCAATAAAAATCCTAGTTTTGGAAGCCCAAAACCGTGACCTTCTCCATGTCTTTTGGAGCCAAAATTGCTTATTTCAACATACATCCATCATAATATATTTAACATACATCATCATGCATATTATAAGCATATCACACAAGCAATAAAACCATGCAAAATCATGCAAATCATATCAAACATAAGCAAATAACCAAAGCACATAAGCACATACAAATTATTACATAAACATTGATATGATTCCTCACATGGATTCATCAACCACCAAATAAAAAACACATCCCTCACCACCATACTTGGTTGGTGAGATGGATCTCCCTCTTACCTCTTGAAGATCCTCAAAAGTTCCTTGCTTTGTATTTTGAACAAGATCTCCACCAACACAAGTTTCTTAAACATGAAACAAACACAAGAAAATTAGTATATCAAGCTTGAATAAGAAGAACCATGGATCAAACATGGTTTAGAACATGAAAAAGAAGAAAAGAAATGAAATTTCCTTAATCTTCACCAATAAAAACCCTAGAACTTGCTCTTGGAAAAAGTCCTTCAAGATGGAAGATTAGAACTTGCTCCAAACTACAAAGTGTCTTAGAATGAGGTAGAGATTCAAGAAGTATGGTTGTTTGAAATTAAAGAGTGATGGAAGAGGAATGTGGAGTGCTTGGCCGAATGGTGTTCTTAGGGAGGGAGAATGGAGTTTTCTTTTGTTGGCTTCTTAAAACTTGAGTAAAAAGATGAAGATGTGATAATGTGAAGTGTAGAAATGAATTATTTGGTCTCCTAATTCAACACATGGCCGAAACTTGCATGGAAAGAATGGAGAGAAATTTTGCTAAGTTAGCTTTCTTGAAACATGCAATAATGACCAAGATTGAGATATAATTGGTGTCTTGAAACTTGGCTATTGTCTTAAGCCTCCAAAACCGTCCCCCCCATCCATGCACTCTTCAAATGTGACAAATCTCCTAGCCATCATTATTTGAAGCATTCCTAACCATTGATTAGTTCAATGGTTAGGATTAAGGTAGACTTTAGGTGTAGCTTTAGATTAGAAGACTTGATATAGGCCATTGGATCTTTCTCCTTTAAATCCTAGCCCTTAGATGTGTCTCCAAAATGAAGGGTCAAGATCACTCCTTCTTACTTTACATCCAATGGTCATAAATGGTCTTTGTCACTTTTTAAGACTAAATCTTCACCATTGATTAAATCTTCATCCAATGGTCATAAATGGTCCTTGTTACTTTACAAGACCAAATCCCCACCGTAGATTAAATCCACATCCAACGGTCATAAATGGTCCTTGCCATTTTATAAGATTAAATCTCCACCCTTAATCTAATTTCCATCTAACGGTTATAAATGATCCTATTCACTTTTAAGATTAAATCTCCACCGTTGATGAAATCAAGATCAAGTCTCTAACGTTGATTAAATCGATGGTAGATATCCAAACCACTAATATTGATTTAACAGTATAATATTTATTTTTATCTGCTATTATCCTACGAATAATATTTTTACTGTATTTTTATCATCCTTTTTATTGTCCGATAATTAAATGCAGTGCAAACACAGTAAAAAAAATTTTAAAAAGCTGTTTTACGGATTCGAGTTTAATAAGATCCTCATCTCTCGTCTCAATCAAGTACAAATTTTTCTATGCGTAGAAAAATTTTCACTTTTGAGGACCCACCTGGGCCACGTATGATACACACTGGGCCCACATACACCCCTGGGCCCACAAACAGTAAAAAAAATTTCATAATCATTCACAAAATCATAAAAATTAGAAAATTCACAAATATCACAGCAGATTACGTAAAATAATTAAGAATTTTCAGTAATAATTAAATTACGTAAAAATTTTCTGGCCCAAAAATTATTATTTTCCTGACACGGAGTAAATCACACAGAACGATCAAATATACAGACGGAATATTCAAAATAATTTTACAGTACATAGAAATCACTAAACAATAGAATTATGTTAATTGTCAAAATTACTGTATATTAAATAGAGAGTTTGGGGTGTTACATTGAGCATGAACACTTGTGACTGTGAAAGTAACTATTTTACTTCTGTAAATGATTATCTGATCATTGTGCTGATTTCTGAAAATATTGTTGTGATTTGCCTGATATTGTCAATTGTTGCTATTGCCTACTGCTATTATGCTTTTACTATAAATATCACTGTTAGTATTGATTCTTGTTATTGCTTATAATTGAACTGCTTTTGGTATAAATTCCGTTGTTGTTAATAAATGTATGAACTGTATTGCTTTGTGGGCGCCTTGTGCTGTGTTGTTTTCTTACTGTCGTAGTGGTAATGAAAGATGGGTGTCTCAGCTCTTTCCTGTATTACCCTGTTTTATGTCAAATTGGATAAAAATAGTGAAGAGTGCGAGTGGATTCGATTAGTTGTACTTTGAGGATCGACTTCTATCTCCCGGTGATGGCATCCGCACCACCCTATCTGTTTCGCACGTGGATACAGTTTCTCCAAGGCTCAGAAGCCTGGCATTTCGACCGTGAAGTGGGGCTTATCATTTACATGGGGGATGTAACCCTGGTTCAGAGTGGTAATGAACCCAACGATGGGACGAACATCATCTATGTTCCTTTACGTGTGGAGCTCCCTATACCCATTGGGGAAATGTGGAGTAATCGCCATCTCTTCCCTAGAGAGGTTTCAGTTATGACGCATGCTCGTGCTCCCGTTCAGTTGGACATATCGCAGGGACGAGTATTATCTGTCAGAGATGCTGAGGAAGATCAGGTGCAGGATCATTCCATTCACATGTTCGACTTCGGAGAAGGCCAAACCTTTATATGGTAGTTTATGTTATGTAATGAAAGGATCAAGTTTGATATTGTATAATTCTACTTTATGCATTAATTATGGATATGTCTTTTGTATTAAAATGATGTTGTATTCGGATATGAGTCAATATAATTTTATTTCATTCGAGGCTCGTATTTTCTACTTATGCATAAATGTGAAAATAAACTTTTAAAATTTTGAAATTTACTGTTATTGAGGTTGTGACACACCTACATTTAGTAACTATAGTATAATGACGATTGCACTGTGGTTGTTATATTTAGGTGCGTTACACTAGAGACACTGTCACCTCTCCGTGGTATATGCAACGATCCATACTCAAGTTGATGTGCCAGCAGTCCGGACCTCCATGAAATGTCAGCCTAACATACCCCAAAAAGCCACGTGGATGGGATGTCATGTTTCAAACATATACTAATCAAAGTCAGGCCAAAAGCCGGGTAATTCGTGCACTTCCCCTTCTTCACCGACGTCTTCAGAGAAACGCATAAATATACCAAATGGCAGAAAATACAGACAAGAGGTGAGACATCCTACATTCAGTAACAATTATGGCAGTAAAGAAATAGAATGGTGCAAGACACCACATAGCATAACAGAAATAATAATTGACATCCAGATTCAAATAATAAACAACTTAACAAATCTAGGTAGTTATAACATCAATAAAACAACAGTTCCATCATCATGTGAATAAATGCCAAATAATATGTTGACTTGCTATGCACGTGCACATGGTACCAAAATCCAACATTCGATACCAAAAATCCTACTCCATGGAGCTAGACATAAACATCGGAGAGAATGATCAAGGAGACATGCCAGTATCTCGTCAGCCTAAAATCAAGTGCTTTCCAGAAAAAAAAATCAATTATTTACATAACAAAGCTTTATATAACAACATTCTCACAGGATCGCAATATAGGATAGTGTCTCGGTCTGGATCGTCAGTGCGTTTGCATCAGTCTATCCCACAGCCTAGAGTAGCTATCAACTGTCCATTCGTGAGACACCCGCACCCCGATGCCCCCAAGGTCAACGATATGACCTACCCTAGTCTATTCACACCCGCACTAAGGTGTGATTCAACTCCTAGGCATACAGCCTTACTTCAACAATGCATGATGACTCAATGCATATTCATGTGTATTTAGAAATAATATACTTTTCCATAACATGCCACAATTTGACCAAGTTAAACATCAAGAATTTCTTGGTCCTACTCGTGGACCTACAATAACATATTATCAAGTTCTCAAAAGTGACAACACACTTTTTAAGGTTTATTATGGAATTTCACTTTAACTTAACATCTCTTATGAAATCTTTCTCTAGTTGAATTCTCTTGAAATTCTCATTAAATCATCATTTCTCTTAATTAGCCAAGTTCTTTACTTTAATTTTATCATAATCACTTAGAAAATTATTCTAAGGTTCTCTATGTCTCACACACTCTCTTGTTCTTTCCTTAAGTCCAAAATTGTTGTAAGTTATAGGATAAGGTCTTATTCTTTATTCTTCCTATTTTATGAACTTCCAATAGATCTCTAATTTTATAATTAACCAAGTCTCCACTTTAATACTACATTTTTTTTGGCATTTTCACCTTAAGAGGTCGTGAGCCTCAAAGGAAATAGGGGTTCTAGATTTTTATTTCTCCATTGATTATTATTCACTTGATTAGTTATCTTTCTAACTTGTTACAAAATTTTAACCATGAACACCCTATTGAAGGGGTTATGGCTGTGAGCCTCATTAAGGAGAGCTAGGAACCCTTGCATCTAATTCATACTTCCAATCCATCAAAACTAATCCAAGATCATCAACATACATAAGTACAACAAATAAAACCATATAGGAGAAAATTAATACAAAGATCATTAGAAAAACCATAAAATCAAGAGAGCAACCCTAACATGGGTTTCTCAAAATCAACACACAAACAAGCTTTCCACTACCAATAGAGGTTGAAGTGGATAGTCTCCCTCTTACCAAGAGAAATAACAATGAAAGCAAGCTCTTTTTTCTTTGGGAATTCGTCCTCTACCACCTCAAAGCCCTAGAATATCCAAACTCACAAAAATCACATTCAAAGCTTGAAAAAGGTATCCATAATCACCAAAGTGACCATGGATCATGAAAATAAGATGGAAAAATGGAAAAGCTATGAACTTTTACCTCAAACTTTCAAGTTTTAAAGCTTGATGGAAGAAGATGAAAATGGTGGATTCTGTAACACCCCTAGATCTAATAACTACAGTCCAATCGTCATTACACCATAGTCACTAAATCTAGGCGTGTCATAGTCTCAACAAGAATCTTTTCAAAAATTTCCATTATACATGAATAGAAAATATGAGCCCAGAATGAAGCATATTTAGTACCCAACCATAGAAATACAACCATAGAATGAAAAACATTTTTCATATATAATATATTTGTCCTTAACACAAAGCACTAATAACACGAAACATAGTACTTATATACTCAAATAAAATACGACGGGAACAAAAGCACTAAAGGGGAGAAATAGTAACCCTGTGATAGGTACTACTAGCAGATAAAGCCATAACCTCAAAAATGTATGATGCTCGGTGTCCCAGTCGATACGTCAGGCATCAATGCCCCCATGAAGCTGCACCCGTACGTAACTGAAGAAATCTTGTCCAGACGCCATATCGAAAACAATGGATCAGCCCCATCCAATCAGTAAAGGTATGGTCCCTCTTCTTCTTCCTCACGATCTTTTATCACATATAAATAGAAAACAGAAATACAGGAATACAAGAAAGAGGTGAGACACCTAGCATTCAATACCAATACAGCAGTAAGAAAACAAAACGACGCAGAATGCCCACATAGCAAGGCAACAATATTAAACAGGAATAGTACATACAATAAAAGAAACAGTCACAGAGTCTCAGATATTAAACAACGAGACAGTTCAAATAATCATAACCTCATTTAAGTAATAGTCCAATCATCATATAAATGAACAACAGTATCATCATCATGAAAATAGGCAAATGTGTAAATGCCAGATGATATGTTGACTCACTATGCACGTGCACATGGTACCAAAATCCTACTCCATGGAGCTAGACATCAACATTCGGAGAGAATAATAAGGAGTCATGCCAGTATCTCGTTAGCCTTAAAATAAAGTGCTCACCATCATAAAAATAATATTTTGCACAACATGGCTTATACATGGCATCTCAACAATTGATCGTGATATAGGACAGCGTCTCGGTCCGGATCGTCAGTGTGTTTGCATCAGTCTATCCCATGGTCCCAGTGGAGCTACCACTGTCTATTGTGAGACACCCGCACCCCGACGCCCCCAAGGTCAACACACATGACCCACACTTAGTCTACTCGCACCCGCATTAAGGTGTAATTCAATCTCCTAGGCATGCACCGCCTTTACAACATAGTCCAACGGACATTCACAAATGCATGATGACTCAATGTGCATCATGTATATTCATCAATAATATGTTTCTCATAAACATTGCATATCATGTATATTCATCCATAATACACTTCTCATGAAACAATACCACAATTTGGTTAAGTTAAATATCAATATATTCATGTATATTTCATAGTTATATGCTTTCTCATAATCATGCCATAACTGGCCAATGCAATTATCAACAACATAACATATTTAAATCTTCAACCGTAACACATAGTTATTAAAATTCAACCCTAGGTTACGTTTTCATTTCAAGACTTTCATCACTAATCCTCTCTAGGGGAATCCTCTTGTTCTTTTCTCAAGTTTAAAATCACTCCAAGTTATCAAGTAAATCTCTTTCCTTCATTTTTCCATCTTATGAATCCATAATAGCTTATTAAATTACCTACTCTTCTAAATTTCATCTTGATACATATATCTTAGCCAATAAAGTCCTAGAGGCTGTGAACCTCCCAAGGACAAGAATCTAATCAATTTCTTCATCACATTGTTAGCATGAACCCTAAGGATCATTGAACCCAAAATTTATATCTTATTTCATCATTATTTATTCTTAATCAATTCCTTTTTTTAACCTAAATTTCTGAGTTTCAAATTATCACAAAACTTGTCTTGGACATCCCATTTTCTTTCCTCTTGGCTGAGATCTCTTCAAAAGGTTTCTAATCCCAAAATTGTCATTAATTCATCAATTATCCATCACCTAATTTCTTAAGTCCCAAATTAGTACACAAATTCCATCATGGACCCATCATTGGGCCACTTAGCTGTGAGCCTCCATGGTGAGAAATCCCAAAGGTTTTCCATAATAATCATTAATTCTTTACCACCTAATTACTTAATTTTCAATTCCCACAAAAATCAATCTCAAACCCCCAAAATGTGGTCCAAAATCGTGACCTCACCAAAGGGTAGGAAACCCTACATTTTTCCATTCATCAAATCCAAACAATCCATCATCATTAAGACATTCAAAACAACCAACGCTTTCACATAAATCAAATATACATAAAAGCATGAAGAACAAGCATACAAAGTGAGCAATCCATTATGGATTCCTCCATCAACAACACACAAAGGTTTCCTTACTACCAATAAAGGTTGAAGTGAGTAAATCTCCCTTTTACTAAAGAAAATGACAAGAAAAATGCTTCCTTGATGGCCCTTGAAGATTTCGTCCAAAGCTCCACCAAAACCCTAAAAATTGCAACTCAAGAGATCAACATTCTAAGCTTGAAAAAGAGTGAACCAATGGCCATAGAGAAGACCATGAATACAAAAATGAGGAGAGGGAATGAAAAGATTAAAACTTTACCTCAAAAGCTCCAAGCTTTGATCTTGAAGAAAATGATAAAGATGGAAGCTTTTGGAAATGGTTCCAACTAGAAAGGTGTTTAGAATGTGATGGAGATCAAGGAAATGTGATTGGATGAATTTTTTTGTGAAGATGGAGGGCACAAAAGGTGGTCTAGGGAGGAAGAGAGAAAATGAGAGAAAATGATGAAGAGGGAAATAGTAGAGAGAGAAAGTAGTAGCTTTTGTGTTTTGAAATTGGAAATAAGTGTGATAAAGTGAGATGCACAATTTTGGCTCTCCAAAATGTGTATTGCCGTGGAAGAGGGGAGAAACGAGGGAAAGTGAGCTCCTTGCATGGATAGGAAATTGCTAGGAAGTTTCCTTGAGATGCTTTTTGATTAATTTAATCATTCTTTTGAAATAAAAGAGATTGGATATGACATAAAGTGGATTTCGTTTGGATAAGGTGATAGGACTTCTACTACAAGCTATTACCCAATGGATAATTGTTATAGATAGCAAAGTCAGTATTCAACGGATAATAAAATGTACAACGATTTTTATATGATAAAAATCTTAAAAAATATAAAACTTCGTAAACCGTGTCTGGCCTCGGGTTTAGTAAGATCCCTCGTGAACGTTTCCATAGATCTAGGTTCTCGGGAAAAATATGTCATTTCCCTAGCTTCGTGCACACATAAAACGAAGAATAATATTAAAATATTTTGTATTCTCTGAAAAATCCAAGAAAATTCACAAAACTCACAAATATTATAAAACGACTATTTATCATTAAATTATAAATTTTTGGGGTGTTACAGATTCAAGAGATGGTTACAAAAGAGAAAGTGTTCTAGGTGATGAGAAATGGTAGGAAATGAGGTTGGTTGAATGAAAAAGCTTAGATGGCAAAAAATGGAGTCTTGACCATAGGGGTGGTGAGAAAATGGAGAGGAAAGTTGAGTTCTTTGTAGGTGATTTCAACAAGAAAAGAAAAGCTTCAAGGGAGAAATGGATTCAAGCAAGATGATTGCTTGAAATGAAGTAACAATGGAGGAGAAAATGGTGTGGGTTCCGTGGAAGAGGAGGAGAAAGAAGGAAGAGAAAAAAGCTTGAGAGAAAATGAGAGAAAAAGTGTAGAGAGAGGAAGTGTTAGAAAAGTGATGATAGCTTTTTGGGGTTTGAAATTAGAATGAAAAAGTGATAAATGAAAAACCAATTTTTGGCTCCCACAATGGCCATTGCTATGGATCACAGGGAGAGAGAGAGGAGGGAAAAATGTTCTAGAAGCTTATGGAAAGCTTACTTGAGAAGCTTTGTACAAAGCATCTTTGAGAAGATTTGTTAAATTTTTGCAAAAGTTAACATGATGTGACATAAAGTTGACATTTTTGAAAATATGACAAACATTTTAATACAAGCTATTATCCAATGGATAAATGTTATAGTTAACAAAAATCAGTATTTATTGTCCAATGGATAATAAATTCTATAGCAATTTTTATTTATTAGATAAAAATCTCGAAAAACATAAACCTCGTAAACTATGCCTGACCTCAGGTTTAGTAAGATCCCCCATCGACGTTTTTACAATTCAAGGTTTACCAGCCTCGGGGAAAATATTTTATTTTCTCAGCTCCATTCAGTGTGCACGTAAAATGAAGAATATATTAAAATATTCAACATTTTTGAAAAAGTCCACAAAAATCACAAATATTATAAAATGACTATTTATCATGAAACTAGCAATTTTCGAGGTGTTACAGTTTCCATGTCTAGGCGTGGTCTGATCAGTTTTTAGTTCAGCCGAGACAGAAAGTGTCACGCCTAGACGTGAGGTAGCCACGCCTAGGCATGGAAAAGTCATGCCTAGGCACTGTTTCCAAAAATTTTCAGCATTGAGGTTTTGAAAAATTGAGGCTTCCAATGTACTGTGATCCTTCATAGATGTTCCTTAAAGTGTGTTATGACACAAAATGATATATTTCAAGAAGGGATTGAGCACCTCATATAGTTATTAAAATTAAGGATTTGATTCCTTTTTATGTAAGAAAAAAAAGATTTATGTGAAAGGTTAATAAAAGATGAATATGTTGAGTAAGGGATTAGATATTGATGAAAATTAGTAAGTAACTAAGATTTGCCTATATATGATTTAAGAAGTGATAAGGATGAGAGGTTCAAGTATATTTTTGATATTAATGACATTTAGAAAGTGGGTTAAGGAGGTAATAGATTCCCTCCCCACTACAAAGAGGAAAAGTATGTTTATGACATTAATGACGTTTAGAATGTGGTTTAAGGAGGTAATAAATTCCCTCCCCATTACAAGGAGTAATAGCATATTTATGGCATTCATGTCATCTATGACATTATTCATAACATTATACTAATACAACTCGCATTGCATCATATCCGTACATCATAGCATAACATATACATTTCCAAGCAGAGGTATGAGCGGTTATCTTATCCATTGCATTTTTAGGCAACTGTATAGGCGGTTGTCTTATCCTTTGTATGAAATAGTTCAGATTATGACTATCCGGGAACATTACAAAGAGTGAGAAATGTAAATGTTCCTCAAATATTGTACAGTACTTTAATTATTGTTTTCAACTTTAATTACAAGATCTATTGAGTAATAGTTTAATTGCCATTTGTAGTTGTGTTTAATGTTTATGAGTTGTATATATTCAATATGGATATTACAATTGCTGGTATTGGTATATTTCTACTGAGAATTTTAGATTCTCACCCCAGATGTTGTCATTTAAATCTAGGTGGAAGCTCATCTAGTGGCCAAAAAAAGAAGATCGAAGAATAGTTTAGACTTTTGATATTGCAGTTTCCATTTATATATATGTATATATATTTATTTTGGAGTTGTAAATAAAACAATGTTATAATTTTGGTAAAGTTGTACATGTATATAGTGAAGTTAATTTTTACAAGGCTCTCCATAATTATTTATTTATATAAATGTTATGGATTATATAAGTGATTATAATAGAGGTGGCATAACTAATACTGCTTATCTACGTATATGTTTGATATACTATGTTTTCAGTATTAGGATGTTACAGAATTTGCACAAGGCACAAAATTGCATGAAGTTACAAATTGATTTGAAAAGAATGGAGGTGGAATTTCAACCCGGAGACATTGTATTCCTTAGGCTACAGCCCTACAAATTATGGTCACTAGCCAATAAATTGAATGAGAAACTTAGTCTTAGATTTTATGGGCCATTTGAGGTATTGGAACGAATAGGAGCAGTAGCCTACAAGTTAGCCTTGCCTACGAATTCACGCATTCATCCCATTTTCCATGTGTCACAGTTGAAGAAAGCTATCCAATCTACCAATACCAAGAACTTCCAAAGTTCTTAACTAAAAGTCTAGAATTGAAAACCGCATTAGCAGTTATCTTGGTGGCTAGGAGACTCCTTAATGGGTCACAAAGTACTGATTTAGTGGGAACGACTACCCGAATATGAGAATTCCTAGGAACCTTTTGAGGCTATCAAACAATAATTTTTGGATTTCCACCTTGAGGACAATGTGGCACTTGTTGGGGCAAGTATTGCTAGGCCCACACCTGATGTGAGGGTATATGAAAGGAAAAATAGGAAGGGGGAAAGCAATTTGACACTTGGAAGGTGTATCACGCCAAAAGAAGGGATAATTGGGGGTAAGGAAAAAGAGGTCACTGTTAGTAACAAATTGGACAGGTGGTAGCTTATTAGTGGGGAGCAAGATTCTAAATGCAAGAGGGGAGAAAACAACCATGATACAATTATAAGGAAGGGGAGAGGGACTGAGGAGGGTGTGGAGAATTTGGATAAGGATTAAGGTGAGGAATTTCCTCTAAAGGCTCAGGGATATTCAACCTAAGAGTTATAGGCTTTTCTTTTGCTTTTGTTATTTTTCTCATTCTGTTTCTAGCACCAAATCTGATTTGTGCATTAGAATTTGCTGCAATAGTTGTTTTTGGTTGTAAGGAGTTCATCTCCATTTATCTTTCTTGTATAATACTAAGAACCTATTAGACTCCTCTCCCATGGATGAATCATATTAATAGTGACTTCTTTTCCTATCGACGATCATTTCGATGGTAACTTATGTTGGTTATGACTCACACTAGCTCAGCTCTTTGTCCCAAATGCTCTGACCCAGTTCTTTGTCCTAGATGCTCTGACCCCAGGTCTTTTTCCTAGATGCACTAGCCTCGTCTACGTCTGTCCCAAATGCACTATCCCTGTTTAGTCTTCATCCCAAAAGCAGTTGCCAACCACCGTCTCCGTCCATCTAAGCCAATATCAAACTATTTGACACGTTATATTTTTTTAGTTCATCTTCTTTTAGTGTATTTAATTGTAATAAGCTCAAGCTTAGGAAGCTTTAGCTTGAGGGGACTTGAGGAGGAATGTTAGAATATCTGAAAAATATCTCATAATATATTTATTGAATCTTAAAATATTTTAGAGTATCTTAGATGAACTCTTAGGAGTTATTTCTTATTTATTATTTAATGATTTGTTTCCTTATTTAATTAAGATTGGGAGTCTAGTATTAGTATAAATAAGACTATTGAGTTTGTCTTTTATATCATATTATCATTACATCAAATCAATATCAATATCATATTTTTCTGAGTTTCTATTCTCTCTCTTTTCCTCTTTCCCTACCTAAAACCTCTAATTCAACTGTGGAAAAATAATAAGGCAATATTTTATTTTTTCCAACTAAAAAAACCCAACTTCAACCCATATGTCCTTCCATGCTTACTTCTAATACACATTTAAATGGTGTCATTAACTTCCCATATGATCATTTCCCCACCTCTGTTTGAAATAGAACTCAAACCCAATTCCATAGAGCTATCAACACCCTCAACCCCCAACTCCATCTGAGCAGTTATGTCATGGGCCACAAAATAGACTCCTATGATATTACCTTGAAGACCCTTGATGGCACAAGCACTTATTGCCAATCTAAGACAAGAGTCCTACTTAGACCCATGTGTTTTGACCTCAACTTAGAGGTTCCACTCTTTCGATTTTCTAAATCCAAATGCACAAATTTTGCTTAAACTGTTGGCACTAAATACACCAGATTGGCCCAAGCTAAAATATTCAAAATAAGCTATATGAGAAGTTTTCCCAAAATGATCTAAACTGAAACCACTAAAGGAAAGATAATCACCCGAACAGGGTCGCCAAGTTACAGTCAAATGAGGCCCCCATGCTTGTGTGGTTGTCGGCCATTGTGTCTGTAATATCCTCCCTAACCTAATAGCCTTGATTATTGTTATAGAAGTTCAATAACACTTGAATGAGATACTTGTGAATTGTGGTGATTTTCTGAGCTAGTTTAAGTATAATGTTATAATACTGAATATGAAAAATAACTTATATTAGCTTAGAACTTAGCATAAATTGCTTAGATGATAGAATTAAAGGTGGAGATTTTATTTCTAGTTCACAAATACTAAGAATGAGATGTGGTAGATTTATGAGAATTAACTGAACTAGTTTAGTATTTTTAGCAACACAGGAAAAGTAATATAGTTTAGTAGTTATTAACAGTGTATAAGGATAATCTTTAAATGATGAGTGTAGACATTGGAAGAAGTCTTAGAATTTTTCCTAACACTTATAGAAAATAGAAAAGCCATCAATGGAAGCTTAAAATATCCTTAAGAGATACAACACTTCCATGAAGCGTTGAAAGTCAATCCTTATCTCTTCAAGTTTTCTCTCCACCGCCCTCCCTGTCTTTATCTTCTTCTTTGACTTTTCTTTTCTCTTATTTCACTTTCATTCTCATAGCCAGCAGTAGGAAAAAGGGAGAAAAGAAAGAAACAAGAGCATGGGAAGAGAAAGAAGAGCAAAGGAAAGAATCAAGCAACAAGAAGGAAGGAAAGAAAGAAAAGGAATAAGCACCATCAAAAGAGATTTGAGGTATGGGTTGTGATGTTTCTTCACTTCACTCTTTTCTCTTTTGTTACCAGGAGTTGGTATGGATGAACTCGGTATGGAAGAATTGATTGTTGAAGTTAAATATGTGTATGTTTATGATTTTGAGCTTAGGAAAACTTTGAGACTCCAAGAATATATGGTTGATGCTTTTTTATTCTTCCTCTCCTTGTTTCCAAAACTTGTGCTAGTAAACTTGAATAGAATTGAGAAATGTTATGTCAAAGTGTTGACATATACATGGTCATGGATTTTGAACTTATATGCATCCATATAATTCTATACTCTTAAGGTTGTGAATATGGGTTTTGATGAGTTGTTCATTGTTCATAGACCCTTAGCCTGTGTTTGGATGGAGTATTTTAAAATTTTAAGGTATTTGAAATTCAAAGAATTTCAATTGCATCAATTCAATTTCTTTCATTTGTAAAATATTTTGTTTGGATAAAGTAATTAAATTATCTTGAATTTCAAATTCTTTGTTTGGATAAAGCAATTCAATTACCTTCATTTGAAAAATCTCTTTTTAAGATATTTTTATAAAATTGAGATTTCAATACAAAATTTCACAAAACAAAATAAACATCATATAATATATTTTTTTATTCATGGTAAAAATAAAAATAAATAAAATAACATAAATTTAAAAAAATTAAAAAATCTGCATAAAATGAAAAGATTAATATACCATTTTTATAAATTATCATTAAGATAAACTTCCTTGGCAACCATTTACAATACTTGTTTCATAGTGAGTCTATGTTAAGTTTTATAAATTAAAAAATCATACAATCTAATTGCAATGTAAATAAAATGAAATAGTACGAACTTAAATATAACACCATTTAATATAATTGTGATATAAATTAAACACAATATAAGAAACAAAATAGAGATTGAATCTGCAATTTAATATATCAACTAACGGTATTTTTAAATCTGTAATTCCATATATATAACTAATAACAAATATTTAAATCACACTGATAAATTTTTCACATGTTTCCAACTCTACATCTAATAACTAGAAACAAAGATTGAAATAACACAAAGTAATATCAACTCTCAAGCATGTTTTCAACTTGGCATTAAGACATAAAAGCCAAGATGTAATCCTTCTTCTTCTCCAATGGAAGAGCTTTCACAACCACTAGTTGACTTGGATTTTCTGTCAACCAATTAATTGCTTTCAGCCAATGTGCGTTATCAAGATCAGGTATTTTCTCTAGCTCATTCATCACTTCTTTAACATCTTTCTCCTCCGTCTTCTTTGTAGTTGCTTGCACGAATTCTTTCAACGACTCAGCCACTTCTCTCATTGAAGCAACTATCCCATCTTTTTCTCCACTTTTTCTTCGGGATTGCATGGAAGTAGATGATGCAGATTGTCCTCTTTTCTTTGTTGCAGAGCTTGGTTCCTCCAAATCAATATTAATACTATCAACCTCGTCCTCTTCATTTGCTTCTTTGCTCATGACATCATCCGCATCAAGTGCAGTCTCTGCTCCAATTCCAGTGGCCCTATCTTTGGCACATAGGTCTATAATGTCATCCCAATTTGGAATCACTTTAAACCGAAATCGTTTAGCCTCTTCATGTGACTTGAAAGCAAAAGGAAACATGTTAATTGTTAGTACAAAAAAAATGATTTGAATTGAATAATAATAATAATATTAAAAAACCCTTACCTTGATATACTCATTCCATGCATTTTCATTTTCAACTGAAATCATATATTTCGTGCCATCCCAATCAAATCCACTTTGGCTAAGAATGTCACTAATAATGTCATACCATGATCTCCAAAGCTTAATACGGTTCTTAACATTCTCTCCAACAAGCTGAACTTTGAAACGAGTCGATAATTCTTGAGCTGCAGTGTTGTATGCCACTGTTTTCCAAGCTCCATCACTCTTGTTGCCCAAATTCCTTTGATCTCTAAGTACATCAGCCAGTACACGTTCCATCTCCAAATTCCATACAAAGTAACTTCTCGTATCCTCTTTCTTGTCCTCCATGTTGCTTTCTGTCATCTTTCTTTTTCCCTTTGTCTTGCCTCTTCCTTTGGATGACTCCATAATAGTTACAAAACCAAAAAATGCACAACCTGACCACAAACCAGAAAATGTAGTTTTAAGTTACTATTTAAACAACCAGTTTTATATATTATATAAGTTACTATTTTGTTGCAACTCATCCTAATAGGAATGGGTCGAATGACCAACCCTATTTGTGTTAGCCTATATATTATCTACCTCTCTCGATGATTAATTAGGACTTAGGAATGTTTCTGAATTAGTCTTACAAAGAAACTGAAATGTTTCTGAATTTGATACATAAAAGAACATGGAGATATACATCAAGCTTACATGATCTTCTCAATAGAATCAAATTTTTTGTTGTATGTAGCTACTGATTTTATTTAAACATTTAATTTTTTAAAGTGTCAAATTGACCCAATTCAAGGTTACACGTACCTTCCTTGCACATATTTTTTATGCATTCTTATATTTAGGCTTCATTTTGATATTATGAACATTTTACTCTACAATATTAATCCTGTTTCTGCTAACAGGGATTTGAACCTCCAGAAACAATTTTGAAGAATATATGAAAGAACTACACTGACCTGAGGATTACTAAAACAGGATATAAAATTGCAGCTATTGTAATGATTATATGAAGTAGAACAACAACCTGCAACATTAAAGTCAATATTACACTTACTGGCTCAGAAATATACTTCTGTTGTGCCAACTTTTCCACTATAAATGCAGCTAGAGGAAATATTGCAAGAGTAAGACTGCAAGCCAATAATAACCACTTACTGTCAAATTACATATTGAGAAATAATCCTCAAAAATCAAAATAAGTATACCACACGTAGTTTATCCTTAGGGGACTTCATCACAGTCACAGTCATTACCAACACATGAAGAGGGGCCAATCTCTCAGTGATTTTGAACTAAAACAAGATGTGCTCTTACAATATAAAAGGACAAAGGGAAATAATTCAGAGAATGAGTACGACTTCACCAAGCTGATCATACAGTAATTTCACACCAAATCAACAACAAGCAAACCAAAAGAGTCCCAGGATTAAATTTGAAATATTAAATTGGTATAGTTACACTTATCCTAGTTTCCAAGTGTTATCCTTATCTCATCACTCAAATATGCTAATCAATTCATGTTTCCCACCAATGCAAGCGGGTACTTAGGCTTTAAAGTATACAACAACCAACATCAACCAAAACCTGTTTATGTTTTGAGTCTGATCACGGCATGAGTTTGAGAAGAAAGAAATTTGAGAAGCTGGAAATATTAAAAAATTTAGTATGAAATTTAAAAATGAAAATATATAAATAAGAAAAGAAAAAAGGTGGAAAGGAAGGCTTACGATATGGGAAGGGTTTAGTTTAGCCTTCAAGGAAGATTCAACTTTCTGTCAAAACCAAGACAAGGTAACATTAATTTCTGCTGGAATGAAACAGTATTTGTTAATAGTATTCAAGGAGTTACAAAGACAAGACTCAACTCAAAATGAAATAGTATTCAATCCAAAACTAACTATAAACTCATAACTACATAAAGTTGAAAATTTCAATAGTTCAGAAGTAGTCTACAACATTTGTTAATATAGAGTCAAACAATGTACCATAAAACACGAATATGGAGTCTATGGAATCTCAATCTCAATTACAAACAATGTACCATAAAACACGGATAGAGTCAATTACATATGAAAAAGAACAAAAAGGTAAAAGCTACTATAATAGACTCTTCCTAAGCAAAGTTTCTCCTAACTTGATAATGAGCAAACATATCAATTGCTAAAGTGTCACGAAATCTTGTCCATTCCTCAGTGACTTGAACAGTTGTGACTTCATCTGTGGTATTACTTGCAACTCTTTCCCCTTGTTGATTGGTTAATTCTTCATCAACAACAGATAAAAGCTCCAAGTCTTGGACCTCTAAAATTGGATCACTTTGTTGCTCATCTCTTATAAAATTATGTAGTATGAAACAAGCATTAATAATTCTAATTTGTGTTTTTATATCAAAAAATGAAGGAGTTCTTAATATACTCCATCTTTATTTCAATATCCCGAATGATCTTTTAATTGCATTCCTTGCACTTGCATGACGACGATTAAATAGCTCCTTGTAATTTTGAGGGATGTTTCCAGTCCACTCATTAAGATGATATCTAGTCCCTCGATAAGGTGCTAAAAATCCTGGGCCATTAGTATATCCCGCATCCACAAGAAAGTATTTACCTACAATGGTTTTTAAGAAAATCAGAGTTGTATTTGATATATTGAATAAAGAATCATTATTTTCAAGATATTACCATTTGGAATTTGGAGACAGTTTTGACGACGTAAAGCATCTCGCAATGTAACGCCCCAATTTTTAGAAAATATTCTGAATGTACTGTTTGCTGTTTTTCATGCTTTTGTGTGAATGACCGCTGTGTCCCTATTTTACTGTTCTCGATTTCTGTATGAAAACAATTACGATAATACTGGCTCAAATTTTATTTGGTCGTTTTACGTAATTTGCTTCGAGATGGTAAAATAAAAATTTCTCGGAGTTACTGTTTTAATTTTTCTAAATGATATACAACTATATAATACTGCTGGATATTTTATTTGAACGTTTTAAACGATTAGCTACGTTATGGGAAAAAATGGGAAAATGACCGTTACGTCCCGAACGTGCTGTTTTCGCTGTTTTTAATTGTTTTCTACTTGATTTAACGCTTAGATAATCTCCAAATCGTGATTTTATATGGACTTTTTGTGTGATTTGCTCGAGGCAGGAAAATAATATTTTTTCGGGCCGGGGAAATCTTATTTTATTATTTAGAATGGGGGATCTTACTAAACCCGATTCTGAATGAGACTAAAATTAATCTTTTAATTTTTAGGATTTAATGTCAAATAAAATAATTTTATATTATTATAATATTATTTTATTAGTCAAGTATAATTTAGTGACAATGATGGACAGGAAATATTTTGCGGGACCCACAATTAGCAAACGGTTAGATCGGTAGCTTAATTAATCACCAGTTAGCGGTAGAACTTTCGAAGCAGTGACTCACTAGTGACTCAATGAAGAATTAAATGAAATGAGTGACTAGGCTTGTGAGTCATCCATAAGCAACCAATAGAAATCAAGCTTGTTCATCAAGATTTAATCCTAACCTTTGAATGCATCCAAGGGCTTGGATGAAGCCAACCAATGGCCCCTTTGACCAGCCATGAAGGCTACGGCCATGTGGTCTTGGATGACCAAAATAACACTTCATCTTCATCACTTTTCTCTCTTCTCTCTCTTCCAAGAACCCTAGCCACCATTGTTGTTCTTTTCTCCTACCATTCGGCCAAGAGCCATTCTTGACCATCCAACCATCCAAAAATTTTTCTAACCAAGTTTTCTTAACCTAAACACTATTCTAAGAACCTTTCTAGTTGGGAGTTTCTTCAAAATCTTCCATTTAGGGCTTGGAAATCAACCTTGAAAGTTTTACCTAGAAGGTGAAATTTCATGCTTTTCTTTCCTCTCTTCTTTTTCAAAGTTCTAAGCCATGATTTCTCCATGGTTTAGCTTCTTTTTCATGGTTAGTAACATGTAAATTTTGTTTGAGATTTCTAGGTATTTTGAAGGTGAAAACCGAACCCTAGGAGGTGTGAAAGCATATCATTTGTCTTCATTTAAGGTAAGAGGAAGACAATTCTTATCATCTCTTGGTGGTGGTAAGAAGATGGAATGATTTGTAATGTTTGAAGAGTCCATAAGGATTCGGTGGTGTTGTCTTTGTTTGGTGTGTATGTGTTAATTTTTATGTTTGCTAGTAGTTTATGTGGTATTTATTAGTAGCTTATTTGTTTGGTGATTGTAATAATTTTTGCATGTCTATTAGCTTTTGATTGCATGTCTATAAGCTTTAATTTAGGTTTAGGTGTTAGAAAATATATTGCATGTGTTAGAAAATACAATGCATGTGTTAGAATTGTATGATAATGTATAGGATGTGAATAACATGTTCAAAAAATTGCATGAGTGTTCCAAAGAGCACAATCCACAAGCTCACGGCAATGACAAATTGTGAGGACCAAAATGTTCTCTTAATTTTTCTAAAGTGTAACTTAATTAACCTAGGAGAATCAAGAAAGTTTCAAATTGATTTGATCAAAGAAAATGAATTTAGAAATCAAATGGTAAAGACTTAGTATTTTGGGCCAACATGCCTAAAGGATTAAATTGATTCTTGCTAACTATTTTCTAATATGATTTAATGAACTTAGACAATATAATACATTTGATATGATTTGAAAGGTGAAAGACATTTTAGAAATCAAATGAAAGGGTTTTACGAAATTTGGCCAACATGCCACTATAGGTAATCATGATTTCTAAAACTTGATTCCAAACCTTTTTCAATCAAAAAGAGACAATACAAGTTAAGAAGAAATTTTCTATAATGGTTTTTGAAGAAACAAATTGAGTAGAATTAAGCTTAAAGGATTAAAACTAATAATTTTATCATTAGGAAGTAAAATACAAGTAATTTTGAGAAATTTTCTAACATATAGCTCACTTTAGGTTTTGAAGCATGTTAGAGATTTCAAAGAGAATTAAATGATGTGGTTAAAATTAGGTAAATGGAAATTTTATGAAAAAATTTAGTAAACCATTATTATGATTTTCTAAACAAAAAATCTTGTCAATTTTTAGTAAGAATGAACCAATAAGATAGCAAAAATATCCAAAAGACAATTATGCGGTATGAAAAATTATTCTACGTAGTTTAAATGTACTAAGTACTATTTCGTTTGTTTAAACAAGTAATTTTAAAGGCATTCGAATAAGAAAATTATTTGAAAATCCTACGCGATTGAGAAAACGTATTAAAAATGCTACGCGATTTTAAAAACAGAAAAATATCTTTACCCGATTTTTAAACGTTTGTAAAAACGACGGAATTATGAAAACGCGATAAAATTTCTACGCGATTGACCGTTACTATATTTATTTTATCTTTGTCGGGAAAATGTGAACCCGTCATGATTATTTTTGAGGATCTTTTTTGTCGGGAAAATGTGAACCCGTCTGATTATTTTTGAGGATCTTTCATTGTCGGGAAAATATGAACCCGCATGCTGATTATTTTGAGAATCTTTATTGTCGGGAAAATGTGAACCCGCATGTGCTTTCTATTTATGTGTGCCAAGTTTTTGGTGGATTGGTTGTGAGACGAATCACATCGTGTTGTCGATGCGATAAACGTAGTGTGGTTCATTGTTCTAATGAACTTGGAGACTTTAGTGTACGAGATCCCACATGTGGACAGTTGGTAGCTCCATTTGGGCCGTGGTAAACCGATAGCACACTATGGTACTCGACACGCACTATATTTAATCGAGATTTGTGAAATCTAGTAGTACATTTACCGTAGTGCCACAACGTGAGACCGTGAACTACACCACGCCTGGATGATGGATTCTGTGTCGTGGGGCTATAGACGCAACGTGTGACCGCGCAATAGTTGGTTGGGCAGCCGTGGTACTAATAGATTTTACGAGTCATTCCGCTCTCTGATACTTGTGTTTTCTTTAGCTCCATGGAGTAGGGTTTTGTCATATTGGTATTTATCTCTATGTTTATTTATTTCCATCGTATCTATTTCTTATTTATCTATATTTTATTTGTTTATTTTAACTGGTTACTGTTACTATATTTGGTTATTATATCTTATCTGTTTATTCTTATCTTCCTTATTTTATCTCGTGATGTTTTATCGTGATGTGATATGTTGTTATGATATCTAAATCTTACTCTAATTTGTTATTCTTTTCTGTTATAGTATTTTGTAATGCATGAAGCGTATATATGTTGTTTGTCGTCTTCTTATTGGCCATGTTGTGATGATTTTATGTTGTCTTACCTCTTTGTTATATGTATTTTCTGTTTATTTATTTTACGCGGTAAAGACTTCGAGGAAGAGGATCGCCTATTGAGATCTTGTACCCGAGGAGGAGGAAGATCGAGAGGGGCGAGACGACCGGTTTACGATCAAGAACCATCCGATCATCCATACCCTTTGGATTGATTGTGTGGGATGGCAAAGACCAGAGTTTTTGGGGTTCGTAGAGCTAGTATTTCATGGGAGTTCGCTAGCTTGGCATCTACGAGGCGATCGTGAATCTGTGACGTACGCGGGACGTGTGACCGTGATTCTACGTCAACGTTTTGATGGAGAGCTGTCATGACCACAACACTTTTCTCGCATTTAGAGTTACCCTTATCCATTAGGCGTCACCGGGGTGCCTTGAAAACCCCGAGCCTAGTGAGATAAACATCGTATCGACCGCGCGATCCCGTTATCGCCGTGTGTCGAGACATCGGGATATCTATCTCCCGATGATCATTTTCATCTTGAGAGTGATCCATCGAGGATTAGATAACCATGATGTTTTTTTTTGGGCGCGTCAAATATGTCCGTATATATTAACTCTTTTATTGCTTTCCTTCTTTGTTTTTGTTTAAATATTTGTAGTCTTAGTTGTGAATTACTTGTACAGACTTATAACTTAAATCATAGGTATATTATCGGTAATGATGTTTTTTTTTATTTCGTATTTCCGCATTATCTCTATATCATATTTCGTTTTATCAAGAATTATTTTACAACCCGTAATAGTATGTAATAAACGTTTCACAACTTGGGGTAGATTTTATTTCTATTTCTTTTATTTTCTTTTATGTGTGACATCCTCCAAAGGGGTGTTACATTAGTTGGTATCAGAGCCCAAGTTAGAGTCTTTTGGGGTTGTGGTTGGGTCTGTTTTTGTTTGTGCTGTGTGATCCTCTGTGATCTTTGTGATTTATATCCTTTCGGAAATATCTAGAAGGATGTATCTAACTTTGTTTTGTTATGTTTGAAGAAAGAAGATGGCTGGTAGAGGCAGAGGACGTGCTAACGTGAATCGTGTTGAGGACCCGATGTTGGTTCTGCTTGAAGCTATGCGGCGAGATGGTGAAGTGATTACTCAAACAAAATTTGAGAGCAAACTCAACAATGACAAGATGCTACGGTGATGCCCTAAATTTATCGAATTTAGGCGCCATAATCCGCCACAATTTAGAGGCGAGGTGGATCCGGAGAAAGCGAGTCAGTGGATGCAAGATTTAGAGAGAATCTTTGAGGGGATGAGATGCACAGATGAAAAGAAAGTAACTTATGTTGTTTTCATGCTGAGAGGAGATGCAGAACAATGGTGGAGAGGAATCCGCCGAGTGTTGCAAGCTGAAGGGACTGAGATCACCTGGGAAGTGTTTTCTAATACTTTTCGGATAAATATTTTCTGCAAGTGCTAGGCATGCCAAGGAGATGGAATTTCTTGGGTTGCGACAGGAAATATGACGGTGAATGAGTACGCCACAAAATTTGAAAGTTTGTCTCAATTTTCGGATTATGCTCAAAATCGACAAGATGAGGTATGGAAATGTCGGAAGTTTGAGTCCCGGATTGAGAGTGGAATTGAAGCGAGGAGTAATATCTCCGAATATGAATCATTTTCATACTTTGGTAGACGCATGTGCGCGACTTGAGGAGCTTGAACCGTCGCGAGATCAGAGGAATCGGAACTTTGGGCCGACAAGGTTTCAAAGAGGTGGAGGTAGCAATACAAATCGGTTTCTGCATAAGCTGTATTCTAGACCACAAGGAAGTCAGACTCAGCGACCGCCAGTTGGAGGGAGTGTACCTAGTGGTGGAGCAGGACAGAGAGTGGTGTTTACGCCGACGTGTTTTAAATGCGGTAAGAAGGGCCATATATCTCCAAATTGTACAGTCAAGGGAACTGTCTGTTTTAACTGTGGACAGCCTGGACATATGTCGAAGGATTGTACTCGACCAGAGAAGAAACCTGTTGTTCATCATGTTAGAGCTAATCAGCAAAAATGGAAATACTCAACCGAGATCCGGAGGGCGAGTGTATACAATGATGGGATCTGAAGTTTCTCAATCTGATGACCTTATTCAAGGAGAAGGTGACATTGGAGGTAACCTTCTGACTGTATTGTATGACTCGGGTGCTACACACTCGTTTATTGCCTATGATTGTGTGGAAAGACTGAAGTTGCCTGTGTCTTCTCCGAATGTTAAGTTGAGTGTATCTACGCCAATTGCTAAACCCTGTAGTTACTTCTAAGATCTGTTTGGATTGTCCTATTATTGTGAAGGGCCGTTTGTTTTTGGTCAATTTGATTTGTTTGCCTCTTATTGAGATAGATGTAATCTTAGGGATGGACTGGTTATGTTCTAACCATATCCTTATAGATTGTGCAAAGAAAACTATAGTTTTTCCTAAGGAAGAAGAGTCCGGATTCTTAACCGTCTTTGTTAAGGTCAAGTCTTTGTTGAGAGATGGAGCGCAGGGATATACGGTATTGTCTTCTCTAGAAGTTAAGAATGAGAAGGATGTGAATACTATTCCTGTTGTCAACGATTTTCCGGATGTTTTCCCGAAGACGTGCACGGTTTCCGCCCGAGCGAGAGATCGAGTTCTCGAATTGATTTAGTACGGAATAGGTCCTATCTCAATTGCACCATATCGTATGTCGCCAGTAGAGTTGGGGAGCTGAAAAAGCAATTGGTGGAACTGTTGGAGAAACAATTTGTACGACCTAGCGTTTCCCCATGGGGTGCGCCAGTGCTTTTGGTCAAGAAGAAGGACGGAACTTCTCGGCTTTGTGTGGACTATCGGCAGTTGAACAAGGTGACTATCAAGAATAAATATCCGCTTCCAAGAATCGACGATTTGATGGATCAATTGAGAGGAGCTGTGATATTTTCCAAGATAGATCTGCGATCGAGTTATCACCAGATTCGTGTAAGAGGGGAAGATGTGCCAAAAACTGCTTTTCGAACTCGCTATGGACATTATGAGTATCAGGTAATGCCATTTGGGGTGACGAATGCTCCTGCCATATTTATGGATTATATGAACAGGATATTTCGTCCATATCTAGACAGATTTGTCGTTGTCTTTATCGATGACATTCTGATCTATTCTCGATCGAAGGAAGAGCATGCTGAACATCTGAATGTTGTTCTTCAGATTTTGAGGGAGAAGCAGCTGTATGCGAAATTGGCTAAGTGTGAGTTCTGGTTGGAAGAAGTCCAATTTCTTGGTCACGTAATTTCTAAAGAAGGTATTGCGGTGGACCCATCGAAAGTGGAGACTGTTTTACAGTGGGAAAGACCTAAGACAGTAACAGAAGTTTGAAGTTTTGTTGGACTTGCTGGTTATTATCGGAGATTTATCGAAGGTTTTTCCAAGATTGCTGGACCACTTACACAACTGACGAGGAAAAGTCAAGCTTTTGAATGGACGGAAGAGCGTGAAGCCAGTTTTCAAGAGTTGAAGAAGAGGTTAACAACTGCACCGGTGTTGATCCTACTAGATTCGAAGAAATCTTTCGATGTGTATTGTGACGCTTCTTATCAAGGACTAGGATGCGTGTTGATGCAAGACCGGAATGTGGTGGCATATGCTTCTCGACAATTGAAGGTTCATGAGAAGAATTATCCTACGCATGATTTGGAATTGGCCGCGGTGGTTTTTGCTTTGAAGATATGGAGACATTTTCTCTATGGAGCAACGTTCAACATCTTCAGTGATCACAAGAGTTTGAAGTACTTGTACGACCAGAAGGAGCTGAATATGAGGCAGCGAAGATGGTTAGAATTTCTGAACGATTACGATTTTCAACTTTTGTACCACCCTGGTAAGGCGAATGTCGTGGCCGATGCCTTGAGTAGAAAGATTATCAGTGTTTCTGCGCTGATGATCAAAGAAAAGGAGCTCATTGAACAATTTAGAGATGAGTGGTCATTTGTTGAGTTGAAACCGGAAAAGATCTGTATGAATATGGTTACTATCTTAAGCGAGCTGATGGAAGACATAAGGGAAAAGCAAAATGCCGATAAATTTTTGCAAGGAATAAGGGAGCAAATGAAGCAAGACGAGACAGTAGAGTTCAAAGAAGGAATTGATGGAATTTTGAGGTTTCGGGGTAGAATCGTATTCCTCGTGACCGAGAACTGAGGCAATATATTGTGGAACATGCCCATACTAGTCTATTAAGTATGCATCCAGCATAACAAAGATGTACCAAGACTTGAAGAAGTTATTCTGGTGGCATGGAATGAAGGGTGATGTGGTTAGATGCGTGTCAACTTGCCTAGTTTGTCAAAAATCGAAAGTTGAACACCAAAGACCAGCTGGGATGTTGCAACCATTATCGATTCCAGAATGGAAATGGGACGTATTTCTATGGATTTGGCATGGTTTGCCAAAGACAAGGAAAGGTCATGATTCGATATGGGTTATAGTCGATAGACTTACGAAATCGGCTCATTTCTTACCAATCAATATTAAATATTCATTGGAAAGGTTAACCCAGTTGTACATCGGTGAGATTGTCAGATTACATGGAGTGCCTACATGTATAGTTTCTGACAGAGATCCGAGGTTTACGTCAAGATTTTGGCGAAGTCTGCAAGAAGCTATGGGAACCAAGTTACGATTGAGTTCAGCATATCATCCGCAGACAGATGGTCAGACAGAGAGAACTATACAGTCTTTGGAGGATCTATTGCGTGCTTGTGTTTTAGAACAACGAGGAAGTTGGGATGAATTTTTATCTTTGATAGAATTCACCTACAACAATAACTTTCACGCAAGCATCGGAATGGCACCTTATGAAGCATTGTATGGAAGGCGATGTCGAACACCGTTGTGTTGGTATCAAGATGGGGAGAGTATGACTATTGGACCAGATCTTGTGCAACAAACGACAGAAAAGGTAAAGATGATACAAGAGAAGATGAGAACGACGCAAAGCGTGCGAAGAAGAGTTATGCGGACAAACGAAGACGATCTCTTGAGTTTAAGGAGGGTGAGCATGTGTTTTTAAGAGTTACTCCTACGACTGGTGTCGGAAGAGTGATTAAGTCTAACAAGCTTACTCCTAAATTCATTGGACCATATCAGATTATCCGACGTATTGGTCCCTGTAGCATATCGATTGCTTTGCCGCCTTTTCTATCGAATTTGCATGATGTGTTTCATGTGTCTCGATTACTTGAAGTATATACCAGATCCGACACATGTTATACAAACCAGGATGACGTACGGTTGAAGGAGAATCGACTTACGAAACTTTATGTCGAAATAGAGGACAGAAAGGTAAAGCAGCCTTCGAGGGAAGATGATCGAGTCGATGAAGGTCATATGGAATGATGTGACGGGTGAGGCTACTGGGTTTTGGAAGATAAAATGAGGGATCAGTATCCTCATTTGTTTGAATGAACAATGAATTTCGAGGACGAAATTTTTTTTTGTTGGGGAGAGTTGTAACGCCCCAATTTTTAGAAAATATTCGAATGTCTTGTTTTCTTTGTTTTTCATGCTTTTGTGTGAATGACCGTTGTGTCCCTATTTTCTTGTTCTCGATTTACGTATGAAAACAATTACGATAATCCTGGCTCAAATTTTATTTGGTCGTTTTACGTAATTTGCTTCGAGACAGTAAAATAAAAATTTCTCGGAGTTACTGTTTTAATTTTTCTGAATGATATACAGCTATATAATACTGCTGGATATTTTATTTGAACGTTTTGGACGATTAGCTACGTTGTGGGAAAAAATGAGAAAATGACCGTTACGTCCCCGAAAACGTAATTGTTTTTGCATTTTTCTTTGTTTTTAATTGTTTTCTACTTGATTTAACGCCCGATAATACTGTCTGTGATTTTATATGGACTTTTTGTGTGATTTGCTCGAGGCGGGAAAATAATATTTTTCCGGCCAGGGAAATCTTATTTTATTATTTAGAATGGGGGATCTTACTAAATCCGATTCTGAATGAGACTAAAATTAATCTTTTAATTTTTAGGATTTAATCACAAATAAAATAATTTTATATTATTATAATATTATTTTATTAGTCAAGATATAATTTAGTGACAATGGACCCGAAATATTTTGCGGGACCCACAATTAGCGAAACGGTTAGATCGGTAGCTTAATTAATCACCGTTAGATTACAAAGTAGAACTTTCAGAAACAGTGTCGACTCTCAACTAGTGACTCAATGAGAGAATTAAATGAAATGAGTGACTAGGCTTGTGAGTCATCCATAAGCAACCAATAGAAATCAAGCTTGTTCATCAAGATTTAATCCTAACCTTTGAATGCATCCAAGGGCTTGGATGAAGCCAACCAATGGCCCCTTTGACCAGCCATGAAGGCTACGGCCATGTGGTCTTGGATGACCAAAATAACACTTCATCTTCATCACTTTTCTCTCTTCTCTCTCTTCCAAGAACCCTAGCCACCATTGTTGTTCTTTTCTCCTACCATTCGCCAAGAGCCATTCTTGACCATCCAACCATCCAAAAATTTTTCTAACCAAGTTTTCTTAACCTAAACACTATTCTAAGAACCTTTCTAGTTGGGAGTTTCTTCAAAATCTTCCATTTAGGGCTTGGAAATCAACCTTGAAAGTTTTACCTAGAAGGTGAAATTTCATGCTTTTCTTTCCTCTCTTCTTTTTCAAAGTTCTAAGCCATGATTTCTCCATGGTTTAGCTTCTTTTTCATGGTTAGTAACATGTAAATTTTGTTTGAGATTTCTAGGTATTTTTGAAGGTGAAAACCGAACCCTAGGAGGTGTGAAAGCATATCATTTGTCTTCATTTAAGGTAAGAGGAAGACAATTCTTATCATCTCTTGGTGGTGGTAAGAAGATGGAATGATTTGTAATGTTTGAAGAGTCCATAAGGATTCGGTGGTGTTGTCTTTGTTTGGTGTGTATGTGTTAATTTTTATGTTTGCTAGTAGTTTATGTGGTATTTATTAGTAGCTTATTTGTTTGGTGATTGTAATAATTTTTGCATGTCTATTAGCTTTTGATTGCATGTCTATAAGCTTTAATTTAGGTTTAGGTGTTAGAAAATATATTGCATGTGTTAGAAAATACAATGCATGTGTTAGAATTGTATGATAATGTATAGGATGTGAATAACATGTTCAAAAAATTGCATGAGTGTTCCAAAGAGCACAATCCACAAGCTCACGGCAATGACAAATTGTGAGGACCAAAATGTTCTCTTAATTTTTCTAAAGTGTAACTTAATTAACCTAGGAGAATCAAGAAAGTTTCAAATTGATTTGATCAAAGAAAATGAATTTAGAAATCAAATGGTAAAGACTTAGTATTTTGGGCCAACATGCCTAAAGGATTAAATTGATTCTTGCTAACTATTTTCTAATATGATTTAATGAACTTAGACAATATAATACATTTGATATGATTTGAAAGGTGAAAGACATTTTAGAAATCAAATGAAAGGGTTTTACGAAATTTGGCCAACATGCCACTATAGGTAATCATGATTTCTAAAACTTGATTCCAAACCTTTTTCAATCAAAAAGAGACAATACAAGTTAAGAAGAAATTTTCTATAATGGTTTTTGAAGAAACAAATTGAGTAGAATTAAGCTTAAAGGATTAAAACTAATAATTTTATCATTAGGAAGTAAAATACAAGTAATTTTGAGAAATTTTCTAACATATAGCTCACTTTAGGTTTTGAAGCATGTTAGAGATTTCAAAGAGAATTAAATGATGTGGTTAAAAATTAGGTAAATGGAAATTTTATGAAAAAATTTAGTAAACCATTATTATGATTTTCTAAACAAAATACTGTCAATTTTTAGTAAGAATGAACCAATAAGATAGCAAAAATATCCAAAAGAGGATTTATGCGGTATGAAAAATTATTCTACGTAGTTTAAATGTACTAAGTACTATTTCGTTTTGTTTAAACAAGTAATTTTAAAGGCATTCGAATAAGAAAATTATTTGAAAATCCTACGCGATTGAGAAAACGTATTAAAAATGCTACGCGATTTTAAAAACAGAAAAATATCTTTACCCGATTTTTAAACGTTTGTAAAACGACGGAATTATGAAAACGCGATAAAATTTCTACGCGATTGACCGTTACTATATTTATTTTATCTTTGTCGGAAAATGTGAACCCGCAGATTATTTTTGAGGATCTTTCGCTGTCGGGAAAATGTGAACCCGTATAGATTATTTTTGAGGATCTTTCGCTGTCGGGAAAATATGAACCCGTACAGATTATTTTGAGAATCTTTCGCTGTCGGGAAAATGTGAACCCGTACAGGCTTTCTATTTATGTGTGCCAAGTTTTTGGTGGATTGGTTGACGAGACGAATCACATCGTGTTGTCGATGCGATAAACGTAGTGTGGTTCATTGTTCTAATGAACTTGGAGACTTTAGTGTACGAGATCCCACATGTGGACAGTTGGTAGCTCCGCTGGGCCGTGGTAAACCGATAGCACACTATGGTACTCGACACGCACTATATTTAATCGAGATTTGTGAAATCTAGTAGTACATTTGCCTGTAGTGCCACAACGTGAGACCGTGAACTACACCACGCCCTGGATGATGGATTCTTGTGTCGTGGGGCTATAGACGCAACGTGTGACCGCGCAATAGTTGGTTGGGCAGCCGTGGTACTAATAGATTTTACGAGTCATTCCGCGCTCTCGATACTTGTGTTTTCTTTAGCTCCATGGAGTAGGGTTTTGTCATATTGGTATTTATCTCTATGTTTATTTATTTCCATCGTATCTATTTCTTATTTATCTATATTTTATTTGTTTATTTTAAAGCTGTTCTTGTTACTATATTTGGTTATTATATCTTATCTGTTTATTCTTATCTTCCTTATTTTATCGTGATGTTTTATACGTGATGTGATATGTTGTTATGATATCTAAATCTTACTCTAATTTGTTATTCTTTCGTTATAGTATTTTGTAATGCATGAACCGTATATATGTTGTTTGTCGTCTTCTTATTGGCCATGTTGTGATGATTTTATGTTGTCTTACCTCTTTGTTATATGTATTTTCTGTTTATTTATTTTACGCGGTAAAGACTTCGAGGAAGAGGATCAGCCTATTGAGATCTTGTACCCGAGGAGGAGGAAGATCGGCAGTGCGATTGACCGGTTTACGATCAAGAACCATCCGATCATCCATACCCTTTGGATTGATTGTGTGGGATGGCAGCACCAGAGTTTTGGGGTTCGTAGAGCTAGTATTTCATGGGAGTTCGCTAGCTTGGCATCTACGAGGTGATCGTGAATCTGTGACGTATGCGGGACGTGTGACCGTGATTCTACGTCAACGTTTTGATGGAGAGCCCTGTCATGACCACAACACTTTTTCGCATTTAGAGTTACCCTTATCCATTAGGCGTCACCGGGGTGCTTGAAAACCCCGAGCCTAGTGAGATAAGCATCGTATCGATTGCGTGATCCCGTTATCGCCGTGTGTCGAGACATCAGGGATATCTATCTCCCGATGATCATTTTCATCCGAGAGTGATCCATCGGAGGATTAGATAACCATGATGTTTTTTTTTTCAAGCGTCGTCAACAGTATGTACGTATATATTAACTCTTTTATTGCTTTCCTTGCTTTGTTTTTGTTTAAATATTTGTAGTCTTAGTTGTGAATTACTTGTACAAGCTTATAACTTAAATCATATGTATATTATCAGTAATGATGTTTTTTTTTTATTTCGTATTTCCGCATTATCTTTCTATATCATATTTCTATTTATCAAGAATTATTTTACAACCCGTAATAGTATGTAATAAACGTTTCACAACTTGGGGTAGATTTTATTTCTATTTCTTTTATTTTCTTTTATGTGTGACATCCTCCAAAGGGGTGTTACACGCAATACTCGAGAATCTCCTGCCGACCCTTCCCACCCGGGTAACACATAAATAAACCTTAAATCTGGACCACAAGCTCCTAACACATTTGTGGAGATATCATCCTTTCTATTACGATATTTAGGTCTATCTTCAGCAGCAATTGTTACTGGAATATGTGTCCCATCAGGTGCTCCAACACAATTCTAAAAAAATTTAAAAATCATTAATAAGTTGTAATCGCTGAAGATGTCTTATCAAAAAATGAAGGAGTTCTTAATATACCTCAAACCATCTCCATTTGTTTGCCTCTGAGCCCTCTAGATTATAGTCATGAAACTTCAAGTATTCCTTGCTCACTTTCATTATAGCTCGTAAGACATTGTTGAATTGCCTACTTATAGTTTCTTTGGATCTGCAATAACTAAATTGCACTACTCTATACTTTAGGTTGTGAGCAAGAATATGTAAAAACATTGCCACAGCTTCAGTTGTAGGGACATTTCTTGTTCTTACTAATCCCTCTTTCTCTTGTAAAATTCTACAAAGTTTAAAAAATGCCCTTTTACTGACCCGTAGTTGTTCAATACAATCTTTTTCTGTTCCCCTATACAGACGATTAAGGAAACTACGCCTATCCAATTCCCAATTACAGGCTGGTTCCTTAACAAAATACTTCTCATAATACCAAGCTATTACACCCATGAGCATAGCAATGACACTAACAACAATGACTTTTATTTTTTCCTCACATTTTGCCTTCTCTTCGTCACTTCTTTTATGTTTTCTTGAAATAACTAAGGTACCAATTGCACTAGTATCCATTTCTTCACAATCCACAACATATAACAAAGTATATTATCAGAAAAAATTTAAGGCCAAAACAGAGTATATTATCAACAAAAAAAAAAAGAGAAAACAGAGAAGGATTAAGTGAACGAACCAAATGAGCAATTTTTATGGTGCCATTCATACAATGAGCAATCCAATACACGAGCAAGTGAATATTTTTTTATGAAAAACATTCAGCATATATTTTTATCAAATAGTGAGTCATATTCAGACAGTTCAACAATCCAAAAAAATCTTATTAGATATCTACCTAGTTTATTCATTGTTACCATAGGATTTCACAAACATTTAAACTAGTCTCATTCTGCTTATCCTAATCATTACTAACAGTAGATATGTATGTTTTCTGAAATACTAACAGTGCATGTCAATTCTTACATGTTATTTTCAGCATATATAGCTTTTTACTAACTTCAGACCAAGTTTGATGTTGTTGTTCAGAGACATGAGTTGAACAATAAACAAGCAATAATGTAATTGTGAAACACTATGCATAAGTGTAAATCATTTATAAAATTAAACAAAAGTGCAATGTAAGAGTAATGACTACTTTCATTAATGACTTATTTGAAGTTCCAGAATAAATTTTGAGATCAAGCAATATGTCGAAGAAAAATATTTCATTGCATCATGTTCGATTTCGTGTGATATTTGCATCTCAATAGTCGAAATTCTTCACGGGTCTGGATCAAACATTTCTTGTGGTCCAGGCCATGGCATAAGGTGAAAGTAATTTTCACTTTCAGTTCACTGACACAATAATTAGTATAAATGAATCATCGTACATTATCTATGTGTTATATAATTCTTTGCAAATGATGTTAATGCATGCTAAAGGTTTCATTTTATGATTGATGATTGTTTTTAGATGTATTTTGGTTAACGTTGTTACGCATGCATCTATTTTGAGGATTTGGGTTCTGGCCTGTGTAACTAATTGTGTTATAGTATTTGGTCATATTTCTCTTATGCATCATTTCTACTTAAAACCTTCTCTCTACTCATGCATGACCAAATTTGTAAGCATAATTCTATGAATTTTTTTTTTTTTTTTTATAATGATTTGCAAATTTAGATATTTGATATTTTAACGCCTTGCAAGTACTTGAAATCCTTTGCCACCAATTGATTTTTATCATATAACCATAACCATTATGAAACAAATAATGATACAACACCACCACCACCTATTACTTAGTTATTCCCTGGTTGCATTCTGATTGTGTTGTTAAGAAAAACAGATTAAGCTATGAACTCAACTTCCTTCTCCTTGGTTACCTTACTACTGCTATCATGTGTATCATCAACATTAATATCAGTATCAAGAAAGAAGACATACATAGTTCACATGAAACAGCATGACAAGCCCTCCATCTACCCCACCCACCACCACTGGTACTCTGCCACTCTCCACTCTGTTTCATATTATGATTCCTAACTGCTCTATGCTTATACCACAGCTTACAACGGCTTTGCTGCTTCAATGAACAGGTAAATTTAAAAATTTACACCAAACACAGAAGCTTAATTTCCAAATGAAGTTTCCTGGTAAATAATATTCAGTCATTCTGGTCCTAAATGCTTACCCTTCACACTTACATAAAGCAAAACCACCCAAAATCAAGGAAAATACCAATTCAGCAAAGATAACTTTCAAACACTTGCAAGAACACAAACAACAAAAAATATGAGCTCAATTTCTTAAATCAAATTATAAATCTTCAACAACTACAGAAAAATAAGAACTGCATCACAATGAAGAAAATGAACAGAACATTTACCTGCTACAATGGATTGATGAAAATCTGATCTTATGGATGACCGAAGGGGCGGGTCTGGCTCTTGAGAACGACCGTGGATGGAGGTGCCGTGGTGGTGGGTTGGGTTCAAGATGGGCGACGCGAGGTGGATTTGGGCGCGACGGTGGTGGCGTGCGGCGCGAATGGGAGAGAACGGGTAGAGAACGGCTGAGACGAGAGAGAACGAAGAACGGGTAGAGAACGGCTGAAACGAGAGAGAAGGGAGAGAATGCAGATGAGAGGATGGGAATTTAGAAATTCTGGCTAATTAGGTGGGAATTAAAATCCCTTTTTTTTAACTGATAAATTACTTTCTAAAATTACCTAGAATTTTTAAAATGATTTTAAAAAATATCCAAACAAGTTATTTCATCATAAAGTATTTTAAATCACTTATAAAAATACATTTCTTCCTTAAAATACTCTATCCAAACACACGGTTAAGTTGTTGATTTGAAAATGTATATGTGATTTTAACATGTTTAGGAACCATGTTTTGGTGTTGAAACCATTTAATAGTTGGTTATAGAAGTCAGAAATTGATTACTAGCTCATAGAAGCAAATTTTGAAATTCTGCCTCTGAGCTATTAGTCACCCAGAAAATGACTGCTTAATTGGTCAGTAACAAAGGGGAATTTGGCTAAGCGATTAATCGGTCAAAGAGTGACCGCTTAATCGATCAATGATAGCAAACCAGTGGGTTCTATGCTATCATTGGGTGATTAATTAGTGAGGTTTGGGGTGATTGATCACCCAAAGACAAAAACTCGCATGTTTCTTGTTTTGAGGAAACAGAGTCCTCTGCTTGATGGGATTACATATTTATGCTATATAGTGTGAATTAATCCACTCTTATGAGTATCTTATGATGTTAACACACACCTAGCATATCTATGATGGATGATAACATTGTTGTTTTACTATACTCTCTTCTTTCTTGCTTCTGAAATTTTGCATGAATGAGTTAGTTGAGAGTTTCATATGATTTTTCACAAGGAAATGGATATATGAAGTTGAGGAGATGGATTTAAGTATGGATGTATTTATACATATAGTCAAAACCATTGTAGCTTGATTGTGATGATGTAAAGCATACTTTGTATTGTTTTTGTTGCTTTACTACATGGTTTTGAGTTTGAATAAATGTATAGAATGTTTTGTTGATATGGTAATGGAAGAAAAGTAGAAAATGACAGTTTCTGGTGCTTCTATTGCATTTTTGCATGTGCTATTCGAATAGACCCAGATGGCTATTCGAATAAACAATTCTAGAATATAGTTTCGTATAAGCTATTTGAATAGACTAGGTTTAATTGAATAGACTTTTCCCAAAATACCAAATTCTGAGTGCTCTTCGAATAGATCTAGGGGGGCTATTCAAATAGACTTTCCCAGAATGCTATGTTACTGTGCACTAATCGATTAGTAGGAAGTGCTATTCAATTAATAGTGCTCCATTTTAAAGAATTAGGGTTCCATATTGTACATGATGATGAGATTTGAATGTTTTCACTAAGTGAAGTGACTTATGCTATGAATGAGCACTTTGTGCACTTGTACAATGATGATTTTGTACATTTAGTTACTTATGGGGTAACCCTCTTATAAACTTAGAATATGATGAATTGATGATTACATTATGCACTTAGTCCATTTGAGAAGTGATAGCATTATGTATTTAGTTCATTTGTGAGGTAGTGATATTGTGCACTGAGTTCACTTGAGAAGTGGAACATTGTGCACTAGCTAAATACATAATGAGATGAATTTGACTTATATGCTTGTCATGTTCATAAAGTGTATTACAAAAGTGAATTGCTCCTTTATTTGCTAAGTTGAGCCAATAATGAATGATTATTGTAATTTATGTAACGCCCCTTTTTCTAAATGTACCACGAAGAAGGAACGTCACACTATGATACTTCGAAGCAAACATAGACTGAAATAAATTAAATTGCGGAAAATAGTAATTGTTTTAAACTCATAGTCCCGATTCTCTTTATGGTTATTTAAGTTCCTTTACAAATATCACTATTTTTTTCAATTATTACATTACCGAGTAAAATCAAAAGTTGATTTAAAAATCTATTACGTATAGAGATAACAATTAAGACAGTCTCTGCAAAACCGACATGAAGTAAACCATACACAATATATAAATATATATATATATAAATATATATATATATATATATATATTCATATTTATATGCATAAGCCTGTATAGTTATATTCCCAAATATACAAAAAAAAGTAAAATATGTACCCACCCAAAGTTATACAAATATACCCCAGCATGTACAGCAAAACGTCAGGCTTCACAAAAAGATAGATGGTTAGCCATCAGTAGCTACCAATAGTATTAATTCCTAAGACTGACGAGAAGGGACTGTAGCCAGGTCCTCCTCAGGGTCCTTTTTATCTGCGGAAACATCCATCGGAGCGACAGAGCAATGGGCAGGAGCCTGAGCAGTGGACAAAAAGGAGTCATCATGTGGGGTGTAGTACATATCAGCTCACATGTCCCTAACGGGCATGTAAAACTCCAGCCAAACAAAAGCATGAAAATCTACAACAGGGGCGTCATAACGATCCCAAGCCAGGGACACCGCCAGCTCCCCATGGTACATGCAGCAGTTTGTCTGCACATTAATGTGCCAGCAGTCAGGGCCTCCGTGAAAGATGATTCGAGTGTAGCACTAAAATCCGTGGGGCCGTGACGTCATCCTCAATCACTTCAGTCGTAGTCTGGCCAAAAGCCTGGAAACTCTGGAGCTTCATTGTCTTCCTCACGAACGTCTTCTCGGAAGTACACAATCCAACAGAATACAGAAATAGAGAAAATACAGAAAGAGGTAAGACACCCAGCTTTTAGTGCCAAAATGGGAGTAAGAAAATAATACGATGTTGGACCCCTACATATGACACAGTTCATACATTTAATCATAGTACTATTAAAATTAATAGTAAAGGCAGGGCGATAAACATTAATTGTAGTAATTGCAATAATAGGCAAACAACAATAATATTTCTAACAGACAACAGTTCGAATAATCAGATAATTTTTACAATAATAGGAACAATTATACTTGCAGTTATAAATGTTCATGCTCCATGAATTATGTAACTCACAATGCGCAATGCAAAGGGTACCAAAAATCCTACTCCATGGAGCTAGACATAAACATTTTTTGGAGTGAATGATCAAGGAGTTATGCTAGTATCTCGTTAGTCTTAAAAACAGTGTGCTTCATCTCATAAAATAGTTGCGCAAATGGCTTATACATGGCACCTCAACAGTTGATCGCGATATAGGATAGGGTCTCAGTCAGGATCGTCAGTGTGTCACATTGGTCTATCCCACGGCCCTAGTAGAGCTACCACTATCTATTGTGAGACACCCACACCCCGACGCCCCCAGGGTCAACAACATATGACACCTACGCTTAGTCTATGCACACCCACACATAGGTGTTATTCAAACTCTTAGGCATACATAGCCTTTCTAACAATGTCCAACGGATAACACATATGCATGACGACACAATGTCTAACCATGTATGTTTATCAATGATGCATTCATCATAAAATATACCACCATGGCATATATATCCATTTTTAATATTAGCATGTCATAATTTCATCAAGAACTTGGTCCCACATAGGAACTCACAGTTGCATCAAACAATTCTCAATATCAATACATATACATGTCCATCATTCCCCACATACCACAATTTCCATGTTATGGACCCAAAAGTTCCATTTTCAAAATCATTTCTCCATTATTGGCATGGATACATAATCCCATCACATTTACGTGAAATAAAATCCTTTAATCTAGGGTTTAAGATTCATGCTTAAGTTACAAGGGACAAGGAACCATAGTTTCATCATTTTCAGCTTAAAATCTCATTTTAGGGTCCTGGTAATCAATTACGTATCTCTGGTAATCGATTACCAGCTCAACAGAATCTCTGTAATCGATTACATAGTTTCACCGAAACACGATTCGTAACTCCAGGGACCTGCTAATCAATTACACAATTCTGGTAATCGATTACCAGCTGGACAGAACCTCCGTAATCGATTACGGACAGGATGTAATCGATTACGTGATTCCCAGAATCACGATTTTGTAACTCCAGAGGTTTGGTAATCGTTTACACAGTTCTAGTAATGGATTACAAGCGAGATAGAATCTCCGTAATCGATTACAGACAAGATGTGATTCCCAGAATCACGGTTTTGTAACTCCAAGGGCTTGGTAATCGATTACAGGCACTGTGTAATCGATTACCACTCATAAACTTGCAGAAAAAATGATCTTTAAGCCATCTAAACTCAAACCAAATCAATCCATAACATTTTCAACATCATATTAGCTCAAACACGCATCCAAAATCATATAAAGGAAATCAATGACTCATACAAATCAAACCAAATACACCAATGTGAAAAGAAGACAGAAAAACACATAATAAAGAGGGAAATCCACACATGGATCCCCAAATCAACAACACCACACAAGACATCTCCTTACTACCAAGATTGGTTGAAGAGGATCATCTCCTTCTTACCTAAATGAAGACAACACAAGGATGCTAGTCCCTTCTTGTTCTTGATTTTCGTTTTTACCTTCAAGAAAACACCAATGTGAGTGACTTCCATAATGTCCACTCAAACCATGGAAAGATGAGTTCTTGGTCATATAGGTGACCAAGAAAAACGAAAATGAGGAGAAAATGGAAGAAAGGTGAAGACTTTACCTCAAAAGCTCCAAGCTTTAACTTCAATGGTGGAAAATGGAAGAAGAAGAAGAAGAAGAACCAAAGGATGACCACTAAAGAAAATGGTCTTGGAATGATGGAGGAAAGCTAGGAATATGGTTGATTTAGCAAACCATGGAGATTGTCTCCAATAGGTGGGTGTACGGTGGAGAAAGAAGAAGAAGAGAAGAAAAATGAGAGAGAGAAAAAATAGTGAAAAGTGTTATGTGTTTGAAATGAGGGAGTGATGTAATAAAAGTGAGAAGACCACTTTTGACTCCCCAAGGAGTGTTCTGCCATGGAGAAGAGTGAGGAGGGAAGAGAGAGAAAATGAATTAGTTGGGAAATTTCTAGGAAGCTTCCCATTAGTGAGTTTAGATTAAATTAATCTTTCTTTTGAAAATAAAGCTAATGGATTTGACACGAAGTAGATTTTGGATAATGTGATAAGGATTTTTAACGCATGTTATTATTTAGTAGACAATTGTTACAGTTAACCGAAGTCAGTATTAATTTATCTAATAGATAAAATTTACACAGCATTTTGTTATTTGTCAGTTAAATTTTCTCGAAAAACGTAAAATATCAGAAATTGTGTCCAACCTCAGGTTTAGTAAGATCACCCGTCAATGTTTCCACAGATCAAGGTTCTCGGGAAAATATTTCATTTTCCTGACTCCGCTCAATTTGCACGTAAAATAAGAAATAATATTAAAATATTCGATGTTTCTGGAAAAATTTTAGAAAATTCTCAAAAATCACAAATATTATAAAACGATTATTTGTCATAAAATTTTCCAACTTTTGGAGCGTTACAGTCATTTTCCCGACTTTGCCCAATGTGCACGTAAAACGAGTAATAATATTAAAATATTTCACATTCTCAGAAAATTTCAGAAAATCACAAATATTATAAAATGAACATTTATGATAAAAGAAATAAATTTTGGGGTGTTACAACAGTCCCCAAAAAATAAGAATTTCGTCCTCGAAATTTTCATACCTTAAAATAATTCTGGGTATTGCTCCTTTATTTTGTCCTCTAGTTCCCAAGTTGCATCTCCAGTCGTCTAGTTCCAGATCACTTTCACTAATGAAATGTCTTTGCCCCTGAGTTGCTTCGCTCTCCTATCCTCAAGCCTTACAGGAGTTGTTTCATAAGTCAAGTTCTCTTTTAATTGTACCGAATCAGGTGCAATGACGTGATCAGGACTTGGAATGTATTTTCGAAGTTGTGACACATGAAAAACATTATGGAGATTTGAAAGAAAAAGGGGTAATGCTATTTGGTAAGCAACAGGACCTACCCGACGAAGGATTTGATAAGGTCCAAGGAATTTTGGAGTGAGCTTTCTAGATTTGAGAACCCGATCGACCCCAGTCGTAGGCGTGACTTTCAAAAATACATGCTCTCCTTCTTTGAACTCAAGAGGTTTTCTTCTTTTGTCCGCATAACTCTTTTGTCAACTCTGAGCTATTCTCATCTTCTCCTGAATCATTTTAACCTTCTCAGTTGTCTGTTAAATGAGATCAGGTCCGACTGTAAGTCGTTCTCCAGCTTGATACCCGTATAGAGGTGTTCGACACCTTCGTCCATACAGAGCTTCATAGGGTGCCATCCCTATACTTGAGTGATAACTGTTGTTGTAGGTGAATTCTACTAATGGTAAGATTTCATCCTAACATCCAGTCTGTTCTATAGCACAAGCTCTCAGCAGATCCTCTAATGACTGAATTGTTCTCTCTGATTGACCATTAGTCTGCGGATGGTATGCAGAACTCAATCGTAACTTCGTTCCCATTGCCTCTTGAAGATTCTGCCAAAACTTCGATATAAATCGAGGATCTCGGTCAGAGATAATACTTGTGGGTACACTATGTAATTTGACAATCTCCCCGATGTACAACTGAGTCAACTTCTCCAATGGATATCTTATGTTAATCAGCAAAAATTGCGCTAACTTTGTAAGCCTATCCACGATCACCCATATTGAATTATGACCTCTCTTCGTTCTTGACAATCTAACAACAAAGTCTATGGCAATGCTATCCCATTTCCATTCAAGAATAGTCAAGGGTTGCAAGAATCCTGATGGTCTTTGATGTTCAATCTTTGTCTTCTGACAAATCAAATAAGGTGATACACATCTAGCGATATCTATTTTCATTCCATGCCACTAAAATAATCTCTTTAAATCTTGGTACATTTTGGTCATTCTAGGATGCATACTTAACTGACTCGTATGAGCATGTTCAAGTATGTACTTCCTGAGTTCCTCATCTTTAGGCACACAAACTCTGCCTTGGAATCTTAAGATTCCATCACTTCTTTCTTTTAACGTTGACACACTGCCTTGCTTTATCAGCTCTCTTTCTTCTTGCAAGAACTTATCATCTTTTTGCTTCTCTTGGATGTCTTCCAACAAATCATTCAAAATAGTGATCATATTCATGCAGATCTTTCCTGGCGTTAGCTCCACAAAAGACCATACGTCTCTGAATTGTTCTATCAAGTCTTTCTCTCTGATCATCATGGTAGAAACACTGATTGTCTTCCTACTCAAGGCATCGGCCACCACATTTGCCTTCCTAAGGTAATACTGAAGTTGGAAGTCATAGTCTTTCAAAAATTCTAACCATCTTCACTGCCTTATGTTCAGCTCCTTCTGATCGTACAGATACTTCAAGCTCTTGTGGTCACTAAAGACGTTGAACGTTGCTCCATACAGATAATGTCTCCATATCTTCAAAGCAAACACCATGGCAGCTAACTCCAAGTCATGCGTTGCGTAGTTCTTCTCATGCACTCGCAATTGTCTTGAGGCATAAGCCACCACTTTTCCATCTTGCATAAGGACGCATCCCAATCCTTGATATGAAGTGTCACAGTACACCTCAAACGGTTCACTGGGGTTGGGCAGAACTAACACTAGTGAAGTAGTTAGTCTCCTTTTCAGATCTTGGAAACTTCCTTCGCAAGCATCTGTCCATTCAAAAGCTTGATTCTTCTTGGTGAGTTAAGTAAGAGGTCCGAAAATCTTAGAAAATCCTTTAATAAACCTCCGGTAATATCCGGCTAATCCAACAAAGCTTTGGATTTCCATCACCGCCTTCGACCTTTCCCATTGTAGCACAACTTCTACCTTCGAAGGATCAACATCAATTCCTTTCTTCAAAATCACATGGCCTAAGAATTTCACTTCATCCAACCAAAACTCACACTTGGACAATTTAGCATACAGCTCTTTCTCCTTCAAAATCTGAAGAACTATATTGAGATGCTCAGCTTGATCCTCCTAATTTTGTGAATAGAACAAGATGTCGTCAATGAAAACAACGACGAATTTGTCCAAATAAGGATGAAAGATCCTATTCATATAGTCCATGAAGACAGCAGGTGCATTAGTCACACCAAAAGGCATCACCAAATACTCGTAGTGTCCATAACGAGTACGAAAAGCCGTTTTAGGAATGTCCTCCACTTTTACTCGGATCTGATGGTAGCCTGATCGCAAATCAATCTTGGAAAATAGTGCCGCTCCCTTCAACTGATCCATCAGGTCATCTATCCTTGGCAATAGATACTTGTTCTTGATCGTGACCTTGTTCAATTAGCGATAATCCATATACAATCTCGAGGTACCGTCCTTCTTCTTAACTAACAACACTAGTGCTCCCCAAGGTGATACACTGGGTCTCACGAATTACTTTTCCAAAAGCTCTTCCAATTGCTTCTTGAGCTCAGCTAGCTCTGCTGGCGCCATACAGTAGGGTGCTATGGAAATAGGGCCAGCTCCAGGCACAAGATCAATAGCAAACTCAATTTCCTGTTCCAGTGACAAACCAGGTATATCTTCGGGAAATACTTCATGGAACTCTCGAACTACAGAGATCGCATCCACATCTACCTCATTCTCGACTTTCAAAGAAGACAACAACATATATCCCTGAGCTTCTTCTTTCAACAAAGCTTTCGCTTGGTTGGCCGTCACAAATCCAGAATTCTCATCCAAAGGGAAAACTATTATTTTTCTAGAATAGTCTAAGAGGACATGGTTAGCAGATAACCAATCCATTCCTAAGATTACATCTAATTGAGATAAGGGCAAACAGATCAAATTGACAGAAAAGATTTGACCTTCAATAATCAATGGGCAATTTAAACAGACTTTGGCAGTGACAACGGGTTTAGCAGTTGGAGTTGAAACAGTCAAATCAAATGGCAAAGAAGACATAGGTAAACCAAGTCTTTTCACATAGTCATACGAGATGAAAGAATGAGTTGCATCAGAATCACACAATACAATTAAAAGATTACCTTCAATGAGACCTTCCCCTTGTATAAGATCTTTGGATTCGGAGTCTTCGACACCACTCAGGGTATAAACCCGACCTCCAGCCTGTGGTTTGGTGGTTCTAGCAGCATTGACGGAAGGTTCCGTCTTGGCTTGATTACAATCACGGGAAACGTGTCCAGGTTTCCCGCACCTAAAGCAAATAAACCCCTTGATAGAGCAATCTCTTGTATAGTGCTCCTTCCCGCACTTCATGCACCTTGGTGTAGATACCGCACTCAGACTCGTCTTTCCCGGGCTTCCAGTTGGACTTCCTCCCTGTGGTCGAGGTTATTGACTTCTAGATGGTCTGGAATAGGGCTTCTTCTGATAACGGCTTGCATTACCGCCTCCTCATCTTTGGGACCGAATTTGCCCAAAGTTTCTGTTTCTCGCATCACGTGCCTGATCTAAGCTTTCCAGTTAGTAACATGTATCAAGTAGCTCAAAAAATTGAGTAATCTTCAAGGCTATGACGGTCCTCTTCACGTCATGTCTTAGGCCTTCCTCAAACTTTTTGCACTTCCACACTTCATTGGGTTGATGTTGAAAATAAGTCAAGAACCTCGACAAGCTCTCGAACTTAGTAGCGTACTCACTCACAGTCATACTTCCTTGCCGCAAACTCAGAAATTCCATTTCCCTTGCGTGTCTGGCACTCTCAAGGAAATACTTGTTCAAGAACCTTTCTTTGAACACTTCCCATGTAATCACCCGATTCTCCGCTTGCAGCAATCTTTGTTCTCCCATCCACCAGTATTCAGCATCTCCTATCAGCATAAATGTAGCATGGTCACCTTTCGATCATTGGCATAGTTCATGCCAATAAATATCTTCTCCAGCTCTTGGATACAAAGCGTAGCTTTCTCAGGATCAAACTCTCCTTTGAACTACGGAGGGTTAGCACAACGAAATCCCTCTAAGTTCTGAGTATCAGCCGTAGCTTCCAGCTGTTGTGCAGCTCTCGCTTGTTGTTGAGCCGTTTGTTGATTCTGCTGCAGCATTGCTTCAACCATCTTTTGTATTGCTTCAATAGCAACAGCCATGTCTCCTTTGCGAGCCATACTTTCTCTCAAATCAAACTACACTAAATACATAGAAAGTCAGATGTATCCTTGCGAATACTAAACACAGAGAATTACAGAGATTCACACAACACAAACAAGACAGTCCAATACCACACGACCCAAAAGAAAACATAAACCGAGAGCTCTAATACCAAGACAGTGTAACGCCCCTTTGTCTAAATGTACCGTGAAGAAGGAACATCATACTATGATACTTCAAAGCAAACATAGACTGAAATAAATTAAATTGTGAAAAATAGTAATTGTTTTAAACTCATAGTCCCGATTCTCTTTATGGTTATTTAAGTTCCTTTACAAATGTCACTATTTTTTTTTCAATTATTACATTACCGAGTAAAATCAAAACTTGATTTAAAAATCCATTACATATAGAGATAATAATTAAGATAGTCTCTGTAAAACCGACATGAAGTAAACCATACACAATATATATATTCATATTTATATGCATAAGCTTGTTTAGTTACATTCCAAAATATACAAAAAAAAAAAGCAAAATATGTACCCACCCAAAGTTATACAAATATACCCCATCATGTACAGCAAAACGTCAGGTTTCCCAAAAAGATTGACGGTTAGCCATCAGTAGCTACCAATAGTATCAGCTCCTAAGACTGACGAGAAGGGACCGTAGCCAGGTCTTTCTCAGGGTCCTCTTCGTCCAAGGAAACATCCATCGAAGCGACAGAGCAACAGGCAGGAGCCCGAGCAGTGGACAAAAAGGAGTCATAACGTGGGGTGTAGTACATATCAGCCCATATGTCCCTAACGAGCATGTAAAACTCCCGCCAAACAAAAGCATGAAAATCTACAACAGGGGTGTCATAACGACCCCAAGCTAGGGACACCGTTAGCTCCCCATGGTACACGCAATGGTTCGTTTGCACATTAATGTGCTAACAATCAGGGCCTCCGTGAAAGATAATCTGAGTGTAGCCCAAAAATCCGTGGGGGCGTGATGTCATCCTCAATCACTTCAGCCGTAGTCTGGCCAAAAGCTTAGAAACTCAGGAGCTTCCTTGTCTTCCTCACGAATGTCTTCTCGAAAGTACACAATCTAATAGAATACAGAAATAGAGAAAATACAGAAAGAGGTGAGACACCCAACTTTCAGTACCAAAATGGCAGCAAGAAAACAATACGACACTGGACACCCACATATGACACAGTTCATACATTTAATCACAACACTATTAAAATTAATAGTAAAGGCAGGGCGACAAAAATTAATTGTAGTAATTGCAATAACAGGCAAACAACAATAATATTTCCAATAGACAACAGTTCGGATAATCAGATAATTGTTACAATAATAGGAACAGTTATATTTGCAGTTATAAATGTTCATGCTCTATGAATTATGTAACTCACAATGCGCAATGCAAAGGGTGCCAAAAATCCTACTCCATGGAGCTAGACATAAACATTTTTCAGAGTGAATGATCAAGGAGTTATGCCAGTATCTCGTTAGCCTTAAAAACAGTGAGCTTCATCTCATAAAATAATTGCGCAAATGGCTTATACATGGCACCTCAATAGTTGATCGCGATATAGGACAGCGTCTCAGTCAGGATCATCAGTGTGTCGCATTGGTCTATCCCATAGCCCCAGTGGAGCTACCACTGTCTATTGTGAGACACCTACACCCCGACGCCCCTAGGGTCAACAATATATAACACCTACGCTTAGTCTATTCGCACCCGCACATAGGTGTTATTCAAACTCCTAGGCATACATAGCCTTTCTAACAATGTCCAATGGATAACACATATGCATGACGACACAATGTCCAATCATGTATGTTTATCAATGATGCATTCATCATAAAATATACCACCATGGCATATATATTCATTTTCAATATTAGCATGTCATAATTTCATCAAGAACTTGGTCCCACATAGGAACTCACAGTTGCATCAAACAATTCTCAATATCAATACATATACATGTCCATCATTCCCCACATACCACAATTTCCATGTTATGGATCCAAAAGTTCCATTTTCAAAATCATTTCTCCATTATTGGTATGGATACATAATCCCATCACATTTAAGTGAAATAAAATCCTTGAATCTAGGGTTTAAGATTCATGTTTAAGTTACAAGGGACAAGGAACCATAGTTTCATCATTTTCAGCTCAAAATCTCATTTTAGGGTCCTGGTAATTGATTACCAGCTCGACAGAATCTCTATAATCAATTACAGACTGAATGTAATCAATTACATAGTTTCCTAGAAACACGATTCATAACTCCAGGGACCTGGTAATCGATTACACAATTCTGGTAATCGATTACCAGCTGGACAGAACCTCCGCAATCGATTACGGACAGGATGTAATCGATTACGTGATTCCCAGAATCATGATTTTGTAACTCCAAAGGCTTGGTAATCGATTACACAGTTCTAGTAATCGATTACAAGCTAGACAGAATCTTCGTAATCGATTACAGACAGGATGTAATCGATTACGTGATTCCCAGAATCACGATTTTATAACTCCAAGGGCTTTGTAATCGATTACACAGTTCTGATAATCGATTACAAGCTAGACAGAATCTCTGTAATCGATTACAGACAGGATGTAATCGATTACGTGATTCCCAGAATCACGGTTTTGTAACTCCAAGGGCTTGGTAATCGATTACAGGCACTGTGTAATCGATTACCACGTATAAACTTGCAGAAAAAAATGATCTTTAAGCCATCTAAACTCAAACCAAATCAATCCATAACATTTTCAACATCATATTAGCTCAAACACATATCCAAAATCTTATAAAGGAAATCAATGACTCATATAAATCAAACCAAATACACCAATGTGAAAAGAAGAAAGAAAAACACATAACAAAGAGGGAAATCCACACATGGATCCCTAAATCAACAACACCACACAAGACATCTCCTTACTACCAAGATTGGTTGAAGAGGATCATCTCCCTCTTACCTAAATGAAGACAACACAAGGATGCTAGTCCCTTCTTGTTCTTGATTTTCGTTTTTACCTTCAAGAAAACACCAATGTGAGTGACTTCCACAATGTCCACTCAAACCATGGAAAGATGAGTTCTTGGTCACATAGGTGACCAAGGAAAATGAAAATGAGGAGAATATGGAAGAAAGGTGAAGACTTTACCTCAAAAGCTCCAAGCTTTAACTTCAATGGTGGAAAATGGAAGAAGAAGAACCAAAGGATGACCACTAAAGAAAATGGTCTTGGAATGATGGAGGAAAGCTAGGAATGATGGAGGAAAGCTAGGAATATGGTTGATTTAGCAAACCATGGAGATTGTCTCCAATAGGTGGGTGTACGGTGGAGAAGGAAGAAGAAGAGAAGAAAAATGATAAGAGAGAAAAATAGTGAAAAGTGTTATGTGTTTGAAATGAGGGAGTGGTGTAATAAAAGTGAGAAGACCACTTTTGAATCCCTAAGGAGTGTTCTGCCATGGAGAAGAGTGAGGAGGGAAGAGAGAGAAAATGAATTAGTTGGGAAATTTCTAGGAAGCTTCCTATTAGTAAGCTTAGATTAAATTTATCTTTCTTTTGAAAATAAAGCTAATGGATTTGACACAAAGTAGATTTTGGATAATGTGATAAGGATTTTTAACGCATGTTATTATTTAGTAGACAATTATTATAGTTGACCGAGGTCAGTATTAATTTATCTAACAAATAAAATTTACACAGCATTTTGTTATTTGTCTGTTAAATTTTCTCAAAAAACGTGAAACCTCGGAAACCGTTTACAACCTCGGGTTTAGTAAGATCTCCCATCGACGTTTCCACAGATCAAGGTTCTCGGGAAAGTATTTCATTTTCCCGGCTCAGCTCAATTTGCACGTAAAATAAGAAATAATATTAAAATATTCGACGTTTCTGAAAAAATTCTAGAAAATTTCCAAAAATCATAAATATTATAAAACGACTATTCGTCATAATATTTTCCAACTTTCGGAGCATTGTGGTCATTTTCCTGACTCTGCTCAATGTGCACGTAAAATGAGAAATAATATTAAAATATTTCACATTCTCAAAAAATTCCACAAAAAATTCAGAAAATCACAAATATTATAAAATGAACATTTATGATAAAAGAAATAAATTTGGGTTGTTACAATTTATTCCTTTACATTGTTGAAGTTGAGGTTGTACTGAATTATTGTGCAACCTTGATTACTGATAAGACTGAAAAATGATGTTAAATAATCCTCGGGAAGGAGGATGCTCGTAAAGGATCCAATGTGCTTAAGTTAATTGACTTTGGATATGGACCTTGAGTAGAAATGATTCATGCTTGCTATTCCTTAAGTATCATAACCTTAATATGATATGCACAATCATTTGGCCTGAGAATTGTAGGAGATGATTTGCGGTAAGAAAGGGGATCTTAAATTCTTAGTATGGGATTTCGCATTTGTTTCCTTGTCATAAATGTGAATATGAGGAGAGGACCCTTGATGGGGAAGGTGATATTAAATCCTTAATATGAGATTTCCCAATATTTTCCACATTAATAAGGCATGGGTTACGAGTAGTGTGAGGAGGTAACATTCCCTCCCTACCTAGTAGTGTGAGGAGGTAACATTCCTTCCCTACCTGGAGATATAAGGAATTGGGTTCTTAGGAATATGCAAAGAAACATCACATTACATGAGCATTAGCATATGACATTACATGAGCATTAGCATATGACATTACATGAGCATCAGTATATGACATTACATGAGCATCAGTATATGACATTACATGAGCATCAGTATATGACATTACATGTGTAATGTCTTAGAAATTTAGATATTTATCAGGAGATTTTATTATTTAATTTGGTTATATTAGTTATTTTCTACATTAGATTACATAGTTCTATTTAAAAGATGTGCTAATTTTTTTTTATTATCTTTCTTTTCATATACTTTACTTTAGAAATCCTTCATTCAAATTGTAAGATAACTTGACTAAACCGTCCAAACCAAGCCCTTGGGGTTTTTTTAAGGCCACACAAGGATTTCTTCAACCTACACACCTTACCACTATCTCCCTTAGCAAAAAAACCCAGGTGATTGCTCCATATATACCTCATCTTCTTGCAAGTCAACATGAAGAAAAACATTTTTGATATCCAGTTGATGCAAATGCCAATGATGGCTAGTTGCAAGAGAGATAAACAATCAAATTGAAGTAAACTTAGCAACTGGAGATAAGGTGTCAGAATAATCAATGTCATAAACCTAAGCATAACTCTCAACAGCCAAATGGGGCTTTAAGTGGGCTACAGAACCATCTGGTATAACCAATCACCTATTTACCAGTAGGTAGGGAAACCAAATATCAAGTTTGATTGTCTTCAAGGATATGCATCTCATCTAACATGGCCATACGCCACCCCTCGAGAGATAGGGCCTAAGTAATAGTGGTAGGAATAGTAAGAGAGTCAAGAAAAGCTATAAAGGACTTAGCATAACTAGATAAACTAGCTCATCAGAGCACCATAATCACCAAACCTCGGCCCAAAGATGGTCAACCATTGTTGGGCAAATATTATCGATGAACACCACTGATCACCTGAGCCACAATTAATCTCATATAGCATGCAAAATCACGCCCAAATCATTGAAAAATGCACGAAATAGTGCTCAGTAGTGCACAAAAAATTATCTGACCCTTGGAGAGGATAGATCGGTTGATTCTGTGTAAGGAAGGCTAGGTTTTTTTTTAGGTTTTTCTTTTGGTTTTTTTTAAGGTTTTGGCAGAGGAAGCTAGGGATTTCTAAACATCTTTGATATCATGTTAGAGATGATTAAGAGGGAATTTAGGAAGCAGGAATAACTAACACACCATTGTTAGTCACCTTGTGTTTGTATTTATACTAAAAGACAAATATCAATACAAGTAAGATAAACCCAACCCAATAACATAAATTAACCTAATAATTATTCTCTAACAGTGATGTTGGGATAAGAGTCTAGATAGGGTTCTACCAAGGAATAAAGAGGGATTGAGAGAAGAATGGGTAAACATAACTAATGGCTAGTTTTTCTGGTGTAAGAAACCAGGAAAGAAGAAGATTCGTCTTGATAATTCTGAGTTTAATATTCAAAATAAAAAGATATGCTATACAAAAGTTGAGGACTAGCTTTTATAGTGCAAGCTAAGACTTTTAAGACTTTATGACTTTTAGCCTAGTCTCTTAGGAATTCCAAACTGTAATTATTAGACTACAACTTCCAAGGCACAACTTATTGAAAAGCAAGTTACAAGAAAAACAACTCCACAAATATAATCTTTGACACTTACTATTAACCCAAGCCTATTAGGAACCATTGGCCTTACAAATAAGACTCTTAAACACTTAATTAACATAAATATGACCAAAAATACTACCCATAATCAAAAGCCACTAAAATTAACTAGAAAATAAAAAATAACTCCATTTTTATTTATTTATTTTACTACTCCTACATCAAATAGTGTTGAACAGTACTTTGAGATCAATTAGATCCTGGAGGTGGAAGAGGTAGCTTCGATAGTGGTTTGTTTGGAAGGAAGGGCATTGAACTAGTTCTAGTCATGGGAACCACTGATGGGATTTATGACTTGGTCAACATTTTGCTAGGGACTATTAGGGAGGTTTTAGATGGCCTTGTCAAAAAATCCATACGAGGTGTTAATGGGATTGTGGTGAAAGAGGTTAGTCGTAAAGTATTGCGAACAATTCTAGCTCTTTTTAGCTATGCTTTGTTATGCTGATGAGGAATTCATGTGTGGTGCATTCATGAATGGGTTAAAAGATGAGGTGAAGGTTGAGTTGAGGATGATCAGTTTAGTGAACCTTTATTCGTTAATAGCGATGGCTCAAAACGTGGAGGATCGAAATCAGATGATGGGTCGTTCTTATAGGTATTCAACTTGAGGAAGTGGACCCATATACGATAGGCCCACATTCACCAGCAAGTGGGTTGGGGTCTATAAAAACTTAGAAGCAGGCGAATGGGGATTTGAGCTTAATCAATGCACTGGGCAACGAGCCTTGGCACTTCGCCATGTGGGGAAAGTGATAATTGTAGTGAATAGGGGCACTCTCGTTAATGGCCAGGAAGGAAGTCTCTCATCCAATAATAGGTGAGGTGTTGGATTTAAGAAATTCACAAAGGAAGAGGAAAATTACAAAAGGAGGATAAGGTTATGCTTTAAATGTGATGAGAGATGCCACAAGGGCATGTTTACTGAAATACGCAACTTCATGTGATTTTGTTAAGTAAAAAGGAAGTGAAGTAGATGAAGGGGTTTAGATAATAAGAGATGAAGAAAAGGAGGAAGTCACAGACCTATAATTGAGTGTTAATGACATTGCAGGAATGACATCTAAAAGCTCCCTGAAATTACAAGGGACAACAAAAAGGGAAACAGTGATTATGTTGGTAGATTCAAGTGCCTCACATAATTTCTTGTCCCATAACGGGGTGGATGAACTTAAAATATAACCAGAATATACGAAAGGGTATGATGTTGAGGTTAGGAGTGGGGTCATTATTTGGGAAGCCATGGTGTGTGTAGCGGTTGGAGTTACAATTATAAAACTTGAAGGTTATTTAGGACTTCTTCTTATTTGACTTGGTAAGTGTTGATGTGATTTTGGAGTATAAGTGATTGAAAAGCTTGGGGAAGTTCAGTGTTAACCTTAGGCAACATTTGATTGAAATAGAGGAAAATGATATGATAAAAGTCAAAGAAGACCCTCCACTATCTAGAATATTGGCTTCTATAAAAGCAGTAGTTGGATATGATAAATGAAACAAAAGCATACTATATTGAACTCAAAATGATGAGCATGGTGCAGCATGATGAGTTATTTATCCCTACAAAAATAAAAGAGTTGTTGGAGGAGTATAGAGAACAATTCAAGGAGTCTATAGTGCTTCCCCCCAAAAAAGGCTTGTGAAGATGCTATTGTCTTAAAGGAATGAGCTCAAATACCTAAAATATGGCCATATAGACACCCGACGCCACAATGAAGAAATCGAGAAATGTGTTCATGATATGCTAGCGATAGGGTTGATTAGACCTAGCACAAACCCTTACTCGAGCCCATTGATCTTAGTTAAGAAGAATGAGAGATGAAGGTTTTGTGTGGATTATGTAACATCCCAATACTAAAACCATAGCATATTAAGAATATACATGAGTTAACAAGATTAGGCACATCACTTCTAACATATAGGTATCATACTACTTTTATAATAACTAAATGTGTTATTGTATAGAGCCTTGAGAGGGAAATATAATCTTTACATAGTATACATCTGAAAACATGTACCTTACTGTTATAAGGAGTAAAAGTATCTAATACATAAGTGTCTAGAAATGTACAAGCTAAGCCCCAGAGGCATATGTACAATACGTACAATTGTGTACAATCCAATACAATACTATACATATAATGCATTGGACAGAAGAGTAAATAAATCTACTCTAGGTCACCATCTTCACTTCTTCTCCTTAGATAAAGAATCTCGTGCTGGATTTATCACAGAAACAGACAAAGGGGTGAGAATTCAACAATCCTAAGTAGTTTTATCACATTTTTAATGATATCATAATAAGTTCAACTACTTTGGGGTAATCGTCTTTTAAGAACATATAGAAAGGTGGCAAAAGTCAAAATTGTTCATTTCTCTTCTCAAGGAAAAAAATTCAATTATTGCTATGGTTCAATTACTCATAATCAATCATTTATAACAATTTATCATAACATCCATATATCATAATGATATCACAAGTACATAAGTCATAACTCGCTACCATTCAAACATTTACATTCTTTCTTTATGTAAACATTTATAATTCAAATCCATGATATATACATAGTAAACATCTCATGTAAAGTCATATGTTAATGTGTATGAAATGTCAAATGTTAATGCGGATGAAATGTGGTATGTTAATGGTTATGAAACATCAGATGCAAATGCTTATGAAATGTCATGCGTCATTGCATATTCTCAGGAACCCAGTTCCTTGTATCTCTTAGTAGGGATGGAATGTTATCTCCTCAACCTACTAGTAACCCTGACTCTATTGATAAGGACCTTTTTAGGAAGTCTCGTACAAGGAATTTAGGATCCATTCCTTATCAAGGATCATCTCCTACCATTCCCATTTATGATAAGGACAATTTTGAGAAATCCTGCTCTGAGAATTTAGGATCCCTTTCTTTATTAAGGATCAAGGTTATAATACTTAAGGAACAACAAGTAATGGATCACTTCCTTTTAAGGTCCATTTCATTTAATGTCAAATATCTTGAGCACACATCATATCAATTTTAAATAGGCTCCACTTCAACAATATAAAGGAGCAACTCATAACAAACATCCCATGCTAGCTCAACTTTAACAAATAAGGGAGCAAATCATAATGAATATTCAATAAAGGATATACTTTAACAAATAAAGGAGCAATTCATTCCATTTAAGAACAATTCATGAGATATGATAAATGTATAATGCAAATGGATCTCATTCTGCTTGCATCTAGTGCACTATCTCTTCACCTAACAAATGAACTCAATGCACAACATCATTGCTCTTCAATGAACTAGATGCATACCATTGTTAATCCCCAACTAAATGAATGCACAATGGTTTCATCTTTCATAGATATGCTAGGTGGATATTATCATCATAAAATACCCCTAATAGTGTTTTAACTCACACTATATAACATAAATATGTAATTCCATCAAGCAGAGAACTCTATTTTCTCAAAATGGAAAACAAGAGAATGCTTGTCCTTAGACGATCAGTCACCCAAAACTCACCGATTAATCACCCAATGACAACAAAGAACCAACGATTTTTATGTCATTGACCCATTAATCGCCTACTTTTTTGTGATTAATCGCTCAACCAAGACTCTCTCTGGTCTTGATAGATTAGGCAGTCATATTCTAGGCGATTAGTCACCCAACCAACTTTTCTCTCTGCTTTTGACTAATTAAGCGGTCAGTTTCTGGATGCTTAATCACCCAGAAGCTGATTTCTAGACTCATTGTCTTAGAGTTGGTAACCAATGTTTGACCTCCTAAATGGTTTTCAACACCATACATTGTCTCTAAACATGTTAAAACTCATATGTACATTCTCAATTCACCATCATAGGGATATATGAGCAAATAACAACTCATTCAAACCCATTTTCTCAACTTCAAGTGTATGGAGTTATATGGATGCATACAAGTTTGAAATCCTTAACCATGCATGTATCAATTCTTTAACATACCATTTCTCAATTCCTAACCAAGCTTACCATCTCAAACTATAGGAAAAATAAGGATAGAAACAAAGAAACCATGCATCCCTCACAAAAGCCCATTTTTCTGCCATATTCAATATGCATCATGCATCTTCAAGATGTAGAAAACAAAGAAGAGTTAAGCATGGACAAGCACCCCTACCTTAACTTATGTTGATGATTGTAACGCCCCAATTTTTGGAGAAATGACTGTTTTGTCCCAATTGTATTGTTTTATATTTTTTTGTATGTTATAAAATTTATTTGACTGTTTCGTAATTATATTTGAGTGTTTTGTGTGATTTACTCTGAGTCAGGAAAATAATAATTTTCGGGCCGGAAAAATCTTATTTTAATTATTCGAAGCTGGGGGATCTTACTAAACCAAATTCCGAGTGATATGAATATTAATCTTTTAATTTTTAAGATTTAACTTTGCAATAAAATAATTTTATATTATTATAATATTATTTTATTTGACAGTACCTACTGTCTCAAAAATAATAGAAATCTGCTTCAAAATAACCATGGACCTAGAAAAGTCTGTGGGACCCACGTTTAGTGAAGCAGTCGACGTTTTTGGCTAGACTAAATCCTAAGCCAATGAAGAGTGGCCAACGTTAGTGGCTTGACAATTTTGGACCAATAAAATTCAAGTCCACAAAAGTGGTTAGACTTCTTGAAATCAAACTAGAAAGCTTAACCAAGTTAGCTTAAAACCTAACTAAGTTAGCATAGAAAGCTTATATAGTAACTAAGTGAAGTAACCTAGTTAGCTATCTAGTTAAGTTCTAGTTAGATAATGATCTCAAAATATCAAGACTAACCTAGTTAACCTAAGTAACTATATAGTTAGGCAAGTAACTAAACAAATTAATCAAATGCACCTAAATGTAACTAGATGGCTTAAGTGAACACAAACTTGGTTTGCTTCTCCTTGGAGCAATTCAGCTAGAGCATTCAAGAACATTCAAGAATAGCTTAGTCATTAGATGACTAGGTTTTTCTAAGCCAATGAGAAACATGCTTGGAGCCAAAGCTTTGTTCTCCACCCTTGATCACATCTAAGGTGATTAAGTGGTCTTGGAAGGTCAACAAAGGAGGCACCTCCTTTGAAGGAGCTCTACGGCCATGCATTAGGAAAAGGAGACAATTTTGCTCTTCATTCTCATTTCTTACTATCACCTAAACTTACTCTTTCTCTCTTCAAAAACACCAAGTCCTTAGTTTTCTTCTTTGAAGACCATTCAGCCAACACCCACAAATCATACATCCAACCTTCAAAAATTTCATCTAACCCACTTTCTCAAACCTAAACACCATTCTAAGAACATCTCTAGTTGGAGATTTCTTCAAAAAAATTCATCTTGAGCTTGGAAAATCACTTTGGAGATTTTTCCTACAAGGTGAAGATTCTTGTTTTTCATTTCTAACTTGATTTTTTAAGGTTCTAAGCCATGATTGATCCATGGTTTATGTTTTTATCATGTTGTTATAACTCTTTAAAATTTGTTTAAGGTTGCTAGGATTTTTGAGGGAGCCACATGAAAATCATAGGAGAAGGATTAGAAGGAGTTATCTTCCTTTAAGGTAAGAGGGAGATTTAATCTCATCAACCAAGTGTGGTGATGAGAAAATGGATTTTATGTGTGTGAAGAATCCATAAGGATTCACTTGTTTGGTTGTTTAAATGCTTTCTTACTTGTATTTGATATTGTTTGTATGCATGTTTATAGCTTTAAAATATATTGTATGTGTGGAAAAATGCATGATTATTAATTAGGATATGAATAACATGTAAGGTTTGCATGAGTGTTCCAAAGAACACATCATGGAGCTTTCGGCTTCACCATGAAAAAGAGAACCAAAATGTTCTCAACCATTTTCTAAAAGAAGGACTCAATGGATTTAGGTAAATCAATGAATTCCAAAATGATTTAGAAGATGTAAAATGATTTAAAGTTCAAATGCCAAGATTTTGGGAATTTCGGCTAACATGCCTTTTTAATGTATAATCAATTCAAAATTTATTTTCTAAGTGTAGATTAGATGTTTAACCTAAAAAGAATACATTTGTAATAGATTTTCAAGACTTAAAGAAGTAAACAAAATTTTATTAGAAATATGGTATAGAAGAAAAATAAACAAAACTCTTGAAAAATACTTACCTTTGAGTTTTAAAGTATAATGACAATTTTCAAAGTGTATTTTGTAGTTATAAACTAAACAAAGGAATTTTTAAAGGAAAAACGTAGAAAGCACAATTTGAATAGATTTTATCGACAAAATGCTATCAAAATTTATTAGAAACAGACAAATAAAAGTGAACATTTTATAATATATCTATAACATAAGAAAATATTCTACGTAGTTTAAAAGTATTAAAAATAGCTTACGTAGTTTTAAAATGTAGATTTTAAAGCTTTTCGATTAAGAAAATGATTTAAAAATCTTACGTGATTGAGAAAACGATTTAAAAACACTACGCAATTTTAAAAACAACAAAATATATTTACGCAATTTAAAAATATTTGTAAAAGCGACAGGATTGTGAAAACGTGATAAAATTTCTACGCGATTAATTGGAATAGCGAGTTTTGCTATCGGGCTAAAGTGGTGGACTCAGACACGTTGAGATATGGTACTGTCAAGTGGTGACATACTATATATTGGAATTTTTGAGATTGAGGGTGTTTTTGTAAATATGATAATATTTGGAAACTAAGGGTAATTTGGTAATTATAGTTCTTATTCATGCATCAAGAGTTGGGCCAATTTGGTTGATATTGGCGATTGATTGACGAGACGAATTACACCATGTTATCGGTGTGATAAGCGTAGTGTGGTTCATCTTATGTGGACTTGGAGGCATTAGTGTGCGGAGTATTCCACATGTGAACAGTTAGTCGCTCCTCTGGGTCATGGTAACTGGCAACACATTAATGATCTCGACACGCACTATACTTAATCGAGATCTTGAAAAGACTATTTAGTACAATGCCTATAGTGCACGACATGTTTGGACTGTGTACTACTACACAATGTTGGACTGTGGGCTATAGACACGACGTTTGATAGTGTAATAGTTTGGTTGGGCGGCCTGAAGTACTGATAGTTTTTTTCGAGTCATTCTCTCTGATGTCTGTGTCTAGCTCCATGGAGTAGGAATGAGGTATATTACATTTGCATTTGTGTCATGCATCATAACATTATTAATTGTGATATTATATGATGTGTTGAATTGTGTTGTTATTTATGATACTGTGGTATGCAATTCTTGTGTTACATTGTGCTATTATCTATGATGATATGGTATGCTTTATTGTATTAAACTGTGATATCTGTTGTACTGTCGTTTTCTTATTTACCATGCTGGTATTAATGTATGATTGTCTCACCTCTTTATTTGTATGTGTTTTTGTATTATTATTTTATTTTTATAAAAAGTTTGAGGAAGAGGTAGAGGAATAGCCTCTTGAGATTGTGTACCCTGAGGAGGAGCAACAGCAGACGGGTGATCAATTTGATGAGTGCGAGCCATCCGATCATCCCTAACACCTAGATTGATCTTGTTGTGATGGCATTACCGGGATTTCTTGGTTTTGTGAGATTAGAGTTTCACGGAGGTTCGGAGGCCTGGCGTCTGCGAGAGGATCGAGGATCAGTGATTTACTTGGGACATTTGACTGTGTCCCTACATGGAGAGTTTGATGCTGAGCCAGTCTTTACTACTACTTTGTACCTACATCTAGAGATGCCTTTGGATCTGAGGTGTCATTGGGGAGGACTTTTTCGTACCCTTAGTGAGATCAGTATAGTATCAATAGCCCGGACACCAGTTCATAGAGCTGTGAGACATCCTAGATTTCTATCACCCGAGGTTTCCTCTGAGAGTGATCCTTCGGAGGGTTAGAACTCTTTGATGTGCACTTGGGCATGTCTATGTTTTGTATTATACTAACTCTTTACTGCTTTATTTAAATATTTGTAGTTGTAAATTATTTGTACAACTTAAGAAAAAATCATATGTACATTTATGGTATGTAATAATAGTTTGCTTTATTTTATGTTTTACGTTATTTTATTTAAGGATATCCAGTATAAAAGGAAAAATTTTACAACTCATTTTAATTATGTATCAAATGTTTATAACTTGGGTAAGGTTTTATTTTATTGCATCATAAATGTGGCATCCCCACAAGGGTGTTACAATGATGCTTAAACTTTGGTTTTCCTTTCCTTGCTCTTCCTTCTCTTCCCTTTGCTCTTCTTTCTTTCCTTTTTTTCCTCTTTCTTTGCTGCCAACTGTGTGATCAAAGAGTAAAAAATGAGAAAAGAAAAGTCAAAGAAGCAAATAGAGATAGAGGGAGGCAGTGGAAAGAAAATTTGAGGGATGAGGATGGACTTGTATATTTGACTGAAAATGTTATATCTCTTAGGAATACTTTAATCTTTCCTTAACAAGTTTTCTAACCTTCATAAGTGTTATGAAAAATTCTAGGACTCTTCTCATTCCTAGATTCATCATTCCATACACTATTAATGTCACTTAAGCTCTATTACTCTTCCCTAAGTTAAGTTAAACCTAAGGAATTAAGCTAATAGGCTCATAGGTATCTGCCTTAACCTATATTCGTTTCCAAAAAAATGTCCATTCTTTACTTGATATTTTCACAAATTCTCATAATTTTCTAAGATATCTTCCTATTTAATTTGGCCATTAAACACTCACTCTGTGTTATTAAAAATGTCAAGCTAATTCAGTTAATTCTCCAAATTTTACTACATCTAGTTCCAACCATATATGACCTAGAAATAAACTCTCTATATTTATTTTCATTCTCTAAGCAGTTTATGCTATCTTCTAAGCTATTATCAGCTATTTTTCACATTCAGTATTATAGCAATATATCCAAACTAACTTAGAAGGTCACAAGAATTAATAAGTAACTCATGCAAGGGTTATTGAACTTACATAACCACGATTACAACTAAAGGTTAAGGAGGATGTTATAGATTATAGAGCACTCAACAACATAACCATCTGTAACAAGTTTCCTATTACTGTAATAAAAGAGCTTTTGGATGAATTAGGAGAAGTTGCAATATTTTCTAAATTGGGTCCACAATATTTTCCTATTCCAACTTTCATAAACTTTCATAGTTTTTCCACTTCGCCCAATCACTTGCGGTCCATATGGGGATGTCAAAATGGGTCGAGCATGATGAGCTTGCTTGAATAGCCCGATAAAATGAGCAAGTTGGACCAAAAATTTTTATGCAAAAATGAATTTGACATGACTGAGTCAATATGATTTTGGGCTGGGCCAACCCGCTAGTCTAATGTTTAATTATTTAATTAATAATTTTTATGAGATATAAAGAGTTTTACACTTATTTTTTCTTATTTAAATTAATATTTGTATCACAAAAACAATTTTATTTGATGTTAGTTTGTATTTGAAAATTGGAAAAGTAAAATATAGTGATGAAACATAAAGATAAAAATTTTAGGGTTAAAAATATAAGAGAAAATATTTTTTCTTAAAAAAAGATCATTCGAGTGAATAGGTTAGCCAACCTAATCTATGACCTGTAACATTCTCCCTATCCTATTAGCTTTAATGATTTTTATAGTTAGCACTTGTGTGATTTACTAGTTAATTTTAATAATTTTTTTATTTAGTTTGGGCATAATGTTATAACACTGAACGTAAAGAATAACCCATAATAACCCATAAATTAGCCTAAATTGCTTAAAAGATGGAAATAAATATAAAAATTTATTTATATGTCATAAATAATTAGAATGAATTATGATAATTTTTGGAGAATTAAATAAATTAGTTTGGTATTTTTAATAAATAGAACAAGAGTTTACATGCCAAATTAAATAGGAGAATAACTTGAAAAATTATGAAAATTTGTGGAGTTGTTAAATAGATAATGAAGATTTTTTTAAAAATGATTATAGGTTTGGGTAGATACTTGTAAGTATATACAAGTTAGAGCAGATAGGTATTAATTATTTCCTTAAGGTTATATTTCCTTAAGAGCCTAATAGCTATTAAATGATGAGTATAGAAACTGAATGAAGTCCTAGAATTTACAATAATACCTATGGAAGTGATAACTCCATAGAATGTAGTTATTTGTGCACTATTTTTGTGCGTTATTGATTACTTTGTCCTGGTTGTTATGCATTATTGGAAAGCTTTAGCCCCATTTTCATGTAAAATCCATGTTGAGGTCTTCCTTCTTTATGCTTTGTAAATTCTTCCTAATCTTTGATTAGATTGAGTTTGATTGCATTTGTATTTGACTGGTTGATTTTTCAATTGCAGGATGGGTTCAAAAGAACGAAATTGATACGAGCTAAGGCCCTGCATTGGAAGAGAAATCACAAGAAAAGTTTCAGTAGCTAACGCCGCGGCACTGACATGTTTACACCGTGGCGTGCTGCTCTCTGCCTTTGCACCCTAATAATCCGAGGCTTTTGTGCCGCGATGCGAAGAAGTGAATGTCTCAATGATGCTGACCTAATTTTTTGCACGCTGCAATGTGTATTGTGTAACACCGCTGCATGAAGCGCGAATCCTGTGGGCCTATAAATACTTTGTATGTAGATTTTAGAAGAGAGCTTTTAGGACTTTCATTTTTACTCTTTTAGCTTTGGTCTCTTCGAGAACCCAGTGGCTAGGACCTCATTTTCGGGCTGAAAGAGAGCTAAAGGAGCCAAGATCGGAGGTCATCTTCATCTTGGAAGGATATTCAAGCTTCAAGGCTCATCTCATTGGGCTTCATCTTCTGTTCCTTCTCCTTTCTCTCTTCCCTTTATCTTGAACATAGATTTTTGTATTGTATTTTCATGTTCAATAAGTAGCTAAGTTGTGTTTAGGGTATTCTTTGGATCCCCCTATGAATATTGAATGATTTGTACCCTTTTGAGTTTATATAAATGATTTGAGTTTTGTTCTATCATATGGTGCTTAATGCTCTTATTTGTTTGATCAGCTTTTAGGTGATTTGATGAAATCTAATGAGCCTAGACATATGACTTTGGGTTTTAGATCGTACGTATGGTAGATGCATGTTCGATTTCATTCCAATGGCGAGATAGATTGATTCGTTAATGGGATAGACATATACCTCTTAGCCATGCATAGTCATAGTTGAGAATAAATCTTAATGGTTGTTATTTGGTTTGGTTCTCATGATGCATAGTGAACTAGGTAAGTGACATAGGGTTAATCAACCTAAACATAGGACTTTAACTAAGTTAGTTTCTTAGGCTAACCTAATCTAATCGTTTGTATTGTATAAAAAAATTACAAGTTATCAATTGAAGTAGGAGGTGAAAAAGGATTCCCTATTTTCTCAACCATATCTTTATCTTTTCTTTATGCTTTGTAGTTTAATTAATTAATCCCTTTTTCCAATTTACATTGTTTGAATAGAATTAGTTAAGTTGTAAGTTGGTATTTAGCTTTAGAAAGTAACCATATTCTGCATGGGAACGATCTCTACTCATCATTTTTATTACTTGAGCGACCCGTTGTTGGCAACCCACCAACAGGAAGTTAGAAAACTCATTAATGGAAGATCAATGTATCCTTAGGAGATAAATTTCTTGCACTCAGTGATGGCAACACATTCTTCTTTATACTCATCCTTGTCTCTCACTCTATTGCCTCAACACTTAGAAACACACACACTTCTCACTTTCTTTCCACTATTCACTTGATAAATAAGCAACGAAGAAGAGAAAATAAAAGAAACACTATAGCCACCATTATTCAAAGTCTTATTTGAAGACTTTCTAGCCATCATCTTCTAAGGCTTTAGTTAGACAATCTCACTTATTCAATAAGCTCTATCTGGAGGTGCTCATAAGTTCATCCGTAAGCATACTTCAAATTTCTTTCTACATCATCTAAGGATTCAAGGGAGCTTAAGTAGGGGTCTTTGTCTTTTTTACCAATCTTCTTACTCTTGATATTGTGTGGAATATGATTTTTATTAATAAGTGATTAATGAATGGCATATTGATGCTCTTGTGGATTTTGACAAGAGTATATGTTGAATACTTAATGATATTTTGATTGGAATTGAAAAGAAATGTCTTAGAACCTATTTTGGTTGTTGAAAAACATCTGATAATCGAATATTGAAGTTAGTAATCGATTATTAGCTTACAAAAAGACGTTATTGGATGATGGTAAACAATTATCAGTTTATGATTGTAACGCCGCTTTTTCCAGTAGAAGAAGGAACGTCACATCATAATAAAACGAATGAAACAAAAATACGAAAAATATAAATACATTGATTAATTAAGACCCGGTTCATATTTGTTATCTGAATAAACAATTTCCATCTTAATAGCGTAGTAATCGGGTATCAAAATATGTGTACATTTTTTTTGAAGAGATAATGATAAACATAGATACAATAAAAATCGACATGAAATGAAACAATACATTCACAATATATATATAATAGCATCAAGCCTATTTTAATTACATCAACATGTGTACAAAAAGCAAAAAGCTTTAGCCACCCCAAGATGTTTACAACATATACAGCCTATCACAATAGCAAAATGTCAAGCTTTCCAAAAAGATATACGGATAGCCATCAGTAGCCACCGACAGTATCAGCCCCTAAGACTGACGAGAAGGAACCGTAGTAGGATCCTTCTTAGGGTCCTCCTCATCCAATGAAATCACCATCGGAGCGACCAAATTTCGAGCAGAAGCTCGAGCAGTGGAGAGGAATGAATCATTTCGTGGGGTGTAATAAAGATCATCCCACATATCCCTAACGGGTAAGAAAAACTCCAAATGGACAAAAACAATTAAGTCAAAAACAGGCGGGTCATAACGACTCCAAGCCAATGACACCGTCAGCTCCCCATGATAGATGCATCGGTCAGTGCGCAAGTTTATGTACCAATAGTTGGGACCTCCATGAAAAATCATCATTGCATAACCCAAAAATCAGCGCGGATGTGAAGACATCTCCAAGCAATCTCTAATCGTAATCGGGCCAAAAGCCAGGAAATTCAGGTGCTTCCTCTTCTTTGCGAACGTCTTCTCAGAAGTACATAATTTAAAACAAGAGTACAGATATACAAGAAAGAGGTGAGACATCTATCATTCAATACTAATATGGCAGTAAGAAAACAGAACGACGTTGGGCGCCCACATAGCATTACAACACAAATATTCATCAACAGTAATAATAAAATTAACAGTAAGAGAAGGACAACCGTAAGCAATAATAAAATAGGCAATGAAAGTTAAATGGTAGTGATATCTCAAGCAGTCAATAGTTCAACCATCAGATAATTATTGCAATATCAAAAGCAGATAGTTTAACAGTCATAAATACTCATGCTCAATGAAATATCATGGTACCAAAAATCCTACTCCATGAAGCTAGGCATCAAGATTTTAGAGAGAATGATCAAGGAGTCATGCCAGTATCTCGTCAGCCTTAAAATAAAATGCTTTCACATAAAAATAGCATTTTGCGCAATATGGCTTATACATGGCACCTCAACAGTTGATCGTGATATAGGACAGTGTCTCGGTCCGGATTGTCGGTGTGCTTGCATCGGTCTATCCCACGGCCCCAGTGGAGCTACCACTGTCTATTGTGAGACACCCGCACTCCGACACCCCCAAGGTCAATCACTATGACCCACGCTTAGTCTACTCGCACCCGCACTAAGGTGTAATTGAATCTCCTAGGCACACATCGCCTTTCGAACAAAGTCCAACGGACATTCACATATGCATGATGACTCAATTTACATCATGTATATTCATCAATTGCATGTTCCTCATAACACAATGCATATCATGAATATTCATTAACAATATATTTCTCATGGAACATACCACAATGGCATATAGTCAATCCTCAACAACATCATTGCCACAATTTAATCAAGTACACATCAACAAGTACTTGGTCCCACATGGACTCACAATTGCATACAATCCATTCTCAATATCAACAATTTCATACACATGGTTCAACACATATCATAATTCCATATTATGAATCCAACGTCCTTAGTTTCCTAAGTCTTGATCAATTATGCAAATTTTGGGTCAAAAATCCTCAAAAGTCGTGGCCTTCAAGAGCCATTACTCAAACAATTTCTTCCATCACATCATAAATTACTTATGTCTAAATTGTTTAATTCCCAAGGATGGACAAAACACCACTTGGATTCCAAAAATCCTTTAGAGGCTATGAGCCTTCCTAAGACATCAATATTCCAATTTTTCCATTTCATGCATTAATTCTTTAATACCTAATTACATAAGCTTTATTTTATACAAAAATCAAATCTAAATCCCTAAAATTGGGTTAAAACCGTGGCCTCCCTAAAGCAATAGGAAACCCTAAAATTTCTATTCATCCAATCCAACATCATCAAAGCATTTATAACAACCAAACTTTAGTCTTAATTAAGAACACATAAAACATGAAAAACAATCAAATAAAGTGAGCATCCATTATGGATTTCTCCATCAACAATCACACAAAGGTCTTCTCACCACCAATAATGGTTGAAGTGAGTAAATCTCCCTCTTACCTAAAAGAAGAACACGAAAATGGCCTCCTTGATAGCTTCTTGGTGGTTCGATTTTTGGCTCTCCAAGAACCCTAGAAATCCATCTCAAAAAATTAACACCGAGCTTTGAAAAAGATGAATCCTTGGTCACCAATGTAATCAATGGTCACAAAAGTAAAGAGAAGAAGAAAGAAAAATGGAAGCTTTACCTCAAAGCTTCAAGCTTTGTTCTTGGAAGAAGATGATGGAGATGATGGATTTGAGAGAAAATCTTCAAAGAGAAAATATTGAGAATGAAGTGAGGAGTGTAGAAATGGTGATGATGAAACAAGAAAATGAAAATGGTGATGGTCATCTCTTAGGGCTGCAACCGTGGAGAGAAATGGAAGAGGAAGAAGAAGAGAGAAAAATATGAGAAGAGAAAATAAAGAGAGAGAAAGTGATAGTGAAAAATGAGTGAAGCTTTGGGTGAGGAGTGTTAAGTGTAGGAAGCAAAAATTTGCTTCCCCCCAAGGACCCTAGCCGCGCCAATGAGAGAGAGAAAGGGAGGTGAGTGGCTTTTCCTACAAGCATTGGGTAGTTTGGTCATTTATGGACTAAGCTTCCATGAGAAGCTTAATTAAAATATAATATTTTTAAATTAAAGTGGATTTGATTAGAGATAAAGTAGATTACATTAGGATAAGGTGATAGGATTTCTAACACATGTTATTATCCAATGGACAATAGTTACAGTTGACAGAAGTCAGTATTAGTTGTCCAATGGATAATAAAATACACAGTGATTATTATTTTATCTGATAATATTCTTAAAAAATGCAAAATCTCGTAAATCGTGTCCAACCTCGAGTTTAGTAAGATCTATCGTCGACGTTTCCACAAATCAAGATTCTCGGAAAAAATATCTCATTTCCCTGACTCCGCTCAGTTTGCACGTAAAATGAGAAATAATATTAAAATATTCTGCGTTCTCAAAAAAATCCAAAAAAAAAAAATCACAAAAATTACAAATATTATAAAATGACTATTTATGATAAAATAAATAAATTTTGGGATGTTACAACTCTCCCCATCAAATAGAAATTTCATCCTCGAAATTTTCATACCATAGAATAATTGTGGGTATTGCTCCTTCATTTTGTCTTCTAACTCCCACATTGCATCTCCGGTCGCTTCATTCCAGATTACCTTTACCAATAGGATGTCTTTTCCTCTAAGTTGCTTCACCTTCCAATGCTGAATCCTTACAGGTGACATCTCATAAGTTAAGTTTTCCTTTAATTGCACCGTATCAGGTACTATAACATGATTAAGGCTAGGAATATATTTTCGAAGTTGTGATACATGAAAGACATTGTGAAGATTTGAAACAAAAGTTGGTAAGGCTATTTGATAAGCAACTAGACCTACCCGACAAAGAATTTGGTAAGGTCCAAGGAATTTTGGAGTAAGCTTTCTAGACTTAAGAACTCGACTGACTCCAGTCGTAGACGTGACTTTCAAAAACACATGCTCTCCTACCTCAAATTCAAGGGGTTTTCTCCTTTTGTCCACATAGCTCTTTTGTTGACTTTGAGTTGTTCGCATCTTCTCCTGAATCATCTTAACTTTCTCAGTCATTTGTTGTATGAGATCAGGTCCGATAGTAAGTCGCTCACCATCCTGGTACCAACATAATGGTGTTCTGCACCTTCGTCCATATAAAGCCTCATAGGGAGCCATCCTTATGCTCGAATGATAACTGTTGTTGTAGGTGAACTCTACCAACGGTAAAACTTCATCCCAACTTCCAGTTTGTTCCAAAGCACAAGCTCTGAGTAAATCTTCCAATGATTGAATTGTTCTCTCTAATTGACCATCTATTTGAGGATGATATGCAGAACTTAAGCGTAACTTCGTTCCCATTGCTTCTTGAAGACTTTGCCAAAACTTTGACGTGAATCTTGGACCTCTGTCAAAAATAATATTTGTAGGCACACCATGTAGTCTGACAATGTCACCAATATACAATTGAGTTAACTTCTCCAATGAATATCTTATGTTGATCGGCAAGAAATGTGCTGACTTCGTGAGTCGATCCACAATTACCCATATCGAATTGTAACCTCTCACCGTCTTTGGTAATCCAACTACAAAGTCCATTGCAATACTATCCCATTTCCATTCGGGAATAGTCAGAGGTTGTAACATTCCAGACGGTCTTTGATGTTCAACCTTCACTTTCTGACAAACTAGACAAGAAGATACGCATTTGGCAATATCTCTTTTCATTCCATGCCACTAAATAACTTCTTCAAATCTTGGTACATCTTAGTTATTCCAGGGTGCATACTCAACTGACTCGTGGGAGCATGTTCGAGAATGTACCTTCTAAGTTCTTGATCTTTAGGCACATATACTCTACCTCTGAATCTTAAAATTCCATCGTTTTCTTCCTCTAAGGTTGTTGCACCGCCTTACTTCATTAGCTCCCTTTCTTCTTGTAAGAACTTGTCAACTTTCTGCTTTTCTCAAATATCTTCTATTAAGTCATTTGAGATTGTGACCATGTTCATACAAATCTTCCTAGATGTCAACTCCACAAAAGACCATACATCTCTAAATTATTCTATCAAATCATTTTCTCTGATCATCATGGCAGAAACAATGATCATTTTCCTACTTAAGGCATCGGCCACAACATTTGCCTTCCTAGGGTGATACAGAAGTTAAAAGTCATAGTCTTTTAGGAATTCTAACCACCTTCGCTACCTCATATTCAACTCTTTTTGATCATATAGATACTTCAAGCTCTTGTGATCGCTAAAGACGTTGAATGTTGCTCTATAAAGAAAATGTCTCCATATCTTCAAAGTAAAGACAACAACAACTAATTCCAAGTCGTGTGTTGGCTAGTTCTTCTCATGCACTCGCAATTGTCTCAAAGCATAAGCCACCACTTTTTCGCTTTGTATAAGCACACACCCCAATCCTTGGTACGAAGCATCACAATATACTTCGAATGGTTCACTTGGATTAGGTAAAACTAACACTGGTGAAGTAGTTAGCCTCCTCTTCAGCTCTTGAAAACTTTCCTTGCAAGCATCCGTCCACTCAAAGGCTTGACTCTTTCTTGTGAGGTAAGTGAGAGGTCCAGCTATCTTAGAGAATTCTTCAATGAATCTCTGGTAATAGCCAACTAATCCCACGAAGCTTCGAATCTTTGTCACTATTTTCAGCCTTTCCCATTGCAGAACAACTTCTATTTTTGATGGGTCAGCAGCAATTCTTTCCTTCGAAATCACATGACCTAAAAATTTGTCTTCGTCCAGCCAGAATTCACACTTTGACAGTTTGGCGTACAATCTCTTTTCTTTCAGAATCTGAAGAACTATGCTGAGGTATTCAACATGATGCTCTTGATTTTGAGAGTAGATCAAGATATCGTCAATGAAAACAACCACGAACCTATCCAAGTAAGGACGAAAGATCATATTCATATAGTCCATGAATATAGCAGGTGCATTCGTTACACCAAAAGGCATCACCAAGTACTCGTAGTGTTCATAACAAGTACAAAAAGCTATTTTGGGAATGTCTTCCACCTTTCCTCTGATCTGATGGTAGCCCGATCGCAGATCGATTTTAGAAAACACTGCTGCTCCCCTCAGTTGATCCATTAGGTCATCTATCCTTGGCAGTGGATACTTATTCTTGATTGTGACTTTATTTAACTGGCGATAGTCAGCACACAATCGCGAAGTACCATCCTTCTTCTTGACTAGCAGTACCAGTGCTCCCCAAGGCGATACGCTAGGTCTAACAAATTACTTCTCCAAGAGTTCTTCCAATTGCTTCTTGAGTTCAGTTAGCTCTGTTGGTGACATTCAGTAGGGTGCTATAGAAATAGGACTAGCTCCAGACACAAGATTGATGGCAAACTCTATCTCCCGTTCCGGCAGTAAGCCAGGTACATCTTCAGGAAAAACTTCGGGAAACTCACTGACCACTGGAATTGCGTTCACATCTACCTTGTTCTTGACTTTCAAAGAAGACAATGGTATATATCCTTGAGTTCCTTCTTTCAAGAAAGCTTTCACTTGGTTGGCAGTCAAAAATCTAGATTTCTCATCCAAAGGAAAAACTATGGTTTTACTAGAACAATCTAACAGGACATGGTTAGAAGATAACTAATCTATTCCTAAAATTATGTCTAACTGGGAAAGAAGTAAACAAATCAAATCAACAGGAAAGATTCGACCTTCAACAATCAATGGACAATCCAAACAGACTTTGGTGTAACAACAGGCTTAGCAGTAGGAGTTGAGATAGTCAAATCAAAAGGCAAAGAAGACACAGGTAAACCAAGTCTTTTCACACAGTCATATGAAATAAAAGAATGGGTTGCCCCAAAGTCATATAGTACAGTTAAAAGATTACCCTTTATGAGACCTTTTGCTTGTATAAGATCTTCAGATTTAGAGGCTTCAGCATCACTTAGGGTGTAAACTTTACCTTTCGCCTGTGGCTTCGCAATTCTTGCAGCATTGACTAAAGGTTCAGCCTTAGTCTGATTGCAGTCACGAGAAACATGTCCAGCCTTCCCGGATCTGAAGCAAATGATTCCTTTGATTGTGCAATCCCTCGTGTAGTGCTCATTCCCGCACTTCATGCATCTTGGCGTAAAAGCCGTAGTTTGACCAGTTCTACCTGGACTTCCACCTTGCGGTCGTTGTTGCTGATTTCCGGGTGGTCTTGAATAAGGCTTTTTCTGATAGTGATTAGCATTACTGCTTCCTCCTCTTTGGGACCAAAAAGGTCCGAAGTTGCGGTTCCTTGTAACACCCCTTTGGAGGATGTCACACATAAAAGAAAATAAAATAAATAGAAATAAAATCTACCCAAGTTGCGGAATATTTGTTAAAATTATTACGGGTTGTAAAAATAATTCGATAGACGAGAAATATGTAATAAAAAGATAATACGGAAAATACGAAATAAAAAAAAAACATCATCACTAATAATATACATATGGTTAAGTTATAAACTGTACATATAATTTACAACTAAGACTACAATTATTTAAACAAAAACAGTAAAGAAAGCAATAAAAGAGTTAATATATATATACAGACATACGCTGACGCGCCCAAAAAAAACATCATGATTATCTACTCCTCTGATGGATCACTCTCGGTGTGAAAATGATCATCAGGAGATAAATATCCCTGATGTCTCGACATACGGCGATAACGGGATCGCGCAGTCGACACGATGCTTATCTCACTAGGCTCAGGGTTTTCAGCACCCCAATAACGCCTAATGGATAAGGGTAACTCTAAATGCAGAAAAAGCGTCGTCGTCGAAATCGGATCTCCATCAAACTGATGACGTAGAATCACAGTCATACGTCCCAAAGATAGGTAACGAAGCACGATCTCCTCGTAAATGCCAAGCCGGATCACCTCCATGGAATACCAGCTCTACGAATCCCAAAAATGCGGGCGTCGCCATCCTCCACACAATCAATCCGAGAGGGTATGGATGATTGGATGGTTCTTGCTCGTAAAACTGATCGTCGGTCTGCTGATCTCCCTCTTCCTCAGGGTACACGATCTCAAGAGGTTGTTCCTCTTCTTCCTCTTCAAACTCTTTACCGCATAAAAATAAATAGAGAATAGACACATACAATAAAGAGGTAAGACAACATAAAATCATCACAACATGGCAAATAAGAAGACGACAAATAACTACTACACAGTTCATACAATACGAATAAGCTATAACAGTAATACATATTAAATATCCTAGTGTTTGAGAACATCACGGATATAACACAAATAAAGAAATTCATACGAGATAAATCAATCTCACGGATAAAATAAGATAAGAAATAGACAACTAACATAAAAATTATCGATAAATACAAATAGAGAAAATGTAAAAACATCCAAGATGTTACCAGATAAAGATAAATAGAGGAAAATGGAATATTATCCAAGATAAAATCAAATACACCAAAACACAACCCTACTCCATGGAGCTAAACCCAAACAGATATCAGAGAGAATGACTTGCAAAATCTATTAGTACCACGGCTGCCCAACCAACTATTACGCGATCACACGTTGCGTCAATAGCCTACGACACGGGAATCTACCATCCGGGCGTAGTATAGTTCTGATCTCCGTTGTGGCACTATAGGCAATGTACTACTAGACTTTACAAACCTCGATTAAATATAGTGAATGTCGAGTACATTAGTGTGCTATCGGTTTACCACGGCCCAGCGGAGCTACCAACTGTCCACATGTGGGATCCCGTACACTAAAGTCTCCAAGTTTATTAGAACAATAAACTACACTACACTTATCGCATCGACAACACGATGTGATTCGTCTCGTCAACCCAAAACACCAAAAATCGGTATAAAGACAAAACATAATTCCAAATATATGAAATTACGAAAATGCCCTTAAGATAGAAATATATCCCTCAATGGCGAAAGCACACGGGTTCACTTTTTCCCGACAGTGAAATAACCTCAAAAACACATGACGGGTTCACATTTTCCCGACAGCGAAAAATAAATACGGTAACGGTCAATCGCGTAGAAATTTTATCGCGTTTTTGAAATCTCGTCGTTTTTACAAACGTTTAAAAATCGGGTAAGATATTTTTACGTTTTTAAAATCGCGTAGCATTTTTAATACGTTTTCTCAATCGCGTAGGATTTTTAAATCATTTTCTTATTCGAATGCCTTTAAAATTACCATTTAAACAGATAGAAATAATATTTAGTACATTTAAACTACGTAGAATAATTTTTCATACCGTATACTGTCATTAGGATATTTTGACTATCCTATAGGTTCAATTTTTACTAAAAATTGACAGCATTTTGTTTATAAATTTATAATAATGATTTTCTAAATTTTCCATAAAATTTCTATTTACCTAATTTTTAACCATTAAATTCTTTTTGAAATCTCTAACATGCTTCAAAACCGAAAGTGAGCTATATGTTAGAAAATTTCTTAACATTACTGTATTTCCTTCCTAATGATAAAATTATGAATTTTAACCCTTTAGACTTACTTCTAATCAATTGGTTCCTTCATAAATTATTATAGAAAATTTCTTCTTAACTTGTATTGTTTCTTTTTAATTGAAAAAGGTTTAGAAACAAGTTTTTAAAATCATGAATTCCTATAGTGGCATGTTGGCGAATTTTATAAAACTTTTGCATTTGATTTCCAAAATGTCTTTCACCTTTTAAATCATATCAAATGTATTCTATAGTCTAAGTTCATTAAATCATTTTAGAAAATAGTTATCTATATTCAATTTAATCCTTTAGGCATGTTGGCCCAAAATACTAAGTTTGTACCATTTGATTTCTAAATGCATTTTTCTTTGATCAAATCAATTAGAAACTTTCTTGATTCTCCTAGGTTAATTAAGCTACACTTTAGGAAAAATCAAGAGAACATTTTGGTCCTCCAAACTTGTCATTGCCGTGAGCTATTGGATTGTGTTCTTTGGAACACTCATGCAAACTTACACATGTTATTCACATCCTAAACCTTATCATACAATTCTAATACATGCATTTATATCTCTAACACATGCAAAATATTTCTAACATATGCAAAATATTTCTAACACATAAACCTAATTTAAAGCTTATAGACATACAATCAAAAGCTATTAGGCATGCAAAATTATTACAATTACCAAATAAGAAAGCTACTAACACATAACACTTAAGCTACTAGCAACCACAAAAATTAACAAATACACATCAATAAACACACCACAACCGAATCCTTATGGATTCTACAAACAACTCATCTTCTTACCACCATCAAGGGATGATAAGAATTGTCTTCCTCTTACCTTAAATGAAGACAAAAAGCTTGCTTTCTCACCTCCTAGGTCACGGTTTTCACTCCACCAAACACCTAAAAATTTCAAACAAAACCTACATGTTACTAACCATGAAAAAGAAGCTAAACCATGGAAAAATCATGGCTTAGAACTTTGAAAAAGAAGAAAGAAAAGAAAAGTATGAAATTTCACCTTCTAGGTAAAACTTCCAAGGTTGGTTTCCAAGCCTTAGATGGAAGAATTTGAAGAAACTCCCAACTACAAAGGTTCTTAGAATGGTGTTTAGATTAAGGAAACTTGGTTAGAAAAATTTTTGGATGGTTGGATGGTTAGGAAATGAGCTTGGCCGAATATGGTGGAGAAAATGGGCAAGAATGGTGGCTAGGGTTCTTGATGAGAGAGAAGAGAGAAAAGTGATGAAGACAAAGTGATCTTTTGGTCACCAAAGGCCTCTTGGCCGTGAACTTGATGTGGGGTGCAAGGTGGGCACCTTGCTTGGCTTCATCCAAGCCATTGGATGAATCAAAGGCTAAGATTAAGCCTTGGTGAGCAAGCCTAATTCTCATTGGTTGGTTCCGGTGACTCACATGGCTTAGTCACACTTTGCGTAATAAATGCTCTCTTGAGTCACTAGTGTGAGTTAGCTGTTCGGAAAGTTCTACGACTACGGTGATTAATTAAGCTACCGATCTAACCGTTTACGCTAATTGTGGGTCCCGCAAAATATTTCGGGTCCACTTGTCACTAAAACATCTTGACTAATAAAATAATATTATAATAATATAAAATTATTTTATTTGTGATTAAATCCTAAAAATTAAAAGATTATTTTTAGTCTCATTTAGAATCGGGTTAAGTAAGATCCCCCAATTCTAAATAATCAAATAAGATTTTTCCCGGCAGGAAAATATTATTTTTTCTGCCTCGAGCAAATCACACAAAAAGTTCATATAAAATCACAGACGGTATTTTTCGGCATTAAATCAAGAAGAAAACAATTAAAAAGCAGACAAAAACAGAGAGAAAACAAGACGTTCGGGACGTAACGGTCATTTCCCCATTTTTTCCCACAACGTAGGTAATTGTCCAAAACGTTCAAATAAAATATCCAGCAGTATTATTTAGCTGTATATCTTTCGAGAAAAATTAATACAAGATAGCTCGAGAAAAATTTTTATTTTACCGTCTCGAAGCAAACTACGTAAAACGATCAAATAAAATTTGAACTGTATTATCGTAGTTGTTTTCATACAAAATTCAAGAACGAGAAAAATAGGGACACGGCGGTCATTCATACAAAAGCATGAAAAACAGAAACAAGTACATGAGAATATTTTCTAAAAATTGGGGCGTTACAACTCCCCAACAAATAAAAATTTCGTCCTTGAAATTTGATGTTCATCCAAACAAATGAGGATACTTGATCCTTCATTTTATCTTCCAGTTCCCAAGTAGCTTCACCGTCACATCATTCCATATAACTTTTACCACTCGATCATCTTTCCTCGAAGTGCTTTACCTTTCTGTCCTCTATCCGACGGGTAAAGTTTCGTAAGTCAAATTCTCCTTTAGCGTACGTCATCGATTGTATAACATGTGTCGGATCTGGCATATACTTCGTAACTCGAGACACATGAAACACATCATGCAAATTAGATAGAAACGGCGGCAAAGAAATCTGATATGCTACAGGGCCTATACGTCGGATAATCTGATATGGTCCAATGAATTTAGGAGTAAGCTTCTTAGACTTAATCACTCTTCCGACACCAGTCGTAGGAGTAACTCTCAGAAATACATGCTCACCCTCCTTAAACTCAAGAGGTCGTCTTCGCTTATCCGCGTAACTCTTTTGTCTGCTTTGCGTCGTCCTCATCTTTTCTTGTATCATCTTAACTTTATCCGTAGTTTGTTGTACAAGCTCCGGTCCAACAGTCGTACTTTCTCCATCTTGATACCAGCATAACGGCGTTCGACATCGTCTTCCATATAATGCTTCATAAGGTGCCATTCCAATGCTCGCGTGAAAACTATTGTTGTAGGTGAATTCTATCAAAGATAAAAATTCATCCCAACTTCCCCGTTGTTCCAAAACACAAGCACGCAATAAATCCTCCAAAGACTGTATAGTTCTTTCAGTCTGACCGTCAGTCTGCGGATGATACGCTGAACTTAGTCGTAACTTAGTTCCCATAGCTTCTTGTAGACTTCGCCAAAATCTTGACGTAAACCTCGGATCACGATCAGAAATTATACTTGTTGGTATACCATGTAGTCTGATAATTTCACTGATGTACAACTGGGTTAATCTTTCCAATGAATATTTGATATTGATCGGTAAGAAATGAGCCGATTTCGTAAGTCTATCGACTATAACCCATATTGCGTCATGACCTCTCCTTGTCTTTGGCAAACCAGTAACGAAATCCATAGAAATGCTGTCCCATTTCCATTCTGGAATCGATAATGGTTGCAACATCCCAGCTGGTCTTTGGTGTTCAACTTTCGACTTTTGACAAACTAGACAAGTTGACACGCATCTAACAACATCACCCTTCATTCCATGCCACCAGAATAACTTCTTCAAGTCTTGATACATCTTTGTTATGCCTGGATGCATACTCAATAGACTAGTATGGGCATGTTTCACAATATATCTTCTCAGTTCTCGGTTACGAGGAACACAGACTCTACCCCGAAATCTCAGAATTCCATCAGTTCCTTCCTTGAACTCTAGTGTCTCGCCTTGTTTCATCTGCTCCCTTATTCCTTGCAAAAATTTATCGGCATTTTGCTTTTCCTTTATGTCTTCCATCAGCTCGCTCGAGATAGTAACCATGCTAACACAGATCTTCCCTGGTTTCAACTCAACAAACGACCACTCATCTCTAAACTGTTCAATGAGCTCTTTTTCTTTAATCATTAGCGCAGAAACACTAATAATCTTCCTGCTTAAGGCATCGGCCACGACATTCGCCTTACCAGGGTGGTATAAAAGTTGAAAATCGTAATCGTTCAGAAATTCCAACCACCTTCGCTGCCTCGTATTCAATTCCTTACGGTCGTACAAGTACTTCAAACTCTTGTGATCACCTTGAAAATGTTGAACGTTGCTCCATAGAGAAAGTGTCTCCATATCTTCAAAGCAAAAACTACCGCACCAATTCCAAATCATGCGTAGGATAATTCTTTTCATGAATCTTCAATTGCCGAGAAGCATACGCCACCACATTCGGTCTTGCATCAACACGCATCCTAGTCCTTGATAAGAAGCGTCACAATACACATCGAAAGATTTCGTCGAATATGGTAGGATTAACACCGGCGCAGTTGTTAACCTTTTCTTCAACTCTTGAAAACTAGCTTCACGTTCTTCCGTCCATTCGAAAGCTTGACTTTTCCTCGTAAGTTGTGTAAGCGGTCCAGCAATCTTGGAAAAACCTTCGATAAATCTCCGATAATAACCAGCAAGTCCAACAAAACTTCGAACTTCTGTTACTGTCTTAGGTCTCTCCCACTGTAAAACAGTCTCCACTTTCGATGGGTCCACCGCTATACCTTCTTTAGAAATTACGTGACCAAGAAATTGGACTTCTTCTAACCAGAACTCACACTTAGACAACTTCGCATACAACTGTTTCTCCCTCAAAATCTGAAGAATAACACTTAGATGTTCAGCATGCTCTTCCTTCGATCTAGAATAGATCAGAATGTCATCGATAAAGACAACGACAAATCTGTCTAGATACGGACGAAATATCCTGTTCATATAATCCATAAATATGGCAGGAGCATTCGTCACCCGAATGGCATTACCTGATACTCATAATGTCCATAACGAGTTCGAAAAGCAGTTTTCGGCACATCTTCCCCTTTTACACGAATCTGGTGATAACCTGATCGTAGATCTATCTTGGAAAATATCACAGCTCCTCTCAATTGATCCATCAAATCGTCGATTCTTGGAAGCGGATATTTATTCTTGACAGTCACCTTGTTCGGTGCCGATAGTCCACACAAAGTCGCGACGTTCCATCCTTCTTCTTGACCAAAAAAAAATCTTGGTGCACCCCATGGGGAAACACTAGGTCGTACAAATTCTTTCTCCAACAATTCCACCAATTGCTTTTTCAGCTCCTCCAACTCTACTGGCGACATACGATATGGTGCAATTGAGATAGGACCTGTTCCCGGTACTAAATCAATTGAAAATTCGATCTCCCGCTCAGGCGGTAAACCAGGTACATCTTCAGGAAAAACGTCCGGAAAATCGTTGACAACAGGAATAGTATTCACATCCTTCTCATTCTTAACTTCTAGAGAAGACAATACCAGATATCCCTGCGCTCCATCTCTCAATAAAGATTTGACCTTAACAGCAGTTAAGAATCCAGACTCTTCTTCCTTAGGAAAAACTATAGTTTTCTTTGCACAATCTATAAGGATATGGTTAGAACATAACCAGTCCATCCCTAAGATTACATCTATCTCAATGAGAGGCAAACAAATCAAATCAACCAAAAACAAACGGCCCTTCACAACAATAGGACAATCCAAACAGATCTTAGAAGTAACTACAGGTTTAGCAGTTGGTGTAGATACATTCAACATAACATTCAGAGAAGACATAGGCAACTTCAACCTTTCCACACAATCATATGCAATAAAAGAGTGTGTAGCACCCGAAGTCATACAAGACAGTCAGAAGATTACCTCCAATGTCTCCTTCTCCCTGAATAAGATCATCGAGACTTAGAAATCTCGAGATCCCACCATTGTATATACTCGTCCTCCGGATCTCGGTTGAGTACTTCCGATTTTTTTGCTTGATTAGCTTTAACATACCGAACAACGAGGTTTTCTCTCCATTTGTGGACAATCCTTTGCTATGTGCCCGGGTTGTTTACAATTGAAACAAAGCGCACCTTTAGCTGTACACTCGGGAGAAATATGACCTTTCTTCCCGCACTTAAAACACGTTGGCGTAAACGCCACCCTGCGTCAGCTCCACTACCACTTGCACTTCCGCTAACGGATGGTCGTTGAGATTGACTTCTGTTGGCTTCTGGTATACGGCTTACTGTTGAAACCGATTTGCATTACTACCTCCACCTCTCTGGAACCTTGTCGGTCCAAAATTCCGATTCCTCGATCTCTAGATGGCTCTAACTCTTCAAGTCGAGCACAAGCATCCACCAAAGCATGAAAGCGAGTCATCCTCAAAGATACCACTCCTCGTTTCGGTTCCACCCTTAAACACGATTCAAACTTCTGCATCTCCACACATCATCTTGTCGTGTACGAGCATAATCGAGAATTGAGATAAACTCTCAAATTTTGTGGCATACTCATTCACCGTCATATTCCCTGTCGCAAACCAAGAAATTCCATTTCCTTGGCATGCCTAGCACTTGCGGGAAAATATTTATCCGAGAAAAGTATTAGAAAATACTTCCCAAGTGATCTCGGTCCCTTCGACTTGCAACACTCGGCGGATTCCTCTCCACCAATGTTACTGCATCTCCTCTCGGCATGAAAACAACATAAGTCACTTTCTTTTCATCCGTACATCTCATCCCCTCAAATATTCTCTCTAAATCTTGCATCCACCGACTCGCTTTCTCGGATCCACCTCGCCTCTAAATTGTGGCGGATTATGACGCCTAAATTCGGATAAATTTAGGGCATCTGTTTGTAGCATCTTCTTTGTTGGCTGCTCTCAAATTTTCTTTGAGTAATCACTTCACCATCGCCGCATAGCCTCAGCAGCAACCAACATCGGGTCCTCATCTCGATTTACGTTAGCACGTCCTCTGCCTCTACCAGCCATCTCCTTTCTTCAAACATAACAAAACAAAGTCAGATACATCCTTTAAGATATTTCCAAAAGGATATAAATCACAAAGATCACGAGAGATCACACACACAAACAAAAACGGACCCAACCACAACCCCAAAAGACTCTTACTTGGGCTCGATACCAACTAATGTAACACCCCTTTGGAGGATGTCACACATAAAAGAAAATAAAATAAATAGAAATAAAATCTACCCAAGTTGCGGAATATTTGTTAAAATTATTACGGGTTGTAAAAATAATTCGATAGAGAGAAATATGTAATAAAAAGATAATACGGAAAATACGAAATAAAAAAAAAACATCATCACTAATAATATACATATGGTTAAGTTATAAAGCGTACATATAATTTACAACTAAGACTACAACTATTTAAACAAAAACAGTAAAGAAAGCAATAAAAGAGTTAATATATATACGGACATACATTGTGACGCGCCCAAAAAAACAAACATCATGATTATCTACTCCTCGATGGATCACTCTCGGTGTGAAAATGATCATCGGGAGATAAATATCACGATGTCTCGACATACGGCGATAACGGGATCGCGCGGTCGACACGATGCTTATCTCACTAGGCTCGGGGTTTTCGGCACCCCAATAACGCCTAATGGATAAGGGTAACTCTAAATGCGAGAAAAAGCGTCGTCGTCGAAATCGGATCTCCATCAAGCGTGACGTAGAATCACGGTCATACGTCCGGCATAGGTAACGAAGCACGATCTCCTCGTAAATGCCAAGCCGGATCACCTCCATGGAATACCGGCTCTACGAATCCCAAAAATGCGGCGTCGCCATCCTCCACACAATCAATCCGAGAGGGTATGGATGATCGGATGGTTCTTGCTCGTAAAGCGATCGTCGGTCTGGCGATCTCCCTCTTCCTCAGGGTACACGATCTCAAGAGGTTGTTCCTCTTCTTCCTCTTCAAACTCTTTACCGCATAAAAATAAATAGAGAATAGACACATACAATAAAGAGGTAAGACAACATAAAATCATCACAACATGGCAAATAAGAAGACGACAAATAACTACTACACGGTTCATACAATACGAATAAGCTATAACGGATAATACATATTAAATATCCTAGTGTTTGAGAACATCACGGATATAACACAAATAAAGAAATTCATACGAGATAAATCAATCTCACGGATAAAATAAGATAAGAAATAGACAACTAACATAAAAATTATCGATAAATACAAATAGAGAAAATGTAAAAACATCCAAGATGTTACCGGATAAAGATAAATAGAGAAAATGGAATATTATCCAAGATAAAATCAAATACACCAAAACACAACCCTACTCCATGGAGCTAAACCCAAACAGATATCGAGAGAGAATGACTTGCAAAATCTATTAGTACCACGGCTGCTTGACCAACCAACTATTACGCGATCACACGTTGCGTCAATAGCCTACGACCGGGGAATCTACCATCCCGGGCGTAGTATAGTTCTGATCTCCCGTTGTGGCACTATAGGCAATGTACTACTAGACTTTACAAACCTCGATTAAATATAGTGAATGTCGAGTACATTAGTGTGCTATCGGTTTACCACGGCCCGGCGGAGCTACCAAGCTGTCACGTGTGGGATCCCGTACACTAAAGTCTCCAAGTTTATTAGAACAATAAACTACACTACACTTATCGCATCGACAACACGATGTGATTCGTCTCGTCAACCCAAAACACCAAAAATCGGTATAAAGACAAAACATAATTCCAAATATATGAAATTACGAAAATGCCCTTAAGATAGAAATATATGCCCTCAATGGCGAGAAAGCACATGCGGGTTCACTTTTTCCCGACAATGAGAAATAACCTCAAAAACACATGCGGGTTCACATTTTCCCGACGGCGAAAAATAAATACGGTAACGGTCAATCGCGTAGAAATTTTATCGCGTTTTTGAAATCTCGTCGTTTTACAAACGTTTAAAAATCGGGTAAAGATATTTTTTGTTTTTAAAATCGCGTAGCATTTTAATACGTTTTCTCAATCGCGTAGGATTTTTAAATCATTTTCTTATTCGAATGCCTTTAAAATTACCATTTAAACAGATAGAAATAATATTTAGTACATTTAAACTACGTAGAATAATTTTTCATACAGTATCTTGTCATTAGGATATTTTGACTATCCTATAGGTTCAATTTTACTAAAAATTGATGACATTTTGTTTATAAATTTATAATAATGATTTTCTAAATTTTCCATAAAATTTCTATTTACCTAATTTTTAACCATTTCATTAAATTCTTTTTGAAATCTCTAACATGCTTCAAAACCGAAAGTGAGCTATATGTTAGAAAATTTCTTAACATTCTTGTATTTCCTTCCTAATGATAAAATTATGAATTTTAACCCTTTAGACTTACTTCTAATCAATTGGTTCCTTCATAAATTATTATAGAAAATTTCTTCTTAACTTGTATTGTTTCTTTTTAATTGAAAAAGGTTTAGAAACAAGTTTTTAAAATCATGAATTCCTATAGTGGCATGTTGGCGAATTTTATAAAACTTTTGCATTTGATTTCCAAAATGTCTTTCACCTTTTAAATCATATCAAATGTATTCTATAGTCTAAGTTCATTAAATCATTTTAGAAAATAGTTATCTATATTCAATTTAATCCTTTAGGCATGTTGGCCCAAAATACTAAGTTTGTACCATTTGATTTCTAAATGCATTTTTCTTTGATCAAATCAATTAGAAACTTTCTTGATTCTCCTAGGTTAATTAAGCTACACTTTAGGAAAAATCAAGAGAACATTTTGGTCCTCCAAACTTGTCATTGCCGTGAGCTATTGGATTGTGTTCTTTGGAACACTCATGCAAACTTACACATGTTATTCACATCCTAAACCTTATCATACAATTCTAATACATGCATTTATATCTCTAACACATGCAAAATATTTCTAACATATGCAAAATATTTCTAACACATAAACCTAATTTAAAGCTTATAGACATACAATCAAAAGCTATTAGGCATGCAAAATTATTACAATTACCAAATAAGAAAGCTACTAACACATAACACTTAAGCTACTAGCAACCACAAAAATTAACAAATACACATCAATAAACACACCACAACCGAATCCTTATGGATTCTACAAACAACTCATCTTCTTACCACCATCAAGGGATGATAAGAATTGTCTTCCTCTTACCTTAAATGAAGACAAAAACTTGCTTTCTCACCTCCTAGGTCACGGTTTTCACTCCACCAAACACCTAAAAATTTCAAACAAAACCTACATGTTACTAACCATGAAAAAGAAGCTAAACCATGGAAAAATCATGGCTTAGAACTTTGAAAAAGAAGAAAGAAAAGAAAAGTATGAAATTTCACCTTCTAGGTAAAACTTCCAAGGTTGGTTTCCAAGCCTTAGATGGAAGAATTTGAAGAAACTCCCAACTACAAAGGTTCTTAGAATGGTGTTTAGATTAAGGAAACTTGGTTAGAAAAATTTTTGGATGGTTGGATGGTTAGGAAATGAGCTTGGCGAATATGGTGGAGAAAATGGGCAAGAATGGTGGCTAGGGTTCTTGATGAGAGAGAAGAGAGAAAAGTGATGAAGACAAAGTGATCTTTTGGTCACCAAAGGCCTCTTGGCCGTGAACTTGATGTGGGGTGCAAGGTGGGCACCTTGCTTGGCTTCATCAAGCCATTGGATGAATCAAAGGCTAAGATTAAGCCTTGGTGAGCAAGCCTTCTTCTCATTGGTTGGTTCCGGTGACTCACATGGCTTAGTCACCTGCGTAATAAATTCTGCTTTGAGTCAGTCGACTAGTTGAGTCACTGTTACTGGAAAGTTCTACGACTACGGTGATTAATTAAGCTACCGATCTACCGATTACGCTAATTGTGGGTCCCGCAAAATATTTAGGGTCCCTTGTCACTAAACATCTTGACTAATAAAATAATATTATAATAATATAAAATTATTTTATTTGTGATTAAATCTAAAAATTAAAAGATTATTTTTAGTCTCATTTAGAATCGGGTTAAGTAAGATCCCCCGATTCTAAATAATCAAATAAGATTTTCCCGGCAGGAAAATATTATTTTCTGCCTCGGAGCAAATCACACAAAAAGTTCATATAAAATCACAGACGGTATTTTACGGCATTAAATCAAGAAGAAAACAATTAAAAGCAGACAAAAACGAGAGAAAAGCGATGCGTTCGGGACGTAACGGTCATTTCCCCATTTTTTCCCACAACGTAGGTAATCGTCCAAAACGTTCAAATAAAATATCCAGCGGTATTATTTAGGCTGTATATCTTTCGAGAAAAATTAATACTGATAGCTCGAGAAAAATTTTTATTTTCTGAGTCTCGAAGCAAACTACGTAAAACGATCAAATAAAATTTGAACTGTATTATCGTAGTTGTTTTCATACAAAATTCAAGAACGAGAAAAATAGGGACACGGCGGTCATTCATACAAAAGCATGAAAAACGAGAAACAGTACATTGAGAATATTTTCTAAAAATTGGGGCGTTACAACACTCCCAACAAATAAAAATTTCGTCCTCGAAATTTGATGTTCATCCAAACAAATGAGGATCTTGATCCTTCATTTTATCTTCCAGTTCCCAAGTAGCTTCACCGTCACATCATTCCATATAACTTTTACCGGCTCGATCATCTTCCCTCGAATTTGCTTTACCTTTTCGTCCTCTATCACGACGAGGTAAAGTTTCGTAAGTCAAATTCTCCTTTAGCGTACGTCATCGATTGTATAACATGTGTCGGATCTGGCATATACTTTAAAGTCGAGACACATGAAACACATCATGCAAATTAGATAGAAACGGCGGCAAAGAAATCTGATATGCTACAGGGCCTATACGTCGGATAATCTGATATGGTCCAATGAATTTAGGAGTAAGCTTCTTAGACTTAATCACTCTTCCGACACCAGTCGTAGGAGTAACTCTCAGAAATACATGCTCACCCTCCTCAAACTCAAGAGGTCGTCTTCGCTTATCCGCGTAACTCTTTTGTCTGCTTTGCGTCGTCCTCATCTTTTCTTGTATCATCTTAACTTTATCCGTAGTTTGTTGTACAAGCTCCGGTCCAACAGTCGTACTTTCTCCATCTTGATACCAGCATAACGGCGTTCGACATCGTCTTCCATATAATGCTTCATAAGGTGCCATTCCAATGCTCGCGTGAAAACTATTGTTGTAGGTGAATTCTATCAAAGATAAAAATTCATCCCAACTTCCCCGTTGTTCCAAAACACAAGCACGCAATAAATCCTCCAAAGACTGTATAGTTCTTTCAGTCTGACCGTCAGTCTGCGGATGATACGCTGAACTTAGTCGTAACTTAGTTCCCATAGCTTCTTGTAGACTTCGCCAAAATCTTGACGTAAACCTCGGATCACGATCAGAAATTATACTTGTCGGTATACCATGTAGTCTGATAATTTCACTGATGTACAACTGGGTTAATCTTTCCAATGAATATTTGATATTGATCGGTAAGAAATGAGCCGATTTCGTAAGTCTATCGACTATAACCCATATTGCGTCATGACCTCTCCTTGTCTTTGGCAAACCGATATGAAATCCATAGAAATGCTGTCCCATTTCCATTCGGAATCGATAATGGTTGCAACATCATTTGGTCTTTGGTGTTCAACTTTCGACTTTTGACAAACTAGACAAGTTGACACGCATCTAACAACATCACCCTTCATTCCATGCCACCAGAATAACTTCTTCAAGTCTTGATACATCTTTGTTATGCCTGGATGCATACTCAATAGACTAGTATGGGCATGTTTCACAATATATCTTCTCAGTTCTCGGTTACGAGGAACACAGACTCTACCCCGAAATCTCAGAATTCCATCAGTTCCTTCCTTGAACTCTAGTGTCTCGCCTTGTTTCATCTGCTCCCTTATTCCTTGCAAAAATTTATCGGCATTTTGCTTTTCCTTTATGTCTTCCATCAGCTCGCTCGAGATAGTAACCATGCTAACACAGATCTTCCCTGGTTTCAACTCAACAAATGACCACTCATCTCTAAACTGTTCAATGAGCTCTTTTTCTTTAATCATTAGCGCAGAAACACTAATAATCTTCTGCTTAAGGCATCGGCCACGACATTCGCCTTACCGGGGTGGTATAAAAGTTGAAAATCGTAATCGTTCGAGAAATTCCAACCACCTTCGCTGCCTCGTATTCATTCCTTCCTTCGGTCGTACAAGTACTTCAAACTCTTGTGATCACTGAAAATGTTGAACGTTGCTCCATAGAGAAAGTGTCTCCATATCTTCAAAGCAAAAACTACCGCAGCCAATTCCAAATCATGCGTAGGATAATTCTTTTCATGAATCTTCAATTGCCGAGAAGCATACGCCACCACATTCCGGTCTTGCATCAACACGCATCCTAGTCCTTGATAAGAAGCGTCACAATACACATCGAAAGATTTCGTCGAATCTGGTAGGATTAACACCGGCGCAGTTGTTAACCTTTTCTTCAACTCTTGAAAACTAGCTTCACGTTCTTCCGTCCATTCGAAAGCTTGACTTTTCCTCGTAAGTTGTGTAAGCGGTCCAGCAATCTTGGAAAAACCTTCGATAAATCTCCGATAATAACCAGCAAGTCCAACAAAACTTGAACACATTCTTGTCTTAGGTCTCTCCCCCCGTAAAACGGTCTCCACTTTCGATGGGTCCACCGCTATACCTTCTTTAGAAATTACGTGACCAAGAAATTGACTTCTTCTAACAGAACTCACACTTAGACAACTTCGCATACAATTTGTTTCTCCCTCAAAATCGAAGAATAACACTTAGATGTTTAGCATGCTCTTCCTTCGATCTAGAATAGATCGAGAATGTCATCGATAAAGACAACGACAAATCTGTCTAGATGACGAAATATCCTGTTCATATAATCCATAAATATGGCGGGAGCATTCGTCACCCCGAATGGCATTACGATACTCATAATGTCCATAACGAGTTCGAAAAGCAGTTTTCGGCACATCTTCCCCTTTTACACGAATACGGTGATAACACGATCGTAGATCTATCTTGGAAAATATCACGGCTCCTCTCAATTGATCCATCAAATCGTCGATTCTTGGAAGCGGATATTTATTCTTGATATCACCTTGTTCATTTGTAGATAGTCCACACAAAGTCGCGACGTTCCATCCTTCTTCTTGACCAAAAATCTTGGTGCACCCCATGGGGAAACACTAGGTCGTACAAATTCTTTCTCCAACAATTCCACCAATTGCTTTTTCAGCTCCTCCAACTCTACGGCGACATACGATATGGTGCAATTGAGATAGGACACATTCCGGTACTAAATCAATTGAAAATTCGATCTCCGCTCGGGCGGTAAACCAGTACATCTTCGGGAAAACGTCCAGGAAAATCGTTGACAACGGGAATAGTATTCACATCCTTCTCATTCTTAACTTCTAGAGAAGACAATACCGGATATCCCTGCGCTCCATCTCTCAATAAAGATTTGACCTTAACGGAGTTAAGAATCCGGACTCTTCTTCCTTAGGAAAAACTATAGTTTTCTTTGCACAATCTATAAGGATATGGTTAGAACATAACCGGTCCATCCCTAAGATTACATCTATCTCAATGAGAGGCAAACAAATCAAATCAACCAAAAACAAACGGCCCTTCACAACAATAGGACAATCCAAACAGATCTTAGAAGTAACTACGGGTTTAGCGGTTGGTGTAGATACATTCAACATAACATTCGAGAAGACATAGGCAACTTCAACCTTTCCACACAATCATATGCAATAAAAGAGTGTGTAGCACCCGAGTCATACAAGACAGTCGAGAAGATTACCTCCAATGTCTCCTTCTCCTGAATAAGATCATCGAGACTTAGAAATCTCGAGATCCCACCATTGTATATACTCGTCCTCCGGATCTCGGTTGAGTACTTCCAGATTTTTGCTTGGCGATTAGCTTTAACATACCGAACGACGGGTTTTCTCTCCGGTGTGGACAATCCTTTGCTATGTGCCCGGGTTGTTTACAATTGAAACAAAGCTGCACCTTTAAGCTGTACACTCGGGAGAAATATGACCTTTCTTCCCGCACTTAAAACACGTTGGCGTAAACGCCACCCTGCATCGTCGGCTCCACTACCACTTGCACTTCCGCTAACGGATGGTCGTTGAGATTGACTTCTGTTGGCCTGGTATACGGCTTTACGTTGAAACCGATTTGCATTACTACCTCCACCTCTCTCGGAACCTTGTCGGTCCAAAATTCGATTCCTCGATCTCTAGATGGCTCTAACTCTTCAAGTCGAGCACAAGCATCCACCAAAGCATGGCGAGTCATCCTCAAAGATACCACTCCTCGTTTCGGTTCCACCCTTAAACACGATTCAAACTTCTGCATCTCCACACATCATCTTGTCGTGTCGAGCATAATCGAGAATTGAGACAAACTCTCAAATTTTGTGGCATACTCATTCATAGTCATATTCCCCTGTCGCAAACCAAGAAATTCCATTTCCTTGGCATGCCTAGCACTTGCAGGAAAATATTTATCCGAGAAAAGTATTAGAAAATACTTCCTAAGTGATCTCGGTCCCTTGACTTGCAACACTCGGCGGATTCCTCTCCACCAATGTTACTGCATCTCCTCTCGGCATGAAAACAACATAAGTCACTTTCTTTTCATCGTACATCTCATCCCCTCAAATATTCTCTCTAAATCTTGCATCCCTTGACTCGCTTTCTCGGATCCACCTCGCCTCTAAATTGTGGCGGATTATGACGCCTAAATTCAGATAAATTTAGGGCATCTGCTTTGTAGCATCTTCTTGTTTGTTGGCGCTGCTCTCAAATTTTCTTTGAGTAATCACTTCACCATCTGCCGATAGCCTCAGCAGCAACCAACATCGGGTCCTCATCTCGATTTACGTTAGCACGTCCTCTGCCTCTACCAGCCATCTCCTTTCTTCAAACATAACAAAACAAAGTCAGATACATCCTTTAAGATATTTCCAAAAGGATATAAATCACAAAGATCACGAGAGAATCACACAAAGACAAACAAAAACGGACCCAACCACAACCCCAAAAGACTCTTACTTGGGCTCGATACCAACTAATGTAACACCCCTTTGGAGGATGTCACACATAAAAGAAAATAAAATAAATAGAAATAAAATCTACCCAAGTTGCGGAATATTTGTTAAAATTATTACGGGTTGTAAAAATAATTCATGATAGAGAGAAATATGTAATAAAAAGATAATACGGAAAATACGAAATAAAAAAAAAACATCATCACTAATAATATACATATGGTTAAGTTATAAACTGTACATATAATTTACAACTAAGACTACAACTATTTAAACAAAAACAGTAAAGAAAGCAATAAAAGAGTTAATATATATACAGACATACGTTGTGACGCAAAAAAAAAAACATCATGATTATCTACTCCTCGATGGATCACTCTCGGTGTGAAAATGATCATCAGGAGATAAATATCCCTGATGTCTCGACATACGGCGATAACGGGATCGCGCAGTCGACACGATGCTTATCTCACTAGGCTCAGGGTTTTCAGCACCCCAATAACGCCTAATGGATAAGGGTAACTCTAAATGCAGAAAAAGCGTCGTCGTCGAAATCGGATCTCCATCAAACTGATGACGTAGAATCACAGTCATACGTCCAGCATAGGTAACAGAAGCACGATCTCCTCGTAAATGCCAAGCCAGATCACCTCCATGGAATACCAGCTCTACGAATCCCAAAAATGCAGGCGTCGCCATCCTCCACACAATCAATCCAGAGGGTATGGATGATCGGATGGTTCTTGCTCGTAAAACTGATCGTCGGTCTGCTGATCTCCCTCTTCCTCAGGGTACACGATCTCAAGAGGTTGTTCCTCTTCTTCCTCTTCAAACTCTTTACCGCATAAAAATAAATAGAGAATAGACACATACAATAAAGAGGTAAGACAACATAAAATCATCACAACATGGCAAATAAGAAGACGACAAATAACTACTACACAGTTCATACAATACGAATAAGCTATAACAGTAATACATATTAAATATCCTAGTGTTTCAGAACATCACAGATATAACACAAATAAAGAAATTCATACGAGATAAATCAATCTCACGGATAAAATAAGATAAGAAATAGACAACTAACATAAAAATTATCAGATAAATACAAATAGAGAAAATGTAAAAACATCCAAGATGTTACCAGATAAAGATAAATAGAGGAAAATGGAATATTATCCAAGATAAAATCAAATACACCAAAACACAACCCTACTCCATGGAGCTAAACCCAAACAGATATCAGAGAGAATGACTTGCAAAATCTATTAGTACCACGGCTGCCCAACCAACTATTACGCGATCACACGTTGCGTCAATAGCCTACGACACTGGGAATCTACCATCCGGGCGTAGTATAGTTCTGATCTCCGTTGTGGCACTATAGGCAATGTACTACTAGACTTTACAAACCTCGATTAAATATAGTGAATGTCGAGTACATTAGTGTGCTATCGGTTTACCACGGCCCAGCGGAGCTACCAACTGTCCACATGTGGGATCCCGTACACTAAAGTCTCCAAGTTTATTAGAACAATAAACTACACTACACTTATCGCATCGACAACACGATGTGATTCGTCTCGTCAACCCAAAACACCAAAAATCGGTATAAAGACAAAACATAATTCCAAATATATGAAATTACGAAAATGCCCTTAAGATAGAAATATATGCCCTCAATGGCAGAAAGCCTGTACGGGTTCACTTTTTCCCGACAGCGAAATAACCTCAAAAACCTGTACGGGTTCACATTTTCCCGACAGCGAAAAATAAATACGGTAACGTCAATCGCGTAGAAATTTTATCGCGTTTTTGAAATCTCGTCGTTTTTACAAACGTTTAAAAATCGGGTAAAGATATTTTTCTGTTTTTAAAATCGCGTAGCATTTTTAATACGTTTTCTCAATCGCGTAGGATTTTTAAATCATTTTCTTATTCGAATGCCTTTAAAATTACCATTTAAACAGATAGAAATAATATTTAGTACATTTAAACTACGTAGAATAATTTTTCATACCGTATACTGTCATTAGGATATTTTGACTATCCTATAGGTTCAATTTTTACTAAAAATTGACAGCATTTTGTTTATAAATTTATAATAATGATTTTCTAAATTTTCCATAAAATTTCTATTTACCTAATTTTTAACCATTTCATTAAATTCTTTTTGAAATCTCTAACATGCTTCAAAACCGAAAGTGAGCTATATGTTAGAAAATTTCTTAACATTTCTTGTATTTCCTTCCTAATGATAAAATTATGAATTTTAACCCTTTAGACTTACTTCTAATCAATTGGTTCCTTCATAAATTATTATAGAAAATTTCTTCTTAACTTGTATTGTTTCTTTTAATTGAAAAAGGTTTAGAAACAAGTTTTTAAAATCATGAATTCCTATAGTGGCATGTTGGCGAATTTTATAAAACTTTTGCATTTGATTTCCAAAATGTCTTTCACCTTTTAAATCATATCAAATGTATTCTATAGTCTAAGTTCATTAAATCATTTTAGAAAATAGTTATCTATATTCAATTTAATCCTTTAGGCATGTTGGCCCAAAATACTAAGTTTGTACCATTTGATTTCTAAATGCATTTTTCTTTGATCAAATCAATTAGAAACTTTCTTGATTCTCCTAGGTTAATTAAGCTACACTTTAGGAAAAATCAAGAGAACATTTTGGTCCTCCAAACTTGTCATTGCCGTGAGCTATTGGATTGTGTTCTTTGGAACACTCATGCAAACTTACACATGTTATTCACATCCTAAACCTTATCATACAATTCTAATACATGCATTTATATCTCTAACACATGCAAAATATTTCTAACATATGCAAAATATTTCTAACACATAAACCTAATTTAAAGCTTATAGACATACAATCAAAAGCTATTAGGCATGCAAAATTATTACAATTACCAAATAAGAAAGCTACTAACACATAACACTTAAGCTACTAGCAACCACAAAAATTAACAAATACACATCAATAAACACACCACAACCGAATCCTTATGGATTCTACAAACAACTCATCTTCTTACCACCATCAAGGGATGATAAGAATTGTCTTCCTCTTACCTTAAATGAAGACAAAAAGCTTGCTTTCTCACCTCCTAGGTCACGGTTTTCACTCCACCAAACACCTAAAAATTTCAAACAAAACCTACATGTTACTAACCATGAAAAAGAAGCTAAACCATGGAAAAATCATGGCTTAGAACTTTGAAAAAAAGAAGAAAGAAAAGAAAAGTATGAAATTTCACCTTCTAGGTAAAACTTCCAAGGTTGGTTTCCAAGCCTTAGATGGAAGAATTTGAAGAAACTCCCAACTACAAAGGTTCTTAGAATGGTGTTTAGATTAAGGAAACTTGGTTAGAAAAATTTTTGGATGGTTGGATGGTTAGGAAATGAGCTTGGCGAATATGGTGGAGAAAATGGGCAAGAATGGTGGCTAGGGTTCTTGATGAGAGAGAAGAGAGAAAAGTGATGAAGACAAAGTGATCTTTTGGTCACCAAAGGCCTCTTGGCCGTGAACTTGATGTGGGGTGCAAGGTGGGCACCTTGCTTGGCTTCATCAAGCCATTGGATGAATCAAAGGCTAAGATCAAGCCTTGGTGAGCAAGCCTAATTCTCATTGGTTGGTTCCCGGTGACTCACATGGCTTAGTCACACTGCGTAATAAATGCTCTTGAGTCACTAGCCGAGTCACTTCTGAAAGTTCTACGACTACGGTGATTAATTAAGCTACCGATCTAACGTTTCGCTAATTGTGGGTCCCGCAAAATATTTAGGGTCCCTTGTCACTAAAACATCTTGACTAATAAAATAATATTATAATAATATAAAATTATTTTATTTGTGATTAAATCCTAAAAATTAAAAGATTATTTTTAGTCTCATTTAGAATCGGGTTAAGTAAGATCCCCCAATTCTAAATAATCAAATAAGATTTTTCCCCGGCAGGAAAATATTATTTTCTGCTCGAGCAAATCACACAAAAAGTTCATATAAAATCACAGACAGTATTTTCTGGCATTAAATCAAGAAGAAAACAATTAAAAATAGACAAAAACAGAGAAAACAGTACGTTCGGGACGTAACGGTCATTTCCCCGTTTTTTCCCACAACGTAGGTAATTGTCCAAAACGTTCAAATAAAATATCCAGCAGTATTATTTAGTTGTATATCTTTCGAGAAAAATTAATACAGTAGCTCGAGAAAAATTTTTATTTTACCGTCTCGAAGCAAACTACGTAAAACGATCAAATAAAATTTGAACCTGTATTATCGTAGTTGTTTTCATACAAAATTCAAGAACAGAAAAATAGGGACACAGCGGTCATTCATACAAAAGCATGAAAAACAGAAAACAGTACATTCAGAATATTTTCTAAAAATTGGGGCGTTACATTCCTCATGTCCCGCGCTTGGTCTAGGTCTTCCACCCGGTGACATGTGTCAAGCAATTCTGAAATTTGGTTGATCTTCAATGTTATAATAGTTCTTTTCACATCATGCCTCAAACCTTCCTCGAACTTCTGACATTTCCATGCTTTGTTCGGCTGGTGTTGAAAATAAGTTGAGAACCTCAACAAGCTCTCAAACTTTGCAGCATACTCACATATAGTCATGTTTCCCTGTCTTAGACCGAGAAACTCCATCTCCTTTGCATGTTTGGAACTTTCCAGAAAATATTTATCCAAGAATTTCTCCTTGAATACCTCCTAAGTAATTGCTCGGCCTTCAGTTTCTAACAATCTCTGTTCTCCGATCCACCAGTCTTTTGCGTCTCCAACCAACATAAATGCAACATAAGTCACCTTCTTGTCATTAGCACAGTTCATACTTGTAAATATCTTCTCCAGCTCCTTGATCCACAGACTAGCTTTCTCCAGATCAAATTCTCCCTTGAATTGTGGAGGGTAAGTACGACAAAAGTTAGCCAAGTTTTGAGCATCAGCAGTAGCTTCCAACTGTTGTGCAGTCCTCTCTTGCTATTGAGCAGTCTGTTGGTTCTATTGCAACATGGCCTCAGCCATCTTTTGAATCGCCTCTATCGCTGCAGTCATATCCCCTTTACGAGCCATAATCCTCTTTCAAGTCAAACTATACAAAACACAAGAAAAGTCAGATGTATCCTTTCGGAATACCAAACACAGAGAATCACACAACACAAACAATACAGTCCCAAAACCACAAGACCCAAAAGAAAACTTAAACCGGGGCTCTGATACCAAGACAGTGTAATGCCCCTTTTTCCGGTAGAAGAAGGAACGTCACACCATAGTAAAATGAATGAAACAAAAATGGGGAAAATATAAATACATTGATTAATTAAGACCCAGTTCATATTTGTTATCTGAATAAACAATTTCCATCTTAATAGCGTAGTAATCGGGTATCGAAATATGTGTACATTTTTTTTAAAGAGATAATGATAAATATAGATACAATAAAAATCGACATGAAATGAAACCATACATTCACAATATATATATATATATATATATAATAACATCAAGCTTGTTTTAATTACATCAACATGTGTACAAAAAGCAAAAAGCTTTAGCCACCCCTAAGATGTTTACAACATATACAACCTAACACAATAGCAAAACGTCAGGCTTTCCAAAAAGATATACGGATAGCCATCAGTAGCCACTGACAGTATCAGCCCCTAAGATTGACGAGAAGGAATTGTAGCAGGATCTTCCTCAGGGTCCTCCTCATCCGATGAAATCATCATTGGAGCGACCGAATTTCGAGTAGAAGCTCGAGCAGTGGAGAAGAATGAATCATCTCGTGGGGTGTAATAAAGATCATCCCACAAATCCCTAACGGGTAGGTAAAACTCTAAATAGACAAAAGCAGTAAAGTCAAAAACAAGCGGGTCATAACGACCCCAAGCCAATGACACCGTCAGCTCCCCATGATAGATGCATCGGTCCGTGCACAAGTTTATGTACCAACAGTCAGGACCTCCATGAAAGATCATCCTCACGTAACCCAAAAATCAGCATGGACGTGAAGACATCTCCAAGCAATCTCTAATCATAATCGGGCTAAAAGCCAGGAAATTCAGGTGCTTCCTCTTCTTCGCGAACGTCTTCTCAGAAGTACATAATTTAAAATAGGAGTACAGATATACAGGAAAGAGGTGAGACACCCAGCATTTAATACCAATATGGCAGTAATAAAACAGAACGGCACTGGACACCCATATAGCATTACAACACAAATATTCATTAATAGTAATAATAAAATTAACAGTAAGAGAAGGACAACCGTAAGTAATAATAAAATAGGTAATGAAAGTTAAACGTTATTGATATCTCAAGCAGTCAACAGTTCAACCATCAGACAATTATCGCAATATCAAAAGTAGATAGTTTAACAGCCATAAATACTCATGCTCAATGAAATATAAGACTGGCAATGCATAATGCACATGGTACTAAAAATCCTACTCCATGGAGCTAGACATCAACATTTCAGAGAGAATGATCAAGGAGTCATGTCAGTATCTCATCAGCCTTAAAATAAAATGCTTTCACATAAAAATAGCATTTTGCGCAATATGGCTTATACATGACACCTCAACAGTTGATCGCGATATAGGACAGCGTCTCAGTCCGGATCGTCGGTGTGTTTGCATCGGTCTATCCCACGGCCCCAGTGGAGATACCACTGTCTATTGTGAGACACCCGCACCCCGACTCCCGCAAGGTCAACCACTATGACCCATGCTTAGTCTACTCGCACCCGCACTAAGGTGTAATTCAATCTCCTAGGCACACATCGCCTTTCCAACAAAGTCCAACAGACATTCAGATATACATGATGACTCAATTTACATCATGTATATTCATCAATTGCATGTTTCTCATAACATAATGCATATCATGCATATTCATTAACAATATATTTGTCATGGAACATACCACAATGGCATATAGTCAATCCTCAACAACATCATTGCCACAATTTAATCAAGTACACATCAACAAGTACTTGGTCCCACATGGACTCACAATTCCATATAATCCATTCTCAATATCAACAATTTCATACACATGGTTCAACACATATCATAATTCTATATTATGAATTCAACGTCCTTAGTTTCCTAAGTCTTGATCAATTATGCAAATTTTGGGTCAAAAACCCTTAAAAACCGTGGCCTTCAAGAGCCATTACTCAAACAATTTCTTCCATCACATCATAAATTACTTATGTCTAAATTGTTTAATTCCCAAGGATGCACAAAACACCACTTGGATTCCAAAAATCTTTTAGAGGCCGTGAGCCTTCCTAAGACATCAATATTCCAATTTTTCCATTTCATGCATTAATTCTTTAATACCTAATTACATAAGCTTTATTTTATACAAAAATCAAATCAAAATCCCTAAAATTGGGTCAAAACCGTGGCCTCCCTAAAGCAATAGGAAACCCTAAAATTTCTATTCATCCAATCCAACATTATCAAAGTATTTATAACAACCAAACTTTAGTCTCAATTAAGAACATACAAAACATGAAAAACAATCAAACAAAGTGGGCATCCATTATGGATTTCACCATCAACAATCACACAAAGGTCTTCTCACCACCAATAATGGTTGTAGTGAGTGAATCTCCCTCTTACCTAAAGGAAGAATGTAACACCCCTTTGGAGGATGTCACACATAAAAGAAAATAAAAGAAAGAGAAATAAAATCTACCCAAGTTGTAAAACATTTGTTACATACTATTACGGGTTGTAAAATAATTCCTGTTAAACATAATATTCTTAAATAAAATATGCGGAAATAGGAAAAAAAAAAAAAACATAAAACAAAACAACATTACTTATAATATACATATGATCCAAGTAATAAGTTATACAAATAATTTACAACTAAAAGTACAAATATTTAAACGGGAACATTAAAGAAAGACAGTAAAAGAGTCAATATATACATACATATGCAGACGCGCCAAAAAAAACATCATGTATATTTAATCCTCTGAAGGATCACTCTCAACATGAAAATGATCATCAGGAGACAAATATCCTGGATGTCTCGACACTCGGCGATAACGTGATTGCGCAGTCGATACGATACTTATCTCACTAGGCTCCGTGGTCATACCACCAAAATATCGCCTAAGAGATAAGGGTAACTCTAAATGTAAAAATACAGTAGTAGTCATAACCGGCTCTCCATCAAACTGTTGACGTAGGGTCATTGTCAGCCGTCCTACATACGTCACAGAGTCTCGGTCTCCTCGCAGATGCCAAGCTAGCGATCCTCCATGAAACTCCAGCTGTACAAATCCTAAAAATCCAGGTACCGCCATACCCAATCAAATCAATCCAATGGATATGGATGATCAGATGGTTCTTGATCGTAAAACTGGTCGTCGATTTGCTGATCTTCCTCCTCCTCCTCCTCCTCGGGGTACAGGATCTCAAGAGGCTGGTCCTCTTCCTCAAAGTCTTTACCGCGTAAAATAAATATACAGAAATACATACAACGAAGAGGTAAGACAATCTAAAATCACCATAAACATGGCCAATAAGAAGACGACAAACAACATATATACAATTCATACAATACGAAAAGCTATAACAGTAATAATAACAGAATAGAGTAAAGTTTAGATATCATAACATTACATAACATCACAGATATAACACGATAAAACGCGCAGATAAAACAATATCACGGATAGAATAAAATAAGAAATAGACAACCATCATAATAATTACCAGATAAAGATAAATAGAGCAAATAGAATAATATCCAAGATATAATCATATACATTAAGACACGATCCTACTCCATGGAGCTAAACACAAACAGATATCAGAGAGAATGACTTGCAAAATCTATTAGTACCACGGCTGCCCAACCAACTATCGCACTTTGTCACACGTTGCGTCAATAGCCTACGACACCGGGAATCCACCATCCAGGCGTAGTATAGTTCACGGTCTCCGTTGTGGCACTATAGGCAATGTACTACTAGACTTTACAAACCTCGATTAAATATAGTGCGTGTCGAGTCCATTAGTGTGCTATCGGTTTACCACGGCCCAACGGAGCTACCAACTCGTCCATATATGGGATCCGTACACTAACGTCTCCAAGTTCATTAGAACAATGAACCACACTACGTTTATCGCATCGACAACACGATGTGATTCGTCTCGTCAACCAAAACACCAAAAATTAGCATATTACCAAAATACCCTTGAGAAAACATATCCTCAAAGATAAACATATACAGTAAGTCCCACCGGACAAATACTGTTTCAAAGCCTGTACGGGTTCACCTCTTAGCCCGACAGCAGAAAAATACAGAAACTTCATAAAAATATCGTTTCGATTAATCGCGTAAAAATTTTATCGCGTTTTCACAATTCCGTCATTTTTACAAACGTTTATAAATCGCGTAAATATATTTTTCCGTTTTCAAAATCGCGTAGAGTTTTAAACACAATTTCTCAATCGCGTAAGATTTTTAAATTGTTTTCTTGTTCGAATACCTTAAAAATTACTGTTTAAATAAACAGAAATAATAATTAGTACATTTCAACTACGTAAAATATTTTTCATACCGTATACTGTCTTTTGAACATCTTTTCTACCTTATTTGTCCATTTTTACTAAAAATTGACAGTATTTTGTTTAGAAAATTAATAATAATGGTTTCCTAATTTTTTTTTTTTTTCGTAAAAACTCGTTTATTTAAATAAATCGGATAATTTAATCTTTTAAAAATTCCTAACATGCTTCAAAATATAGTATGAGCCATATGTTAGAAATTCTTAAAGATTACTGTATTTCCTTTATAACAATAAAATCATTAATTTTAATTCCTCAAATTAATTCTAATCTATTGATTTCTTAAAAACTCTTTTTAGAAAAATTCTTGTTAACATATAATGCCTTCTTTATACTTGAAAATGGTTTGGAATTGATTTTAGAAATCAAGAATATCTAGCTTGGCATGTTGGCCGAATTTCCTAAATCCTTTGAAATTGATTTCTAAATTATTTTCCATCTTCTAAATATCTATCAAATTTATTGTATTGTCTAAATTCATTTAGTCATCATTTTTAGAAAATGGTTTTTGAAATCAACACATTCATTTTAGGCATGTTGGCCCAAAATACTAAGTTTTACCATTTGATTTCTAAATTCATTTTTCATGATCTAAACAACTTGAAACCTTCTTAATTCTCCTAGGTTAATTAAATTACCTTTTAAGAGAATTAAGAGAACATTTTGGTTCTCCATTTGGTTAGTGGTCGTGAGCCTTGGTGTAGTGTTCTTTGGAACACACATGCATTTCCTTGACATGTTATTCACATCCTATACATTATCATGCAATTCTATACTTTATCATGCAATTCTAACACATGCAATATTATCAAAGCTTGTAGACATGCAAATTAAAGCTTGTAGACATGCAAACTATTACAAACAACAAATAGGAAAGCTATTAACAAATACACAACCACATCAAATAAGCTACTAACAAGCACAAACATGAATCCTTATGGATTCTACAATCACAAAATTAAACTCCATCTTCTTACCACCATCCATAGGTGATAAGATTTGTCTTCCTCTTACCTTAAATGAAGACAAAAGGATTTCTTTCACTCCTCCTAGGTCACGGTTTTCTCCTTCAAAATACCTAGCAAACTTAAACAAAACTACAAGTTACCAACCATTAAAAGAGAACCTAAACCATGGATAAATCATGGCTTAGAACTTTGAAAAAGAATTTAGAAAAGAAAAACAAGAGATTTCACCTCCTTGGTACAAACTTCCAAGTAGGTTTTCAAGCTTCAAATGTAAGATTTTGAAAGAACTCTCAACTAGAGATGTTCTTAGGATTGTGTTTAGGTTTAGAAAACTTGGTTAGATGAAATTTAGAGTGATTGGATGGTAGGGTTTTAGGTTTGGCCGAATGGTTGAGAAAGGGGGCAACAATGGTGTTTAGGGTTCTTGGAAGAGAGAGAAGAGAGAAAAGCATGAAAGATGAAGTGATCTTTTGGTCTTCCAACCTCACTTGGCCGTAGACTTCATGGCTTGCAAGGTGTCCATGGCTTGGCTTCATCCACGCCTTAGAATGCATCAAAGGCCAAGATCAAAACTTGGTTAGCAAGCTTGTCTCCCATTGGTTCCTTCTAACCTAGTCACTAAGCCTTGTCACTAAGCTTCATCATCACACTAACCTAGTCACTAAGCTAGTCACCATGTTCTAGAGAGTTCCTTCACTAATGATGATTAATTAAGCTACTAAGTTAACTGTATTAGCTAAACGTGGGTCCCGCAAAACATTTCTCGGGTCCACTGTCACTAAGTTATACTGACTAATAAAATAATATTATAATAATACAAAATTATTTTATTTGACAGTTAAATCCTAAAAATTAAAAGATTAATTTTAGGCTCATTCAGAATTGGGTTTAGTAAGATCCTCCGCCTCTGAATAATTAAAAACAGATTTTACCGGTCCAGAAAAATATTATTTTCCTGCCCCGTAGCAAATCACACAAAAAGTCCATATAAAATCACAGACAGTAATATTGGACACTAAATCAAGTAGAAAACAATTAAAAACAGCAAAAACAGTACAAACAGCACGTTTGGGACGTAACGATCATTTTCCCATTTTTTCCCACAACGTAGCTAATTGTCCAAAACGTTCAAATAAAATTACAGACAGTATTAATTGTCTGTGTATCATCCAGAAAAATTAAAACAGTAGCTCGAAAAAACTTTTATTTTACCGCCTCGAAACAAATTACGTAAAAAGACCAAATAAAATTTGAGCCTGTATAAACGTATTTGTATTTCATGCAGAAATCGAGAAACAGTAAAATAGGGACACAACGGTCATTCTCACAAACACTTGAAAAACAGCAAACAGTACATTCGGAATATTTTCTAAAAATTGGGGCGTTACAAAGAACGCGAAAATGGCCTCCTTGTTAGCTTCTTGGTGGTTCAGTTTTTGGCTCTCCAAGAACCCTAGAAATCCATCTCAAAGAATCAACACCAAACTTTGAAAAAGATGAATCCTTGGTCACCAATGTAATCAAGGGTCACAAAAATAAAGAGAAGAAGAAAGAAAAATGGAAGCTTTACCTCAAAGCTTCAAGCTTTGTTTTTGGAAGAAGATGATGGAGATGATGGATTTGAGAGAAAATCTTCAAAGAGAAAATATTGAGAATGAAGTGAGAAGTGTAGAAATGGTGATGATGAAACAAGAAAATGAAAATGGTGATGGTCACCTCTTGGGGTTGCAACCGTGGAGAGAAATGGAAGAGGAAGAAGAAGAAAGAAAAATGTGAGAAGAGAAAATGAAGAGAGATAAAGTAATAGTGGAAAATGAGTGAAACTTTGGGTGAGGAGTGTTAAGTATGGGAAGCAAAAATTTGCTTCCCCCTAGGACCCTAGCCACGGCAATGAGAGAGAGAATGGGAGGTGAGTGGCTTCTCCTACAAGCTTTGGGTAGTTTGGTCGTTTGTGGACCAAGCTTCTATAAGAAGCTTGATTAAAATATAGTATTTTTTAATTAAAGTGGATTTGATTAGACATAAAGTAGATTATATTAGGATAAGGTGATAGGATTTCTAACACATACAATTATCCAATGAACAATAGTTACAGTTGACAGAAGTTAGTATTAGTTGTCTAACGGATAATAAAATACACAGCGATTATTATTTTATCTGATAAAATTCTCAAAAAACATGAAACCTTGTAAACTGTGTCCAACCTCGGGTTTAGTAAGATCCCCTGTCGACGTTTCCATAGATCAATGTTCTCGAGAAATATATCTCATTTTCCTGGCTCCGCTCAGTTTGCGCGTAAAATAAGAAATAATATTAAAATATTCCACGTTCTCTGAAAAATCCAAAAAAATCACAAATATTATAAAATGACTATTTATGATAAATTTTGGAATGTTACAATGATAATTGATCACCAAGTTACAAAATTGAGATAAAGGTTGATGATAATCGATTATCAGATTATGATAATCAATTTCCAAGTTACAAAATAGGATAAAATGTTGGTGATAATCGATTACCAGTCATGATAATCGATTATCAATCTCATGTTTTAAGCAAATAGAGTTCTGTACTATGTGGAAACCAAATTGGATGTATTTATACTATGTGGTGTAATGAAATTTAATTAAGTTCACTAAGTAAGAAGACTTATGTCTATGTAATGCGCACTTAACATACTTATAAGAAGATGATAAATACTTATAAGAAGATGATAATGTGCACTTGATATACTTATAAAATAATGATAATATGCACTTGTTATACTTATGTGGTGATGATAATGTGCACTTATTATACTTATGAGATGAATTGTGATGTGCACTTGATATGCTTGTGAGATAAAGTATGATGTGCATTTGGCATGCTTATAAGATGGAATGTGATGTGTGTAATATCTTCTTTTTAGCTTGTTAGACTTGTATACGGTCATTGAGGTACCATAATGCTTGTTTAACATGTCCGTTAAATTTTGTGACTTTTTGAATTAATTTAGGCACCTTGCCACAACACAGAATGTGCAAAATTGCTAATTTAACTCAGAAAAATAGCATAAATGCTATATTAAAGGAAATAAATATAAAAAATTTATTTCTAGGTCACAAATGTATAGAAGATGATGTAGTTAAATTTTTAGGGCAAACAGAGTCGGTTTAGTATTTTTAAGGATACCGAGTGAGTGTGCACCAGATTGAGGTATAACGGATATGAAAATTTATGGAAATAGTGAAACAAGATTTTTAATGGATCTTACGATTTATTCTAAGGTTGTTTGAAGTTAAAAAAACTTGATTTAGTTAAATCAAAGTGTTCTTAACATATACAAATTTCAGCAAAAGGATAATTTTGCCCTTAAAACTCATCTTTTAAAGAATGAGATTTCTCTCATCTTTCTCACTTTCTCTCATGCACGTTCTACAGAGGAGGGAGAAAACATAAGTGAAAAATAGAGGAAAGAAAGGAAAAGGGGAAGAAGAGGAAAGGGATAAAAAGAAAGAGAAGAAAACTAGAGCTTCATCATCTTCAAAGCTTCATCATCTTTAAGTTTGAGGTAGGGATGCTTGAACTCTACATACTATCCTTCCATATCTCCATCTCTTTTACATAGTGTTTGTTGTTAGAGAAAATATGGGTTTTGGGTGATTTACGTTGTGTTCTTGCTTGTTTAGTGCTTTAATGGTTGAATTTGGTTAGGATGTAGCTTAATCAATTCATGGGTGTTAGTTTTTTACCAATAACACCCATTAAACTCATTGAGTTTGGAGTTAGAAAATAGGTATTTTGATGATTGAACCTTGTTCATGATTCTTTGTTAAATGGATTTGAGTTAGTGTTTGATGATTCTAACATATTTAGAGACCATGTTTGAGTTGGAAAATCACTTAGAATCCATGATTTGAGATTTAGAATTGATTGAGAATCAATAGGTCTCTGTTTTCTAGTGTGAGACGCACCAAATAACTAATTATGGAATCCCAATAACAGGTTATTCGTTTTAGACAGCAGGTTGAGTTTTCTAAATAACTGGTTAGGTGAAGAGTGATAACTAATTATCAGAAACACACAACAGGTTATTAGAAATGAATAACAGGTTATTGGAAACACATAATAAGTTATTGTGTTCAACCAAAACCTTAGGAAAGGGTCATAATTGGTTAGCCAAGGTTAATAACTGATTATGCTAAACCCCCAGGGGGTAGGAAACATGTCCTAATAGATTATCCAAGTGGGATAACCGGTTAGTGACTTAAGATTTTTAGATTTGGGCTTGTTCCAACTGATTATTCATGAGGGGTAATAGGTTGGGCACTTGTTAAAACAAAATTCTTCATCCTTGGGGCTAAGATCAACACTTGTTAGACTATGTTTTGATTGATGATGATTCAATTAAGTTAGTCTATGATGGAGTAACTTGAACTTTGATTTTATTGATTAGGAAATTGATTCCTAATGTAATGTTATGTCAAATTAATATATTTAAATGGTGTGCATCATTGTTTATATCATATAAGAAATTAATGGTAACCAAGATGAATAACATGTCAAATGATGATGAAAATGAGGCATTGAGCTATGACATGATGTAATGTTGAGAAATATAATGATTTATACATGTTATTAAATGATGTTGATGAGCATGATATTGGGAAGCAATATAAAAGAAATGGCAAAGGTAGATGAGGTTGAATGAGTTCTTCTCCACAAATATGTATGGTAATGTACAAATGGAAAGTTTAAAGATTATGGTAATTGCTTCCCTATTATATAAGAAAATGTATGATTATGTACAAAGTGAAAGAAGGGAAGGTTTTTAATATTGTTGCATGTTTTGGTTTTCAAACTTGTTATTTGACATTTCCATGTATTTTAAACCTATGACTTAGACAAAAGGGCTCCAAGTAGCTTGGACAAAAGGGATCTAAGTATCAAAGTTAAAAAAATATTTGGTAGTGCAAGGAATAAAAGGACGACCTACTTACCTAGAAAATAATATAAGGAACAAAAGAGCTTCTTGGAAATATTCAAATAACATATGTTTTCTAAAAAACAAAATCTTTTAAAGAAATCATTGCATGAGCATTCTTAGGGTTTCTATTAGGCATAATCATACATCGTCATGCATTATATAAAATTAGCAATTGTATAGGCACTTGTCTTATTTTTATTAAATGTGGAGATTAAGGATACAACTAGTTAAAAAAGATTGAGAATAATAGTTTAAGTAAATTAAATGTTGTTTTTAGTATAATGATTAATGTTTAAAGTATATGTTGTTTAAATTGATTGTTATGAAATAAATGAATTATTTTGTAATTAAATGAATTATCTGTTTTGGGAAAGGAAAGGACTGAGATTTGGCTTATGCCACCTATCCAAATGATTAAGTACAATTTCTGTTTTACCCCAAAGCATCTAGATTTACTATAATGTCACGATTTTAAATTTACTACTGAGAATTATTAATTCTCACCCAATTTTTGTTTTATGTTTTCCATGATAAATCCAGCAAAGAATCAAAGCAAGCGCAAGACAAGGCGAGAAGATTTAGTTAAGTTGTTAATGTAATAATTTTAGTTATGTAATTATATTAATGATTCTGTAATTAAAATTATTATGATTAGATCTTTGTATAAGTTGTAGTCTCAGACATATCATATAGATTTCTAGTAAAGCGCAAGTTTCTTAAGGTGTAAAATGTCTTGCTCTCTTACTTCTGTAAAGGCTCTATATATTTTTTTGTTAAATAGATATTGAACAAGTTGTAAATTATGCTTAAGTTAGAAAGTGGCATACTAATTCTATTTACTTAGTATACCTAGGGTATACTACAATGAATAGAATAAAGGTGTTACATTTTGGTATGAAAACAGTTCTTCCTGTCGAGTCAGGGAATGGACTGACTATGCTTTTGGTTTGTGTCGTGCATTCTTTTATCTCACTGCGAGATATGTGAGTAGAATTGCATGACAGCCTTAGGATTGGATGCTGATAATTACTGGCGCACTGTTACATGACATTGAGACTGGCCATCTCAATATGTAATGTTCTCTGTGATTAGGAAATTATTACACTTCCAAGGCAAACACGGGAAGAATAGGAAAATTTTCATAGAAAGTAATAATGATATGTCTAAGATGGTTAGACTGCTAGGTTCTTAGTAAAAGGGATGAGGAAGCAGAGCACCGCCACTGGACAATGGGTAGAAGCTACCAATGGGATGATACGAGAGCAAAATAAGGTTATTCACAAATGATGAAGAGAATGGGACTGTATCCACCAGCTAAGGATGTAACGATAGTGGGGATAGTGTTTTTATGATCTCCCAAAATTCGGGAAAAATTAAACCTCTTGTTGTTTTGAGGAGAACTAGATCCAGCAAAAGCCAAAGAAGGTTAAGGGGACCTATTAATACATAAACTATATGAGAAATATTTAGAGTGACCTCTATTTTTCTAATAAAAACCAGCCTAAATAACCAATTAGGGAAGCCCCCTAACTGATTATCATTCAAAGGCAGAACGGGGTTGATTGTGGTAATAACTAGTTATGGTTAAGCCATAACAAGTTATACATGTATTTAGAGCTTTATGAACAAGCATAACCGGTTATACAAAGTGTTTAACTGATTATGCAAGTAAGGCATGAGCCTCTAACTAGTTAAATAATTGGTTAGGACAATAGTCTAATGAATTATTCAACTAGTTCAGGGAGCTATTAGAAACATAATAACTGGTTAGCATTAGAGAGCTAATTGATTATCTTATTTATAAGCTCTAACCGGTTTTTCAAAGACTATAACCGGTTAGTGCCTTGGACAAAAATAGAAAATGAAGCTCTATAACTGATTACTCCAATGGGATAACCGGTTATGAGTTACAAAAAAATAGAATTTCACACTTCCAAAAGTAAGAGCAGCCCTAGCAAGCTTAAGAATCGCTTGTTCAAGTTTCAATCAAGATAGTTACGAATATTGGGAGTACTAGGAGCTCTAGTTACACCTTTAAAGAAGTAAGTACATAAAGAGTTACTTATTCACTTCAAAGGTTTGAATTAACATAGGAAGTATATACAAATTTAGATCTTAAAGCATTCCAAGAGTGTGAATTGCTTATAGATAGGTATCTAGCATTCTAGGCAACTTAGTGTTGCATTAGACATCACTTAAAGTGTGATGCAATAGTGTTTTAGATGCGAGTATACTAGTATAGAATCATTATATTCACTTTAGTATGTATGATAAAGGTATGAGCCTTAGAATACCCAAGAGTGGTGGATTACCTTGAGGAGAGCTGTACATAAAGGCAAAGAGCAGTAAGATTTTTAAATATGTTTCTAGGTAAACATATTTGAAGGTCATACACAAGACAATATATTTGCAAGTTTTTAAAGAAACATCAACTGTGAAAGGGAACGACAATTGTATTTTTAATGGGATTCTCATGGGCCACATGTATATCATTGCTATGTTCTTTTATATGGAAGTTTAAAGTTCAAAAGCCTTATTTTACATAACACACGAACACAAGATGATAACAATGTTTGGGTTGTTAAATTTGCTAAGAAGATGAACATAAGGAGTTTAGAACTAGCAATCAAGAAACTAATGTTCTCTATAAGAAGATTGGAAAGAAAAAAGACCCAATAACTTCTTCTATGAAATGTTATTTTGTTAGAATGAAATCATATACTTCCGCAGATGAGAAGGCATATTACATTTTGTCAAATAAGATAATGTCTGAAGCTAGATCTTTATTCATGCATGCTCACAAGTTCACTAATGTGGACAAGTATATAGCCAGGATTTCTCTTATTCAGTCAAAGACCTTAACCTTCAAAATTAACTTGGTGACTGTAAATGTTCAAACTATTGGAGATGTATATTTCCATAATGAAAATTGCCACAATGTACATGATAGAGAGAAACCACGCATTCACACGGATGGAGCTGAGTTTATTTTTGAAGATATGCCAATGCTTTGCCCTTATAATGTATGGGAATAAAGGAACTTAAAGAATAAATAAATCAAGGAAATCTCTAATCGAGTTGAACTTTAAAGTTGGTAGACGAGTTCAAAAAGATTATTGGAAGTTGCACGTATTTATGTAACATGGGTAGTATTCTGGCAACTTTCTTAGATAAGTATTTTCTAAGAAAGGTGCTGTATGAAAAAGAAGTGTAAAATTGTAAAGTTTAATGAATTCAAGTTTCACATGGAGCAAATAATCACGAATCTTCAAAAGAGGAAAAGAATAGATGACAAGAATGAGTAAAATGATTTTACATCAAGCGATACATAAGATGAAGACAAGCAAGTTTTAAATAGAAACTGTAGAGTCTGAATGCCCTGATTGTGGTAGACCACATAGCAACAGACTTTGATTAGTGTGTCATGTGAGTGGTCAAGTAGAACAATTTGCCAAAAGATGTTCACAGAAATAGGGAGTTACGCTCGATCCTAAACTACAAGCTACAAGAAGAATATGAATCTCTAAATTGTGGTTAGAGATTGGAAAGGATAAGATGGATACAATAAAAGGTAACTGATGTGGTTCTTCAAATTTTTAGTAAGTAAAGCTAAATTTTGAGGACAAAATTTTTATAAGGAGGAGAGAAATGTTGTAACACCCATCGTAGGGTATCGCATTTTAATGTTATTATTACCGAATTACCCTAAGTTATAAAATGATATTGTATAATATAAATAAGAGTTGTAAAATTTCTTGATATTGATAATATAAACTTAGCAGAATATAACAATACTAAATAGTATAACAAATAATTTACATCATATACATAATCTCAGTACTGACATACTTAAATATATACAGACAAAGTTCTCAAAAGTAATTAAACATTACTATACTATCACACTGGCCCAAGTACAGTCTATGGAGCAGAACCCTCAGACGGATCCTTCTCAGACTCCTCAGAAGATAGGAATCCTGTATGATGCATAGTCCTATGGACAAGTGTCCGAGCAGATGACACAACACTAATCTCACTAGGAGTATAGTAGTAAGCACCCCAATACTGCCTAATGGATAATGGAAACTCTAAGTGTACATAAATATTGACACTGAAATAAGGGTTCCCATGATACACCCTACTCAGGGAAATAGTCAGATCTCCCATGTAGACAACACACCCACTATCTAAATGAACATGCCAAGCCTCTGAACCTCCTCGGAATTGTAGCCTCATATACCCAAGAAAACTTGGCGTCGCCATTGACTCAGAATTTAGCTTCCTCAGCAGGAATCAGCTCTTCACCTTCTTGCTCAAACCCTTGCGCACTATCTTTACCGATTATAATTACAATACAAGAACAGCATACAAAGAGGTGAGATTACCAACACCAATACTAACATGGCAGTAAAGAGATATAAATGACAATAATGTCATATAGATATAATAAACAATAATACAGATATATCAAATAATAATTATAATCATGGCATTAACATCAATCAATAGTTGACAAATAAAATATCACACAGAGCTAACTCAAGTCGGAGAGATTATCTAGAAGATTTGTCGGTATCACAATTGCCTCAGACCAAGTGCCATAAATTTCATTAGTTTTGCACATCTAGCATTATACACGACAGTCTACACCAGATCTTGATTAAGAATAGTGTCTCAGTCCAGATCGTTGGTGCGTTGCTTCGGTTCGATCCATGGTACAGAAGAGCTACCAACTGCCCATTGTGGAACACTCGCACCCCGACGCCCCAAGGTCAGCAAGTAACCAATACTACACATATCACACCACACAAAGGTGTAATTCTCTCCTAGGCCATCGACCTTAACATAGTCCATCAGACTTTTTCAAATGCATGTTCAATGCATACAAGCCAATCACAAGCTACAGTCATATTTCACATATACGGGTCCATACTTTGGTCCAACAGCAATTTTACTGTATTTTCAATTGCGTAAGTATTTTACTGCATTTTCATAATCGTGCAACTTTTCTATCGCGTTTTCAAATCGTGTATTGATTTTTCAACGTTTTCTCAATCGTGTAAAAATATCTAAACGTTTTCCAAATCACATAGCGATTTTTCAACATTTTTGAAATCGTATAGCTTAAAAATCACATTTTTAAGTTGCGAAACACATTTTTCATCATTTTTCAACTGCATAAAATGTTTCTCAATATTTTAAACATCATTTTGGCCTTTCTAAAAATTATTATAACTTCTAACTTCATTTTTTTGCATTTTCTCACTTAAGAAATCCTTCCCACAATATTTTTCACAAAATCACCTTTTCATTTATTTAATCAATGTTTCTAGCTTAAAAATTCCTAACGCGCTCCAAAACCCAAAGAGTGAGCTATATGTTAGTAAATTTCAAGTCACCAATATATTTCTCATCATAACTGTATTAATTCTAAAAGATTTGTTTACTGTATAAATAATTTGAGGTTCAAATACTTTTAACCTCACGTTTCTTTTCATAAAACTAAATCTCCTTTTCTATAAATAATAAATTGTTTTGTTTCCATTTTTATTTCTTAAATCCTTGTATTAATTTCCTTGTACCTAATCAACTAAGTTACCATTTATTAATCATATTTTTACACAACAAATCCATTTTTAGCCTTCATGGTCGTGAGGTATATGGTCTTTGAAACCAAAATATCTTTTCTTTTCCTTTCCCTTCTAAACATCCAATTTTATCATTCAAGAAAATATTAACTTAGAAACACCTATTTTGAGGTGTTAAGGCCGTGAGCCTCATGGTCTTTGGAACCAAAATTATTTTCCTTTCCAACATTAATCATGGCATACATAGCATATAATCATCATATTATATCACAAGCATACCATAAAAGCAATAAAAATCATATAAGACATAAAAGCTTGAATAAATAAATTTAAAGCACATAAACACCACAAATAAATTACATAACCATGGATATGAATCATCACATAGATTAACCATCCATCAAATACAAGTTCATCTCTCATCACCATACTTGGTTGGTGAGATAGATCTCCCTCTTACCTTGTGGTGAAACCTCCAAAGCTCCTTGCTTTGCTTCTTGTACTATTCCTTCACCACCAAGAGATTCTTAAACATAAAACAAACACAAGTTTATTAGCATCTAAAGCTTGAACAAGAAAGACCATGGATCAAAACATAGCCTAGAACATGAAAATGAGACAAGTAGTGAAGATTCCATAATCTTCACCTTAAAAACCCTAGAGCTTGACCTTGAAGAAAGTCCTTGAAGATGAATGATTTAGGACTTGGCCTTAACTACAAAGGTTCTTGGATTGATGTAAGGATTCAAGAAATGATATTGGTAAAAATTATTGAAGTTTGGAGAGTGAAGAATGGTGTTTGGCCGAAAATATGAAAAAGAGAAAGTGAGAGAAAAATTTGAGAGCTTTTGTTTGTGATAGCTTTTTAGGAAAGATGATAACTTTGAAGTAATGAAACAAACTCCTCCTTTGCCCTCTAAGATACTTGGCCGTGGAATGATAGAGAGAAAAGTGAATTATTTGTGTTGATCTTCAATGTAGAACCTTGTGGAGACTTCTAAGAGATAACATTGAATTTGAACCATTGGATTCCTTCCTCGATGAAGCCTTAGCTGTGAGATGCATCTTCAAAATGGAGGGTTAAGAGCTTCTCTTCCATGCTTGCCATCCAAGGGTCACAAAAAGTCCTTGCCACTTTGTGAGACCAATCTCCACCATAGATTAAATCAATGGTGGATATCCAAAGCCTTCACCTCTAAGCTTGCTTCCTGTTGGTCCTCCATAAAGTTGTCATAACCACTTAATTTGACTAGCTAATATAATATTTTTCTGGCTGCTATTACTCTCTAGACAAAAATTACTATATTTTTATTATCTGATAAATAAAATAGTACAAAACACAGTAAAAGAAAATTTTGAAAACTGTTTCCAGTTTCAAGTTTAGTAAGATCCCCCGGCCCCGTCTCAACAGTACAAAATTTTCTGGCTACAGAAAAATTTTATTTTTCCTGGCCCGTCCCAGGCCCGCATATAGCCCAAGAATAATATTAAAATAATAAAAAATTTAAAATCTCACAAGAATATACAAAAATCATAAAAATTATAAAATTTATGGAAATCAAATCAGAATAGTAAAAATAATTAAGAATCAACATAAATAATTAAAATACGTAAAGATTTCCCCCGGCTCGAAAATTATTATTTTCCTAACTTGAAATAAATTACACAAAACGATCAAATATAATCACGGAATAGTCAAAATAATTTTACAGCATCCAGAAATCACAAAATAGTACAATTTTGTCATTACTGTAAAATAGCTAAAATTTAAGGTGTTACAAATGTAACATCCTCTTTTTAGCTTGTTAGACTTGTATATGGTCATAGAAGTTGTAACACCTTGAAAATTGCTTGTTTTCTGTTATATATGCTTTTTATAATATTTATGATTTTTAAAAATTTTTCTGGAATTATTTGGCTTGTTTGATTATTTTATTATATTTCTTGATTTGTGTGCGCATAAGCAAGACTAGAAAAATATTATATTTTTCCGAGGCTGGAAAGCTTTGGACTGTGAAATGGTACAGGGGGATCTATATAAACCTAAGCTAGACACAATTTACAAAGTTTTATTTTTCGAGATTTTATCTGATAAATAAAATCGGGGCACGTCCTATTATCCAACAGACAATAAACACTGGTTTTATTAACTGTAACTTTTATCCATTGAATAATAAGTTTTAGTAAAGTGTTAGTCATCTTTTTTAGAGTGTTCACTTTAATGACATCATCCATGTGACATCATCTTGATGACCTCACTTTGACTTTCAAAAAGATGAAAATTGGCTTCTTGAAGAAGCTTTCCACTAAGCTTGTAGGATAAGTTTCTCTTCCCTCTCTCCTATTGTGTGGCTACGGTTGCAGGAAGGAAAAAGATGACAATTTTTCATCTTTTCTCTCAACCGTACATCACTTTCATTTTCACTCAAAAGTTTCTATCTTTCCTTTTCACTTTTCTCTCACTTTTCTATCTCATTTTCTCTTCTTCCTCTTCTCTTCATGCCCCACGACATCCCACCATTTTTTTCACTCTCTATGCTTTAAAAAATTCAAACAACCATATTTCCTTAAACTACGTCTAATTCTAAGACTCTTTCTAGTTGGAATCTACCTCAAAAGCTCACACCTTCATCATTTTTCTTCAAGCCCTAAACTTGAAGCTTTGAGATAAAGTTGTTGACTTTCATTTTCTCTTCCCATTTTCGTGTTCATGGCCATCACCGTGACCATTGACCTTATCTTTTTCAAGCTTTAAATGCTAATGTAATGAGTTGAAAATGTTAGGGTTTTGGTGGTCTTGGCCGAAATCTCTAAGGACCAACAAGGAGTTCATTTTCTTGTCATCACATTAGGTAAGAGGGAGAACATCATCATTAATCACTTATGGTGGTGAGAGACGAAATTTGGGTTGAAGGTGGAGGATCCATGTGTGGATCTCCCCACTTGGTTGTTTGATTTTTGTGATTTGTAACTATGTACTTATATGATGTTATTATTGGTTGTGATGCCATTATGTGATATTGATGAATGGTGATACTTTGTATGCTTGAAATCATGTGTGGAAGACAAGGGATTCTTACCCCTTTGGACATGTACCTCATGACCTTATGGCCTAAAATTGAGAATCAAGATTAAACCTTTGAACTAAATAAAGACTTGAATAATCAAGTGATGAGTGATTGAAGAAATGATAAGAATTTTTGGGGTCTAGACACCTTGGTGTGTGTCTCGGCCAAGAGAAGAAAAAAATGGGAAACCTATGACAAAAATAGTGGTGAATTAGAACTTAGAAGTTTAGGTTGAAAATGGATTGATTGATGAATTAAAATGATGGAATAAGAAGATGAATATTGGGTCCAATGACCTTAGGGTTCACTACTAATTAGGGTAACTAACATAAAATTTGATATCAAAATGGAATTTTGAATAATTAAGTGATTAGATATTTAATTAGGAACTCATAAGATGGAAATAGAAAAGAAATGAAATCTTACCCTCAATGCCAAGAGTGAATCTCGGCCAATTAAGGAAAATGAGTGAAAGTAAGGTTTTGAGAATCATAAGACATTTAATTAAATAAGTTTTATTAAGAACAGAGAGAAGGACTAATTGAATTAGGGAAACAAGAATTTGGAGTGTAAGGGAGGTTTTGAGAAACATAACATATTCATTTTAGGTGAATTTTTTTAAGGACAAAGAGAAGAACTTTTTAAATTAGAGTAATAAGGATTAGGTGAAAGATAGGAGGATATATCCCCTAGTGAAACTCAAATGAGAAAAGTGTTGAAGTTGAGGTGTAATTCTAATATTAAAATGATAATGGAAGTTTTACATAATTAAGAATGACGGATAACTTACTACCGGGCCCACAAGTAGGGACCTAGGATTGTTGATCACTATCGATGACTATTGTGACCAATGATGGCTTATGAGTATGAAATTCATGTCATTGATAATTATGACATTTACACATGTGTATGCATTGAGTCATGATCATACATTTTACCAGCGAGTACTGAATGAGGTGGCTGGGACACTGATGGACAAACTAGTGGGTACCAAATGAGGTGGCTGGGACATTGATGAGCAGACAGCTGTAACACCTGAATCCTAGATACTATAGTATACCTTACATATACTAAGTATACAAAATAACATTTTACACCTCTGGAAACTTACTCTTTACTAGAAATCTATCTGATATATGTGAGATTACAAATCTTCACAGATTAATTACATAAATTTAATTACAGAACTATTAATATAATTACAAAATTAAAATAATTGCATTAATAGCTTAACTAAGTCTTCATTGCCTTGCCTTGCACTTGCTTGGATCCTCCTCTGGATTTATCTTGAAAAACATAAAAAAAATATTTGGGGTGAGAATTAATGATTCTCAGTAGTAAGTTTGAAATCATAACATCATGGTAAATCCAGCTGCTTTGGATAAAACATAAATTGTACTTAATTATTTGGAAAGGTGGCATAATCAAAACTCAGTTCTTTCCTTTCCCAAAGCAAATAGTTTGTAACATCCTCTCTAATTTAATAATATTAATCAGGGTTATAGCAGCTTAATAAGTTTGGTATAAGTTACTTGATGATTTGGTAATTATTTGGGCTGAATTGAGCATAAATCTATAACACTAAATATAAAAAATAGCTTAAAATAGTTCAGAATTTAGCTAAAAGTATAAGAATAAATATTGTAAAGTTATTTTGAAGTCATTATGTAACATCCCAAAAATTAATAATTTTAGGATAAATAATCATTTTACAATATTTGGGAATTTTAAAAATTTTTCTGGATTTTTTTGAGAACGCAGAATATTTTAATAGTTTTTCTCGTTTTACGTGTACATTGGGCAGAGTCGAAAAAACGATTGTAATGCTCTGAAAGTTGAAAAATGTTATGAGCGGAGTCAGGAAAATGAAATATTTTCCCCGATAACCTTGATCTGTGGAAACGTCGACGGGGGATCTTACTAAACCCGAGGGTGGATACGGTTTACGAGGTTTCACATTTTTTGATAAATTTAATAGACGAAATAATAAAACACTGAGTAAATTTCATCTGTCAGATAAATTAATACTGACTTCTGTCGACAGTAACTATTATCCATTAGATAATAGCATGCATTAGAAATCATATCACCTTATCCTAATGCAATCCACTTTATGTCAAATCAAATCTATGTTAATTCAAATTTGTGTACTTTTTTAAAGCTTCTTTGAGAAGCTTTGACCATCAAATGACCCAATTGCCCTTGACTTGTTGGAGAAGCCTCTCCAACCCTCTTCTCTCCCTCTTGGCCGTAGCACTCATGGGCTTAGTGGGGAAGCAATTTTGCTTCCCACACTTAATCATACACACTCAAAAATATCTCACTTTAACCTACCACTTTCTCTCTCTTCACTTCATCTTCTTCATCTTTTCTCCTCCTTCTCTCTACCTCCACCATAGCCACGAAATTCAGCCCTTCTCCTCCACCATTTTTGTTCATCTTTTCTCCTCTCCAAGCTCATTTCTACACTCATCTTTACTTCCTCTACCTTCTTTGTTTAGAAAGTTTCTTCATTTTCCATTTCTACCTCCATTTTCTCTCCACCTCTTCTCTTCTTCCTCCTCTTGAATCTGAAATTTCCAGCCACCATTGGAGAGCTTTCTTTTCACTTGTCTCTCCATAAACACCATTTCTAGACTTCTCTCAACCTCCTCTACACTTTCTCTTTAGAAAATCTCTTCAAAAATCCAACCTTTCTACCTCTCCTTCTCTAAATCCGAAAATCACTCTTCCATGGATGACCAAGCTTTTTGATTTTTCTCTTTACTAAACACATTTCTACACTCACCTACATCTTCTCTACAAGTTTCATTTAGAAAGGCTGCCCAAAATCCAACCTTGTCTCTATTGTCTTCCAAGGTAAAGATTCTTGATTTCTCTCCTATTTCTTCTCATTTTCGTTTTCCTTGGTTACTATATGACCAAGGGCTTCTCTTTTTGAGCATTGATGTGTGATGTGAGTGATTTTGAACACTCTAGGGTTTTTGGGTGAGTGGAATATGAAAATCACCAAAAAGAAATCTCAAGGAGTTCAAGCTTAAGGCTTTAGGTAAAGTTCTTCACATTCACTTCTCAATTTCGTTTTCCTTGGTCACCTATGTGACCAAGGATCATTCTTTTCAATCCTTAGTTTGTGATTATGAAAATTTGACCATTTTATGGTTCTCTTGAAGGTGGAATCCGAATTTGCAAATCAAAGAACCAAGGAGTTTGTTTCCTTGCATTGTCTCCTCTAGGTAAGAGGGAGATTACTCACTTCAACCATTTATGGTGGTGAGGGAACCTTGTATGTATGTTGATGGAGAAATCCATCTTTGTATGCTACTTGATTTGTGAATTTGTATGATTTAGTGTTCTTGAATTTGATTAATGTTTGATTTGTGCTCTTGAATGTGTTTGATGTATTAAATATGCTTGATCATGTTGGGGTTGTTAAATGGAAAATTCGGAGTTTCCTACCTCAACATGGTGCCACGGTTTTGACTAGAAATTAGGGGTGAAAATTGGTTTTGTACACAAGTAAAATAAGGCTTATGTAATCAAAGATTGAATGATGAGATTGAAACTAATGAATGGAAGATTTTGAGGATTTAATACCCAAGAGGGGTGCCACGGTTTTGATCTTGGTAAAGAGACAATTGGATTAATTTTGATGAACTAAATTTAAGTGAACTAGTATTAAGAAAACTAATGCATAAAAGTGGAAAGAAAAATTGGACATTGGACACCATAAAGCCACGATTTTGGCATGGGCTTTAGGCAATTGGATTGATCATGTGAGAGATGGAAATTGAATGATTAAGTATCAAGTAACCAATAAGTAATATGATGAAAGAATGAAACTTTAAAGACCTATGAAGCCACAGTTTTGGCTTGGAATTATGAGGGATGAAATTGACTTTGGTGGATAAAATTTAAAAGATTTGATAACAAGAAACCATTACATAAAATGGATAGGAATTGAGATTTTGAGAACTTTGAGGGACCACGATTTTAGAGAGAAAGATTTGAGTTCAAGTGATGCCTTGGTGCAACCTTGGAGATTGAAGAATTAGAAATTTGCATAATCTTTGATGAAGCGAAAGAATTAAAGTGAGTAATGGTATTTGAGAAGACCATAGTTTTAAAGGGTTAATTGCCCTAACCTTTTCATAATTGACCAAAGACTTAAGACTTGAAAATAAGTATCCCTACTAGGGACATTGTGGTAGTTGATAAACCATGAATACTTAATAATGATGATGAATTGAATTAATCCCATGTGAAACCAAAACTAAATGATTGGTATCAAGGGACTAGTGAATAATATGGGAAGGAATTTAGAACCTTGAATGCATGTGAGGCCAAGGTTTCTAAGGGTTAGTTAACTTAAAGATTTGCATAATTGATCAAGATTTAGATTCTTAGAATTGTTAAACCCTTAGTGGGAAATAATGGTTATGATAAGCCATAATATATATTGATATTGAGATTTAACTCTATGTGTTGTGAGTCTCTATGAAGGGTTATATACTGGTTAGTTTAATCCTCGATAAGAAATGACATGTTGATGTTGATGAATGCATTATTGATAAACATACATGATTGGACATTGAGTCGTCATGCATATGTAATTTGATAAAGACTATATACCATTGTGGTATTGTATATGATGAACACATCATTGATAAACATACAAGACTGGACATTGCGTCGTCATGCATATGTATTGTACATGATGAATGAATCATTGATAAACATACATGACTTGACATTGCGTTGTCATGCATATGTATACCTAAGAGTAGAATAACACCTATGTGCGAGTGCGAATAGACTAAGCGTAGGTGCCATATATTGTTGGCACTGGGGGCGTCGGGGTGTGAGTGCCTCATCATAGACAGTTAAGAGCTCCTCTATGTCGTGGGGTAGACCGATGCAAACACACCGACGATCCGGACTGAGACGCTGTCCTATATCGCGATCAACTGTTGAGGTGCCACGTATAAGCCATGATGCGCAAATATTTTATGAGATGAAGCACACTATTTTTAAGGCTAACGATATACTGGCATTACTCCTTGATCATTCACTCTGAAAAAGTTAATGTTTAGCTCCATGGAGTAGGATTTGGTACCATAATGCATTGTGCATCGTTCATTGTCAGTCTCATAAGTTGTTGAGCATGAACATCTGTTAAAGTAACTGTTTTACTTCTGTAAATAATTATCCGATCATTGTGCTGGTTTCTGGAAATATTATTGTGATTTTTCTGATGCTGTTGAATCTTGTTATTACCTGTTGCTGTTTTGCTTTTATTACGAATGCCACTATTTATATTGATTCTTATTATTGCTTATAATTAAACTACTTTTGGTTTAAATTCTGATGTTGATGTTAATAAATGTATGAACTATATTACTTTGTGGGCGCTTTGCACCGTGCTGTTTTCTTACTGCTGTAGTGGTAACAAAAGATGGGTGTTTCACCTCTTTCTTGTATTACCCTGTTCTATGTCAAATTGGATAGAAACAGTGGAGAGTGTGAGTGGACACGATAAGTTGTACTTGAGGATTGACTTCTACTTCTTTGGGATTACGTCCCCAACACCCTACATGTTTCGCACATGGATACAGTTTCTCCAAGGCTCGGAAGCCTGGCACTTCGAACATGAAGCGAGACTTGTCGTATACGTGGGAGATGTGACCCTGGTACAGTGTGGAGATGAATCTGGCGATGGGACTAACATCGCCTATGTTCCGTTACAAGTGGAGTTCCCTTTACCCATTGGGAGAATGTGGAGTAACTGTCATCTCTTCCCTAGAGAGGTTTCAGTTATGACATAGGTTAGTACTCCTTTTCCTTTGGAGATATCGCAAGGGCGAGTCTTATCCGTCAGAGATGCCGAGGAAGATCAAGTGCAGGATCTTTCCCTTCACGTGTTCGACTTTGGTGAAGGCCGAATCTTTATTTGGTAGTTTATGTTATGTAATGAAAAGGTTTAAATTCGATATTGTGTAACTCTACGTTATGCATTAATTTTGGATATGTATAATTTTGTATCAATGATGTTGTATCTGTTGATGAGTCAATATATTTATATCTCATTCGAGGCTCGTATTTTCTACTTATGCATAAATGCGAAAAATAAACTTGTTAATTTTGAAATTTATGTTATCATGACTATGACACACCTGGATTTAGTAACTGTGGTGTAATGACGATTGCGCTGCGGTTGTTATATTTAGGTGCGTTACACATTAAGGACTAGAATGAGCTATATGGAATTTTGGAAGATCAGATAAGTTAATTTGGCACTTTTAATGACACAACGATAGTGTTTAAAGACCAAACTAATCAGATAAATGGATCAAAAACCCGTTGGGATATAAGCAAGTGTAATATAGAAGAATGAAGATTAATTTGAGAGTAGAAACAAGTTGAAATGGACACTTGGAAGCTTCTAAATTCAGTTTCATAAAGTTTAATTTAACTCAGGGATGAATAGTGAAGCTTAGTGCCTGATAAAGGTGTATACAAATGAATGTGGAAAAATAAAACTGAGAAATGCGCGAAATCCTAGAATTTTCCATAATGCCTATGGAGGTTGGAAAATTCACTTCTGAGCAATTAAAATATTTTTAGTAGATAAAAATTTATCTATTGGATTTCACTTTTTCCTCTTTATTTTCCCTCCCTCACATCTCCCCCTCATTATTGCTATTGAAAGATATTTTTCTCTCTCTCACTCACAGTTCATCAAAAGAAACAAAGAAAAGGAATAAAAAGAGAAGAAGCAAAAGAAAGATGAGAAGAAACAAAGGCAGAGACAGAAACGAAGAGGAGAAAAACAGGGGAGAAATAAGAGAAAATGAGAAAAGAAAAAAAGAAGAGGGAATATGAGACAACAACAAAAAAATGGAGGGGGAAGAAATGAAGACCAAGCAAAGAGAGGAGCTAGGAACAAGATCAAGACACCATGGAAAATAGGTAGGGGGTTCTTTCATCTTTTCTACTATTTCTTTGTTTTCCAAAGTCTTGGAAACTTGAGATTTGAATTATGATTTTGAAATGGAAAAGATGATTATGTGATGTTTATGATTTGAGAACTTGATTTCTTGATTTAACTCTTGATGAGTTTTAAGATTTGGAAAAATGAGTTTCATACCCATTTGGAGATTTGATGTTTTATGAGTGATTTGGATGCACATTTGTGATGATTTGATGTTGTTGTTGATGTTTGATGGTTTGGTTTAGGTTGGAATGGTTTAAGAACTCTGATTTCTGCATAATACGAGCTTGTAATTAATTATATAACCCTTGTAATCGATTACAATGCTTCTAGAGCTGCAAAAATGGTTTCTGGGCTAGATGTAAATTACATCCTGGATGTAATCGATTACATCCTAGATGTAATTGATTACAGAGCCTCTGGTTGAGACGTAATCGATTACATCTTAGATGTAATCGATTACAGAGCTTCTGGGTGAGATGTAATCAATTACATTAGTTATGTAATTGATTACCAGACCCCCAAATAAGAGTTTTTGATCCAAAATTGATGGGAATAGAGTTCTTAACCCTATGAGACCTAAATACAAACCTTAAACCTTAAATGTTGAATAATTATGCATCCAAACTACTTGGGAAAAACACTTTGATGATAATGTGACAAGAGATTGAATGATGAATTTGAACACTCATGATGGGACTAGTATATTATGCGTATTATTGCTTGATGATGAAATGTGAGGCCTTGTGCCATGATTTGAAATTGATGGAGTAGGTGTCATGAGTATAAATGAATTGATCATTTTGCATGAGAAAGTGATATGAGAATGATGAATCAAATGTCAATGCATTATGCTATGAATTGAGATTTATTGATGAGATATCAATGCATGATGCCAAAATATGTGATTGATGAATACCCATGATGAGAATGATTGGATTATGCATTATATTGCATTTGTGATGATGTAATGAACACAAATGATTTGATTTTCATAAGTATCCCTTTGTGGAACTAGACTGAGTGAGGTTTTGGATATGCCTTGTACTAGAGTAAGTTTTGGATAATGGTAAGAGAGAATTTGAGAATCTCTCTACACCAGAGTAATTGAGGTTGAGGAAGACCTCCCTCTTTACCTATGCTTCCCTAGACATCAAGTATTAGAAGAAGACCTCTTTACTAGGGGTTGTCCTAAACCCCTAGATTGCGGGGAGCGGATTAAACTTCCCTTATCTCTGATGATCGATAGTGTGAGGATAGACATTCCCTCCCTATCGAAAGTAGTTAAGGATTGACATTCCCTCTCTACTTACCATATGAAATGAGGATGGACATTCCCTCATTGTTATGGTTAATCGAGATTAGTCTAGTTACCCGGAGTAGTCCTTTGTAGGAGAGCTATAAATGGGTTGAAGTGCACCAACCCGAAAGCAGACTACTACTAAGTGCTTTGGTATTATGAGGATGGACATTCCCTCCATACCATTTGATTTGAGATGACACATGTGTCCTGATGATTTGAGATATAAATCTTGAAAGATGAGATTTTATTGAGATTTGAGAAATGATTTATGATTTGACAACTCGAGACTTGATGATTTGAATTACCATTTAAGATACGAGATTTCATGTGAAGTTCTTGATATTTCTTGAGAATGGAAAATATATGAGATTTGAAGATATTATTTCTGATGTAACTGATTTGAGTCTGAATGACACTGGATATGAGGAATTTCAAATAATAGATTTTTTATGATTATAAATTATTTTCATAATTAAATAAAACTCTGTTTCGTGAAGAAGAAGGATCTGATTTGGCTTTAGTCACCTTCCTACGAATTATATAATAATGATTTGAAATGATTTTCTCCGAAACAACTGGAATTATTATGATGACACGATTTTTACAATTACTAGGAGTTTTGATGCTCACCCCTCTACACCTTTGATTTCCATGATAATTCTAGGAGACCTACAGTGACAAGCAAGATGAAGCAAGACGGAGCTTATAGATGAAGAGATGTTTTAGTTAGTTTGATCAGATTTTGTATAATAGATCAATATAGGTATATTATATTCAGCGATGTATTGTTTGTATAAAATTCATTTCATATTATACGTGTAATATGCTTCCGCTAAAGGCTCATATTTTGTATATTATTCAACTATTTATTTGAAAATCTGTGGATATTCATAAGTAATGTACCAAATTCTAATTACTGATGTGTAAATTGGATACATTATTAGTGTTAGTCTTTGGGATGTTACACAGTTCATTCAATTACAAAATAATTCATTTATATCATAACAAATCAATTCAAACATCACAACTTAAATGGCATGTACCATAAACGTTTATCATCATACTATAAACAACACTTAATTCACTTTAAATACTACTATCAGCCTTTTATAATAAGCTTTTAACCTTAACCTTCACATTGAATCAAAACAAGACGATTGCTCATACAATCGTCAATTTTTATGCAATACATAATAATGTATGATTATGTCTAATGAGGATCCTAAAGTATGTTCATGCAATGATTCTTTGAAAGGATTTTATTTTAGAAAACTCATGTTATTTGAATATTTCTAGGAAGCCCTTTTGTTTCAGGAAGCCTTTTTGTTCCTTGTATTGTTTTCTAGGTAGGCAGGACGCTCTTTTGTTCCTTGCACTACCAAACATTCATAACTTTGGCATTTGGAGCCCTTTTGTCCAAGCCACTTGGAGCCCTTTTGTCCAAGCATAAACTTATAATACTGTTAGACCATTTGTGTACCGCAAGTGCATGGGTTATTCAAGTAATACAGATATGGAGTATAAGTTCGTTCCCACGAGGATAAATGGCTTCCATTACTAAGTAACGACCAATAGCTTAGCTAAATTCTATTCAAGAACATATAAAATAAAGAAATGCAAATAAACTAAATCTAAACTACAAAAGCAATAAAGATAATGGTTTAAAGATCTAGGAAATCCTTCTTCACCTCCTATTTCATACTAATGATATGCAATCCTTATAAGCAACATCAATGAATTGTTAAGTTAGCTTGAGAATCTGATTTAGTCAAAAGCCTATGTCTAGGTCAATCAACCCTGGTGTCATTTACCTAATCCACTATGTTTCTTATGTTTTCATGAGGACTAGTGTAAACTTCACTAATGAATGATCTATTCTCAAACACACGCTAATACATGGCTAAAAGGTATATTTCTATCCAGTTAGTGAATCAACTCATCCAAGCTAATTGAACTCGTCGAACATGCATCAACCATACCATATCCACAAATCCCTATGTCTAGTTCATTTGCATTAATCAAGATCATGCAATTATTGGCCAAACAAGAGCAAGCATTAAGCATAGGCATGGAAGAACAAAACCAAACATCAATAGATACTCAAAAGATAACATAAACATCAATATTCATATAAAGATCCAAAGTATTTCCTAAATACAGCTTGGCTAATCCATTGAACACAAATTTACAACAAAAATACATGCTCAAGAGATAGGGAAGAGAAGAGAAACAAAGGGAGAAGAGGAAGGAATCCATAGATGTCATCCTTGAAGCTTGAATCTCCTTCCATGAAGAAGTTAGCCTCCATCCTAGCCTCCATAGGCCTCCAATCAGCCTAGAAATGAAGAACAAGCCGCAGCTTCTCTAAAACCTAAAAACTAACTCGGAGCTCTCTTATAAAATTTGCTAAAAATCTATTTATAGACTCAAAAAAACAGAGGCACACCGCGGCATTAACATGCCTACGCCGCGGCGCGTGTCAAATTAGGTTAGGGATGCCGCGACATTCACATGCCATGCTGTGGCACTCAATTTGCGAAGCTCTTTGACTTTTGATGCAGGGGATTCACCGCCGTAGTGTACGCTCCTCAGCGTCACTGCATGACCATTTTGTCTGTAGAATTCTGCAGCAAACACAGTTTTGTTGCTATTTTTGCTCCTTTGGGTTCCTCTTGGGCTTTCTCATCAGCTTTACTCCTCTTCCTATAATAGAGAAATCACCAAATCATTAACAAATACAAAATCCACTTAATCAATAACATAATACGTACACTTTGCTCAATATCATATAGGAAATGTATCAGAATTGGATATAACAAATAGAAGCATAAAACCTTCCAAATATGCATAAATACAAGGACTTGACCAATCAGTAAAGTACAGATATGGAGCACAAATAACTACACCTTGTGGAGTTATCAAATACATGGAAACATAGTAACGCCCCTTTTTCTATAAACAGCTGCAAAGAAAGGATGTCACACTATAGCTATAATACTATGAAATAAAAAAAATTGAATTAATTTAAATTGCGAAAAATAGTGGATGTTTTTAAAGCTCGTAGTCCCGATTCCTTTTATTATGATTTAAGTTCCTTTAAAAATGTCACCATTTTTTTTTGTGTTTGTTAAAATTATAAATCATTACCAAGTGGCGTTGGGAGAGTTAAGTTGAAATCCATCACGTATAGAAATCATAAATAAAACAGTTACAATAAGTAAAGTTTAACAACATAAAATGAACCATACACATATATATATATATATATATATATATATATAATTGAGTGGGTACATATTTTGCTTTTTGGTATATGTTGGAATGTATGTAATTAAATAGGCTTATAAATAAATAAATATATATATATATATATTTATAAGCCTGTTTAATTACATACATTCCAACATATACCAAAAAGCAAAATATGTACCCACCTAAAGATATACAAATATACCCCAGCATGTACAACAAAACATCAGGCTTCCCAAAAAGATAGATGGTTAGCCATCAGTAGCTACCAATAGTATCAGCTCCTATGACTGACGAGAAGGAGTGTAGCCGGGTCCTCCTCGGGGTCTTCTTCGTCCGAGGAAATATCCATCGAAGCGACAGAGTAACGGGCAAGAGCCCGAGTAGTGGACAAAAAGGAGTCATCACATGGGGTGTAGCACATATCAACCCACATGTCCCTAACAGGCATGTAAAACTCCAACTAGACAAAAGCATGGAAATCAAAAATAGAGGCGTCATAACGACCCCATGCTAAGGATACCGTCAACTCCCCATGGTACACACAGTGGTCCGTCTGCACATTAATGTGCCAGTAGTCAGGCCCTTCGTGAAATGTGATCCGTATATAGCCAAAGAATCCACGAAGGTGCGATGACATCTTCAATCAGCTTCAATCGTAGTCTGGCCAGAAGCCCAGAAACTCAGGAGCTTCCTTGTTGTAACACCCTAAACTTTTGGGTGAATTTCCGTTGTGTCCTGAATGTACTGTTTTCTGTTTTTCAACTTTAGGATAAATGACCATTATATCCTTTTTGTACTGTTTGTTGTTTTTCTATATGAAATACTATTTTATTTTACTGTCTGTGATTTTATTTGAACTTTTTGTGTGATTTGCTCCGGGACAGGAAAATAATATTTTCCGGGCTGGGGAAATCTTATTTTAATTATTCGGAGCTGGGGGATCTTACTAAACCCAATTCTGAATGATACGGTTAGTAATTTTTTAATTTTTAGGATTTAATTGTGTAATAAAATAATTTTATATTATTATAATATTATTTTATTAGTCAGTGCAAATAAGCGGTAATGGACCCAGAAATATTTTGCGGGACCCATGTTTAGCGAAACAGTTAACGTTTTAGAGTAGTAGCTTAATGACTAAGCTTAATGACAAGGCTTAGTGACTAGGCTTAATTAGTGACAAGGCTTGGATTAGCCAATGAGAGTTAAGCTTAGTGATCAAGTTTTAATCCTCACCATTCATCATTTCTAGGGCTTGGATGGAGCCAACCAAGGGGACACCTCTCTTGCATGATGTCTACGGCCAAGTGCCCTTGGAGAGCCAAGAATCACTTCATTCTCTAACACTTTCTCTCTTCTCTCTCTTCCAAAAATACCAAACTCCATTGATGCTTCTTTGAAGGTCCATTCGGCCAAGCACCATTCTTCACCATCCATCCACCCAAAATTCCTTCTAACCTACTTTTCTAAACCTAAACACAATTCTAAGAATATCTCTAGTTGAGAGTTCTTGCAAAATCCATCATCTTGAGCTTGAAAAACTACTTTGAAGATTCTATCTTGAAGGTGAAAATCCTTATTTTTCATTTCTAAATTCTTTTTCAAGGTTCTAAGCCATGATTGATCCATGGTTTAAGCTTTCTTTCTTGTTGGTAACTTGTAGAAATTGTTTAAGTTTGATAGGTGACTTTGGAGGGTGAAAACCGAAACCCTAGAAGGAGTGAAAGAGTGTTTGTCTTCACTTAAGGTAAGAGGAAGACTTGAATCTTATCATCCTTGGGTGGTGATAAGAAAATGGAATTGTTTGTGGTTGTAGAATCCATAAGGATTCTTTTGTGTTATTTGTTATTAGCTTTCCTATTTGTGATTTGTATTAAATTGCATGTCTACAAGCTTTAAATATATTGTATGTGTTAGAAATACATGTATAATTAGTAGGATGTAAATAACATGCTAAGGATTGCATGAGTGTTCCAAAGAACACAACATCAAGGCTCACAACCTCAACATAAAAGGAGAACCAAAATGTTCTCAACAATCTTCTAAAAGAGTGATTTAATTGACTTAGGAAAATCGACAAGATACAAAGTGTTTTTAAAGAGAGAATAATGAATTTATGGATCAAATGAGGGAAATAAAGTAATTCGGCCAACATGCCAAATGTGAAGGTTTTTATTTCTAAAATTGTTTTTCAACAAAGGTTAGGTAATAATGCTAAAATGAATTTTATTACAATGAATTTTGAGGAATAAAAATGATTAGATTAAGTTTAAGAAGTTAAAACTAATGATTTTAATGTTTAGAAGGAAATACAGTAGCTTTTGTAAAATTTCTAATGTAGAGCTCATTTTATGTTTTGAAGCACGTTAGTGGTTTTCAAGAGTATAAATAAATGGTTAAAATATAAATAAAAGGAATTTTTATACAAAACTTAGAAAACCATTATCATACATTTTCTAAGCAAAATACTGTCAATTTTTGTTAAAACAAACAAATAAGATAGAAAAGATATCTATTACATCATATACAGTATGAAAAATATTCTACGTAATTCAAACATATTAAATATTATTTTCTGTTTATTTAAACAGTAATTTTTAAGGAATTCGGACAAGAAAATGATTTAAAAATCTTACGCGATTGAGAAAACGTTTGAAAAACAGTACGCGATTTTAAAAACAGTAAAATATATTTACGCGATTTAAAAACGTTTGTAAAAACAACGCAATTTTGAAAATGCGATAAAATTTCTAGGCGATTGACGAAAACAACAAGTTTTTACTATCGGGCCAAAGTGGTGGACTCGGACAGATTGTGAAACAGTACTGTCAAGTGGGACATACTGTATATATATGAGATTTGCCATTGAGGGCATTTTTGTAATTTTTTCCATTGAGGGCATATTTAGATTTTTTGCCATTGAGGGCATTTGCGTAAATATGCATATTTATACCATTGAGGGTATTGTGATAATTTTTGATCATGCATTGAGTTAATGCCAATCTTGGTGGATTGATTGACGAGGTGAATGACACTGTGCTGTCAGTGCGATAAGCGTAGTGTGGTTCATTACTTTATGGACTTGGAGACATTAGTGTGCGGATTATTCCATTTGTGGACAGTTGGTCGCTCTTCTAGGCCGTGGTAACTGGCAACACACTAATGGACTCGACACGCACTATACTTAATCGAGATCTTGTAAAGTCTAATAGTACATTGCCTATAGTGACACGATGTTAGACAGTGTGCTACACCACGCCATGTGACTGTGGGCTATAGACGCAACGTGAGACCGCGGAATAGTTTGGTTGGGCAGCCGTGGTACTAATAGATTTTGCGGTTCATTCTTTCTGATGTCTGTATGTGTTTAGCTCCATGGAGTAGGATCGTGTCATATTGCATATGTATCTGTGATGTACATTATTATATTTTTATCTGTATCCTCATATATATTTAATTCTTATATTGTATCTATGTTATACTGTATATATGTTTATATTGTTCAGCGTTATACTGTATTCATGTTTATGTTGTTATAGTATTCTGTTATGGCATTCTATATTGTATGATCTGTATACCTGATTGTATTGTCGTTTTCTTATTTACCATGTTTGTGGTGATATAGATTGTCTTACCTCTTTCTTGTATGTGTTATCTGTATATTTTAAATTATGTGATAAAGAGTTTGAGGAAGAGGAACAACCTCTTGAGTATGAGTATCCCGAGGAGAAGGAAGAGCAGCAAGCCGAAGAGCAGTTCTACGATCAAGAACCATCTGATCATCCATATCCATTGGATTGATTGTGTTAGTATGACACTACCAGGATTCTTTGGGTTCATGCAACTTGAGTTTCACGGAGGCTCTGAAGCCTGGCGTCTGCGAGAGGATAGAGACTCGGTGACGTACGTAGGGCGTCTGACTGTGACCATACGTACGGAGTTTGATGGAGTGCCGATCTTTTCTACTTTGCTGTACCTACATGTGGAGTTGCCGCTATCTCTTAGGCGTCATTGGGGTGGTATGTTTGATGCGCCTAGTGAGATCAGCAGCGTATCGACTGCACGGACTCGTGTCCGTAGAGGGTCGAGGCATCCTGGATACCTATCACCTGAAGTTTCATCTGAAAGTGATCCTTCAGAGGGCTAGATATTTATGATGTGTACTTGAGCGCGCCTGCGTTGTATATATAGACCTTTTACTGCTTGTTTACTATTCTGTTTTTTAAAAAAAAAATATTGGTAGCTGTACAATATTTGTATAATGTAACACCCCAATTTTTGATTAATTACGTTTTTGCCCTTATTGTACTATTTTCTGATTTCTGTGTGTTATAAAATTAATTTGATTTGTTTAAATCGTATTTGATTGTTTCGTGTGATTTGCTCCGAGTCAAGAAAATAATAATTTTTAGGCAAGTGGGAAAATCTTGTTTGATTATAAGGCGATCTTACTAAACCCAATCCGCATAATACATATATCAATCTTTTAATTTTTAGGATTTTTCTGTATAATAAAAATATTTATCATGCAGAAAAATCTGTGGGACCCACGTTTGGCTTGTGGGACCCACATTTGCTTTGTGGGACCCACGTTTGGGTTTGTGGGCCTCACTTTTAGGAAAAATTTACCAACGTAAAAGACTTGTAAAATTCTAGACTAAAAGGTTAAAAATCCATAAAAATGGTTAGATTTAATAGATTAGTTAATTTAAAATCTAATTAAGTTAATCTAAAGGGGTTAAGTGATAATTAAATAGATTAAAACCTAATTAGTTTTTATCAAATTTTAATTAGACAATTGTATTAGTATAATTAAGTAGAAGATTAAGGATTCTAAGTAAATTAATGATTAACTAAAATACAAAGGAATCTAACGACTTTTAATTAAACTTAATTAGGAGGACTTAAGCATAAATAAGTTATTAAAAATCAATCAAATTTTGATTAGAATTTCCTATAGCTATTTTTGGATCTATGCATGCATTATGCATTTAGTTGGTCAACAAAGGAGACAAAGCTCCATTATGAGTGTCCTATGGCCATTATTAAGCCAAATTTGTCAAAAAGGAGGTTAGCTTTTGCATGAGAGTCCTACGGCAATGCATAATGGAGGAAGACTAAATTCACTTCATTATTTTCATTTCAATCATTCCAAATCTTCATCCATTTCTCTTTCTATCAAGAACCCAAAGAAAAACTTCTAAGTCCATTTTTCTCCTACCATTCGGCCAACACCATTTCTTCTACTTCCATCCATCAAAAATTTCATCCAACTTCATTTCCTAAATCTAAACCATATTCTAAGAACATCTCTAGTTGTGAGTTTTTGCTAAATCATCCATTTGGAGCTTGGAAAATCACTTTGAAGTTTCTTTCCTATAAGGTGAAAATTCTTGTTTCTAATTTGATTTTTGATGATCTAAGCCATGATTGATCCATGGTTTATCTTTTTTTTTATCCATAGTTTATGACTTTATAATTTGTTTAAGGTTGTTAGGATTTTTGTTGAAGCTACACAAATTTTCTAAGGAGGAGTCCAAGGAGATCTTGTCTTCCTTATAGGTAAGAGGGAGATTTAATCTCATCAACCATGTGTGGTGGTGAGAAAATGGATGTAATTGTGGTGAAGAATCCATAAGGATTCATTCACTTGGTTGTTTGTTTTGTGATTAATTTTGTGTGCATGTTTATTGTCCTTTCTAGTTGTGATTAATTTTGTGTGCATGTTTATTGTCTTTTCTATTTGTGATTTATTATGCATGCAAGCATGTTTATAGCTTTGATATTTGGTATGTGTTTTATTATTGCTTTAATATATGGTATGTGTTCATAAATATATGTATATGTTCATAGATCTATGATAATTATTGTTGGATGTGCAAATATATTGAGATTGCAAAAGTGTTCCAAAGAACACAAGATGAAGAGCTTATGGTTTTTACTATGAAAAGAGAACCAATATGTTCTCAACCATTTTCTAAAAGGATAACTTAGTTGATCTAATTAGGTTAAAGGATTTTTCAATGATTTAATGGATGAAAAATAATTTTAAACATGGTTTGTATAAAAATGGTGATTTTCGTCCAAAAAAAAATATTTTAATGTTTAATTGATCCAAAATTTATTTTCTAAGTGTAAACTAGTTTATTGACCTAAAAAGAATTTATTTACAATGGATTTTCAAGAACCAAATAAGTAAACAAATTTTTATTAGAAGTCTAGTGTATGAAAGAAATAAATTTTTGACACTTGAAAATACTTACCTTTGAGTTTTAAAGTATGTTAGCAATTTTTAAAGTGTATTTTATGGTTATAATTAAATAAAGAAATTTTTAAAAGGAAAACGTAGAAAATATTACTTAGTGGATTTTCTAAATGAAATGTTATCAAAATTGATTAAGAATGAGTAAGTATTGAAGAATGTTTCAAAATGGCATTTAGAAAGCAAGGAAATATTTTACGTAGTTAAAGAATAAAATTAAGCGTAGAAGAATTTATTAAAATCAATTTTTGGGAAAAACGTCGAAATTATTACTTAGAGTAATTTTTGTAAGAAAAATGGAATATAATGTTCAAATAATATTTTTAGTTTGGAAAGTTTCAAAAATTTAATTTGGAACGTCAAGAAATATTTTATGCAGTGAAAAATAGTAGAAATAGCTTACGTGTATTTAAAATGATGATTTTTAAACTACGCGATTGAGAAAATGATTTAAAAATGTTACGCGATTGAGAAAACGTTGAAAAATATTTACGCGATTGAAAAACGTTTGAAAAGTGTGACGTAATTGTGAAAATGGGATAAAATATTTACGCGACTTATGGAAACAGTAAGTTTTTACTGTCGGGTCAAAGTGGTGGACCCGGACACGCTGGGAAATAGTACTGTCAAGTGGAGATATACTGTTTTTGAAATTATTGATATAAAGGGTATTTTTGTAATTATGGTGACAATGAGGATATTTATGTAATTATGATTCATGGTGATACTGAGGGTATTTTTGTAATTATGGATCATTACATACGTAGAGTGGTATGTCAATTTGGTTGAAATTGACAATTGACTGACGAGATGAATTACACCGTGTTATGGGTGTGATAGGCGTAGTGTGTTCATGTAGAGAACTTGGAGGCGTTAGTGTGCAGTAGATTCCACATGTGGACAGTTGGTAGCTCCTCTAGGCCGTGGTAACTGAAAAACACACACTAGCGATCTCGACAAATACTATTCTTAATCATGATCAATTGGAGACTGTCTGGTACTATGCCTGGACGTACACGACGTATTTGACTGTGTACTATTTACACGATGTATTTGACTGTGTACCATTCACACGACGTATTTGACTGTGTGCTATTTACACGACGTATTTGTTGTGTAATAGTTGGTTGAGGCGACGATGTACGGACATGTCTGGGATCATTCTCTCTAATGTTGTGTTTAGCTCCATGGAGTAGGAACAGTCGAGTACATGGCATATTTAATCTGCATTCTTGTGTGAATAGTTATAATTTGATTTATGATATTTTGCATGTGTGATAATGTGAATAGTTATAATTGGATATTTTGCATGTGTGATAATATAAATTGTTATATTAACTGTTATATTTGTTTGTATTGTCGTTTTTCTTATTGCTATCTTTGGTAATGATGTAGATTGTCTCACCTCTTTATATATATTTTCTGTATTATTATTTATGTTCCGTAAAGTCGTTGAGGAAGTAGAAGAGGAGCAACTGTTGGATTGTCAATACAACGAGGAGCAGCAACCGGTTCGAGATCATCCATATCATATGGATTGATTTCAGCGTGGTATGGTATTATCAGAGTATTTCTGTCTTCCGATAATCTTCCTGAGGAGGATTTTTCGGAGGATCAGAACTTTTAGTGTTATGCTTGGGCTAGTTTATGGTTTGCTTTAAACCAGACAGTTTACTGTTCTTAATTAACGAGTTTGTAATATGTAAATTATTTGTACCTATTAAAAACAAAATCATATGTATAATTATGGTGTGTATGTAATAGTTTGTTTTATTTTATGTTCTGTTTATTTTATTTTACAATTTAATGTTAAAAAATAATAATAAATATTTTTACAAATGTGATAATATATATTACGTAATAATTTATAACTTGGGTAGAGGTTATTATTATTATTGTTCGAAAATGTGACATCCCTATCAGGGTGTGACATATAACCTATGATAGAACCATATGTATATTATGTGTGATAATAGTGTGCTTATTTTATGTTTTGTGTTATTTTATCTCGTAATATTCTGTTTAATCAGAAAAATTTTACAACCCATATTATTATATAATAAATGTTTTACAACTTGGGTAAATTTTATTTATCTTTATTTTATTTTCTTTATAAATGTGATATCCCCATAAGGGTGTTACACTTGTCGTCCTCACAAACATCTTCTCAAAATCGCACGATCCAACCAGAATATAAAAATAAAAGAATTACAGAAAGAGGTGAGACACCCAGCTTTCAATACCAAAATGGCAGCAAGAAAATAGAACGGCGCTGGACGCCTACATATAACACAGTTCATACATTTAATTACAGTAACAATAGAAGTCAACGGTAAGCGCAAAATAACAATTTATAACAGCAAGTATTATTAACAACAAACAAATGGTATCAACAGTTCAGAAATCCAATAGTTCTTGCAAATGTAATAGTAAACATATTTTACGATTATAAATGCTCATGCTCAATGAATCATGTGATTGACAATTCACAATGCAAAAAGGGTACTAAAAATTCTTACTCCATGGAGCTAGACATAAACATTTTCGGAGTGAATGATCAAGGAGTAATGCCAGTATATCGTTAGCCTGAAAAATACAGTGTGCTTTATCTCATAAAAATGTTTGCGCAATAGCTTATACGTGGCACCTCAACAGTTGATCGCGATATAGGACAGCGTCCCAGTCAGGATCGTCGGTGTGTCGCATTGGTCTATCCCACGGCCGCAGCGGAGCTACCACTGTCTATTGTGAGACACCCACACCCCGATGACCCCAAGGTCAACAACATATGACACCTATGCTTAGTCTATTCGCACTCGCACAAAGGTGTTATTCAAACTCCTAAGCACACATAGCCTTTACAACAATGTCTAACGGACAACACATATGCATGACGATGCAATGTCAAATCATGTATGCTCATCATAATCATATCACTATGGTACATAAACATACATGTACACATACATATTCATTTCTCAATATCACCATATCATGGTATTCTCATTATCCATATATAATCATGCATAGCTCATAAATTCTCACAAGTACATGTCAACAAGTGTTTTGCCCACATAGGAGTCCTCGATAGCATAGAATTAATTTCCATGCCAACATATATTTCGAGTGTTTATCCACTACCACAAATCCACATTATGAATTTACTTTCTCAAAGTCTTATGCTTGATTAAGTATGACAAATTTTAGGCAATTTGCCCCTTCAAAACCATGGCCCTCTAAGGGTTATTACCCAATTTAATTCTTCCACTTGATTAAGAGTTATGCATGTCTCTAAGTTCTTAAGTCTCCAGAGATTTATCAAGGTTTCAATTACCCCTAGTTTTGTCTCTAAAAGTCGTAGCCTTCATGGTCTTCAAGGTCCTATGTTTCTTTCTATTTTTGTGTATTAGTTTTCTTAATATCCATTTACTTAAATTCTAGTTCATCAAGGTCAATCCATTCCCTTGTTTATTAGGGTCAAAACCGTGGCTTTAAATTGGGTTAACAATCCCTTAAAATTTCTTATCTCAAAATTCCAACATTAACATTAAATCTTTAATTTTATAGCTTCAATTAATTATGTACAAGAAACCAATTTCCAAGCCAAAATCTTCTCAAAACCGTGGCTTCCATGTTAGGGTAAGGAACTCCACATTTCCCATTTAACAACCCTAACATGATCATGCTCATTTAACACTTACAATCCATTCAAAATCACAAATTAAACATTGGTCAAATTCAAGAACACATAAATAAACAAAAATCACGAAATACATGAACATACAATGGTTCCCTCACCACCAAAATTGGTTGAAGTGAGTAGTCTCCCTTTTACCTAAAGGAGAAAACGAAAATGACCTCCCTTTAGCTCTTGGTGAATTCGGTTTCAAGGCTCCAAAGATTCTAGGGTTTTCAAGAAAGTGAACCAACATCAAAGGTTGAAGAAAAATAGATTCATGGTCATCAAAGAGACCCTTGATCACAAAAATGAAGAGAAATAAGGAGAAAAACCAAAACTTCACCTTAAAGCTTGAATCTTTACCTTGGAAGACAATGGAGAAAAGGTTGGATTTTGGAGAAACTTTGTGAATGAAAGTTGTAGAGGAGATAAAGATGAGTGTAGAAATGTGTTTAGTGGAGAGAAGAAGTGAAGAAAATGGTGGAGTGAGGGGCTGCAAACCGCAGCAATGGTGGAGTGTAGAGAGAAGGAGGAGAAAGGAAGAAGATGATGTTTTTAGAGAGATAAGTAATTAGGTTAGAAGTGAGATAGTTTGGCATGTTTAGATTAAGTGAATGAGTGAAAATTTTTCCCCCCTTGGGCCAAGGTTAGCCGCGGCATTGAGCGAGAGAAGAGAGGGAATTTGTGGCTTCCTTGACAAGCCAAGGGCATTGTAGTCTTTAGTTGGTCAAAGCTTCTCAAAGAAGCTTTGATTATAATACATTAAATTTGAATTAAAGTGAGTTGATTAGACATAAAGTATATTACATTAGGATAATGTGATAGGATTTTTAATACATACTATTATCCAATGGATAATAGTTACAGTCGACAGAAGTCAATATTAATTAATCTGACAGATAAATTTTTCACAGTGTTTTATTATTTTATCTGTTTGAGATTTTCTCGAAAAATGTGAAACCTCGTGAACCGTGTCCAGCCTCAGGTTTAGTAAGATCCCCCGTTGACGTTTTCACAGATCAAAGTTCTCAGTAAAAATATCTCATTTTCCCAGCTCCGCTTAATGTACATGCAAAACGAGGAATATATTAAAATATTCGACGTTTCTGGAAAAATTCTATAAAATTCCCAAAAATCACAAATATTATAAAATGACTATTTGTTATAAAATTTTTCAACTTTCGGAACGTTACAGTCGTTTTCTCGACTCTGCTCAATGTGCACGTAAAACGAAAAATATATTAAAATATTTCGCGTTCTCAAAAAAATCTAGAAAAATTCTAGAAAATCACAAATATTATGAAATGAATAATTATAATAAAATAAATAAATTTTGGGGTGTTACAATACTCCCCAACAAATAAGAATTTCGTCATCGAAATTTTCATACCTTAAAATAATTCTGGGTATTGCTCCTTCATTTTGTGCTCTAGTTCCCAAGTCCCATCTCCGGTCATCTCGTTCCAAATTACTTTCACCAACGAAATGTCTTTTCCCCTGAGTTGCTTCACTCTCCTATCCTCAACTCTTACAGGAGTTGATTCATAAGTCATGTTCTTCTTTAATTGTACCGAATCAGGTGCAATGACATGATCAGGATTTGGAATATATTTTCGGAGTTGTGACACATGAAAAACATTATGGAGATTTGAAAGGAAAGAGGGTAAGGCTATTTGATAAGCAACAGGATCTATCCGACGAAGAATTTGATATGGTTCAAGGAATTTTGGAGTGAGCTTTCTAGATTTGAGAACCCGACCGACCCTAGTCGTAGGCGTGACTTTCAGAAATACATGCTCACCTTCTTCAAATTCAAGAGGCTTTCTTCTTTTGTCCGCGTAGCTCTTTTGTCAACTCTGGGCTATCCTTATTTTCTCCTGAATCATTTTGACTTTCTCGGTTGTCTGTTGAATGAGATCAGGTTCAACTGTAAGTCGCTCCCCATCTTGATACCAACATAGAGGTGTTCAACACCTTCGTCCATACAGAGCCTCATAGGGTGCCATCCCTATGCTTGAATGATAACTGTTATTGTAGGTGAATTCTACCAATGGTAAGATTTTATCCCAACATCCAGTCTACTCTATAGCACAAGCTTTCGGCAGATCTTCCAATGATTGGATTGTTCTTTTCGATTGTCCGTCCGTCTGAGGATGGTATACAAAACTCAACCGTAACTTCATCCCCATTGCTCCTTGAAGACTCTGCCAAAACTGTGACGTAAATCTCGAATCTCGATCAATACTTATAGGTACACCGTGAAGTCTGATAATTTCACTGACGTACAATTGAGTTAACTTCTCCAATGGATATTTGATGTTGATCGGCAAAAAGTGCGCTGACTTTGTGAGTCTATCCACGATTACCCATATTGAATCATGACCTATTTTCATTCTTGGCAATCCAACAACAAAGTCCATGGCAATGTTATCCCATTTCCATTGGGGAATAGACAAGGGTTGTAAAAATCCTGATTGTCGTTGATGTTCAATCTTTGTTTTCTGATAAACCAAACAAGATGATACGCATCTAGCGATATCTTTTTTCATTCCATGCCACCAAAATAACTTCTTTAAATCTTAGTACATTTTGGTCATTCCAAGGTGCATACTTAACTGACTCGTATGAGCATGTTCTAGTATGTACTTCATGAGTTCCTCATCTTTAGGCACACAGACTCTACCTTGGAATCTTAAAATCCCATCACTTCCTTCTTCCAATGTTGATACACCGCCCTGCCTTATCAATTCTCTTTCCTCTCGCAAGAACTTATCCTCTTTCTGCCTTTCTCGGATATCTTCCAGTAAGTTATTCGAAATCGTGACCATGTTCATGCAGATTTTTCTTAGCATCAACTCCATAAAAGACCATATGTTTCGGAATTGTTCTATTAAGTCTTTCTCCCTAATCATCATAGCAGAAACACTAACTGTTTTCCTACTCAAAGCATCGGCCACCACATTCGCCTTCCCAGGGTGATACTGAAGTTGGAAGTCATAGTCTTTTAGGAATTCTAGCCATCTTCGCTGTCGCATGTTCAGTTCTTTCTGATCGTACAGGTACTTCAAACTCTTGTGATCACTGAAGACATTGAAAGTTGCTCCATACAGATAATGTCTCTATATCTTCAAAGCAAACACCACGTCAACTAACTCCAAATCATACGTTGGGTAATTCTTCTCATGCACTCATAATTGTCTTGAGGCATAAGCCACTACTTTTCCACCTTGCATAAGAACGCATCCCAATCCTTGATATGAAGCGTCACAGTACACCTCAAATGGTTTTTTTGGATTAGGTAGAACTAACACGGGTGAAGTAGTCAGTCTCTTTTTCAGCTCTTGGAAACTTTCTTTGCAAGCATCTGTCCATTCAAAAGCCTGATTCTTTCTGGTGAGTTGAGTGAGTGGTCCAGCGATTTTAGAAAATCCTTTAATGAACCTCCAGTAATATCCGGCTAATCTGACAAAGCTTTAGATTTCCGTTACCGTTGTCAGCCTTTCCCATTGTAGCATAACTTCTACCTTTGAAGGATCAATAGCAATTCCTTCCTTTGAAATGACGTGCCCCAAGAACTTCACTTCATCCAACCAAAACTCACACTTGGACAATTTAGCGTACAACTCTTTCTCCTTCAGAATTTGAAGAACCATCCTGAGATGTTCAGCATGATCTTCCTGATTCTACGAATAGATCAAGATGTCGTCGATGAAAACAATGATGAATTTATCCAAACAAAGACGAAAGATCCTATTCATATAGTCTATAAAGACAACAGGTGCATTAGTTACACCAAAAGGCATTACCAAATACTCGTAGTGTCCATAACGAGTACGAAAAGCCGTTTTAGGAATATCTTCCACTTTCACTCTAATCTGGTGGTAACCTGATCGCAAATCAATTTTTGGAAAACACCGCTGCTCCCTTCAGTTGGTCCATCAAGTCATCTATCCTCGGTAGTGGGTACTTGTTCTTGATCGTGACTCTGTTCAATTGACGATAATCCATACACAATCTCGAAGTACCGTCCTTCTTCTTGACCAGCAACACTTGTGCTCCCCAAGGTGATACATTGGGTCTCACAAATTGCTGCTCCAAAAGCCCTTCCAATTGCTTCTTGAGCTCAGCTAGCTCAGCTGGCGCCATACGGTAAGGTGCTATGGAAATAGAGCCAGCTCCTAGCACCAAATCAATAGCAAATTCGATCTTTCTTTCTGATGGCAAGCTGGGTACATCTTCGGGAAAACTTTAGGGAACTCTCGGACTACAGAGATCACGTCCACATCAACTTCATTCTCGACCTTCAAAGAAGATAACAGCATGTATCCCGAGCTCCTTCGTTCAAGAAAGCTTTTGCTTGGTTGGCAGTCACAAATCCAGAATTCTCATCCAAAGGGAAAACTATTGTTTTTCTAGAACAATCTAATAGGACATGGTTAGCAGATAACCAATCTATCCCTAAGATCACATCTAATAGATCAAATCGACAAAAAAGATTCGACCTTTAACAATCAATGGGCAATTTAAACAGACTTTGGCAGTGACAACAGGTTTAGCAGTTGGAGTGGAAACAATCAAATCAAAAGGTAAAGAAGACACAGGCAACCCAAGTCTTTTCACACAGTCATATGAGATGAAAGAATGAGTTGCACCAGAATCATATAGTACAATTAAAAGATTACCTTCAATGAGACCTTCCCCTTATATAAGATCTTTGGATTCGGAGGCCTCAGCACCACTCGGGGTGTAAACCCGACCTCCAGCCTGTGGTTTGGTGGTTCTAACAACATTGACGGAAGGTTCCGCCTTAGCTTGATTACAATCCACACCTAAAGCAGATGATCCCTTTGATAGTGCAGTCTCTGGTGTGGTGCTCCTTTCCGCACTTCATGCACCTCGGCGTAGATGCCACATTCTGTCATGTCCTTCCTAGACTTCTAGTTGAACTTCCACCCAGTGGTCTTTGCTGTTGATTTCCAGATGGTCTGGAATAGGGTTTCTTCTGATAACGACCAGTACCACTGCTTCCTCCTCTTTGGGACTGAATTGGCCCAAAGTTTCTGTTTCTCACCTCACGCGCCTGGTCCACACTTTCCACCTGGCAGCATGTATCGAGCAGCTCAGAAAATGGAGTAATCTTCAGAGTTATGATGGCTCTCTTCACGTCATGTCTCAGACCTTCTTCAAATTTTTGGCACTTCCAAGCTTCATTAGGTTGGTGTTGGAAGTAAGTTGAGAACCTCGACAAGCTCTCAAACTTAGCAGCATATTCGCTCACAGTCATACCTCCCTGCTGCAAACTTAGAAATTCCATTTCCCTTGTGTGTTTAGCACTTTCAGGGAAATACTTGTTCAAGAACCTTTCCTTGAATACTTCCCAAGTTATTGCCCTATTTTCAGCTTGCAGCAATCTTTGCTCTCCGGTCCACTAGTATTCAACATCTCCTATCAGCATAAATGTAGCATAGGTCACCTTTCGGTCATTGGCACAGTTCATGCCAGCAAATATCTTCTCTAGCTCTTGGATCCAAAGCGTAGCTTTCTCTAGATCAAATTCTCCTTTGAACTGTGGAGGGTTAGCACGACGAAATCCCTCTAAGTTCTGAGTATCAGTCATAGCTTCCAGCTGTTGTGCAGCTCTCGCTTGTTGTTGAGCCATTTGCTGATTTTGCTGTAACATTACTTCAGCCATTTTCTGTATCACTTCTATCGTAGCAGCCATATCACCTCTGTGAGCCATAGTTTCTTTTAAATCAAACTACACAAAATACAGAGAAAAGTTAGATGTATCCTTGCGGAATACCAAACACAAAGAATCACAGAGAATCACATAGCACAAACAAGACAATCCAAAACCACATGACCCAAAAGAAAACATATACTGGGAGCTCTTATACCAAGACAGTGTAACGCCCCTTTTTCTATAAATAGTCGTGAAGAAGGGACGTCGCACTATAGCTATAATACTATGAAATAAAAAAAATTGAATTAATTTAAATTGCGAAAAATAGTGGTTGTTTTTAAAGTTCGTAGTCTCGATTCCTTTTATTATGATTTAAGTTCCTTTAAAAATGTCAACATATTTTTTTTTGTTTGTTAAAATTATAAATCATTACCAAGTGGCATTGGGAGAGTTAAGTTGAAATCCATCACGTATAGAAATCATAAATAAAACAGTTGCAATAAGTAAAGTTTAACAACGTAAAATGAACTATACACATATATATATATATATATATATATATATATATATATATATATACATATATATATTTATAAGCTTGTTTAATTACATTCCAACATATACCAAAAAGTAAAATATGTACCCACCCAAAGATATACAAATATACCCCAGCATGTACAGCAAAACATCAGGCTTCCCAAAAAGATAGACAGTTAGCCATCAGTAGCTACCAATAGTATCAACTCCTATGACTGACGAGAAGGGACCGTAGCTGGGTCCTCCTCTGGGTCCTCTTCGTCCGAGGAAACATCCATTGGAGCGACAGAGCAACGGGCAGGAGCCCGAGAAGTGAACAAAAAGGAGTCAGCACGTGGGGTGTAGTACATATCAGCCCACATGTCCCTAACGGGCATGTAAAACTCCAACTAGACAAAAGCATGGAAATAAAAAATAGAGGCATCGTAACGACCCCATGCTAAGGACACCATCAACTCCCAATGGTACACACAGTGGTCCATCTGCACATTAATGTGCAAGCAGCCAGGGCCTTCGTGAAATGTGATCCGTACATAGCCAAAGAATCCACGAGGGCGCGACGACATCCTCAATCAACTTCAATCGTAGTTTGGCCAGAAGCCCGGAAACTCAGGAGCTTCCTTGTCTTCCTCACAAATGTCTTCTCAAAATCATACGATCTAACCAGAATATAAAAATAAAAGAATTATAGAAAGGGGTGAGACACCCAGCTTTCAATACCAAAATGGAAGCAAGAAAACAGAACGGCACTGGACGCCCACATATAACACAATTCATATATTTAATTACAGTAACAATAGAAGTCAATGGTAAGCGCAAAATAATAATTGATAACAGCAAGTATTATTAACAACAGACAAATGGTATCAACAGTTCAGAAATCCAATAGTTCTTGCAAATGTAATAGTAAACATATTTTATGATTATAAATACTCATGCTCAATAAATCATGTGGCTGACAATTCATAATGCAAAAAGGGTACCAAAAATTCCTACTCCATGGAGCTAGACATAAACATTTTCGGAGTGAATGATCAAGGAGTAATGCCAGTATATCGTTAGCCTTAAAAATACAGTGTGCTTTATGTCATAAGAATGTTTGCGCAATAGCTTATACGTGGCACCTCAACAATTGATCGCGATATAGGACAATGTCCCAGTCAGGATCGTCGGTGTGTCGCATTGGTCTATCCCACGGCCCCAGTGGAGCTACCACTGTCTATTATGAGACACCCACAACCCGATGCCCCAGGGTCAACAACATATGACACCTATGCTTAGTCTATTCGTACTCGCACAAAGGTGTTATTCAAACTCCTAGGCACACATAGCCTTTACAATAATGTCTAACGGACAACACATATGCATGACGACGCAATGTCAAATCATGTATGCTCATCATAATCATATAGCTATGGTACATAAGCATACATGTACACATACATATTCATTTCTCAATATCACCATATCATGGTATTCTCATTATCCATATATAATCATGCATAGCTCATAAATTCTCACAAGTACATGTCAACAAGTGTTTTGCCCACATAGGAGTCCTCGATAGCATAGAATTAATTTCCATGCCAACATATATTTCGAGTGTTTATCCACTATCACAAATCCACATTATGAATTTACTTTCTCAAAGTCTTATGCTTGATTAAGTATGACATATTTTAGGCAATTTGCCCCTTCAAAACCGTGGCCCTCTAAGGGTTATTATCCAATTTAATTCTTCCACTTGATTAAGAGTTATGCATGTCTCGAAATTCTTAAGTCTCCAAAGATTTATCAAGGTTTCAATTACCCCTAGTTTTGTATCTAAAAGCTGTAGCCTTCATGGTCTTCAAGGTCCTATGTTTCTTTCTATTTTTGTGTATTAGTTTTCTTAATATCCATTTACTTAAATTCTAGTTCATCAAGGTCAATCCATTCCCTTGTTTATTAGGGTCAAAACCGTGGCTTTAAATTGGGTTAACAATCCCTTAAAATTTCTTATCTCAAAATTCCAACATTAACATTAAATCTTTAATTTCATAGCTTCAATTAATTATGTACAAGAAAACAATTTCCAAGCCAAAATCTTCTCAAAACCGTGGCTTCCATGTTAGGGTAAGGAACTCCACATTTCCCATTTCACAAGCCTAACATGATCAAGCTCATTTAGCACTTACAATCCATTCAAATCACAAATCAAACATTGGTCAAATTCAAGAACACATAAATAAACAAAAATCACGAAATACATGAACATACAATGGTTCCCTCACCACCAAAATTGGTTGAAGTGAGTAGTCTCCCTCTTACCTAAAGGAGAAAACGAAAATGACCTCCCTTTAGCTCTTGGTGAATTCGGTTTCAAGGCTCCAAAGATTCTAGGGTTTTCAAGAAAGTGAACCAACATCAAAAGTTGAAGAAAAATAAATTCATGGTCATCAAAAAGACCCTTGATCATGAAAATGAAGAGAAATAAAGAGAAAAACCAAAACTTCACCTTAAAGCTTGAATCTTTACCTTGGAAGACAATGGAGAAAATGTTGGATTTTGGAGAAACTTTGTGAATGAAAGTTGTAGAAGAGATGAAGATGAGTGTAGAAATGTGTTTAGTGGAGAGAAGAAGTGAAGAAAATGGTGGAGTGAGGGGCTGCAAACCGCAGCAATGGTGGAGTGTAGAGAGAAGGAGGAGAAAGGAAGAAGATGATGTTTTTAGAGAGATAAGTAATTAGGTTAGAAGTGAGATAGTTTGGAGCGTTTAGGTTAAATGAATGAGTGAAAATTTTCCCCCCTTGGGCCAAGGTTACCTGCGGCATTGAGAGAGAGAAGAGAGAGAATTTGTGGCTTCCTTGACAAGCCAAGGGCATTGTAGTCTTTAGTTGGTCAAAGCTTCTCAAAGAAGCTTTGATTATAATACATTAAATTTAAATTAAAGTGAGTTGATTAGACATAAAGTATATTGCATTAAGATAATATGATAGAGTTTTTAATACATACTATTATCCAATGGATAATAGTTACAGTTGACAGAAGTCAGTATTAATTAATCTGACAAATAAATTTTTCGCAGTGTTTTATTATTTTATTTGTTTGAGATTTTTTCGAAAAACGTGAAACCTCGTGAACCGTGTCTAGCCTCTAGTTTAGTAAGATCCCCGTCGACGTTTCCATAGATCAAGGTTCTCAGAAAAAAATTTCATTTTCCCAGCTCCGCTCAATGTGCATGCAAAACGAGAAATATATTAAAATATTCGACATTTCCGAAAAAATTCCAGAAAATTCCAAAAAATTACAAATATTATAAAACGACTATTCGTCATAAAATTTTCTAACTTTTAGAACGTTATAGTCGTTTTCTCGACTCTGCCCAATGTGCACGCAAAATGAAGAATATATTAAAATATTCCGCGTTCTCAGAAAAATCCAGAAATATTCTAGAAAAACACAAATATTATAAAATGAATATTTATAATAAAATAAATAAAGTTTGGGGTGTTACAAATATCAAATAACAAGTTTGAAAACAAAACATGCAAGAGTATCAAAAACCTTTCCTTTCTTCACTTTTTACATAATCATACTTTTCCATATACAATGGAAAAGCAATATCATAATCATCAAACTTTTCTTAATACATTATCATACGTGCTAGTAGAGTGGGACTCATTCAACCTCATCTACCTTCATCATTCCTTTATATTGCTTCCCAATATAATGCATACATTTCATTTCAAGCTCAATAAAGGAGCATTTAATTCAAGTTTAACCCATAAAGGAGCAAACACATTTCCACTACACTTTCGCAATTCAACTTTAACTATTAAAGAAGCTACTAAAGTTTCTAAGGTCCAAACTTTCTCAAAAATCACTTGATTTTCGCCTAAAAAGACTATTTTTTATGAGTGCACCAACTACACATACTAACTTGAATAATTATGAGATTTTACAGTCATATAACCTTCCCTCATATCTTTCAAATGCCATAAACCTCACCTCATTTGGATAAATGTAGCAAAGTTATGCAATATTATGCAGAAGCTAAAACAAGGCATTTTCTGTTTTACCCGAAAATGACCAGATTTTGAAATGAAACTGAGAACAAACTAAGAACTCAAAAATTCTGAAATTTAACAATCAAATAGCCTTATGTGTTAGCTTTCAAGCACTGGTTTCATATAAATACGACATCGGAGCAAAGAATTATGCAATTTGGTGTAATAGGTGCCAGATTGGCTTTTCTACAGAATTTGGCTTGATTTCAAATCAAAACTGGGACTAATTGGGTTGCTCAATAATTCTGAAATTTTTACTACATGAAGCCTTATGTCTTAGCTTTCAAATGGCGCTGAAATCAAGTAATTTCGATATCTGTAGCTCAAGTTATACAACAAACATCACAGACTCCTCCATCTTGTCCTGTTTCTGTAACCAAGTTCTAATACTCAACTCATGAATTCTAAGTGTTTCTCAACTCTAATTATGGTCTCTAATCATGTTAGAATCATTAAACACTAAATTCAACTCATCAATTATAGATTTAAACTCAATCAAGCATGGAAACATCCTTTTTCTCACTTTGTGCATCAAATGTCCAAATGAAGAGTCTCAAGTTTCTAACTCAAACTCCTACCATAAACAAGTCATAAATAACCATTGCAAACACATTCAAGCAAGAAAATAATCAAAATACCTCAAAATCACATTTTGACCTATTATACCTCAATTAAACATGATTTTCCATCACATCCAATCCAATACTCCATATATGCTCATCTAATCATCTATGCAACACTTTGTTGCTCATACCCTTTTTCTACCAAATCCATTCCAATTCAATTACAAACATGCAATTATTTCCTATTATTACATAATCAACCTTTTCCTTCCATACAAGGTAAATACAATGCATAACTCAATACATAATTGTCTTCTCTCAATTCTTAGTCATAGCTTTTGATCTTTATATATAAACTCATATGTAAATTACACTTTTCATAAATTATCTATATTTATCTTCATTTAAGATAATGTAAAATAGCATCACATTGCATTATACCTCACATTTTCCTCTTCTTTTCGACTGGACAATAGCCCAACAACAACAACACAACCCTCATATTTTCCTTATCATTTTGGCTAGACAGCAGCCAGCAACAACATGTTACTACAATAACAGCAGCAACATGTTGTTGCTGAAAAAAACAGCAGCAGAATATTTAAAATAGCAGCAGCATGTTGCTGTTGTTCGTCATTTTCTCTTCACTTCCAATCAGTTTTCTTCCATTTTAAACACGCATCAAGCAATTTTCTAACACTACAATCATTCCATAACCTCAAACCACCTCCAAATCTCATTAATTTTTGGATCAAAACTCAAATCCCTTACCCATGGAAACCCATTTTTGCAACATCAAAATCATGGAAATCTAACAGCATAAACTCATTTCATATCTTAACCACATTCTAGAATAACCATTAATAAGCTTAAAACACAAGAATCCAACATAATAAAATCATCAAACCATGAAAACCCACTTTCAATTTTCAGTCCAAAAAAAAAGACGCACAGAGAGAGAAAAAGAAAAGATGGAGGTGTGAAATGAATCCCCTACCTCAAGCTTCAACTTTCTTTCTTGGTTCATTGATTTCCTCCTCTCTTTCCCCTTCATTTTTTTTCTCTTCATTTGTGCCCCTGTTTTCTTTCCTTCAGCCGTGCGTGAGAGGAATAGAAAGATGAGTGGAAATCACATATTTTAATAGATGAGTTATAAGGGCAATTTTGTTATTTTCTCAATTCTATATCTGCTAAGAACACTTTAATTTAACTAAATCAAGTTTTCTAACTTCTAACACCCTTAAAATAAATTATAAACTCCACTAAAATTCTTGTTTCATCATTTTCATAATTTTCTATATCTGCTGTGACCCAATCGATACTTAAATACTTACTCGATATCCTTAAAAATACCAAACGGACTCTGTTTGCCTTAAAAATTTAACCACATCCTCTTTCACTCATTTGTGACTTAGAAATAACTTTTCCATAACCATTTCATTCAGTATAGCATTTATGTTATTTTTTCTAAGTTAAAATATTCATTTTGCACGTTTTGTGTTACGGCAAAGTGCCTAAATTAACTCAAAACATCCCAAAATTTAGCGGATATGTTAAACTATTATTAAGCTACCTCTATAACCTTATACAAGCCTAACTTATGTAAAAAAATGATGTTACAATTCTCCCCTCCTTTTAAAAATTTTGTCCCCAAAATTTAGTTGTTCATACTAATAGTTTAGAAAACCACAATAGTTGCCTCTTTATTGTATCCATTTTATCCATTTCAACTTTTAACCAAACTTAGATATTCATAGTCTTTCATTTCTTACTAAGATTACTCTGTAATGAGTCGGAAGATTAAACTTCCCTTTTACTTTCTTAAAGTATATACCCTTCCTAGAACCTATAGTCTAGGGTTGGGTATAACTTTCTACCTTTACTGACATCTGCTGGCATAACGCCCTAGTTGATTGCACTCATAACACAACAAACAAAGTTTGTCATCATGTTGTCTTCTTCCACCCTTAGAGCATTCAAGCTTCACAAGTTCCATTTGATTTAGCACATTTCCGTTTTGTGATTTGTTGGTTGTAGAATCGCATTCCTCATTCTCTTTGCCTATCATTTTCTTCTCTTGAAAATTTATGATGTTCTGCTCAATGTTCATCCTTAGTGGTCTCTACCATTTTTAGGCTCCTTGACTATAATAGGAAAAATCCCTAATCTCCATGAGCCTGGCAAATCTTTTATTTCCTATCCCTTCAATCCAAATTCTAACTTGACTCACTTTTGGTTTTCATTTGGATTGATCCTAATATATGAAGAAAACTGGAAAAGCTCTACAAACTTCACTTAGATCTTCGAATGTTATAACCTTCAAAGTGTTTACCTCAAAACAGATTGAAAGATCATACCACCTATATCTTAATAAATGATCCTTTATAAACAATTCTTCATATAGTATCATGTTATATCATTTTCTAATTGATAACAAATTTACCTCTCTAAACTCTATGTAATCATGGGAATCCTAATCCCATTTGTAAGGTGGGTTAGCTTCCATCCTAATAAAATCTTATTAACATTGACAATCTGTTCCTTCACAACAATTGCCACCATCTTAGTTCTTTTAACATAAAAGAAACAAATGACACCTTTTGTTCGTCTGAACAACTTATTATCTAGAATATCTTCTTTCTTGCACTTAGCCTCTCTATTATAAACTTCAACATTTCAGCTAATTGCATATCCTCAAAATCCTTGAGACATGTTTCTTGTTGACACTTTAATTCATTAATTCTTTCATCATATTCACTATTCAAACCTTAAGTTCTTCTATTCTTATCACATCAGTAAGAAAGGAACATCAACTATCTACTAACTCTATTAAGTACCTTCTCTCAAAATCAACCTTGTCATTCATAACTCGCAAATTTGGTTTCCTTTTTTTCCTCATACCATTGATATCCTTTGTTTACCTCTACACCATTCTATTAGTAACTTCTGTTTGTTTTCCGGTGGAGGTGCTCTGATCTCTCTCCACTTTCATCAACAGCCTAATTATCTCAGACATATCACAATTACCTTTTCAGAAAGCTTTTCTATTCTCCCATTTTTTCCTAGGAGGTGTTATAATTTTTTGTTCACACAGAACATTACATATTGAGTTGGCTAGACTCGATATCAAGTAACAGTGTGCTAACAATTATTAACATCCAATCCTAAGGTTGTCATGCAATCATATTCACTTATCTCACATTGAGATAAAAGAATGCACGACACAAACAAAACAACTAATCATGCTCAAAAGCATAGTCAGTCCATTCCCCGGCTCAACAGAAAGAACTGCTCTGATACCAAAATATAACACCCCAATCCTAGATACTATAGTATACCCTACGTATACTAAGTATACAAATTTAGTATGCCACTTTCTAACTAAAGCGTAATTTACAACCCATTTAATATCTATTTAATGAATAAATATATAGAGCTGTTAAGGTAGCAAGAGAGCAAGACATTTTACACCTCTGGAAACTTGCTCTTTACTAGAAATCTATCTGATATGTCTGAGATTACAAATCTTCACAAATTAATTATATAAATTTAATTACAAAACTATTAATATAATTACAGAACCAAAATAATTGCATTAATAGCTTAACTAAGTCTTCATCGCCTTGCATTGTCCTTGCTTGGATCCTCCTCTGGATTTATCATGGAAAACATAAAAAAATATCTGGGGGTGAGAATTAATAATTCTCAGTAGTAAGTTTGAAATCGTAATATCATGGTAAATCCAGTTGCTTTGGATAAAACACAAATTGTACTTAATCATTTGGAAAGGTGGTGTAACACCCTCCGTAGGGCATTACCTTCTGACTACAAACTTATAATCTAAAAAACATTTCATAAAAAGATTTGAGTTATAAACCATGGGTTTTAAACTTTCTTTTCGTGGAAACATAAACTTACTAAAATTTATAGGTAATGTTGGGAATTTGCGGATCAAAGTCTCGCAGCGGAATAACAGAATTCCCTCACAGGATCTATGCGAAAAATCCATAATCCGAGGTTTTAAAATTTTACCTCTTGAAGCGTGACAGACACAAGCGAGGTGAATCACCAACACCGTAATAGCGATGATGTTTCTGCGGTATCCACACGAACAGACTTGCAAAAGGAGTCACGCCTCTGTTTCGTAGTGCTAGCTGCGAAGAGAGGAGAAGAAGACCTCACTATCTCTCACTCACTTTCTGTAGGTGCGGCTAGGGTTGTGATGTAACCTTGTAGTAGCCCCCTTAGCAGTACTATTTATAATAGTGGCTGCCTTAAGTGAGTGTGAGCAGAGTAGCAAGGTAAGTGGTGCAACCCTAAACCCATCTGTCATGAGTTAGGCCCACAATTGAATCCGAGTCCAACTTGGATTCGATTACTCCAATTTAGTCATGTTCTAAGTGTGCGACCTCGCAGATTCTCATGACGTTGGTAGTAATATTAAAATCTCATTTTAATATTACAAACAATGAGCGGTATCTAGCAACACATCACCGCTACCCAAGTAATGAGAATGTCGGTGATTTGACATAACCTATCCGTGACCAATGTTTCCGTGTAGTTTAGTCCCTTTGTCTAGATATCCAAATTGAACACAAGGCATGGAACGTGTCACCCTTGTTTAGTTCAATCTTGAGTTTCACGATTCCCGAGTAGACATAGTAATGACAAATGAGATCAATATCTCATATTGACTCATTTGAGCATGGCCATGCATTTCATAGTCTCACTCAATCGGGGGCCCGAAGATATCACTCCTCTGTTATGTAGGAGGGACAAATCCCATCTAGGTCACTCACATCCCTCCACATGTATCGCGGTATGTCTAATAACCAACTTTATAATCATCTTGTTACGCTGATGACGTTTGATGGCATTAAAACACACAACTCCTCATGTAGGAATCGTAGTGATTTCAGGTCAAAGGACCACATACACCATTATCACTATGAGAATTGCTTATGACACTCACGTAACGATCCACGTAGCGTTCTCATGGCGGGTCCGTCAATACATCATTACTCTAATATGTATCTATGTGTAGACTTGATATCTCATATCCATGACCCGTGAGATGTGGTCATCGATCTACGCACATACTAGTCTCAAAGCATTATTGTTGTCCTAATTAACAATAATACTTGACTAGGGACATTTAAGAATAGTGTTTTATCCAATAGGATCTCACGATCAAGTCATCCACTTGATGTCCTATGGTATCAAATTTACTATTATAAGGACTTTATCATGTTTACCAAAAAAAAGAACATAATAAATGAAATGCCTCATATAAAATAGCATAATATAATGTATGTAAATACAAACAAAACGTATTGGCCACTAGGGCATACACCAACAGGTAATACTGAAAAATAGTTTTAAACTTATTAATATACATCACAGACACCACATAATATTCAACAGTACTTAGAACATAAAACTTATAGACTTAGGGAAACAGTAGCAAACCCCATGATGGGTCTTACTTAATAGCAAGTTAATAACATTAATGAGAAAACTCAACATACTTATTCCGTTCCGCATCCATCTCGATGCGTCAGATCTCTGTTCCTCAGCAAAATTGCACATTGTCGAAACTGGGAAGATCACTCCTCCCTGTCGTCCCCAAACTCAAAATATTACCTCCAGTTAAGTCTGAGAAGTTTGCTTTGTCTACTATACAAACTTTAACGATACAAACACAAACAAACAGTACATCTAAGAGGTGAGATCCCCTTTCATCAATGCCAGTATGGTAGCAAAGAATGATATGAATGACAAAGTCATTCCATTCATATAGATATCACAATTATATTCATGTCATCATTTCATAAATAATTCCATTAACCATATATCACAATAAAATAAACAATAACAGTTTTATCATAACAAATCTCATTAATATGTATGAAATGATTATGTCACACTACTTGAACATTGACCATGCCACAACAATATGTGTACTGACCATGCATATGCATACTAAACTAATTCCTACTCCATTGAGCTAAACACAATTTCAGAGATGAATAGATCTGGAACACATGTTAGCCTTAGCCCAAAGAAAATACCAGTCCACGAAAAGAAATATTGATTGTCGGGTATTGTCGATGCATTGCAACGAAATTACACAATCAAGTGGTACATGGTACTTGCCAACTGTCCATATTGTTGCTCACCGCGCCTCGTGTAACACCCTAAATCTTCCTAAATATAAGACAGTAATTTTGACAGTTAACAGAATTCTACTGTTTAGTGATTTCTGTGTACTGTAAAATTATTTTGATTATTCCATGACTGCTTTTGATCATTTTGAGTGAATTACTCCGTGTCAGGAAAATAATAATTTTTGGGCCGGGAAAAATTTTACGTAATTTAATTATTACTGTCAAGTCTTAATTATTTTACGTAATCTGATTTGATATTCATGAGTTTTATAATTTTTGTGATTTTGTGTGTGATTATGAAATTTTTATATTACTCTGTTTATTTTAGTGTTATCCGTGGGCCATCTGTGGGCCCAGGAAGGTTATATGTGAGCCCCGCATGGGTCCAAAAAAGTAAAAAATTTTCTATAATCAGAAAAATTCGTACTGTTGAGATGGAGACGGGAGATCTTACTAAACCTAAATCCGGAAATAGTTTTTAAAATTTTCTTTTACTGTGTTTTATACTGTATTTAATTATCGAGTGATAAAAATACAATAAAAATATTATTCGAAGAGCAATAGCAGATACAAAAATAAATATTGGATATCTACCATTGATGTAATCAACGGTGGAGACTTGATCTTGATTTAATCAACGGTTGAGATTTAGTCTTACAAAGTGGCTAGGACCATTAATAGCCCTTGGATGTAAAGTTTGAAAGAGCAATCTTGACCCTTAATTTTGGAGATACATCTAATGGCTAGGATTTCAAGGAGAAAAGATCCAATGGCCTACATTAAGTCTTCTATCTAAGCCTAAACCTAGAAGCTACATTAAATCCTAGCCATTGATCTAATCAATGGTTAAGATGGCCTAAAATGGTGGCTAGGAGATTTGTTGCATTTTGAAGAGTGCATGGAGGAGGGGGGATGGTTTGGTGCTGCATTTAGGAGCTAAAGCACAAGTTGAAGACCATAATTGATCACTTTAGTCATTATTGATTACCTTGGTCTTCATTGAACATTTTCAAGAAACAAAGTTATCAAAATTTCTCTCCATTTCTCTCCTTCTCTAAGCTCATGGCCAAGCACTCCAAAATAGCCTTCCATCACTCTTTAATTTCAAATAACCATATTTCTTGAATCCTTACCTATTTCTAAGATACTTTGTAATTTACACCAAGTCCTAAATCTTTTATCTTCAAGGAGTTTTTCCAAGAGCAAGTTCTAGGGTTCTTAAGGTGAAGTTATGGAAAACTTCATTTCTTCTCTTCTTTTTCATGTTCTAAACCATGTTTGATCCATGGTTCCTCTTATTCAAGCTTGATATACTAATTTCTTTGTGTTTGTTTTATGTTCAAGAGACTTTTGTTGGTGGAGATCTTGTTCAAAATACAAAGCAAGAAGCTTTTTGTGGTTCTTCAAGAGGTAAGAGGGAGATCCATCTCACCAACCAAGTATGGTGGTGAGAGATGGTTTTATATTTGATGGATGGTGAATCCATGTGAGGATTCATATCCATGGTCATGTAATAATTTGTATGTGTTTATGTGCTTTGATTATTTGCCTATGTTTGATATGATTTGCATGATTTTGCATGATTTTATTGCTTATATGGTATGCTTATAATATGCATGATGAAAACATGTTGAATATATTATGGTAGATGCATGTTGGAATAAGCAATTTTGGCTCCAAAGGCAAGGGGAGGCTACGGTTTTTAGCTTCCAAAATTAGGGTTTATGTTGAAAATTTTTCAAGAACAAGGGAATTAATTTTTGGTCCCCAAACTAAGGTGAATTTCGGCCAAGACACCTCAAATTAGGTGTTCACAAATTTATATTTTCATGAATGATAAAATTGAATGTTTAGAGAAGTAACGAAAATAAACAAAGGGTTTGATTTTCAAAAAATAATGTACACGGTTTTGGAGAAGTATTTTTATTAATTTATTTTGTGCAAAAACAAGAATGGAACTTAGTTGATTTAGAAGGAAAAATACAAGAATGATTTCAATGGTCATATCCACGATTTTGAAGGCTTGTAATGCCTTGATTTTTATGAACAAAGTGATTTTCAAAGTGAAAATATAACTTGATTTAATACAAGAAATTTGGAAAGGGAATCAGAGTATTTTAACACTTGAAGAACGGAATTTTCATTTGTGAATAGAAAAGAGAGGTTGAAAGTGTTTGAACCTCAATTTATTTTAAAGAGGTTTGATTTTTTAAATTGATTTGGGATTATAAAGAATACATTGGTAACTTGGGATTTTCTAACGTGTAACTCATTCTTTGGGTTTTGGAGAGCGTTAGCAAATTTTAAAGTTAAAAACATTGATTTAATTCAATGAAATGATGATTTTATGGAATAAATTACGAAAAGGATTTTCTTGAGTAAGAAAATGTGGAAAATAATGTGAGGAGTCATATTATTTTAAGAAAAGTGGAAATGGAATTTTTGAAGGTTGAGAAATATTTTACGAAGTTGAAAAATGGTGAAAAATGATTTATGTAACTTAAAAACGTGATTTTTAAGCTACGCGATTGGAAAAAAAAATGTTGAAATATTTCTACGCCATTTGGTAAGCGTTTAAATATTTTTACGTGATTGAAATATTGTTGAAAAATCACTACGTGATTTAAAAATGGTGGAATATTTTTACGTAATTGATGAAAACGTTGAAAAATCAATATGTGATTTGAAAACATAACTGAAATGTTGCAGAATTGTGAAAATGCGATAATATGATTTTTGCAATTAAATATACAGTCGGATTTACTGTTGAACCAGTGGATGGACACTGTATGAGAAAATGATAAATTTTGCCTGTGATTGGCATTGGTGCATTTTATATGCATGAACTGGTGCATGAACATTGTATGTGAAATTTGTCTATGTTTGGCATTGGTGCATTAAACATGCATTGGAAAGGTCCGATGGACTGTATGAGGCTATTTGCCTAGGAGAGACGTACACTCTTGAGTGGGTGCAATATGCGTAGTATAAGTCACTTGTTGACCTTGGGGGCATCAGGGTGCGGGTTACTTACATAGGTGGTTGGTAGCTCTTATTCCCGTAAGTTAGACCGATGCAACGCACCAATAATCCTGACCGAGACGCTATTCTTAATCGAGATCTCATAAAGACTGTCATGTATATGCTAGATGTGCAAATGCAATTGAGAATTGTTGTACTTGGTCTGAGGCATTTGGTACAGACAGATCTTTCGGATCAACTTCTCCAAACTGAGTATTAGCTCCATGGAGTAGGACATCGAGTCTATGTGTGCATGCATGAAACTGAGCATTTATATCTGTATGATCTATTAATTGAGGAATATTGGTTATGACAATTGTTTTGTTGAGGAATAATTGGATGATGATGATGATAATCATGTGATGACATTATTGTAATTACTGTTACTTTACACACTATGATGATGGCATAATTGTAATTATGGTATGATATATCTGTATGGTATGTTGTATGCATTATCTCTATGCTACCATATTGGTATTGGCGTAAGTGATCTCACCTCTTTGTATGTTTATTTGGTACTATATTTATATTTATAAAGACACTGAACAAGGGACTGTACAAGAGGGTGAAGAAGAGCAGGCTCCAGAGGAAGCTAAGTTTTGATCAGATGGCATCTCGGTCAAGTTTCTTTGGTTACGTAAGATTGCAGTTCCACGGTGGAGCTGGAGCGTGGAGGACTAGTCCTAGTGAGAGGGGACTAATTTATGAGGGACACCTGATAGTAAACTTTAGCAGGATATTTCATGGGGATCTATTTTTCTCTGTAACTATTTTTGTGCATATAGAATTTTCGCTGTCTATTAGGCGGCATTGGGATACTAGAAATTATGTCCCAGTGGAAATTAGTATTATGTTGTCCGCTCGGACACCAGTCCGTAGGGCTTCACGTCAACTCGGATTCCTACCTGCTGAGGAATCTGAGGAGGACCCATATGAGGGTTCTACTGCTTAGTTAGACTTGGGCGAGTCTAAACTCTGTTACAAACTATGTTCGTATATATTTAAGTCTGTTATCTAGTTTTAGAGAAATGGTCTATATATAAATAATCCTGACCTTACGTTTGTAATGTATGATGATGTAAATTACGTGTGATGATGTATAATATTTTATTTTTCGCTAAATTTATTTTATAGTTATCAAAGAAGAAAGAAAAAAATTTACAACTCATATTTTATTACAACTTGGGGGTAATTTAGTAATTAAGTAACATAAATGTGGCATTCTACGGTAGGTGTTACATTAGTTGGTATCAGAGCCCAAGTTAGAGTTTTTTGGGTTTGTGGTTAGGTATGTCTTGTTTGTGTTGTGTGATTCTCTGTTATTGTTTTCTAAAAAGAAACAATATTGTTTGAAGATTAACCTTGCTTTCTTTGTGCTGTCCAATTTAAGTAGAGAAAAGTAATGGCTCGATGAGGACGAGGAGGTGTTAATACTGGTATTGGAATAGGAAATATTGGTAATGACAACCAGAACATGGCTACAACTGTAGCAGCGATGCAACGGATGGCTGATGTCGTTGCACAACAAAATCAAAGAGCAACTGAGGATGCTCATAGTTTATCTGAATTTCGTAAGAATAATCCACCAAAGTTTCGGGGAGAATTTGACCCAGAGAAAGCTGAATTGTGGATCCAAGAGTTAGAGAAAATATTTGAAGGTATGGGATGTATTGATGAACGTAAGATGACTTTTATAACTTTTATGTTAGTCGGAGATGGTGAAAACTGGTGGGCAGGAGCCCGAAGATTGTTAGAAGCTAAAGGAAGAGTTGTGACATGACAGCTCTTTAGGCAGAAGTTTTTGGCAAAGTATTCTCCAACAAGTGCGCGTCATGCTAAGGAGATAGAATTTCTTAGTCTGAGGCAATGAGTAATGTCTGTTAGTAAGTATGTGGCAAAGTTTGAGAGCTTATCTAAGTTTTTGAGATATTTTCATATGCATCCAGATGAGGACTGGAAGTGTAGGAAATTTGTGGAACGATTGAAGCTTGACATTAAGCGAGCTGTAGCAACCCTGGAAATTGAGCAGTTTCCAGAATTGTTGGACAAGTGCCGTAAGGTTGAGGAGATTGATCAACAGCGAGCGACAAGAAATAAGAACTTTGGACCTACAAGATTCCAGAGAGGAAAGAGTAGTGGAAGAAACTGTTTTCAACAGAAACCATATACTAAACTGGCAGGAAATCAAAACCGGCAGCAATTTGTTGGAGGAAGTTTTGGGGGGAATAAGGCAAGTCAAACTGGAACTCCTAAGTATACCTGTTACAAGTGTGGGAAGAACCATCTGACCAAGGATTGTCAGCATAAAGGAATTGTTTGTTTTAGATGTGGGAAACCTGGACATTTATCCAGGGATTGTGATCAGATAAAGAGAGAACCTTCTGTGGGAAATGTTCGTACTGCAAGGCCACAGGCGAGTGGTCAAGTGTATACTATGAGCGAAGAGGAAGCCGCGAAATCTGAGGCCTTAATCATGGAGGAGTGTGCTATTAAAGGTAATCCCTTAACCGTACTCTATGATTCGGGAGCAACACATTCTTTTATTGCATGTGATTGTGTTGAGCGTTTGGGATTGACTGTGACTACATTGCCATATGATTTGAGTATTGCTACTCCTACTGATAAGCCTATGATTACTACAAAAGTATGTTTGAATTGCCCTGTATGTGTTAGGGATAGAATCTTTCATATGGATTTGATATGTTTGCCTCTTTCCAAGATTAATGTAATCTTAGGAATGGATTGGTTATCTTCTAACCATATCCTAATTGATTGTTCGAATAAGACATTAGTATTTCCTGAGGCTAAAGATCCTAGATTCCTAACGGCAACTCAAGTAGAAGCTTGTTTGAAGGAAGGAGATCATGGGTATCTATTGTTGTCTTCTTTGGAGGTTCAATGTGAAGATGTCTTGCAGGATATTTTTGTGGTCAATGAATTTCCTGAGGTATTTCCTGAAGATATACCTGGACTACCGCTAGAAATAGAAATTGAGTTTACTATTGATCTAGTACCTAGAGCTGGACCTATATCTATTGCGCCTTATCGGATGTCGCCGGTAGAATTGGAAGAGCTTAAGAAATAACTGGAGGATTTGTTGGAGAAGCAATTCATGAGACCTAGTGTGTCACCATGGGGAGCTCCAATGTTATTGGTTAAGAAGAAGGACGAGACTTCACGTCTATGTGTAGACTACCGACAATTAAACAAGATTATGATTAAGAATAAATATCCACTTCCAAGGACAAATGATCTGATAGATCAATTGCGAGGAGGCGCAACATTTTCTAAGATTGATTTACGATCTGGTTATCATCAGATTCGTGTGAAAGTGGATGATATTCCCAAAACTGCGTTTCGGACTCGTTATGGGCATTATGAATATCTAGTGATGCCGTTTGGTGTGACGAATGCACCTGCCATATTCATGGACTTTATGAACAGAATTTTTTGTTCATACTTCGACAAGTTTGTTGTTGTCTTTATAGATGACATTTTGATTTATTCTCGAAGTCAGGAGGAACATATTGAACATCTCAGAGTGGTTCTCCAGATTTTAAAGGAGAATAAGTTGTATGCCAAGTTGTCCAAATGTGAATTTTGGCTAAGCAAAGTTCAATTTTTGGGACACGTGATATCGGAGGAAGGAATTGAAGTTGATGCTTCAAAGGTGGAGACAATTTTGGAATAGGAAAGACCAAACGACTGTAACAGAAATTCGTAGTTTTATTGGATTAGCTGGTTACTATAGATAGTTCATTGAGGGGTTTTCAAAAATAGCAGGACCTCTTACCCAACTTACACAGAAGAATCAACCGTTTGTATGGACTGATGCATGTGAAGAAAGTTTTCAAGAGTTGAAAAGACGATTGACTACTTCACCAGTATTAATTCTACCTGATCCGAACAAACCTTTCGATGTATATTGTGATGCTTCGTACCAAGGATTAGGTTGTGTACTTATGCAGAATCGTAAGGTGGTGGCTTATGCTTCAAGGCAGTTGAAAAATCATGAGAGGAACTATCCGACTCATGATTTGGAATTGGCAACGATGGTGTTTGCGTTGAAAGTGTGGAGACATTTTCTCTACGGAGCAACGTTCACTGTTTTTAGTGATCATAAAAGTTTAAAGTACTTGTTTGACCAGAAAGAGTTGAACATGAGACAAAGGCGTTGGTTAGAGTTTCTGAAGGATTATGACTTTCAGTTACAATATCATCCCGGAAAGGCGAATGTCATAGTGGATGCGTTGAGCAGGAAAATGCTTAGTGCTTCTGTTATGATGATCAAGGAGAAGGAACTGATAAAAGAATTTCGAGATATGCCTTTGTCTGTGAAACTTACGCCAGGAAGGATGCGTTTAAACATGATCACCATTTCAAATGATTTGATGGCTAGAATACGAGATGGATAAAATAGTGACCAGTATTTGCAAGAAGCAAAGAGCCAAGGTGCAGAGGTGGAATTTAGCGAAGGTGCTAATGGAATTTTGAAGTTTCAAGATAGAGTTTGTGTGCCTAATGATCCAGAAATTAGGAGATTGATTTTAGATGAAGCTCACAGGAGTAAGTTGAGTATGCATCTAGGAGCCACAAAGATGTACCAGGATTTAAAACAATTATATTAGTGGCAAGGAATGAAGAAAGATGTTGCTGAGTATGTATCATCCTGTTTAGTCTGTCAAAAGGCTAAGGTGGAACATCAAAGACCTTCGGGAATGTTGCAACCTTTGCCTATTCCTGAATGGAAATGGGATGACATAGCAATGGATTTTGTGACAGGACTACCAAAAACTCGGAAAGGTTATGATTCTATTTGGGTAATTGTTGATCGACTTACAAAGTCGGTGCACTTTTTACCAATTAATATTAAGTACTCAATGAAAAAGTTGGCTCAAGTGTACATCAGCGAAATTGTTAGACTTCATGGTGTACCATCCAGTATTATTTCGGATCGAGATCCGATATTTACGTCGAGATTTTGGAATAGTTTGCAAGAAGCGATGGGAACAAAGCTACGTTTGAGTTCTACTTACCATCCACAAACTGATGGTCAGTCAGAAAGAACGATTCAATCATTAGAAGACTTGTTGAGAGCATGTGTTTTAGAACAAAGTGGAGCTTGGAATGAGTTCTTACCATTGATAGAGTTCACATACAACAACAGTTTTCATTCAACCCTAGGGATGGCACCCTATGAGGCATTGTATGGAAGATGATGCAGAACACCGTTGTGTTGGTATCAGGACGGTGAAAGTGTTATGTTAGGACCAGAGATTGTTCAACAGACAATTGAGAAAGTGAAGATGATATAAGATAAGATGGGAATGACTCAAACTCGGCAAAAGAGCTATGCTGATAAAAGGAGAAAATCGCTTGAGTTTGAAGAAGGTGACCATGTATTTCTACGAGTGACACCTATGACTGGAGTTGGACGAGTACTTAAGTCCAAGAAGCTCACTCCAAAGTTTATCAGGTCGTATCAGATTTTACGTCGAGTAGGTCCGGTAGCTTACCAGATTGCATTACCACCATTGTTATCAAATCTTCACAATGTATTTCACGTATCGTAATTACGGAAATATATTCCTGATCCTACCCATGTTATCGAGCCAGACACAGTACAGCTAAAGGAAAACTTAATCTATGAAACGTTTCCAGTTAAGATTGAGGATCGAAGAATAAAGCAACTTTGAGGTAAGGAAATTTCACTGGTTAAAATCATTTGGAACGATGTAAGTGGTGAAGCTACATGGGAACTAAAAGAAAAGATAAAAGAGCAGTATCCCTATTTATTCTGAGGTGTGAAATCAAGTCTATCAAGTTTCGAGGACGAAACTTCTTTTTAGAGGGGGAGTATTGTAACACCCCAAATCTTTCTAAATATAAGACAGTAATTTTGACAGTTAACAAAATTCTACTATTTTGTGATTTCTGTGTACTGTAAAATTATTTTGATTATTTTGTGACTGCTTTTGATCGTTTTGAGTGAATTACTCCGTGTCAGGAAAATAATAATTTTCGGGCCGGGGAAAATTTTACGTAATTTAATTATTACTGTCAAGTCTTAATTATTTTACGTAATCTGATTTGATATTCATGAGTTTTCTAATTTTTATGATTTTGTGTGTGATTATGAAATTTTTATATTACTTTGTTTATTTTAGCGTTATCCGTGGGCCGTCTGTGGGCCCAGGGAGGTTGTATGTGGGCCCCGCATGGGTCCAAAAAGGTAAAAAAAATTCTATAATCAGAAAAATTCGTACTGTTGAGACGGAGATGGGGGATCTTACTAAACCTAAATCTGGAAATAATTTTTAAAATTTTCTTTTACTGTGTTTTGCACTGTATTTAATTATCGGGTGATAAAAATATAGTAAAAATATTATTCGAAGAGCAATAGCAGATACAAAAATAAATATTGTACTGCGAAGTCAACATTAGTGGCTTGGATATCTACCATTGATGTAATCAACGGTGGAGACTTGATCTTGTTTTAATCAATGGTTGAGATTTAGTCTTACAAAGTGGCTAGGACCATTAATAGCCCTTGGATGTAAAGTTTGAAAGAACAATCTTGACCATTCATTTTGGAGATACATCTAATGGCTAGGATTTCAAGGAGAAAAGATCCAATGGCCTAAATTAAGTCTTCTATCTAAGCCTAAACCTAGAAGCTACATTAAATCCTAACCATTGATCTAATCAATGGTTAAGATGGCCTAAAATGGTGGCTAGGAGATTTGTTGCATTTTGAAGAGTGCATGGAGGAGAGGGGACGGTTTGGTGCTGCATTTAGGAGCTAAAGCACAAGTTGAAGACCATAATTGATCACTTTAGTCATTATTGATCACATTAGTCTTCATTGAACATTTTCAAGAAACAAAGTTATCAAAATTTCTCTCCATTTCTCTCCTTCTCTAAGCTCACGGCCAAGCACTCCAAAACAGCCTTCCATCACTCTTTAATTTCAAACAACCATATTTCTTGAATCCTTACCTATTTCTAAGACACTTTGTAGTTCACACCAAGTCCTAAATCTTTTATCTTCAAGGAGTTTTTCCAAGAGCAAGTTCTAGGGTTCTTAAGGTGAAGTTATGAAAAACTTCATTTCTTCTCTTCTTTTTCATGTTCTAAACCATGTTTGATCCATGGTTCCTCTTATTCAAGCTTGATATACTAATTTCTTTGTGTTTGTTTTATGTTCAAGAGACTTTTGTTGGTGGAGATCTTGTTCAAAATACAAAGCACAGAGCTTTTTGTGGGTTCTTCAAGAGGTAAGAGGGAGATCCATCTCACCAACCAAGTATGGTGGTGAGAGATGGTTTTATATTTGATGGATGGTGAATCCATGTGAGGATTCATATCCATGGTCATGTAATAATTTGTATGTGTTTATGTGCTTTGATTATTTGCCTATGTTTGATATGATTTGCATGATTTTGCATGGTTTTATTGCTTATATGGTATGCTTATAATATGCATGATGAAAACATGTTGAATATATTATGGTGGATGTATGTTGGAACAAGCAATTTTGGCTCCAAAGGCTAAGGGGAGGCTACGGTTTTTAGCTTCGAAAATTAGGGTTTATGTTGAAAATTTTTCAAGAACAAGGGAATTAATTTTTGGTCCCTAAACTAAGGTGAATTTCGGCCAAGACACCTCAAATTAGGTGTTCACAAATTTATATTTTCATGAATGATAAAATTGAATGTTTAGAGAAGCAAGGAAAATAAACAAAGGGTTTGATTTTCAAGAAACAATGTGCACAGTTTTAGAGAAGTATTTTTATTAATTTATTTTGTGTAAAAACAAGAATGGAACTTAGTTGATTTAGAAGGAAAAAAACAAAAATGATGTCAATGGTCATATCCACAATTTTGAAGGCTTGTAATGCCTTAATTTTTATGAACAAAGTGATTTTCATAGTGAAAATATAACTTGATTTAATACAAGAAATTTGGAAAGGGAATCAGAGTGTTTTAACACTTGAAAAACAAAATTTTCATTTGTGAATGGAAAAGAGAGGTTGAAAGTGTTTGAACCTCAATTTATTTTAAAGAGATTTGAATTTTAGTATTGATTTGGGATTATAAAGAATACGTTGGTAACTTGGGATTTTCTAACGTGTAACTCATTCTTTGGGTTTTGGAGAGCGTTAGCAAATTTTAAAGTTAAAAACATCAATTTAATTCAATGAAATGATGATTTTATGGAATAAATTACGAAAAAGATTTTCTTGAGTAAGAAAATGTGGAAAATAATGTGAGGAGTCATATTATTTTAAGAAAAGTGGAAATGAAATTTTTGAAGGTTGAGGAATATTTTACGAAGTTGAAAAATGGTGAAAAATGATTTACGTAACTTAAAAACGTGATTTTTAAGCTACGCGATTGGAAAAAAATGTTGAAATATTTCTACGCCATTTGGTAAGCGTTTAAATATTTTTACATGATTGAAATATTGTTGAAAAATCACTTTGTGATTTAAAAATGGTGGAATATTTTTACGTAATTGATGAAAACGTTGAAAAATTAATATGTGATTTGAAAACGTAACAGAAATGTTGCAGAATTGTGAAAATGCGACAAAAATGGTGCATGACTATAAAAATGCGATAATATGATTTTTGCTATTAAATATACAGTAGGATTTACTGTTGAACCAGTGGATGGACACTGTATGAGAAAATGATAAATTTTGCCTGTGATTGGCATTGGTGCATTTTATATGCATGAACTGGTGTATGAACACTGCATGTGAAATTTGCCTATGTTTGGCATTGGTGCATTGAACATGCATTGGAAAGGTCCAATGGACTGTATGAGGCTATTTCCCTAGGAGAGACGTACACCTCTTGAGTGGGTGCAATATGCGTAGTGTAAGTCACTTGTTGACCTTGGGGTGCGGGTTACTTACATGGGTGATTGGTAGCTCTTCTTCTCGTAAGTTAGACCGATGCAACTCACCAATGATCCTAACCGAGACGCTATTCTTAATCGAGATCTCGTAAAGACTGTCATGTATATGCTAGATGTGCAAATGCAAATGAGAATTGTTGTACTTGGTCTGAGGCATTTTGGTATAGACAGATCTTTCGGATCAACTTCTCCAAACTGAGTATTAGCTCCATGGAGTAGGACATCGAGTCTATGTGCGCATGCATGAAACTGAGCATTTATATCTGTATGATCTATTAATTGAGGAATATTGGCTATGACAATTGTTTTGTTGAGGAATAATTGGATGATGATGATGATAATCATGTGATGACATTATTGTAATTACTGTTACTTTACACACGATGATGACGATATAATTGTAATTATGGTATGATATATCTGTATGGTATGCTGTATGTATTATCTTTGTGCTACCATATTGGTATTGGCATAAGTGATCTTACCTCTTTGTATGTTTATTTGGTACTGTATTTATATTTATAAAGACACTGAACAAGGGACTGTACAAGAGGGTGAAGAAGAGCAGGCTCCAGAGGAAGCTAAGTTTTGATCGGATGGCATCCCGGTCAAGTTTCTTTGGTTACGTAAGATTGCAGTTCCACGGTGGAGTTGGAGTATGGAGGACTAGTCCCAATGAGAGGGGACTAATTTATAAGGGACACCTGATAGTAAACTTTAGCAGGATATTTCATGGGGATCCATTTTTCTTTGTAACTATTTTTGTGCATGTAGAATTTTCACTATCTATTAGGCGGCATTGGGATACTAAAAATTATGTCCCAGTGGAAATTAGTATTGTGTCATCTGCTCGGACACCAATCCGTAGGGCTTCACGTCAAATCGGATTCCTACCTACTGAGGAATCTGAGAAGGACCCATATGAGGGTTCTGCTGCTTAGTTAGACTTGGGCGAGTCTAAACTCTGTTACAAACTATGTTTGTATATTTAAGTGTGTTATCTAGTTTTAGAGAAATGGTCTGTATATAAATAATCCTGACCGTACGTTTGTAATGTATGATGATGTAAATTATGTGTGATGATGTATAATATTTTATTTTCTACTAAGTTTATTTTATAGTTATCAAAGAAGAAAAAAAAATTTACAACTCATATTTTATTACAACTTGGGGGTAATTTAGTAATTAAGTAACATAAATGTAGCACTCTACAGTGGGTGTTACACCTCGACGCCCCCAAGATCCATCATAGACCTCACTATTCAATTCTCATCCACTCCTAGGCAACAACAAGCCGTAATAGCCATCGGCTATATTCTGTTCAATGCATGATACCTCAATGCATACCTCAATTTCATCTTTAGACTGTTCCCAAATGAGATTAGAACAACTGCCCATACAATTGTATAGTATCATAAGATCAATGAATATTATATAATCGCTCATACAATTACATAATATAACCGATACATCCGAGTTCAATACGTCAGTTCTTACAGCAACGTTACTGTATTTTCAATCACGTATCATTTTTAACATATTTTCACAATCGCGTAATACTTTTATTACGTTTTCAAATCGTATAACCATTTTCTGACATTTTCTCATTCACGTAAAATATTTCAATGTTTTCCAAATCGCGAAACGATTTTTCAATGTTTTTTAAAATCGCATAGCTTAAAAATCATATTTTTAAGTCGCGTAAATCATTTTTCATCACTTTTCAACTACGTAAAATATTTCTCGATATTTCAAACATCATTTTGGACTTTCCAAAAATTAATACAATTTCTAACTTCATTTTCCACGTTTTCTCGCTTAAGAAATCCTTTCCGTAAATTTTTCACTATTTCCCACAAAATTGCTTTCTCATTATTTTAAATCAACTGTTCTAACTCAAAATTTCCTAACGCGCCTCAAAACCCAACGGGTGAGCTATATGTCAGTAAACTTCAAGTCACCAATTTATTTCTCTTTTATAAACTAAATCCACTAATTCAATTAATTCCAAAAAATAAGTTTTTCTTACTTTTATATCTCAAAATCTCTTAATTTAAATCCTTTGTTATTTAATCCGTTCAATATCATGTTAAAAAAATACTATTTGTTCTAATCTACTAGTTCTTAGCATATTGGTCGAAAATCACAAATAACTTCATCATAAAATCTTTGTTCATTTTCATGTCCACTTTCTTTGCAAATCCTTAAATCATTAACTTATTCCCTACTCATCTAAATCTCATGATTAGTAAAATAATTTGAAATGCTTTGTTCCATATCAAGCAAAAAGTCGTGAGCCTCAAGGTTCTTTGGAACCAAAACATTTTTCCTTTCCACATAATTCTCATCATATAACATATCACTTATGATATTTCTACCATCACATGTTCATGCTTACTATGAAAACGATAAAATCATATTAAGTAATTAATCACAAATTAATCAAAATCATAAAATCTCATATAATAATCAATCAATAAAATCATGCATACTTATCAAAACAATAAGCATATCAATTCACCAAACAATCATAAATATGGAAAACCTTAAACAAACAAGTGAATAAATCCTTATGGATTTTTCACCACACACACATCCATTCCTCACCACCAACACATGGTTGCTGAGATTAATCTCCCTCTTACCTTGGATAATCCACCATAGCTCCTTGTATGTCCTTCTTGAATCCACTTTTCTCCACCAAGAGCTTCTTAAAAATCAAAGTAAACACACATAATCAACATTTAAGGCTTGAATAAGAAAACCATGGATCAAAACATGGTTTAGAAGAAGAAAATAAAATCAATGGTGAAAATCCCTTGAACTTCACCTTAGAACCTTAGAACTTAGGCTTAGAGAGAACTCCTTGGAGATGAATGATTTTGATCAAGGCTTCAACTACAAAGTATCTTAGAATAATGTAAGGATAGTAGATGTAAGGTTATTTGAAATTATAGAAGAGTGGAGGGTGGTGCAAGGTGGTTTGGCCGTGAGCTTTGTGGGAGAGAAAGGTATGAGCTTTTGTGTTCTTTGCTTGATGAGAAGATGAAGATGAATGAATCTTGAGAAATTCCTAACATGAAAGTGTCTTGGATTAATAAGATGATTCAAGAAATGATATTGGTAGGAATTATAGAAGTTTGGAGAATGAAGAAGAGTGTTTGCCCGAATCTATGGAGGAAGAGAAAGTGAGAGAGTTTTTGTTGCTTGTTCTTGGTTCTTTGGAGAAAAAGATGTTAAGAGAGTAAGTGAGATGAATGAATGAATATTGTCCCCTATGTTGAGTATTTGGCCATGAAAGACCAAGAGAGAGAAAGGTAAGATATTTTGGTTTTGCTTGGATGAATGTTGAGTAAGGAAATGACCAAGTGCATAATGAAGTGAACTTGGCTCCATTTTGAGTGCATGGTCGTGTGGTGCTCACCAAGGAGGTGGCCACTTTGCTTGACCATTTTAGACCACACATTGAAGCTCTTGAATCCCATTAGCTAGCCATAAATCTTTTCATAACCATCAAGGTAGACTAGTTTCCTATTAGTTGGGTGGTTACTAATTTGTTTCCTATTGGTTGTCACTTTTGTTGACTATTTTCTATTGGTTCTTGGAAAGTCCAAGCCACCAAGTTGGACTCATCATCGCCATTGGTTTGATCAAGGGTGGATATCCAAAGGCTTCACCTCTAAGTTTGCACTAGATAATTTTAGAGTCTCCTAGAACCTTCCTTTAGCCTTGAGTTGCATGCTGAGTCACATAGCGAGTCATCAGAGAGAAACTTCTAGAACAGATGAGTCAGCAAGATGAGTCGTAGCGCTGAGTCACTAGTTGAGTCACGAAGAGAACCTTCTGGAATGTGTGACTCACTGCGGCGAGTCACAGGGTGAGTCAGCATTCTACATCCTTCTAAAATGTGGCAAGTCAGCATTCTAGAACATGGCGAGTCATCGTTTCTACAAGCTTCCAAAACATACTGAGTCATAAGTGCTAAGGTGTCATGCCAAGTGTCAAGCTTCTATTGGTCCTTCGCAATGAGTCACAGCTGCAATCGTTGACTAGTTCCTCATTGGTCCATATGTAAAGCAAGTACTCAAGTACTTGATGACTAGGCGTTTTATAGAATCTTCTAGAATAATCTAGAACATGTGAGTCACTAGGCTAGTCATGTAACGCCCCTTTTTTCTTACCTCACGAAGAAGGAACGTCACACCATAATAATTTGAAACATAAAATGGAATAAATTGTGAAAAATAATAATTATTTTAAACCTCATAGACCTGTTTCATTTTATAGATGTATAAGTTCCTTTCTAAATGACATTACATTTTTTTGTTTAAATTATATTATTAACAAGTAGCGTCAAAAGAATAAATTTAGAGATTCTCTTCGTAGCGAGATAATAGTTCGAACGGTCATAATAAAACCAACGTAAAATAAACCATACATCCATAAATAACATATTTATTTATTTATTTATTTATTTATTTATGCATCAGTCTGTTTAGCTACATCACAAAATATACAAAAAAAAATATATAAGGCTTTACCCACCCCAGATGATTACAAATATACACCCATCAAATACAACAAAATGTCAGGCTTCCCAAAAAGATAAATGGTTAGCCATCAGTAGCCACCGACAGTATCAGCCCCTAAGACTGATGAGAAGGGACAGTAGCCGGGTCCTCCTCAGGGTCATCTTCATCCGATGAAATTGCCATCAGAGCGATCGAATTTCTGGCAGAAGCCCGAGCAGTGGAGAGGAAAGAGTCCTCTTATGGGGTATAGTAAAGGTCATCCCATAGATCTCTAATAGGCAGGTAAAATTCCAAGTGAACAAAGGTGGTAAAGTCAAAAACAGGAGGGTCATAGCGGCCCCACGCCAAAGACATAGTCAACTCCCCGTGATAGATGCAATGGTCCGTACTCAAGTTAATGTGCCAGTAATCGAGTCCTCTATGAAAGGCCATCCTAGCATACCCCAAAAATCAGTGTGGACGTGAAGACATCTTCAGTAAACTCTAGTCGTAGTATGGCCAAAAACCTAGAAACTCAAGCATTTCCTTTTCTTCCTCACGAACGTCTTCTCAGAAGTACATAAATAAATAGGAATATCAAAATACAGAAAGAGGTGAGACACTCATCTTTCATTACCAAAATGGTAGCATGAAAACAGAACGGCATTGTATGCCCACATAACAACACAGTCCATGTGTTTAATCACAGTAATAATAAAATTGACAGTAAAAGTAGAATGATAGTAAATAATAGTAAGAATTACAATAACAGGTAGATAGCAGCAATATCCCCAACAGTCAACAGTCTATAGATCAGATAATTATTGCAGTAGTAAGAACATATATTTTCACAGTTATAAATACTCATGCTCAATGGAATTGTGTTACTGACAACGGATAATGCACAATGCATTATGGTACCAAAAATCATACTCCATGGAGCTAGACATAAATATTTTCATAGAGAATGATCAAGGAGTTATGCCAGTATCTCGATAGCCTAAAAATAATGTGTTTCATCTCATAAAAATATTTGCGTAATACGGCTTATACATGGCACCTCAACAATTGATCGCGATATAGGACAGTGTCTTAGTCCAGATCATTGGTGTGTTTGCATTAATCTATCCCACAGCCCCAGTGGAGCTATCACTGTCTATTGTGAGACACCTGCACCCCGACGCTCCTAGGGTCAACCACTATGACCCTACGCTTGGTCTACTCGCACCCGCACATAGGTGTTATTCAATCTCCTAGGCATACATTGCCTTTCCAATAATGTCCAACGGACAACACACATGCATGATGACGCAATGTGCATCATGTATGTTTATCAATGATACACTTATCATAAGGCATACCACAATGGCATATGATCATTTCTCAATATCAACATGTCACAATTTTATCAAGTACTTAGTCCCACATAGGAACTCACAATAACATAGAACCAATCCTCAACATCAACATATATAAACTTATGGTTCATCAATTATCACAATTTCATGTTATGGAATCTAACATTTCCAATGTCTTAAATCTTGATCAATTATGAGAATTTTAGGTTAAAGAACCCTTAACAACCGTGGCTCTCCTAAGAGTTATTACTCAATTTAATTCTTCCATCTCATTATGGATTATGTATACCTCTAAGTCCTTAATTTCCAAAAATGCACCAAGGCATCCTTTGAACCCAAAATTTTCTCTAAAAACCGTGGCCTCCCTAGGTCTTCAAAGTTCCAATTTCTTTCCATTTTATGCATTAATCACTTGATACCTAATCACTCAAATCTTATTTCACACAAAATCAATCCAATCCCTTTAAGTTCAAAGCCAAAACCATGACCTCACTTTAGTGTAGGAAACCCTCAAATTTTCTATTTATTAAACCTAACATTATTAAATATTCCAACACCCCTAATGCATTCAAAATCACCATTCAATCTTCAACCTCAATCAAGAATACATAAACATGCAAAATCATCAAACAAAGTAGGCATTCAAATATGGATTTCTCCATCAACAATCACACAAAGGTCTCCTCACCACCAATAATGATTGAAGTGAGTAAATCTCCCTCTTACCTAAAGGAAGAACACGAAAATGGCCTCCTAGTTGCTTCGTGGTGGTTTCAGTTTTGGGGTCCAAAAACCCTAGAAATTTCCAACACAAAGAATCAACACCAAGCTTAGAAAAAGATGGATCTTTGGTCTCCAATGAAACCATAGAACACGAAAATGAAGAAAAGGAAAAGAAAAAATGGAAACTTTACCTTAAAGTTTGAAGCTTGGTCTTGGAAGACAATGGAGGAGATGATGGAGTTTGAAGAAAAGATGTAGAGGATGATGAGGGGAGTGTAGAAATGATGTTGGTGAGGTGAGAAAGTGTAAGAAAATGGTCACCAAAGGGCTGCCAAAACCATGAGTGAAGGAGAAAAAGAAGAGAGAAGTTGGAGAGAAATGAAGATGAACTTGAAAAGAGAGAAAGTGTTAGATGAAAATATGATAATTTGAGTGAAAATGGGTTAAGTGTGGGAGTGAATTTTGCTCCCCATAGGCAAGCAATGCCGCGGCAATAGGAGAGAGAGGGAGGGATGGAGAGGCTTCTCCAACAAGCCAAGGGCAACTTAGTCTTTTGGTGGTCAAAGCTTCTCAAAGAAGCTTTGATTAAAATACAATAGATTTGAATTAAAATGGATTTGATTAGACATAAAGTGGATTACATTAGGATAATGTGATAGGGTTTTTAATACATGTTATTATCCAATGGACAATTGTTACAGCTGACAAAAGTCAGTATTAATTGTCCAGCGAATAAAAATTACACAGTGATTTATTATTCTGTCAGATAAAATTTTTTGAAAAACGTGAAACCTCGTAAACCATGTCCAGTCTCGAATTTAGTAAGATCCCCGTCGACGTTTCCACAGATCAAGATTCTTGAGAAAAATATCTCATTTTCTCAGCTCCGCTCAGTTTATATGCAAAACGAAGAATAATATTAAAATATTTCATGTTCATAGAAAAATCTAGAAAAATTCCCAAAAATCACAAATATTAAAAAATGAATATTTATAATAAAATCATAGAATTTTGGGGTGTTACAAGTCACTAGGTGAGTCGTCAAATGATGAGTTATCGTCTAGAACATTCTAGAGTGAGTGACTAGACTTGCGTCTAGAATCATCCACTAGATATTTTTTTGGAAGATATTATTCAATGAATAATAAAACATACCTCGATTCGATTTTGTCAGATAAAATCGTATAAAACAAAACTTTCAAAATTGTTTTTGGTTTTAAGTTTAATAAGATCCCCCGTCTCTGAATCAACAGTACAAAATTTTTCGGCTCTGAAAAATTTTTTATTTTTTCAAAGCCAAATTGACCCAGTGCCCACACATAGCCCAAAATATCAAAAAATATATTAAATATTCAAAATATTCCAAAATATTAAAAATATAATAAAATATTCAAAATATCTCAAAAATACTAAAATATTCAAAATATCTCGAAATATCTAAAATATAATAAAATATTCAAATATCTTAAGATATCTAAAATATATTAAAATATTCAAAATATCTAAAATATCACAAAAATTCACAAAAATCATAATAATTATGAAATTCATAAAAATCAAATCAGATTAGTAAAAATAATTAAGAATCAACAAAAATAATTTAAATACGAATTTTCAGGGTGTTACAGGTGGCATAACCAAAACTCAGTCATTTCCTTTCCTAAAGCAGACACTTCATTCAATTACAAAATAATTCATTTATATAATAACAAATCAATTCAAACGTCACAACTTAAATGGCATGTACCGTAAACGTTTATCATCATACTATAAACAACACTTAATTCACTTTAAATACTACTATCAACCTTTTATAATAAGCTTTTAACCTTAACCTTCACATTGAATCAAAACAAGACGATTGCCCATACAATCATCAATTTTTATGCAATGCATGATAATGTATGATTATGTCTAATGAGGATCCTAAAGTATGCTCATGTAATGATTCTTTGAAAGGATTTTGTTTTAGAAAACTCATGTTATTTGAATATTTCCAGGAAGCCCTTTTGTTCCTTGAAGCCCTTTTGTTCCTTGTATTATTTTCTGGGTAGGCAGGACGCTATTTTGTTCCTTGCACTACCAAACATTCATAACTTTGGCATCTGGAGCCCTTTTGTCCAAGCATAAACTTACAATACATGAAAACATCAAATAACAAGTTTGAAAACAAAACATGCAAGAGTATCAAAAACCTTTCCTTTATTCATTTTTTACATAATCATACTTTTCCATATACAATGGAGAAGCAATATCATAATCATTAAACTTTTCTTAATACATTATCATACATACTAGTAGAGAGGGACTCATTCAACCTCATCTACCTTCATCATTCCTTTATATTGCTTCCCAATATAATGCATACATTTCATTTCAAGCTCAATAAAGGAGCATTTAATTCAAGTTTAACCCATAAAGGAGCAAACACATTTCTACTACACTTTCATAATTCAACTTTAACTATTAAAGAAGCTACTAAGGTTTCTAGGATTCAAACTTTCTCAAAACCCCCTTAATTTTTGCCTAAAAAGGTTATTTTTCATGAGTGCACCAAATGCACATACTAACTTCAATAATTCTGAGATTTTACAGTCATATAGCCTTCCCTCATATCTTTCAAATGCCACAAACCTCACTTCATTTGGATAAATGTAGCCAAAGTTATGCAACATTATGTAGAAGCTAAAATAGGGCATTTTCTATTTTACCTGAAAATGACCTGACTTTGAAATGAAACAGAGAACAAATTAAGAACTCAAAAATTCTGAAATTTAACAGTCAAATAGCCTTATGTGTTAGCTTTCAAGCACTGGTTTCATGTAAATACGACATCGGAGCAAGAAATTATGCAATCTGGCTTAACAGGTGCCAGATTGGCTTTTCTGTAGAATTTGGCTTGGTTTCAAATCAAAACTGGGACTAATTGGGTTGCTCAATAATTTTGATATTTTTACTACATAAAGTCTTATGTCTTAGCTTTCAAATGGCTCTAGAATAAAGTAGCTTCGATGTCTGTAACTCAAGTTATGCAACAAATATCACAGACTACTCAATGTTGTCCTATTTCGGCATAATTTGGGTTCTACATAGTTTTGGTCTCTAACCAAGTTCTAATACTCAACTTATGAATTCTAAGTGTTCCTAAACTCTAATCATGGTCTCTAATCATGTTAGGATCATTAAACACTAAATTTAACTCATATAGATTTAAACTCAATCAAGCATAGAAACATCCTTTTTCTTACTTTGTGCATCAAATGTCCAAATGAAGAGTCTTTGTAACACTCCAAATTTCCTAACTATTTGACAGTAATTTTTACAGTTAACAAAATTATACTGTTTGGTGATTTTTTATGTACTGTAAAATTATTTTGAGTATTCCATTAATACATTTGATCGTTTTGTGTGATTCACTCCGTGTCAGGAAAATAATAATTTTCAGGCTAGGGAAAATCTTACGTAGTTTAATTATTACTATTAAGTCTTAATTATTTTACGTAATCTGATTTGATTTTTGTAAGTTTTATAATTTTTATGATTTTGTGGATGATTATGAAATTTTTATATTTCTCTGATTATTTTAATATTATCCATGGGCTGTCTGTGGGCCCAGGGGGGCTGTACGTGGGCCCAAGTGGCTCCCAAAAAATGAAAATTTTTCTGCAGCCAGAAAACTTTGTACTGTTAAGACGGAGACGAGAGATCTTACTAAACTCAAAACTGGAAATAGTTTTTAAAATTTTCTTTTACTGTGTTTTGTACTGTATTTAATTATCGGATAATAAAAATACAATAAAAATATTGTTCATAGGGTAATAGCAGATAAAAATAAATCTTATACTACTTAGTCAACATTGGTGGTTTGGATATCCACCATTGATGTGATCAAGGGTGGAGATTTGGTCTTACAAAGTGGCTAGGACCATTGGATGGAAAGTATGACGGAGTGATCTTGACCCTTCATTTTGGAGATACATCTAATGGCTAGGATTTTAAGGAGGAAAGATCTAATGGCCTAGATTGAGTCTTACATCTAAAGGCTATACCTAGAATCTACATTAATCCTAACCATTGATCTAATCAATGGCTAAGAATGCTCAAAATGGTGGCTAGTGAGATTGGTCACTCTTTGAGTGTACAAGGAGGGGGGACGATTTTGGTGAGGCTTTAAGGCCATAGGAAGTTTCAAGACAATTGCATTATTCATCTTTGTCTCCTCCAAAAAGCTAAAGCTTCATAAAAAATTTTCTCTCCTTTCCCTTCAAGCTAGTTTTGGCCAAAGCATCCAAATCCACCTTCCATCACTCAAAAATTTTAAACAACTTTACTTCTTGAATCTATACCTCAATCTAAGATACTTTGTAGTTTAGGTTAAGTTCTAAATCCATCATCTTCAAGGACTTTCTTCAAGAGCAAAGTTATAGGGTTTTTAAGGTGAAGTGCAAGGAAACTTCACTACTTGTCTTATTTTCATGTTCTAAGCCATGTTTGATCCATGGTTTACCTTGTTCAAGCTTAATATGCTAATAAATTTGTGTTTTGTTTTGTATTTGAGAAGCTTTTGGTGGTGAATCACTTGTTCAAGGAGCAAACCAAGGAGCTTTTGAGGTTCTTCAAGAGGTAAGAGGGAGATCCATCTCACCAACCAAGTATGGTGGTGAGAGATGATTTTGTATTTGATGGATGGTGAATCCATGTGAGGATTCATATCAATGGTTATGTAATTATTTGTCGGTGTTTATGTGTTTTGATTATTTGCTTATGCTTGATATGATTTGCATGATTTATTGCTTTTGTTTATGGCATGCTTATGATATATATGATAAATGTGTATATGTATGCCATGATTTGATGATGGAAAGGAAAATAATTTTTGGTTCCAAAGACCAAGAGGAATTTCGGCCAAGACACCTCAAAATAAGTGTTCATAAATTAATATTTTCATGAATGGTAAAATTGGATGTTTAGAAAAGCAAGAAAAATGAACAAATGTTTTAATTTCAAAGACCAAGTGTTCACGGTTTTTGATGGAATTTTTAATGGTTTTGTTTGTGTAAAAACTTGAATGGAACTTAGTTGATTTAGAAGGAAAAATATATGATGGCTTCAATGGCCAAGTACCACACGGTTTTGAAGGCTTGAAAATGAGAAGAATTTTGTATGAAATTATGATTTAAAAAGAGAAAGTAATGAATTTTAAAGAAAGTGAGAATAAGGATTTTGAAATGGAAACAAAGTGTTTTATCACTTGAAAAATAGAAATTTCGGTTATAAGAGAAAAAAGAGAGGTTGAAAGTGTTTAAACCTCAATTTATTTTAAAGAGAACTGAGTTTTAGAATTGATTCATGAATTATGAAAAATACGTTGGTAACTTGAAATTTTCTAATGTATAACTCATCCTTGGGTTTTGGAACGCGTTAGGAAATTTTAAGTTAGGAACATTGATTTAATTCAATGAAATGGTGAATTTGTGGAATATATTGCAAAAAGGATTTTCTTGAGTAAGAAAATGTGGAAAATAATGTGAGAAGTCATATTATTTTGAGAAAGGTTGAAATGGAATTTTGGAAGGTTGAAAAATATTTTATGTAGTGGAAAAATGATTTACGTAACTTAAAAACGTGATTTTTAAGCTACGCGATTTAAAAAATATTTAAATATTTCTACGCGATTTGGAAAAGCATTTAAATATTTTTACGCTATTGAAATATTGTTGAAAAATCATTACGTGATTGAAAAATGATGAAATATTTGTACGTGATTGAGAAAATGATGGAAAGTTGCTATGCCATTTGAAAATGTGACAAAAATGTTACGAAATTGTGAAAATGTAACAGAAATGTTGCAAATTGTGAAAAATGTGACAAAAGTGTTGCGAAATTGTGAAAATGTAACAGAAATGTTGCAAATTGTGAAAAATGTGACAAAAGTGTTGCGTGACTATGAAAACGCGATAATATGATTTCGCGATTGAATATACAGTATGATTACTATTAAACTAGTGTATGGACACTGTATGAGAAAATGATGAATTTTGCCTATGATTGGCATTTAGTGCATTTTACACGCATTGGAAAGGTCTGATGGACTGGATAAAACTAATTACCTAGGAGAGACGTACACCTCTTAAGTGGGTGCGATATACGTAGTGTAAGTCACTCGTTGACTTTGGGGGCATCGGGGTGCTGGTTGCCTATAGTGGGCAGTTGGTAGCTCTTCTGTACCGTGGGTTAGACCGATGCAACACACCGATGATCCTGATCGAGACACTATTCTTAATCAAGATCTAGTAAAGACTGTCGTGTATATACTAGATGTGTAAACACATATGAGAATTGTGGCATGTGGTCTGAGGCATGTTGGTACAAACATATCTTTCGGATCAATTTCTCTGACTTGAGTATTAGCTCCATGGAGTAGGAAATTGAGTCTATGTGCACATGCATAATTATTGAGTATTGGTTATGATAATTGAATTGTTGAATACTTGGATAATGTTGAGGGCATTATTGCAGATATTAAATATTTATATCTGTGTGATATAATAATTAAGGAATATTGGATGATGATGATGATAAATAATGTTGATGGCATTATTATAATTATCGTGTGATTTGAATAATGTTAATGGCATGATGGTAATTATCATTTATTATTTTTGTTGTGATAAATAATAATTGAGGGCATGATTGTAATTATTGTATCTGTTATGATAAATAATGTTGAGGGCATTATTGTAATTATGGTGTAATGTATCTGTATAGTATGTTGTTTGTGTTATCTCTGTGCTACTATATTGGTATTAGTATAGGTGATCTTACCTCTTTGTATGCCTATTTTGTACTGTATTTATATTTATAAAAACGTTGAGCAAGGAATTGAACAAGAGGGTGAAGAAGAGCATATTCCTCCTGAGGAAGCAGAGTTTTGAGAAGATGGTGATGCCCAGTTTCCTAAGATATATGACGTTGCAGTTTCGAGGAGGTCTGGAAGCCTGTCATGTCCTTCTAGATAGAGGGTGTATTTTCTATATAGGAGACTTAAATATTACTCTGAGTAGGCTTTATCAAGGGAAATCTTATTTCAGTGTAAATATTTATGTACACTTAGAGTTTCTGTTATCCTTTAGGCAATACTGGGGAGCTTACTACCATACTCCTAGTGAGATTAGCATCATGTCGTCTGCTCGGACACCTGTCCGTAGGACTTCGAATCGAGTTGGATTTCTACCTGCTGAGGAATCTCAGGAGGACCCGTCTGAAGCTTCTGCTGTCTAGTTTATACTTAGGTAGTATGTGAGTTTTAAATTATGTTCAAATACTTTGAGGACTATGTCTGTATCTAAATAATCTTGACAGTACTTTTGTAATGTATAAATGATGTAAATTATTTGTGATGATGTTGTAATATTTTTATTTTTTGCTAAGTTTATTTTATCAACATTAAGAAATTTTACAACTCGTATTTTTATAACATCACAATTTATGAACTTGGGGGTAATTCGATAATAATAACATTTAAATGTGGCACCCTACGGTAGGTGTTACAATTTCAAGTTTCTAACTCAAACTCCTACCATAAACAAGTCATAAATAACCATTGCAAACAAATTCAAGCAAGAAAATAATTAAAATACCTCAAAATCACATTTTGACCTATTATACCTCAATTAAACATGATTTTCCATCACATCCAAACTAATGCTCCATATATGCTCATCTAATCATCTATGCAACACTTTGTTGCTCATACCCTTTTTCTACCAAGTCCATTCCATATCAGTTACAAACATGCAATTATTTCCTAGTATTGCATAATCAACATTTTCCTTCCATACAAGGTAAATACAATGCATAACTCAATACATAATTGTCTTCTCTCAATTCTTAGTCATAACTTTTGATCTTTATATATAAACTCATATGTAAATTACGCTTTTCATAAATTATCTCTTTTCATAAATTATCTATATTTATCTTCATTTAAGATAATGTAAAATAGCATCACATTGCATTATACCTCACATTTTCCTCTTCTTTTCGGCTGGACAGCAACCGAACAACAGCAGCACAACTCATATTTTCCTTATCATCTCGGCTGGACATCAGCCAATAACAACATGTTACTACTATAACAGCAGCAGCACGTTGTTGCTGATAAAAATAGCAGCAGAATATTTAAAACAGCAACATATTGCTACCGTTCTTCATTTTCTCTTCACTTTCAATCAGTTTTCTTCCATTTTAAACATGCATCAAGCAATTTTCTAACACTACAATCATTCCATAACCTCAAACCACCTCCAAATCTCATCAATTTTTGGATCAAAACTTAAAACCCTTACCCATGGAAACCTATTTTTGCAACATCAAAATCATGGAAATCTAACAGCATTAACTCATTTCATATCTCAACCACATTCAAGAATAACTATTAATAAGCTTAAAACACAAGAATCCAATATAATAAAATCATCAAACCATGAAAACCCACTTTCGATTTTCAGTCCAAAAAAAAGGCGCACAGAGAGAGAAAAAGAAAAGATGGAGGTGTGAAACGAATCCCCTACCTCAAGCTTCAACTTTCCTTCTTGGTTCCTTGATTTCCTCCTCTCCTTCCCCTTCGTTTTTTTCCTCTTCATTTCTGCCCCTGTTTTCTTTCCTTCAGCCGTTCGTGAGAGGAATAGAAAGATGAGTGGAAATCACATCTTTTAATAGATAAGTTATAAGGGTAATTTTGTCATTTTCTCAATTCTGTATCTGCTAAGAACACTTTGATTTAACAAAATCAATTTTTCTAACTTCCAACACCCTTAAAATAAATTATAAGATCCATTAAAATTTTTGTTTCATTTTCATAATTTTCTATATCTACTGTGACCCAATCGGTACTTAAATACTCACTCGGTATCCTTAAAAATACCAAACTGACTCCGTTTGCCTTAAAAATTTAACCACATCCTCTTTCACTCATTTGTGACTTAGAAATAACTTTTCCATAATCATTTCATTTAATATAGCATTTATGCTATTTTTCCTCAGTTAAAATAGTCATTTTGCACATTCTGTTTTACGACAAAGTACCTAAATTAACTCAAAATGTCCCAAAATTTAGCGAACATGTTAAACTATTATTAAGGTACCTCTATAACCTTATATAAACCTAACATATGTGAAAAGAGGATGTTACACCAGTGGGTACCGAATGAGGTGGCTGGGACTGTTACATTAAATATACTTGACAAGATACAGACATGTCTTGTGGATCATTATCCCCGAAATTATGTCTAACTTCATGGAGTAGGAATTTGGTACATTGTGTACATGTATAGTCGATCTGCATGCCATGATGACATCTTATATACGTTCAATTATCTGATACTTGAATGATTTGTTGAATTGTTGATTTCCTGATATTATCCCTATTATTTATCACCTTTGTTAATAAAGGTGATATTATCCATCGAACCCTCTGTTTAATATTACACCCCTACAGAGGGTTCGATGGAGTTGATTGCGTGGACTTCTACCCGTCGTGATATTCCATGATAAGGGGACTCGCCTATTTTGGTTCCAGAGGAAGATCAAGTGGGGGACCTTACCCTCCAATTGTTTTGGATTAGGCCAGGTCAATTCTTTATCTGGTAGTATACGTGTCTTCTCTTATTGGGTATGTAAGCATTATGTTTTGTGCTAATAGTACCTTATGTTAAGAACATATATATATATATTAGAATGTATCTTTCCTTTAGTGATTGTATTTTGAGAGCTGTGCACTAAGTATACATCATTCGGGGCTCATATTTTATACTTATGTATAATAGCAATTATGGGGAATATTGTTGTTGGTTTTTGTGACACGCCTGAATTTAGTCCAACTGGTAGGAGTGAATTCATTCAGGGTTTGTTCATATCTACACCTTTTGTTGTGGTGTCTCTAGATTTCTCGAGTTCAAGTCTTGTCTAGTTCGTGTGTGTGATTCTTTGTGTTTGATTTTCTGAAAGGAGACAACATTGTTTAGAAAGGATTACGATTAGTTTCTCTTATGTTTTGATCTATCTGTTTTCAAAGAAAAGGCAATGGCTCGCGGTGGGCGTATGCGTGTGAATGCGGGATGAGACAATGAAAGTATGACTACAACTACTCAACCAATGCAAAGGATGGTTAATGTAACAGTACAACAAAATCAGAAGGCCGCTTAGCAGCAAGGAACGACAGTCGAGGTGTAGAATTTGTCAGAGCTGGACCAGTCTCAGAATACCAGACCCCGTAAATTTGGATCATCTCGATTCCAAAAAGATAGGAAGCGTAAGGTCAATTGAGTCCAAAGAAAATCGTATTCACGGCCACCGGGGAAGCAACAACAATGACAAACATGTGGAAGGAGTACTTGTGGTAGTAGACCTTGTAACACCCTTGTGGGGATGTCACATATATAAAGAAAATAAAAGAAAGATAAATAAAGTTTACCCAAGTTGTAAAACATTTATTACGTACTAATACGGGTTGTAAAATAATTCCTGTTAAACAGAATATTATTAGATAAAAAAAACACGGAAACATAAAATAAACAGAACAACATCACTCATAATATACATATGGTCCAAGTTATAAGTTATACAAATAATTTACAACTACATCTACAAATATTTAAACAGAAATAGTAAACAAAAACAGTAAAGAGTCAATATATACATACGCAGACGCGCCCAAAAAAAAACATCATAAACATTTAATCTTCTGATGGATCACTCTCAGGAAACTCATCAGAAGATAAATATCCAGGATGCCTCGACACTCGGCAGAAACGAGACCGCGCAGTCGATATGATAGTCATCTCACTAGGCTCAGTGGACACACCACCCCAATGACGCCTAAGAGATAATGGTAACTCTAAGTGCAGAAACACAGTAGTCGTCATCACTGGCTCTCCATCAAACATAAGTCGTGTGGACACAGTCAACCGTCCCACATAAGTCACTGAGTCTCTGTCTCCCCGCAAATGCCAAGCTAACGATCCACCGTGAAACTCGAGTGTCACAAAACCCAAAAATCTTGGCACCGCCATACCCAAACAAATCAGTCCAATGGATATGGATGATCAGATGGTTCTTGGTCGTCGTACTGGTCTTCGGCTTGCTGCTCCTCTTCCTCCTCAGGATACAAAATCTCAAAAGGTTGTTCCTCTTCCTCAACTCTTTACCACATAAAATAAATATACAGAAAACACATACAATAAAGAGGTAAGACAAACTAAAATCATCACAACATGGCAAATAAGAAAACGACAAATAGCAGATATACAGTTCATGCAATATGAAAAGCTATAACATTAATTAATAGCAGAATAGTGTAAAGATTTAAATATCATAACAACACATAATATCACAGATAAACTAATATCACAGATCAAATAATATCACAGATAAAATAATATCACAGATAAAATAAAATAATATTCAAGATATAACCATATATAATATGACACGATCCTACTCCATAGAGCTAAACACATACACATATCAGAGAGAGAATGACCCGCAACATCTATTAGTATCACGGCTGCCCAACCAAACTATTGCGCTGTCACACGTTGCGTCTATAGCCCCACGTCACATGGAATCCATCATCCAAGGCATGGTGTAGTTCACGGTCTCACGTTGTGGCACTACAGGCAATGTACTATTAGACTTTACGAAATCTCGATTAAAAATAGTGCGTGTCGAGTCCATTAGTGTGTTATCGGTTACCACGGCCCAGCGGAGCGACCGACTGTCCATATATGGAATTCCGTACACTAAAGTCTCCAAGTTCATAAAGACAATAAACCACACTACGTTTATCGCATCGACAATACGATGTGATTCACCTCGTCAACCAATCCACCAAAAATTGGCATAAACTCAATATATGAGAAATTACCAAAATACCCTCATTAAAAATATATCCTCAAAGATAAAAAGATACAGTAAGTCCCACCGGACAAATACTGTTCCAAAGCCTGTACGGGTTCACCTCATAGCCCGACAGAGAAAAAAAAAAAATAGAAAGTACTGTTTTGGTCAATCGCGTAGAAATTTTATCGCGTTTTCACAATCTCGTCGTTTTTACAAACGTTTTTAAATCGCGTAAATATATTTTGCTATTTTTAAAATCGCGTAGAGTTTTTAATACGTTTTCTCAATCGCGTAAGATTTTTAAATCATTTTATGGTCCAAATCCCTTAAAAATTACTGTTTAAACAAACAAAAATAATAAATAATACGTTTAAACTACGTAAAATAATTTCTATACCGTATACTGTCTTTTGGACATCTTTTCTCTCTTATTTGCCCGTTTTTACTAAAAATTGACAGTATTTTGTTTAGAAAATTATATTAATGGTTTCCTAATTTTTTTCCGTAAAAATTCTGTTTACTTAATTTTTAACCATATAATTTAATCCTTTTGAAAACCACTAACATGCTTCAAAAAAAAGTATGAGCTATATGTTAGAAATTCTCAAAAGTAACTGTATTTCCTTTCTAATAGTAAAATCAATAATTTTAGTTGATTAAACTTAATTCAATTCAATTTATTTCTTCAAAACTCATTTTAGATAAATTCTTTTGAACATATATTGCATCTTTCTACTTGGAAATGGTTTGGAATTGATTTTAGAAATCATGAATATTTGATTTGGCATGTTGGCCGAAATATACCTTTGGGTCATTTGATTTCTAAATTCATTTTCTTTGATCTAAAGAATTCTATCTCTTGTAAATTTTCCTAGGTTAATTAAATTACACTTTAGGAAAATAATGAGAACATTTTGGTTCTCCTTTTGGTCAATGGTCGTGAGCCTTGGTGTGGTGTTCTTTGGAACACTCATGCATTCCTTAGCATGTTATTCATATCCTATACATTATCATGCATTTCTAACACATACAAATTATCAAAGCTTATAGACATGCAAATCAAAGCTTGTAGACATGCAACATCATACAAATTATTACAAACATCAAATAGGAAAGCTACTAACAACCACACAAACAAGCTACCAACAAACACAAACAAAGGAATCCTTATGGATTCTACAATCACCACAAATAAAACTCCATCTTCTTACCACCATACATGGATGATAAGATTTGTCTTCCTCTTACCTTAAATGAAGACAAAAATATTCTTTCACACCTCTTCTAGGTTTCGGTTTTCTCCTTCAAATCACCTAACAAACTTAAACAAAATCTACAAGTTACTAACCATAAAAGAAAGCTTAAACCATGGAGAAATCATGGCTTGGAACTTTGAAAAAGAGTTTAGAAATGGAAAACAAGAAATTTCACCTTCTAGGTAAAATTTTCCAAGTAGATTTCCAAGCTTCAAATGGAAGATTTTGCAAGAACTCTCAACTAGAGATGTTCTTAGGATTATGTTTAGGTTTAGAAAACTTGGTTGGATAAAATTTTGGGTGGTTGGATGGTGTAGTTTATGGCTTGGCCGAAACTAGCTTCAAGAAAGCTTCAATGGTGTTTAGGGTTTTTGGAAGAGAGAGAAGAGAGAAAATTGCATGAAGACAAAGTGATTATGGCCTTCCAAAAGCCATATGGCCGTGGACTTCAATGGCATGCAAGGTGTCATGGGCTTGGCTTCATCCTAGCCTTAGAATGGATCAAAGGTCAAGATTAAAACTTGGTTAGCAAGCTTTGCTCCCATTGGTTGATCCTAACCTAGTCACCATGCTTAGTCACTAATTAAGCTTAGTCATCTAGCTTAGTCACTATGTTCTAGAGAGTTCCTTCACTAATGTTGCTTAATTAAGCTACTAAGTTAACTGTTTTAACTAAACGTGGGTCCCGCAAAACATTTCTGGGTCCACTATCATCTAATTATACTGACTAATAAAATAATATTATAATAATACAAAATTATTTTATTTGACAGTTAAATCCTAAAAATTAAAAGATTAACAACAGTATCATTCAGAATCGGGTTAAGTAAGATCCCCCAGTTCTGAATAATTAAAATAAGATTTTTCCTGGCCCGGGAAATATTATTTTCCTATCCCGGAGCAAATCGCACAAAAAGTCCAAAGAAAATCGCACACAAATAGTCCAAATTATAGAAAAGTTCAAATCGGGACATAATGGTCATTTTTCTATTTTTTCCCACGACGAAGCAAATCATCCAAAACGTTCAAATAAAATTACAGACAATATTAATTGTCTGTATATCTCCCAGAAAAATTAAAACAGTAGCTTGAGAAAATTTTTATTTTACCGTCTCAAAGCAAATTACGTAAAACGATCAAATAAAATTTTAGCCTGTAAAACGTATTTGTATTTCATACAGAAAAACAAGAAACAGTAAAATAGGGACACAACGGTCTTTTACACAAAATCTTGAAAACAACAAACAGAACATTCAGGACATTTTTCTAAAAATTGGAGTGTTACAACTCTCCCCAACAAATAAAAATTTCGTCCTCGAAATTCGCTGTACATCAAAACAAATGAGGATACTGATCCCTCATTTTGTCTTCCAGCTCCCAGGTAGCATCACCTGTCACATCATTCCATATGACCTTCACTAGCTCGATCATCTTTCCTCGAAGTTGCTTTACCTTTCTGTCCTCGATTCTAACAGGTAAAGTCTCGTAAGTTAAATTCTCATTTAACTGTATTTCATCCGGTTGTATAACATACGTCGGATCTGGTATATACTTCCGTAACTGAGATACATGAAATACATCATGCAGATTGGATAGAAAAGGCGGCAAAGCAATCTGATACGCTACAGGACCTATACGTCGGATAATCTGATACGGTCCAATGAACTTAGGAGTAAGCTTCTTAGACTTAATAACTCTTCCGACACCGGTCGTAGGAGTAACTCTTAGAAACACATACTCACCCTCCTCAAACTCAAGAGGTCGTCTTCCTTTATCCGCATAATTTTTCTGTCTGCTTTGCGTCGTCCTCATCTTCTCTTGTATCATCTTTACCTTCTCCGTAGTCTGTTGTACAAGATCTGGTCCAACAGTCATGCTTTCCCCATCTTGATACCAACATAACGGTGTTCGACATCGCCTTCCATACAATGCTTCATAGGGTGTCATCCCTATGCTTGAGTGAAAACTATTGTTGTAGGTGAATTCTATCAAAGATAAAAATTCATCCCAACTTCCTCGTTGCTCCAAAACACAAGCATGCAATAGATCCTCCAAAGACTGTATAGTTCTCTCTGTCTGACCATCAGTCTGTGGATGATATGCCAAACTCAGTCACAACTTAGTTCCCATAGCTTCTTGCAGACTTCGCCAAAACCTTGACGTAAACCTCGGATCTCGATCAGAAACTATACATGTAGGTACACCATGTAATCTAACAATCTCACTGATGTACAACTGGGTTAATCTTTCCAATGAATATTTAATATTAATTGGTAAGAAATGAGCCGATTTAGTAAGCCTATCGACTATAACCCATATTGAATCATGACCTTTCCTTGTCTTCGGCAAACCAGTAACGAAATCCATAGAGATACTATCCCATTTCCACTCTGGAATAGATAACGGTTGCAACATTCCAGCTGGTCTCTGATGTTCTACTTTCGCTTTCTGACAAACCAGACAAGACTCCACATATTCTGCTACTTCCCTTTTCATCCTTGGCCACCAAAATAACCTTTTCAAGTCTTGGTACATCTTGGTCATCCCCGGATGTAAACTAAGGTCACTAGTATGAGCTTCTTCTAGGATCGACTTCTTCAATTCAGAATCATCAGGCATACAAATTCTTCCTTTTAACCTTAAGATTCCATCTGCTCCTTCTTCTACCATCGCTTTATGACCTTGCTTTAACAATTCCCTTTCATTTTGCAAAAACACGTCTTCCTTTTGTTTATCTCGGACAACATCAAGAAATTCATTTATGATCACGACCTTAAATAAACGAACTCTTTCAGGTAGAAACTCCACAGATAACCATAGGTCTCGGAATTTATTGATTAACTCTTCCTCTTTGATCATCATTGCCGAAACACTAAGCACTTTTCTACTCAAGGCGTCAGCTACCACATTAGCTTTTCCCGGATGGTATTGAAGTTGAAAATCATAATCCTTTAAGAATTCCAACCATCGCCTTTGCCTCATATTCAATTCTTTCTGATCAAACAAGTACTTTAGACTCTTGTGATCACTAAAGACATTGAACAGCGCTCCATACAGAAAATGCCTCCACACTTTCAGAGCAAAAACCACCGCAGCCAATTCCAAATCGTGCGTTGGATAATTCCTCTCATGAACCTTTAACTGATGAGAAGCATACGCCACAACATTCCGGTCTTGCATCAAAACGCAACCTAACCCTTGATAAGAAGCATCACAATATAAATCAAAAGATCTCTTAGAATCTGGCAAGATCAACACCGGCGCAGTTGTTAACCTCTTCTTCAACTCTTGAAAACTGGCTTCACGTTCTTCTGTCCATTCAAAAGCTTGACTTTTCCTCGTAAGTTGTGTAAGCGGTCCAGCAATCTTCGAAAAACCTTAGATAAACCTCCGGTAATAACCAGCAAGTCCAACAAAACTTCGAACTTCTGTTACCGTCTTAGGTCTTTCCCACTGTAAAACAGTCCCCACTTTCGATGGGTCTACCGCAATACCTTCTTTCGAAATCACGTGACCTAGAAACTGAACTTTTTCCAACCAAAATTCATATTTAGCCAACTTCGCATACAATTATTTTTCTCTCAAAATCTGAAGAACAATACCAAGATGTTCAGCATGCTCTTCGTTAGATTGAGAATAGATCAGAATGTCATCGATAAAGACAACGACAAATCTGTCTAGATACGGACAAAAAATCCTGTTCATATAATCCATAAATATGACAGGAGCATTCGTCACCCCGAATGGCATTACCTGATATTCATAATGTCCATAACGAGTTCGAAAAGTAGTTTTCGGTACATCTTCCCCCTTAACACGAATCTGGTGATAACCTGATCTCAGATCTATCTTGGAAAATACCACACTCCTCTTAACTGATCCATCAAATCATCAATTCTTGGAAGCGGATATTTATTCTTGATAGTCACCTTGTTCAGCTGACGATAATCCACACAAAGCCGAGAAGTTCCATCCTTCTTCTTGACCAAAAGCACTGGCGCACCCCATGGTGAAACACTTGGTCGCACAAACTGTTTCTCCAACAGCTCCACCAATTGCTTTTTCAGCTCTTCCAACTCTGCTGGCGACATACGGTACGGTGCAATTGAGATAGGACCTGCTCCTAGTACTAAATCAATTGAAAACTCGATCTCCCTCTCAGGTGGTAAACCAGGTACGTCATCAGGAAAAACCTCTGGAAACTCATTGACAACAGGAATAGTATTCACATCCTTCTCATTCTTAACTTCTAGAGAAGACAATACCACATATCCCTGTGCTCCCTCTCTTAACAAAGACTTGACCTTAACAGCAGTCAAGAATCCATACTTTTCTTCCTTAGGAAAAACTATGGTTTTGCTTGCACAATCTATAAGGATATGGTTAGAAGATAACTAGTCCATCCCTAAGATTACATCTATCTCAACAAGAGGTAAACAAATCAAGTTGATCAAAAACAAACGATCCTTCACAACAACAGGACAATCCAAACATATCTTTGATGCAATCACAGGTTTAGCAGTTGGAGTAGAAACACTCAATTTAACATTCAAAGAAGACACAAGCAACTTCAATCTTTCAACACAATCATATGCAATAAACGAGTGTGTAGCACCAGAGTCATATAACACAGTCAGATGATTACCTCCAATGTCATCTTCTCCTTGAATAAGATCATCAGATTGAGAAATTTCTGTTCCCGTCATAGTATATACTCGTCCTCCAGATCTCGGTTGAGTACTCCCTGGTTTCTGTTGATTAGCACGAACATAACGAATAGCAGGTTTCCTTTCCGGCTGAGTACAATCCTTCGACATATGCCCAGGCTGTTTACAGTTAAAACAAACTGTCCCCTTAATCGTGCACTCCGGAGAGATATGGCCTTTCTTTCCGCACTTAAAACATGTCGGCGTGAACGCCACTTTCTGTCCAGCTCCATTACTACTTGCACTTCCCCCAACTGGTGGTCGTTGAGATTGACTCCCTGATGGTTTGGAATACGGCTTGCGCTGAAACTGATTCGTATTACTACCTCCACCTCTTTGAAACCTTGTCGGCCCAAAGTTACGATTCCTCTGATCTCTCGACGGCTCCAATTCCTCAAGTCGCGCACATGCATCAACCAAAGCATGAAACTGATTAATCCTCAAGGATATCACCCCTCGCTTCAGTTCCACTCTCAAGCCCGATTCAAACTTCCGACATCTCCACACATCATCTGGTCGAGTTTGAGCATAATCCGAGAATTGAGACAAATTCTCAAATTTTGTAGCATACTCATTCACCGTCATATTTCCCTGTCGCAAACCAAGAAATTCTATTTCCTTGGCATGCCTAGCACTCGCAGGAAAATACTTTCCCAGAAAAACATCAGAAAATACTTCCCATGTGATTTCTGTTCCTTCAGCTTGTAAAACTCGGCGAGTTCCTCTCCACCAATGTTCTCCATCTCCCCTTAGCATAAAAACAACATAAGTCACCTTCTTATCATATATGCATCTCATTCCCTAAAAAATTATCTCCAAGTCTTGTATCCATTGACTTGCCTTCTCTGGATCAACCTCGCCTCTAAACTGCGGCGGATTGTGGTGCCTAAATTCAGATAAATTTAGGGCATCAGCTGTAGCATCTTGCTGTTGAGCTGCTCTCAAATTCTACTACGTCATTACTTCAGCCATCCGCTGCATAGCTTCAGCAGCCGCAATCATAGGATCCACATCACGATTCACGTTCGCACGTCCTCTGCCTCTACCAGACATCTACTTTCTTCAAACAGAATAAAACAAAATTAGATACATCCTTTCGGAAGTAAATCACAGAGAATCACACAACACAAACAAAAACAGACCCAACCACAATCCCAAAAGACTCTAACTTGGGCTTTGATACCAACTAATGTAACACCCTTGTGGGGATGTCACATATATAAAGAAAATAAAAGAAAGATAAATAAAGTTTACCCAAGTTGTAAAACATTTATTACGTACTAATACGGGTTGTAAAATAATTCCTGTTAAACAGAATATTATTAGATAAAAAAAATGCGGAAACATAAAATAAACAGAACAACATCACTCATAATATACATATGGTCCAAGTTATAAGTTATACAAATAATTTACAACTACATCTACAAATATTTAAACAGAAATAGTAAACAAAAACAAGAAAGAGTCAATATATACATACGCAGACGCGCCAAAAAAAAAAACACATCATAAACATTTAATCTTCTGATGGATCACTCTCAGGAAACTCATCAGAAGATAAATATCCAGGATGCCTCGACACTCGGCAGAAACGAGACCGCGCAGTCGATATGATAGTCATCTCACTAGGCTCAGTGGACACACCACCCCAATGACGCCTAAGAGATAATGGTAACTCTAAGTGCAGAAACACAGTAGTCGTCATCACTGGCTCTCCATCAAACATAAGTCGTGTGGACACAGTCAACCGTCCCACATAAGTCACTGAGTCTCTGTCTCCCCGCAAATGCCAAGCTAACGATCCACCGTGAAACTCGAGTGTCACAAAACCCAAAAATCCTGGCACCGCCATACCCAAACAAATCAGTCCAATGGATATGGATGATCAGATGGTTCTTGGTCGTCGTACTGGTCTTCGGCTTGCTGCTCCTCTTCCTCCTCAGGATACAAAATCTCAAAAGGTTGTTCCTCTTCCTCAACTCTTTACCACATAAAATAAATATACAGAAAACACATACAATAAAGAGGTAAGACAAACTAAAATCATCACAAACATGGCAAATAAGAAAACGACAAATAGCAGATATACAGTTCATGCAATATGAAAAGCTATAACATTAATTAATAGCAGAATAGTGTAAAGATTTAAATATCATAACAACACATAATATCACAGATAAACTAATATCACAGATAAAATAATATCACAGATAAAATAATATCATAGATAAAATAAAATAATATCCAAGATATAACCATATATAATATGACACGATCCTACTCCATGGAGCTAAACACATACAGATATCAGAGAGAGAATGACCCGCAAAATCTATTAGTACCACGGCTGCCCAACCAAACTATTGCATTGCCACACGTTGCGTCTATAGCCCCACGTCACATGGAATCCATCATCCAAGGCATGGTGTAGTTCACAGTCTCACGTTGTGGCACTACAGGCAATGTACTATTAGACTTTACGAAATCTCGATTAAAAATAGTGTGTGTCGAGTCCATTAGTGTGTTATCGGTTACCACGGCCCAAATGGAGCGACCGACCATCCATATATGGAATTCGTACACTAAAGTCTCCAAGTTCATAAAGACAATAAACCACACTACGTTTATCGCATCGACAACACGATGTGATTCACCTCGTCAACCAATCCACCAAAAATTGGCATAAACTCAATATATGAGAAATTACCGAGAATACCCTCATTAAAAATATATCCTCAAAGATAAAAAGATACAAGAAGTCCCACCAGGACAAATCATGTTCCAAAACTGTACGGGTTCACCTCATAGGCCGACAGCAAAAAAAAAATAGAAAGTACCGTTTTGGTCAATCGCATAGAAATTTTATTGCGTTTTCACAATCTCGTTGTTTTTACAAACGTTTTTAAATCGCGTAAATATATTTTGCTGTTTTTAAAATCGCGTAGAGTTTTTAATACGTTTTCTCAATCGCGTAAGATTTTTAAATCATTTTGTGGTCCAAATCCCTTAAAATTACTTGTTTAAATAAACAGAAATAATAAATAATACGTTTAAACTACTTAAAATAATTTTTATACCGTATACTGTCTTTTGGACATCTTTTCTCTCTTATTTGCCCGTTTTTACTAAAAATTGACAGTATTTTGTTTAGAAAATTATATTAATGGTTTCCTAATTTTTTTCCATAAAAATTCTGTTTACTTAATTTTTAACCATATAATTTAATCCTTTTGAAAACCACCAACATGCTTCAAAATAAAGTATGAGCTATATGTTTGAAATTCTCAAAAGTTACTGTATTTCCTTTCTAATAGTAAGATCAATAATTTTAGTTGATTAAACTTAATTCAATTCAATTTATTTCTTCAAAACTCATTTTAGAAAAATTCTTTTGAACATATATTGCATCTTTATACTTGGAAATGGTTTGGAATTGATTTTAGAAATCATGAATATTTGATTTGGCATGTTGGCCGAAATATACCTTTGGGTCATTTGATTTCTAAATTCATTTTCTTTGATCTAAAGAATTCTATCTCTTGTAAATTTGCCTAGGTTAATTAAATTACACTTTAGAAAAATAATGAGAACATTTTGGTTCTCCTTTTGGTCAATGGTCGTGAGCCTTGGTGTGGTGTTCTTTGGAACACTCATGCATTCCTTAGCATGTTATTCACATCCTATACATTATCATGCATTTCTTAACACATACAAATTATCAAAGCTTATAGACATACAAAATCAAAGCTTGTAGACATGCAACATCATACAAATTATTACAAACATCAAATAGGAAAGCTACTAACAACCACACAAACAAGCTACCAACAAACATAAACAAAGGAATCCTTATGGATTCTACAATCACCACAAATAAAACTCCATCTTCTTACCACCACACATGGATGATAAGATTTGTCTTCCTCTTACCTTAAATGAAGACAAAAATATTCTTTCACACCTCTTCTAGGTTTCGGTTTTCTCCTTCAAATCACCTAACAAACTTAAACAAAATCTACAAGTTACTAACCATAAAAGAAAGCTTAAACCATGGAGAAATCATGGCTTGGAACTTTGAAAAAGAGTTTAGAAATGGAAAACAAGAAATTTCACCTTCTAGGTAAAATTTTCCAAGTAGATTTCCAAGCTTCAAATGGAAGATTTTGCAAGAACTCTCAACTAGAGATGTTCTTAGGATTGTGTTTAGGTTTAGAAAACTTGGTTGGATAAAATTTTGGGTGGTTGGATGGTGTAGTTTATGGCTTGGCCGAAACTAGCTTCAAGAAAGCTTCAATGGTGTTTAGGGTTTTTGGAAGAGAGAGAAGAGAGAAAATTGCATGAAGACAAAGTGATTATGGCCTTCCAAAAGCCATATGGTCGTGGACTTCAATGGCATGCAAGGTGTCATGGGCTTGGCTTCATCCTAGCCTTAGAATGGATCAAAGGTCAAGATTAAAACTTGGTTAGCAAGCTTTGCTCCCATTGGTTGATCCTAACCTAGTCACCATGCTTAGTCACTAATTAAGCTTAGTCATCTAGCTTAGTCACTATGTTCTAGAGAGTTCCTTCACTAATGTTGCTTAATTAAGCTACTAAGTTAACTGTTTTAACTAAATGTGGGTCCCGCAAAACATTTCTGGGTCCACTGTCATCTAATTATACTGACTAATAAAATAATATTATAATAATATAAAATTATTTTATTTGACAGTTAAATTCTAAAAATTAAAAGATTAACAACAGTATCATTCAGAATCGGGTTAAGTAAGATCCCCCAGTTCTGAATAATTAAAACAAGATTTTTCTTGGCCCAAAAAATATTATTTTCCTGTCCTGGAGCAAATCGCACAAAAAGTCCAAATAAAATCACAGACAGTAATATTAAGCACTGTAACATATAGAAAAATTAAAAACAGTACAATCGGGACGTAATGGTTATTTTTCTATTTTTCCCCACGACGAAGCAAATCATCCAAAACGTTCAAATAAAATTACAGACAGTATTAATTATCTGTATATCTCCCAGAAAAATTAAAACAGTAGCTTGAGAAAATTTTTATTTTACCGTCTCGAAGCAAATTACGTAAAACGATCAAATAAAATTTTAGCCTGTAAAACGTATTTGTATTTCATACAGAAAAACAAGAAACAGTAAAATAGGGACACAACGGTCTTTTACACAAAAGCTTGAAAAACAGCAAACAGAACATTCGGGACATTTTTCTAAAAATTGGGGTGTTACAGACCTAGTCAAACCATGCTAGTTTTGCAATTATGTAAGAAGTGTAGGGAAGATCACGCAACGAATGAGTATAAGATTAAGAGAGTAGTTTGTTTCAAGTGCAGGGAACTCGAACACGTTTTCAGATATTGTACCCCATCAAAGGCAAAACCTTCTAGTAGTGATGCACGTGCTTCAAAACCTCAAATTGAAAGGAAAGTTTACACCCTGTGTGGAACAAAAGCATCCCAGACTGAAGACCTAGACAAGGGAGATTGTGCCACAGGAGATGATCCTTTGACTACGTTGTATAACTCAGAGGGAAACCCATTCCTTTATGGGTTGTGATTATGTGAATTGATTAGGGTTATTAATGTCTTCGTTACTTTTGACCTATTTATCTCCACTCCTATTACAAAACCTATTGTTACTACCCAGTTGCTTAAACTATCCTATTTATGTTAAAACCAAATCTTTTATGTTAATTTGATCTGTTTACCTCTTTCTCAAATAGATGTAACCTCAGGAATGGATTGGTTATTTCTAATCATATCATGTTAGATCGTTCCAATAGAACCTTAGTGTTTCTTGAAATGGAGATTTCTAGATTTTTTTTTAATGACCAACAAAGTTGAAGCTGTATTGAGGGAAGGAGCCCAAGGATACATGTTATCCTTTTATGTGGAGGTCAAAAGTAAGGAGAATATGAATGTCACTCTTGTAGTTAATGAGTTTCTCATGATAAGCTCCAGTGTTGTCAGTTAAGGAGAAGAATGGAACTTCTCGGTGATGTGTGGACTATTGCCAGAGAACAAGATTACGATCGAGAATGAGTATCTTCGGAAGAAAATATATGATTTGATGGATCGGCTGAAGGGAGCCACTACTTACTCTAAGATTGATCTACAATCTGGTTATCATCAGATTCACGTGAAAGCAGAGGATGTTTCCAAAACAATTTTCGAACACGCTACGGGCATTATGAGTATCTTGTGATGCAATTTGGAGTGACAAATGCTCCTGTCGTATTCGTGGATTACATGAATAAGATCTTTTGTTCTTATCTAGATAGATTTGTCATTGTCTTTATCGATGACATTCTGATCTATTCTCGAAATCGGGAGGAAAATGTTGACTATCTCAGTGTGGTTCTCCAAGTTCTTAAGGAGAAAAAGTTGTACGCCAAGCTGTCCAGATGTGAATTTTGGTTAGAGGAAGTCAAATTTTGGGACATGTGATTTCGAGGGATGGAATTGTTATGGATCCATCAAAGATTGAAACAGTTCTTCAATAGGAAAGACTAAATACTGTAACAGAGGTTTGTAGCTTGTGGGACTAGTCTGATATTATCAAAGAGTTACCGAAGGATTCTCCAAGATGGCGGAACCTATCACTCAGCTTACAAGAAAAGAATCAAGCTTTTCTATGGACCGAAGCATGTGAAGAAAGTTTCCAAGAATTGAAGAGACGACTGACCTCATCACTAGTATTGATTCTGCCTAACCCCAACGAACCGTTTAAAGTGTTTAGTGATGCTTCACATCAAGGATTAGGATGTGTGCTCATGAAAAATAAGAAGGTTATGGCATATACTTCTAGACAATTGAGAGTGCATGAGAAAAATTACCTAACTCATGACTTAGAGCTGGTCGCAGTGGTGTTTGCTCTGAAGATATGAAGACACTTTTTGTATGGAGCAACGTTCAACATCTTCAGTGATCATAAGTGTAACGCCCCCTTTTTAGGAAGGAAGCGTGACACTTAAAATGAACTCGGACAACAAAACTATTAATTAGACCCAGTTGATTCAGATATATAGATAATAGCCTACTCATTTGTAAACGTATAATAATTTAGCGAATTCTTTTTTTTGTGATAAAACGATAAAACATAATTACAGCAAAAACTAACATGATAAGTAAATCATACATCCATATATATATATATATATATATATATATATATATATATATATATATATCATACGTGTTTAGATACATCAACAACTTTACAAAAGAAAAGCATAAGCTTTACATGCCCTAAAAAAGATTACACATATATAGCCACCAAAAAGACAAAACATCAGGCCTCCAAAAAAATATACAGCCAGCCATCCAAAAGGGCTATCAAAAAGAGACAAGCCTCTATGAACAACTAGGAGAGAGCCTCAGATGGGTCCTCCTCGGGATCTTCCTCATCAGAAGAAATCCTCATCGGAGCAACCGAATTAGAAGCAGGGGCTTGTGCAGAGGATAAGAACAAATCCTCTCGTGGAGTGTAATAACGATCACCCTACATATCACGTATGGGCAAGTAAAACTCTAAATATAAGTGTGCATTAAAGGTAAAGGCAGGCAGGTCATGACAACCCCATTCTAGAGACACCGTCACGTCTCCATGGCAGATGTAGCGATCTGTACTCATATTGATGTGCCAATAGTCCGGACCTCCATGAAACATCAACCTAACATAACCCAAAAAGCCTCGCGGTTGGGATGCCATTTCCAAACAGACAACTAATCAAAATCAGGCCAAAAGTCAGGGAATTCGTGCACTTCCCCTTCTTCACTAATGTCTTTAAAGAAGCACATATATAAACAAAATAACATAAATACAAAAAATAGGTGAGACATCCTACATTCAATACCAAACATGGTAGTAAAGAAACAAAATGGAACAAGACGCCCACATAGCACAGCAAGAATAATAATCATCATCAAGATTCAAATAGTAAACAACTTAACAAATTCAGGCAGTCATAATATCAATAAAAACAACAATTCCATCATCATATAAATAAATGCCAAATAATATGTTGACTGACTATACACATGCACATGGTACCAAAAATCCTACTCCATGGAGCTAGACACAAACATCGGAGAGAATGATCAGGGAGACATGTCAGTATCTCGTCAGCCTAAAATCAAGTGCTTTCAGAAAATCAATAATTTGCGCAACAAGGATTTATACACGACATTCTTCACAAGATCGCGATATAGGACGGTGACTCGGTCTGTATCGTCGGTGCGTTTGCATTGGTCTATCCCACGGCCTAGACGAGTTACTAACTATCCATTTGCGAGACACCTGTACCCCGACGCCCCCAAGGTCAACAAATGACCTACACTAGTCTATTCACACCCACACTAAGGTGTGATTCAATCTCCTAAGCACAAAGCCTTACTTCAACAACGCATGATGGCTCAATGCATGTTCATGTATATTTCACAATGATATACTTTTCCATAACACGCCACAATCCGACCAAGTTAAACATCAACAGATTCTTGGTCTCACTCATAGACCTATAACAACACATTATCAAGTTCTCAAATGAGACAATACACTTCTAAGGTTTATTATGGAATTTCACTTTAATTAACATTTCTTGTGAAACCTTTCTCTAGAAGAATTCTCTTGAAATTCTCATTCAATCTTTACTTCACTTAATTAACCAAGTTCTTTACTTTAATTTAATCATATTCACTTAGAAAATTATTCTAAGGTTCTCCAAGCCTCACAAACACTCTTGTTCCTTTCTTAAGTCTAAAATCACCCTAGGTCATCAAATAAATTTCTTTCCATCACATTGTTAATTACTTAACTCTCAATTACTTAAATTCCAAGGTTACACAAAAATTACATACTTGGTTGGACCCATAAAAGACCCTAGAGGTCTTGAGCCTCCAAAGGGGTAAGAGCCCAAAGTTTTCCATTGCCTTAGTTAACTCTTTAACACTTAATCACCTAAGTTTCAATTTCTACAAAAATTAAACTTTGAACACCCAAAAATTTGGCCTATTGGCCATGAATCCAAAGGGGTAAAGAACCCTAAAATTTTTCATATAACAATCCAAGCAATCCAATATATATTTCATAGCTATCAAGACACACAATGACAATCAATAAATCATACAAGTCAAAATAACAACAAAATCAAGAAGAACAACACTACAAAGAGAGCAATCCCACATGGATTCCTCATCACAACATCAAAAACATTTCCTCACCACCAAGATAGGTTCAAGAGGATTATCTCCCTCTTACCTATAGAAGACAACATAAGAAAGCAAGCTTCTTGATCCCTTTGTTGCAATTTTCATCCTCCACCTTCAAGAGAATCCTAAAGTGAGCAAACTTTTATAATCCTCACTCAAACCATGAAAAGAGGAGTCCTTGGTCACATATGTGACCAAGAAAAATGAAAAAAGAGAAGAAAAGAAGAGAAAAGCTAAGAACTTTACCTTAGAGCTTCAAGTTAGGGCTTCAATGGTAGGAGATGAAAAAGGAAGATTTAGGAGATGATCACCAAAGAGAAAAGTCATAGGATGATGAGAGGAAGTAAGAAGTGAGATTAGTTTAGCAAGCTAGTGAAAATGGCCTCCTATGGTGGTGGTTGCCGTGGAGTAGAGAGGAAGAGAGGAAGAGAGAAAAGTTTGAGAGAAAAAGATGAAGAAAGAAGAAAGGTGATTCCTTTTTTTTTTTTTTGTGATTTCCAAATTAGAAGTGAAAAGGTGATAAAGTGAAAAGCTCATTGTTAGCTCCAAAATGGCCTCATTGCTGTGGAGTGTGGGAGGGAGGGAGGAGAGAGAAAACAAAGCTTCCCTACAAAGCTTCTTTGTGAAGTTTTAGAACACTTATACAAAAGTCAAACGATGATGTCACATATATGATGTCATCTTTGATGATGTCATTAAAGTGCTATCTACAAAAGATGACTAATACTATACTAAAACTATTATCTAGTGGACAAAGGTTATAGTTAATAAAAATAGTATTTATTATCCATTGGATAATTTCATGATACAATGATTTTATTTATCAGATAAAATCTCAAAAAATATAAACCTCATAAACTATGCCTGGCCTCAGATTTAGTAAGATCCCCCGTCGACGTTTCCATAGTTCAAGGTTTACTAGCCTCAGGGAAAATATTTCATTTTCCCAGCTCTGCTCATTGCGCATGCAAAATGAGAAATATATTAAAATAATCAACGTTCCCAAAAAAATCCACAAAAATTCACAAAAATCACAAATATTATAATTTGACTATTTATCATAAAACAAACAATTTTCGAGGTGTTACAACTCTTCCCTTCTAAAAAGAAATTTCGTCCTCAAAATTTTCTCCATCTTATCTTCTAACTCCCATGTCTCATCTCCGGTTGTGTCATTCCAAATTACTTTTACGAACGGGATCTCCTTCCCTCTTAGTTGCTTTATCCTCCTATCATCAATCCTTACAGGAGGTGTCTTATAGGTTAAGTTCTCTTTCAATTGTACGATGTCCGGTGCTATGACGTGGCTCGGGTCAGGGATATATTTTTGCAATTGTGATACATGGAAGACATTGTGAAGGTTAGAAAGAAAAGGTGGTAAGGCTATTTGGTAAGCTACTGGACCTATCTGGTGAAGAATTTGATAAGGTCTGAGGAATTTGGGTGTAAGTTTTCTAGATTTCAGAACTCGGCCGACTCCAGTCGTAGACGTGACTTTCAAAAACACATGCTCGCTTTCCTCAAACTCAAGAGGCTTTCTTCTTTTATCAGTGTAGCTCTTCTGTCGACTCTGAGCCTTCCTAATCTTTTCCTGAATCATCTTAACCTTTTTTGTTGTTTGTTGTACCAGATTAGGTCCAACCGTGAGATACTCTTCATCTTGATACCAACACAAGAGTGTTTTGCACCATCGTCCATACAAGGCTTCATAGGGTGCCATCCCTATACTCGAATGGAAACTATTATTGTAGGTGAATTCTACCAAAGACAAAATTTCATCCCAACTTCCAGTTTATTCCAAGGTGCAAGCTTTGAGCAAATCTTCTAATGATTGGATCGTCCTTTCTGTTTGTCCATATGTTTGAGGATGATAAGCAGAACTCAACTGAAGTTTCATTCCCAACGTTCCTTGCAAACTTTGCCAAAACTTTGATGTGAATCTTGGATCTCTGTCAGAAATAATGCTCAAAGGCACACCATACAATCTAACAATCTCGCCAATATACACATGGGCTAACTTCTCCATAGAATACCATATATTAATCGGTAGGAAGTGTGCTGACTTTGTAAGCCAATCAACAATTACTCATATAGAATCATGACTTTTCTGGGTTTTTGGCAGTCCAACCACAAAATCCATTGCAATACTATCCTATTTCCACTCGGGAACAACTAGAGGTTGCAACATTCCAGAAGGCTTTTGATGTCCAGTCTTCGCTTTCTAACAAACCAAGCAAGATGACACATATTGAGCTACGTCTCTCTTAATTCTCGGCCACCAAAACAACTTTTTCAAATCTTGGTACATCTTTGTCATGCCAGGATGTATACTCAACCTGCTATTATGAGCTTCACAAAGAATTGTCTTTCTGAGCTCTGGATCATTGGGTATGTAGATCCTACCTTTGGACTTCAGGACTCCATCAGGTCCTTCCTCTACTGTCGTCACACCCCATGCTTTATTCGCTATCTTTCTTCTTACAGAAATTCATCACTTCTTTGTTTCCCTTAGATTTCTTCTAGCAAATCATTCAGAACAGTAATCATGTTCAAACGAATTCTTCCTGGTGCTAAATCAACGGATAGCCAGATATCTCTAAACTGCTCTATCAATTCTCTCTCTTTGACCATCATAGCGGACATACTAATTATCTTTCTACTCAAAGCATTTGCCACAACGTTGGCCTTTCCAGGATGATATTGGAGTTGAAAATCATAGTCCTTCAAGAATTCCAACCATCTCTTCTACCTCATGTTTAGCTCCTTTTGGTTGAACAGGTACTTCAAGCTTTTGTGGTAGTTAAAGATGTTGAACGCCAGCCCCATAAAGAAAATGCCTCCATATCTTCAAAGTGAATACCACAACTGCTAATTCCAGGTCATGGGTTGGGTAGTTCTTCTCATGTACTCGCAACTGTCTCGAAGCGTAAGCCACCACTTTTCTATTTTTTATAAGCACACACCCTAATCCTTGGTATGAAGCATCACAGTACACCTCGAAGGGTTCACGTGGATTAGGTAGAACTAACACTGGTGAAGTAGTTAGCCGTCTCTCAATTCTTAGAAACTTTCTTCGCAAGCATTAGTCCACTCAAAGGCTTGATTCTTCCTCATGAGTTGAGTGAGAGGCCCTGCTATCTTAGAGAATCCCTCAATGAATCTCTGATAATATCCAGCCAAACCCACAAAGCTCCGAATTTCTGTTACTGTCTTCGGTCTTTCCCATTGCAGAATCACTTCAACCTTTGACGGGTCTACCACGATCCTTTCCTTAGAGATTACATGGCCTAAAAACTTGACTTCTTCTAGCCAAAATTCGCACTTTGACAACTTGGCGTACAACTTCTTCTCCTTCAGAATCTGGAGAACTGTACTGAGATGTTCAGCATACTCCTCCTGATTTTGAGAAAAAATAAAAATGTCATCGATGAAGACAACAACAAATCTGTCTAAGTAAGGATGAAAGATTCTATTCATGTAATCCATGAATATAGCAGGAGCATTCGTCACTCCAAACGGCATCACAAGATATTCGTAATGACCGTAACTAGTACGAAAAGTCGTCTTGGGAATATCCTCCACCTTTACTCGAATCTGATGATAGCTCAATCGCAGATCAATCTTAGAGAATACTGCTGCTCCTTTCAGTTGATCCATCAAGTCATCTATCCTCGGAAGTGAATACTTATTCCTGATTGTGACCTTATTCAGCTGGTGATAGTTCACACACAATCGAGAAGTTCCATCATTTTTCCTGACTAGCAATACTAGTGCTCCCCATGGTGACACACTGGGTCTAATAAACTGCTTTTCCAAGAGTTCTTCTAACTGCTTCTTGAGCTCAACTAACTCTGATGGTGACATCCTGTAGGGTGCTATAGATATAGGACCAGATCCAGGCACAAGATCAATGGTGAACTCTATCTCCCGCTCCGGCGGTAGACCAGGTACATCATCAGGAAAGACTTCGGGAAACTCGTTAATCATTGGAATTATATTCACATCCGCCTCACCCTCGACTTTTAAGGAAGACAATAGCATGTATCCCTGAGCTTCTTCTTTCAAGAAAGCTTCAACTTGTTTGGCGTCAAAAATCTAGAAACTTCATCCATATGGAAAACTATGGTTTTACTAGAATAGTCTAACAGGATATGGTTAGAAGACAACCAATCTATTCCTAAGATTATGTCTATTTAGAAAAAAGGTAAATAGATCAAATCAACAGAAAAGATTCGACCTTTCACAATTAAAGGACAATCTAAACAAACTTTGGTGGTAACAACAGGTTCAGCAGTAGGGGTAGAAACAGTCAAGTCAAAAAGTAATTAGACTCGGTTGATTCATGTATATAGATAATAGCCTGCTCATTTGTAAACGTATAATAATTTAGCAAATTCTTTTTTTTTGTGATAAAACAATAAAACATAATTACAACAAAAACTAACATGATAAGTAAATCATACATCCATACACCATATATATATATATATATATATATCATACGTGTTTAGATACATCATCAGCTTTACAAAAGAAAAGCATAAGCTTTACATGCCCTCAAAAAGATTACACATATCTAGCCCACCAAAAAGACAAAACATCAGGCCCCTAAAGAAATATACAACCAGCCACCCAAAAGGGCTATCAAAAAGAGACAAGCCTCTATGAACAACTAGGAGCGAACCTCAGATGGATCCTCCCCGGGATCTTCCTCATAAGAGGAAATCCTCATTGGAGCAACCGAATTACGAGAAGGGGCTCGTGCAGAGGATAAGAACAAATCCTTTCGTGGAGTGTAATAATGATCACCCCACATATCACGTATGGGCAAGTAAAACTCTATATATAAGTGTGCATTAAAGGTAAAGACAGGCGGGTCATGACGACCCCACTCTAGAGACACCGTCATGTCTCCATGGTAGATGCAGCGATCCATATTCATGTTGATGTGCCAGCAGTCTGGATCTACATGAAATGTCAACCTAACATAACCCAAAAAGCCTTGCAGTCGGGATGTCATTTCCAAATAGACAACTAATCAAAATCAAGCCAAAAGCCAGGGAATTCGTACACTTCCCCTTCTTCACTGACATCCTTAAAGAAACACATATATAAACAGAATAACAGAAATACAGAAAAAAGGTGAGACATGCTACATTCAATACCAAATATGGCAGTAAAGAAACAAAACGGAGCAAGATGCCCACATAGCACAACAAGAATAATAATCAGCATCAAGATTCAACTAGTAAACAATGTAACAAATCCAGGCAGTCATAATATCAATAAAAGCAATAGTTCCATCATCATATAAATAAATGCCAAATAATATGTTGATTGACTATGCACCTGCACATAGTACCAAAAATCATACTCCATGGAGGTAGACACAAACACCAGAGAGAATGATCAGAGAGACATACTAGTATCTCATCAGCCTAAAATCAAGTGCTTTTAGAAAATCAATAATTTACGCAACAAGGCTTTATACATGGAATTCTTCACAAGATCGCGATATAGGATAGTGTCTCAGCCCAGATCGTCGGTGCATTTGCATCGGTCTATCCCATGGCCCAAAGGAGTTATCAAATGTCCATTTGTGAGACACCCGCACCCTGACGCCCCCAAGGTCAACCAATGACCTACACTAGTCTATTTGCACCCGCACTAAGGTGTGATTCAATCTCCTAGGCACAAAGCCTTACTTCAACAACGAATGATGACTCAATGCATGTTCATGTATATTTCACAATGATATACTTTTTCGTAACACGCCACAATCCGACTAAGTTAAACTTCAACAGATTCTTGGTCTCACTCATAGACCCATAACAACACATTATCAAGTTCTTAAATGAGACAATACACTTCTAAGGTTTATTATGGAATTTCACTTTAATTAACATTTCTTATGAAACCTTTCTCTAGAGAAATTCTCTTGAAATTCTCATTCAATCTTTACTTCACTTAATTAACCAAGTTCTTTACTTTAATTTAATCATATTCACTTAGAAAATTATTCTAAGGTTCTCCAAGCCTCACAAACACTCTTGTTCTTTTCTTAAGTCTAAAATCACCCTAGGTCATCAAATAAATTTCTTTCCATCACATTGTTAATTACTTAACTCTCAATTACTTAAATTCCAAGGTTACACAAAAATTACATACTTGGACCCATAAAAGACCCTAGAGGCCGTGAGCCTCCCAAGGGGTAAGAACCCAAAGTTTTCCATTGCCTTAGTTAACTCTTTAACACTTAATCACCTAAGTTCTTTCTACAAAAATTAAACTTTGAACACCCAAAAATTTGGCCTCTTGGCCATGAATCCAAAGGGGTATAGAACCCTAAAATTTTCTATATAACAATCCAAGCAATCCAATATATATTCCATAGCCATCAAGACACACAATGACAATCAATAAATCATACAAGTCAAAATAGCAACAAAATCAAGAAGAACAACACAACAAAGAGAGCAATCCCACATGGATTCCTCATCACAACATCAAAAACGTTTCCTCACCCCCAAGATAGGTTGAAAAGGATTATCTCCCTTTTACCTATAGAAGACAACACAAGAAAGCAAGTTTCTTGATTCTTTTGTTGCAATTTTCGTCCTCCACCTTCAAGAGAACCCTAAAGTGAGCAAACTTTTACAATCCTCACTCAAACCATGAAAAAAGGAGTCCTTGGTCACATAGGTGACCAAGAAAAATGAAAAAAGAGAAGAAAAGAAGAGAAAAGCTAAGAACTTTACCTTAGAGCTTCAAGTTAGGGCTTCAATTGTAGGAGATGAAAAAGGAAAATTTAGGAGTTGATCACCAAAGAGAAAAGTCTTAGGATGATGAGAGGAAGCAAGAAATGAGATTAGTTTAGCAAGCTAGTGCAAATGGCCTCCCATGGTGGTGGTTGCCATGGAGTAGAGAGGATGAGAGGAAGAGAGAAAAGTTTGAGAGAAAAAGATAAAGATAGAAGAAAGATGATACTTTTTTTGTTTTTTGTGATTTCAAAATTAGAAGTGAAAAGGTGATAAAGTGAAAAGTTCATTTTTGGCTCCAAAATGGCCTTGTTGCTGTGGAGTGTGGGAGGGAGGAGAGAGAAAATGGAAGCTTTGTACAAAGCTTCTTTCGGAAGTTTTGAAACACTTTTCCAAAAGTCAAACGATGATGTCATATACATGATATCATCTTTGATGATGTCATTAAAGTGCTATCTACAAAAGATGACTAACACTCTACTAAAGTTATTATTCAGTGGACAAATGTTATAGTAATAAAAATAGTATTTATTGTCCATCGAATAATTTCATACAACGATTTTATTTATCAGATAAAATCTCAAAAAACATAAACCTCGTCAAGTGTGCCTAGCCTCGGGTTTAGTAAGATCCCTCATCGACGTTTTCACAGTTCAAGATTTATCAACCTCAGGGAAAATATTTCATTTTTCCGGCTCTGCTCATCGCGCACGTAAAATGAGAAATATATTAAAATAATCAATGATCCCAGAAAAATCTACAAAAATTCACCAAAATCATAAATATTATAAAATGACTATTTATCATAAAATAAACAATTTTCAGGGTGTTACAATAAGAGTCTGAAATATCTGCTTGACCAAAAGGAGCTAAATATGAGGCAGAGAAGGTGACTAGAATTTCTGAAAGATTATGACTTCCAGCTTCAGTATTATCCTGAAAAGGCGAATGTCATAGCAGATGCCTTGAGTAGGAAGATGCTTAATGTCTCTGCTATGTTGATTAAGGAAAAAGGAATTAATAGAGCAAATTCAGAGACATGTGATTATCAGCGGACTTGGCACCAGAAAAGATTAGTTTGAATGTGGTTATTATTTCAGGTGAGCTAATGGAAAAAATTCGAGGGAAATAATATGGTGGAATTTTTTTGAAAAATGAGAGGGAAATGATGAAGCGAGACGTTGTGTCAACAGTTGGGGAAAGACTTAACAAAATCCTAAGGTTGAAAGACAGAGTTTGTGTACTTAATGATCCGAAATTTAGGTATGACAAATTTCGAGGACGGAATTTCTTTTTATAAGGGGAGAGTTGTAACACCCCAAAAATTATTTGTTTTCTATTATATATGCTTTTTATAATATTTGTGATTTTTGAGAATTTTTCTGGAATTATTTGGCTTGTTTGATTATTTTATTATATTTCTCAATTTATGTGCACATAAGCGGGGCCAAAAAAATATTATATTTTTCCGAGGCTAGAAAGCTTTGGACTGTGAAATGATACAGGGGGATCTTATTAAACCCAAGCCAGACACAGTTTACGAAGTTTCATTTTTCAAGATTTTTTCTAATATATAAAATCGAGGCACGTCCTATTATCCAACGGACAATAAACACTAATTTTGTTAACTATAACTTTTGTCTATTGGATAATAACTTTTAGTAAAGTGCTAGTCATCTTTTCTAGAGTGTTCACTTTAATGACATTATCCATGTGACATCATCTTGATGACATCACTTTGACTTTCAAAAAGATGAAAATTTGTCATCTTTTCTCTCAACCACACATCACATTTCATTTTCACTCAAAAGTTTCTATCTTTCCTTTTCACATTTCTCTCACTTCTCTATCATATTTTCTCTTCTTCCTCTTCTCTTCATGACCCACGGCATCCCACCATTTTTTTTTCACTTTCCATGCTTGCAAAAATTCAAGCAACCATATTTCCTTAAACTACATCTAATTCTAAGACTCTTTCTAGTTGGAATCTACCTCAAAAGCTCACACCTTCATCATTTTTCTTTAAGCCCTAAACTTGAAGCTTTGAGGTAAAGTTCTTGACTTTCATTTTCTCTTCCCATTTTCGTGTTCATGGCCATCACCGTGACCATTGACCTTCTCTTTTTCAAGCTTTAAATGCTAATCTAATGAGTTGAAAATTTTAGGGTTTTGGTGGTCTTGGCCGAAATCTCTAAGGACCAACATGAAGTTCATTTTCTTGTCATCACATTAGGTAAGAGGGAGAACATCCTCATCAACCACTCATGGTGGTAAGGAACGAAATTTGGGTTAAAGGTGGAGGATCCATGTGTGGATCTCCCCACTTGGTTGTTTGATTTTTGTGGTTTATAACTATGTACTTGTATGATGTTATTATTGGTTATGATGCTATTATGTGATATTGATGAATGGTGATACTATATATGCTTGAAATCATGCGTGGAAGATAAGGGATTCTTACCCCTTTGGACATGTACCTCATGACCTTATGGTCTAAAATTGAGAATCAAGATTAAACCTTCAAACTAAATTAAGACTTGAATAATCAAGTGATGAATGATTGAATAAATGATAAGAATTTTTAAGGTCTAGACACCTTGGTGTATGTCTCAGCCAAGAGAAGAAAAAAATGGGAAACCTATGACAAAAATGGTGGTGAATTGGAACTTAGAAGTTTAGGTTAAAAATGGATTGATTGATGAATTAAAATGATGGAATAAGAAGATGAATATTAGGTCCAATGACCTTAGGGTTCACGGCTAATTAGGGTAACCAAGATAAAATTTGATATCAAAATGGAATTTTGAATAATTAAGTGATTAGATATTTAATTAGGAACTCATAAGATGGAAAAGGAAAAGAAATGAAATCTTACCCTCAATACCAAGAGTGAATCTCAGCCGATTAAGGAAAATGAGTGAAAGTGAGGTTTTGAGAATCATAAGACATTTAATTAAATAAGTTTTATTAAGAACAAAGAGAAGGACTAATTGAATCAGGGAAACAAGAATTTGGAGTGTGAGGGAGGTTTTGAGAACATAAAATATTCATTTTAGGTGAATTTGATTAAGGACAAAGAGAATAACTTTTTAAATTAGAGTAATAAGGATTAGGTGAAAGATAGAACGATATATCCCCTAGTGAAACTCAATGGGAAAAGTGTTGAAGTTGAGTGTAATTCTAATATTAAAATGATAATGGAAGTTTTACATAATTTAGAATGAAGGACAACTTACTACTGAGCCCACAAGTGGGGACCCAAGACTGTTAATGACTGTCGATGACTGTTGTGTCCAATAATGGCTTATGATTATGAAATTCATGACATTGATAATTATGACATTTACACATGTGTATGCATTGAGTCATGATCATACATTTTACCAGCGGGTACCAAATGAGGTGGCTCGGATACCGATGGACAGACCAGCGGGTAGGGGTGTCAAAAAGGGCTGGCCTGGCTCATTCGGGCTTGGGCCATTTTCGGGTCGGCCCATTCGGGCCATATAAATTTCAGGTTGGTATTTTGCTAGCCCAGCCCAACCCATTTAGCCTTATGTAGTGTTAAAAGAGCGGGCTGACCCGGCCCATTCGGGCTCAGCCCATTCGGGCCATGTAAGGTTCGGGCTAGCATTTTGCTAGCCCAGCCCATCCATTTTGTTGGGCTAATCGGGCCAGCCCATCGGGCTTGGCTATTTTGACACCTCTACCAGCGGGTACTGAATGAGGTGGCTGGGACTGTTACATTAAATATACTTGACAAGATATAGACATGTCTTGTGGATCATTATCCCCGAAATTGTGTGTGTTCATGCATAGTCAGTCTGCATACCATGATGACATCTTATATACGTTCAATTATCTGATACTTGAATGATTTGCTGAATTGTTAATTTCCTGATATTATCCCTGTTATTTAATAATTGTGATTTTCTCTTGAATGATGTGTCCAATTGATATTTAATTGATAATATTATTTTACCTACGATATCTGAAACTGATGCTTGTTGTCTTGGGATGGTATTTTTGTCCGTACTATCTCCATGTTACCATAATGGTATTAATGTAGGAGTTCTCACCTCTTTATTGTGTCATTCTGTTATATATTTATGTTTGCCATATTTATGTCCCTTACTGATTGGGCTGATTTATTGTTGTTGATATGACGTCTGGACGAGATTTCTTTAGTTACGTGTAGGCCTAACTTCATGGGGGCATTGATGCCTGGCGTGTCGACTGGGACATCGAGCATTTGATATATAGGGGGAAGTGACCCTGTCTAGGAGTAGTGCATATCTTGGGGTTACTACTCTCACCTTCAGTGCTTTTCTGCAAGTGGAATTCTCATGCCCATTAGAGAACTATCGGGGAATCAATATTACACCCCTACAGAGGGCTTAATGGAGTCGACTGCACGGACTTCCGCCCGTCGTGATTTACCCCGATAAGGGGACTTGCTTATTTTGGTTCCAGAGGAAGATCAAGTGGGGGACCTTACCCTCCAATTGTTTAGGATTGGGCTAGGTCAATTCTTTACCTGGTAGTGTACATGTCTTCTCTTATTGGGTATGTAAGCATTATGTTTTGTGCTAATAATACCTTGCGTTAAGAGCATATATATATATATGGAATGTATCTTTCCTTCAGTGATTGTATTTTGAGAGTTGTGCACTAAGTATACATCATTCGGGGCTCATATTTTATACTTATGTATAATAGCAATTCTGAGGAATATTGTCGTTGGTTTTTGTGACACACCTGAATTTAGTGACTGTGGAGTAATGACGATTATATTACGGTTATTAGATTTGAGGGTGTTACTGAGGTACCATAATACTTGTTTAACATGTCCCTTAAATTTTGTGACGTTTTTAGTTAATTTAGGCACTTTACCGCAACACAGGATGTGCAAAATGGCTAATTTAACTCAGGAAAATAGCATAAATGCTATATTAAAGGAAATAAATATGAAAAAATTATTTCTAGGTCACAAATGTGTAGAAGAGGATGTGGTTAAATTTTTAAGGCAAACAGAGTTAGTTTAGTATTTTTAAGGACACCAAGTGAGTGTTTAAGTACTAGATTGAGGTATAGCAGATATGAAAATTTATGGAAATAGTGAAACAAGATTATTAATGGATCTTACAATTTATTCTAAGTTTGTTGGAAGTTAGGAAACTTGATTTTGTTAGATCAAAGTATTCTTAACAGATACAAATTTCAGCAAAAGGATAATTTTGCCCTTAAAACTCATCTTTTAAAAGATGAGATTTCTCTCATCTTTCTCAATTTCTCTCACGCACGTTCTGCAGAGGAAGGAGAAAATAGAAGAGAAAAATAGAGGAAAGAAAGAAATAGGGGAAGAAGAGGAAAGGGAGAAAAAGAAAGAGAATGAAGCAAGAGCTTCATCATCTTCAAAGCTTCATCATCTTTAAGTTTGAGGTACGGGTGCTTGAACTCTACATACTATCCTTCCCTATCTCTATCTCTTTTACATAGTGTTTGTTATTAGAGAAAATATGGGTTTTGAGTGGTTTACATTGTGTTCTTGCTTGTTTAGTGCCTTAATGGTTGAGTTTGGTTACGATGTAGCTTAATCAATTCATGGGTGTTAGTTTTTCACCCAAGAACACCCATTAAACTCATTGAGTTTGGAGTTAGAAAATAGGTATTTTGATTATTGAATCTTGTTCATGATTCTTTGTTAAATGGATTTGAGTTAGTGTTTGATGATTCTAATATGTTTAGAGACCATGTATGAGTTAGAAAATCACTTAGAATCCATGATTTGAGGTTTAGAATTGATTGAGAATCAATGGGTCTTTGTTTTCTAGAGTGGGACGCACCAAATAACTGATTATGGAGTCCCAATAACAAGTTATTCATTTTAGACAGCAGGCTGAGTTTTCTGAATAATTGGTTAGGTGAATAGTGCAACACCCTCCGTAAGGCGTCACATTTTAAATAAAACATAAAACCAAATAAAATCATTTTTATAAAAGCTTTGAATTCTAGAGGATGAATTTGAAAATTTCTTTTCGCGAAAATATAAACTTACCAAAAATTATAAGAAAACAGAAATTAAATTAAATTAATTAATACACATATTATATATTCCACAAAATATTCAACAACAATTTAAAACATAACATTTACAGACTCAGAGAAACAGTAGCAAACCCAAAGATGGGTACTACTAATAGCACGGTAACAACACTAACGAGAAAACCCAACCTACATGTTCCATTTCTCCACCAAACTGCATCCTGTTGAAACTTGGAAGATTACACCTTGACGTCGTCACCATCTTCAGAACATAGCCTCCAGTAGGTCTAAGAAACTTCCTTCGTCTACTATACGAATTTAACAATACAAACACAACAAGCAATACAGTAAAGAGGTGAGATCCCCTTTCACCAATACCAGTACGGTAGCAAAGAATAATACGAATGACAAGGTCATTCTATACACACAGATAATACCAATATAGTCATGTTATCAATTTACAATTAATTTGAATAAGCATATATCATAATAAAATAAACTACAATAACATTACCAGGATAGATATAACAATTCATACAATATAAAATACCATAACAGTAAATCATAACAATATAAAATAACTATTAAATGCAATAACAACATATAATATCACAGATAAAAGATAGTAATGTACAGACAAAATACAACATATAAACATATAATATCACAGATAAAAGATCACAGATAAAGAAATAATAATGTACAGCATATAAACATATGCAATAGAACTCAACCTTACTCCATGGAGCTAAACACATACAGATATCAGAGAGAATGACCCGCAAAATCTATTAGTACCACTAATTTGTCCAACCAAACTATCATTTGCCTGTCACGTTGCGTCTATAGCCCCACGTCACATGGAACCCATTGTCCAAGGCGTGGTGTAGTTCACGGTCTCACGTTGTGGCACTACAGGCAATGTACTATTAGACTTTACGAAATCTCGATTAAATATAGTGCGTGTCGAGTCCATTAGTGTGCTATCGGTTACCATGGCCCAGCGGAGCGACCGACTGTCCATATATGGGATCCCGTACACTAACGTCTCCAAGTTCATAAAGACAATGAACCACACTACGTTTATCGCATCGACAACACGATGTGATTCACCTCGTCAACCAATCCACCAAAAATTGGCATAAACTCAATATATAATCCAAAAATAAGAAATTACCAAAATATCCTCAATAAAAATATATCCTCAAAGATAAATATATACAGTAAGTCCCACCGAACAAATACTGTTCCAAAGCCTGTACGGGTTCACCTCATAGCCCGACAGCGAAAAATATATAAAATACCCTCAACGGTATAAAATTTACTGTTTCGGTCAATCGCGTAGAAATTTTATCGCGTTTTCACAATCTCGTCGTTTTTATAAACGTTTTTAAATCGCATAAATATATTTTACTATTTTTAAAATCGCGTAGAGTTTTTAATACGTTTTCTCAATCGCGTAAGATTTTTAAATCATTTTTTTGTCTAAATTCCTTAAAAATCACTATTTAAAATATACAGAAATAATATTTAATACATTTAAACTACGTAGAATATTTTTCATACCGTATACTATCTTTTGGACATCTTTTCTATCTTATTTGTCTATTTTTAATATAAATTAACAAGATTATGTTTAGAAAATTTATAATAATGGTTTCCTAATTTTTATGAAAAAAATTCATTTTACTTAATTTTTAATCGTATAATTTAACTTTTTGAAAACCACTAACATGCTTCAAAATATAATATGAGCCATATGTTAGCAATTTACAAAAGTTATTGTATTTTCTTCAAACAGTAAAAATCATTTGTTTAAACTTCTTAAACTTAATCAATTTATTTCTTCAAAACTCATTGTAATAAAATCCTTTTGGCATTCATTACTTAACCTTAGTTGAAAACAATTCTATAAATCAAAACACATTTAAATTTGGCATTTTGGCCAAAAATCATTCTATGCTTTATACTTCATTCCTAATTATTTCCATACATTTAATCTCTTATAAAACTCTTGGTCTAATTTATTAAATTATCTAGTCCATAGTTTTAGAAAATATATTTGGATCAAAAGTATGTGGAATGTTGGCCGAATTTAACAAAGCCTTTGTATTTGATCTTTAAATTATTTTTCATCTTCTAAATCCATGTCAAATTTATTGTATTACCTAAATTCAGTAAATCATTGTTTTAGAAAATGGTTTGGAAATGATTTTAGAAATCATAATTGCTTGGCTTTGGCATGTTGGCCGAAATACATAATTTCATCCATTGATCCATAAATTCATTTTTCTTACTCTAAACAAATTGGTAATTTGTCAATTTTCCTAGGTTAATTAAATCACATTTTTAGAAAATTGATGAGAACATTTTGGTTCCCTTTTTATATTAAGACCGTGAGCTTGGATTTGTGTTCTTTGGAACACTCATGCAAATCCTTGTATGTTATTTACATGCTACAATAATTATCATGCATATATATACACATACCATATATTAAAGTAATCATAAAACACATACAACATATTAAAGCTATAGACATGCTTGCACACATAATCAATCACAATTAGGAAAAACAATAAACAATCATGTGAATGAACCCTTATGGATTCTTCACCACAAACACATACATTCCTCACCACCAACACATGGTTGATGAGGGTAATCTCCCTCTTACCTCTTGAAGAACCTCCAAAGTTCCTTGTATGTCTCCTTTAAGCAAACTTTCTCCACCAAGTGTTTCTTGAAAAACAAAGAAAACATACAATATTAATACCTAAGGCTCTAAACTAAAATAATCATGGATTAAAATCATGATTAGAACTTTAAAATGGATAGAAACATGAAGATTAAAGAATTCTACCTTCAAGGCTTCAAACTTGAGCTTTGAAGAACGAAAATGAAGATGGATGATTTAGGAAAAATCTCCAACATGAAAGTTCCTTAGAATTGCATGGAGATTCAAGATCTATGGTTGTTTAGAATTATTGAAGCTTGGAAGGTGACTTTTGAGGGGTTGGCCGTGAGCTTGAAGAAAGGAAGAGATATGAGCTTTTGTGGTTTTTGCTTGATAGGAAGATGAAGATGAAGATGAAGGAATCTTGAGAAATTCCTAACATGAAAGTGTCTTGGTTTGATGAAAGGATTCAAGAAATGATATTGGTAGGAATTATAAAAATTTGGAGAAGGTTTCTTGGTGCTTTGGCCGAAATCAAAGGGGAGAGAAAATGAGAGTTTTGATTGTTTGATGTTGGTTCTTTGGAGAAAAGGATGTGTAGGAGAGTAAGTGAGATGAATGGATGAAGGTTGCCCTCCACTTGGAAGCTATGGCCGTAGAAGACCATGGGAGAGGAAGGGTGAGAGCTTCTTACCAAAATTGAAAATGAGCCAAGGCCCTCCTATTTATAGACACCAGGAAAAAGATAAAGGCTTGGGATATTTTTCGGTATATCATAAGCAATGAACAATAATTACTGCTTATAAAGTCAATGTCTATTGTCTAATGGGTAATAAAATATATCTAGATTTTTATCTTATACTAGCAGAGTAGCAATTATTATTGATCATTTTTCTACTGATTGCCCTTGATGAGTCATAAAGCGAGTCATCAAAGAGAAATTTCTAGAACATGTGACTCACTACGATGAGTCAGCGTAGATATTTTCTAAAACGGGTGAGTCAGCATGGCGAGTCAAGCATCTTTGAGTCACCGACCGTGTCGGCATGATGAGTCACAAAGTCTTTGAGTCACTGGCCGAGTTAGCATGACGAGTCATCGGTGAGTCACAACAATGGTGAGTCACGGCCGAGTCATCGGTGAGTCATCAATGATGAGTCACAGCGCTGAGTCAGCATGGTGAGTCATCATAGAAGCTTCTAGAACAGGTGACTCACTACGGTGAGTCACAGGGCGAGTCACCGCTTCTGGAACCTTCCAGAATCTGTTGAGTCATGGTGCTGAGGTGTCACGCCACGTGTCAAGTTTCTATTAGGCCGTTGCGATGAGTCATCATCCACTAGATATTTTTCAAGAAAAATATCATCCAATAGATAATAAAACATACCCCGATTTTATTTGTCAGATAAAATCATAAGAAAATAAAACTTCAAAAACTGACTCCGATTTCGGGTTTAGTAAGCTCCCCCGGCTCCGGATAATAATAAAATTTCCCCGGTCCAGAAAATTTTAAATTTCCTGACTCGAAGCAAATCACATAAAACACCCAAATAAAATCATAGACAGTAGTATAAAACACTGTATCATACCAAAAAATTTAAAACAGTACATTCGGGACGTAATGGTTATTTTTTCATTTTTTCCCATAACCGAGCAAATCACTCAAAACACTCAAATAAAATTACAGACAGTAAAACATATCTATATATCACACAGAAAATTTAAAACAGTAAATTTGACAAAATTTTTATTTTACTGTCTCGAAGCAAATTACGCAAAACGACCAAATAAAATTAGAGCCTGTAAAATATACTTGTATTTCATACAGAAAAATAAGAAACAGTAAAATCAGGACACAACGGTCATTCACCCAAAAGTTGGGGTGTTACAAATAGTGATAACTGATTATCAGAAACACATAACAGGTTATTAGAAACGAATAACAGGTTATTGGAAACACATAACAGGTTATTGTGTTCAACTAGAACCATAGGAAAGGGTCATAATTGGTTAGCCAAGGTAAATAACTAATTATGCCAAGGCCCCAGGGGGTAGGAAACATGTCCTAACAGATTATCCAAGTGGGATAACTGGTTAGTGACTTAAGATTTTTAGATTTTGGCTTGTTCCAACTGATAATTCATGAGGGGTAATAGGTTGGGGACTTATTGAAACAAAATTCTTCATTCTTGGGGCTAAGATGAACACTTGTTAGACTATGTTTTGATTTACAATGATTCAATTAAATTAGTTTATGAGGGTGTAACTTGAACTTTGATTTTAATGATTAGGAAATTGATTCCTAATGTAATGTTATGTCAAATTGATATATTTAAATGGTGTGCATTATTGTTTATATCATGTAATAAATTAATGGTAACCAAGATGAATAAGATGTCAAATGATGATGAAAATGATGTTGGTGTATGCCCTAGAAGCCAATACATTTTGTTTGTGTTTACATACATTATATTATGCTATTTTTTGATATATGAGGCATTTCATTTATTGTGTTATTTTTGGTAGACATAATAAAGTCCTTAGAATAGTAAGTTTGATACCATAGGACATCAAGTGGATGACTTGATCGTGAGATCTTATTGGATAGAGCACTATTCTTAAAATGTCCCTAGTCAAGTATTATTGTCAAATAGGACAACGATAATGCATTGAGACTAGTACGTGTGTAGACTGATGACCACATCTCACGGGTCATGGATATGAGATATCAAGTCTACACATGGATACATATTAGAGTAATGATGTATTGGACAGACCCGCCATGAGAATGCTACGTGGATCGTTACGTGAGTGTCATAAGCGATTCTCATAGTAATAATAGTGTATGTGGTCCTTTGACCTGAAATCACTACTATTCCTACATGAGGAGTTGTGTGTTTTAATGCCATCAAACGTCATCTGTAACAAGATGATTATAAAGTTGGTTATTAGACATACCGTGATACATGTGGAGGGATGTGAGTGACCTAGATGGGATTTGTCCCTCCTACATAACAAGAGTGAAATCTTCGGGCCCCCTGATTGAGTGAGATTACGAAATGCATGGCCATGCTCAAATGAGTCAGCATGAGATATTGATCTCATTTGTTATTACTATGTCTACTCGGGAATCAGGAAACTGAAGATTGAACTAAATAAGGGTGACACATTCCATGCCTTGTGTTCAATCTGGATATCTGGACAAAGGGACTAAACTACACAGAAACATTGGTCACGGATAGGTTATGTCAAATCACTGACATTCTCATTACTTGGGTAGCAGTGATGTGTTGCTAGATACCGCTCACTGTTTATAATATTAAAATGAGATTTTAATATTACTACCAACATCATGAGAACTTACAGGGTTGCACACTTAGAACATACTTGATTGGAGTAATAAGGATCCAAGTTGGACTCGGATTCAATTGTGGGCCTAACTCATGACAGATGGGTTTAGGGTTGCACAGCTTACCTTGCTACTACTCACACTCACTTAAGGCAGCCACTATTATAAATAGTACTACTAAGGGGGCTGCTACCAGGTTACAACACAACCCTAGCCGCATCTACAGAAAGTGAGTGAGAGATAGTGAGGTCTTCTTCTCCTCTCTTCGCAGCTAGCACTACGAAAACAGAGGCGTGACTCCCTTTTGTAAGTCTGTTCGTGTGGATACCGCAGAGACATCATCACTATTACGGTGTTGGTGATTCACCTCGCTTGTGATTATCATGCTTCAAGAGGTAATTTTAAAAACTCGGATTATGGACTTTTTCGCATGGATCCTGTGAGGGAATTCTATTATTCCGCTGCGAGACTTTTGATCCGCAATTCCCAACAAATGAGGCATTGAGTCATGATATGATGTAATGTTGAGAAATATAATGATTTATACATGTTATTAAATGATGTTGATGAGCATGATATTGGAAAGCAATATAAAAGAAATGGTAAAGGTAGATGAGGTTGAATGAATTCCTCTCTACAAATATGTATGGTAATGTACACATGGAAAGTTTAATGATTATAGTAATTGCTTCCTTATTACATAAGAAAATGTATGATTATGTACAAAGTGAAAAAAGGAAAAGTTTTTAATATTGTTGCATGTTTTGGTTTTCAAACTTGTTATTTGATGTTTCCATGTATTGTAAATCTATGACTTAGACAAAAGAGCTCCAAGTGGCTTGGACAAAAAATGTTTGGTAGTGCAAAGAACAAAAGGGCATCCTACCTACCCAGAAAATAATACAAGGAACAAAAGGGCTTCCTGAAAATATTCAAGTAACATGTGTTTACTAAAAACAAAATCTTTTAAAGAAATCATTGCATGAGCATACTTAGGATTTTCATTAAGCATAATCATACATCAACATGCATTGCATAAAATTGGCAATTGTATGGGCAATTGTCTTGTTTTTATTAAATGTGGAGATTAAGGATACAAGCTAGTTAGAAAAGATTGAGAATAGTAGTTTAAGTGAATTAAGATTACTATGATGTCACGATTTTAAAGTTTAAGTGAATTAAGTGTTGTTTTTAGTATGATGATTAATGTTTAAAGTATATATTGTTTGAATTGATTGTTATGAAATAAATGAATTATTTTGTAATTGGATGAATTGTCTGCTTTGGGAAGGGAAAGGACTGAGATTTGGCTTATGCCACCTTTCCAAATGATTAAGTACAATTTGTGTTTTACCCCAAAGTAGTTGGATTTACTATGATGTCACGATTTCAAATTTACTACTGAGAATTATTAATTCTCACCCCAGTTTTTGTTTTATGTTTTCCGTGATAAATCCAGCAAAGGATCAAAGCAACCACAAGGCAAGGCAATGAAGATTTAGTTAAGTTGTTAATGTAATAATTTTAGTTATGTAATTAATTATATTAATGGTTCTATAATTAAAATTATTATGATTAGCTCTTTTTATAAGTTGTAATCTCAGATATGTCAGATAGATTTCTAGTAAGTTAACAAGTTTCTGAGGTGATGTCTTGCTTTCTAAATTTTATTTTGTCAAGGCTCTATATATTTATTCGTTAAATAGATATTAAACAATTTGTAAATTACGCTTAAGTTAGAAAGTGGCATCTTGATTCTATTTACTTAGTATACATAGGGTATACTACAATGAATAAAATTAGGTTGTTACAATGAGCACTTAATATGCTTATGGAATAAAGTATGATGTGCACTTTGCATGCTTATGGAATGAATTATGATGTGCATTTTATATGCTTATAAGATGAATTGAAATGTAAAGTACATCTTTGAGTGCTTATTAACTAAATGAACTTAGATATGATCCTCATACTTAGGGGTGATCCTTAGAAGTTATTCCCTTATGAAGGGTAAGCCATTGATTATTTTGGCCAATGATTGATATTAGAAATGATCCTCGTACTTGGGGGTGATCCTAGATGATTTGTAGAATGAGGAGAAGACATACCCTCTCTAGCCAGTAGAATAAGGATGAGACATGCCCTCTCTACCTGTGATTCTAGATTGAGGAGGTGACATACCCTTTCTAGATTTGGCCAGGGTTACTTGGTGTAACACTTTAATATAAATATCTCAATATAACTACTTATATAAAGATATATAAAAAGTATTAAACATGTCACTTCTACTATTACTATATTCTTAATTTCATATAACTAAGAAATTACTCATAAAGAACCACAATAAAAGTAGGTCATACTTATATACCTCAAAAACCTCTAAGGGTATAACGTTATATGTACAACAAAACTACAACTCAAAATAAAATATACAAGAGTTATCTATACAACAAAAACTAATAGCTATCTAGTCTTGTCATCCTTTCTTCCTCAGCTTATCTTTTTTACAAAAAAGGTTTTGACCTACTTTTACCATGGAAACACGAAAAGGGATGAGAACATAAAATTTCCCAGTAATTAAACATGTATTTGATGGTACTCAATATTATAAATAACTTATAAACATAATTAATAAATTACATTATATTGTCGCCCATACGACCGTATAATGTATAGAAATCTAAATTACCTTGATACTACTCAATCGCCCATACAATGGTATAATATTGATAATAACATATTTTATACATTAATAAATCCTTATTTTTAGTCATTTACACTCTCCATGTACTTAATTGATTAAACTTGGTTATATTTTGTAAGTTTAGACTCAAATTGGACTTAATTGATTTTTTTCAACATTATTTTGGTCTTACACTATTTTTGTATTTCAGTCATATCTTGAGTTATAGAGGTCATATCTTAAGTTATAAATGTCATATATTATGTATCTTACCTTGTAAGAAAGATAAAAGAGAGCTCTACAACTTTCATGAAGAGCTCTAGGGAAAATTCGAACATCTAGTGGAGCTAATTAGGCTTGGAAGTCAGAATAGGTGTTTTGTGACTGAAACTCGAATAGTGTGCAGTAACCATTGCATAATTCGAGTTTAAGGAAATGAAATGGGCTGAAAATTTAGCATCTGAAAGTTAAGACCTATATCTACAACTTTTATGAAGAACTTAAGAGCTTATTCGGACAGCTTAGAGGTCATATTAGGTCTGGAAGTTAAAATAGAGGTGCTAAAATTGGGTCTGAATAGTCTGCAGTAATTGGGTCATATCTTGGGTTGTAAGACAAATTTTTGGATGAGTTTGGTGGCATTGGAAAGCTGAGACAATTTCCTAGAACTTTTGTAACACCCCAAAATTTATTTATTTTATTATAAATGTTCATTTTATAATAATTGTGATTTTCTAGAATTTTTCTGGATTTTTATGAGAATGTGAAATATTTTAATATTATTCTTCGTTTTTCGTGCAAATAAAGGGGAGCCGAAAAAATAAAATATTTTTCCTGAGAACCTTGATCTGTGAAAACGTCGACAGGGGATCTTACTAAACCCGAGGCTAGACACAGTTTACGAAGTTTCATGTTTTTTGAGAAAATTTTAGCAGATAAAATAATAAATCGCTGTGTAAATTTTATCTGCTGGACAATTAATACTAACTTCTGTCAACTGTAACAATTGTCCATTGGATAATTGCATGTATTAAAAATCCTTATCACATTATTCAAAATCTACTTTGTGTCCCATCCATTAGCTTTATTTTCAAAAGAAAGATTAATTTAATCTAAGCTCACTAAACGTAAGCTTCCTAGAAATTTCCCAACTAATTCATTTTCTCTCTCTTCCCTCCTCACTCTTCTCCACGGCAGAGCACTCCTTGGGGGGGAGTCAAATTGGTTTCTCACATTCTCACTTTATTACTTCACTCTCACATTTCTAAACACCAAAAACACTTATCACATTTTTCCTTCTTCACTTTTCTCTTCTTCTCTTCTTCCTCCTTCTCCATGGTGCACACACACATTGGAGACCATCTCCATTGTTTGCTAAACAAATCACATTCCTTGTTTCCTTTCACCATTCCAAGTTCTCTTTTGTGGTCATCCTTTGGTTTTTCTTCTCCCATTATCCACCATTGGAGCTAAAGCTTTGAGCTTTGAGGTAAAGTCTTCACCTTTCTCCCATTTTCTTCTCATTCTTATTTTTCTTGGTCACCTATGTGACCAAGAACTCATCTTTCCATGGTTTGAGTGGACATTGTGGGAATCACTCACATTAGTATTTTCTTGAAGAAGGAAAACGAAAATCAAGAGCAAAAAGGAGAAGCACCTTTGTGTTGTCTTCAAATAGGTAAGAGGGAGATGATCCTCTTCAACCAATCTTAGTAGTAAGGAGATGTCTTGCATGTTATTGTTGATTGAGGGATCCATGAGTGGATTTCCCTCTTTGTTATGTTGTTTTTCTTCCTTTTTCACAATAGTGTTTTTGGTTGGATTTGTATGAGTCATTGACTGCCTTTAGGTGATTTTGGATGCATGTTTGAGTTAATTTGATGTTGAAAATGTTATGGATTGATTTGGTTTGAGTTTAGATGGATAAAAGATCATTTTTCTGCAAGTTTATTCATGATAATCGATTACCCAGTGCCTGTAATCGATTACCAAGCCTCTGGAGTTACAAAATCGTGATTCTGGGAATCACGTAATCGATTACATCCTATCTGTAATCGATTACGGAGGTTCTGTCCAGCTAGTAATCGATTACCAGAACTGTGTAATCGATTACCAGGTCCCTGGAGTTACGAATTGTGTTTCTGGGAAGCTATGTAATCGATTGCAGTCAGTCTGTAATCGATTGTAGAGATTCTGTCGAGCTAGTAATCGATTACCAGAGATATATAATCGACTACCAGGACCCTAAAATGAGTTTTTGAGCTGAAAATGATGAAAATATGGTTCCTTGTCCCTTGTAACTCAAACATAAATCTTAAACCCTAGATTCGAGGACTTTATTTCACTTAAATGTGATAGGATTATGTATCCATACCAATAATGGAGAAATGATTTTGAAAATAGAATTTTTAGATCCATAACATGGAAATTGTGGTATGTGTGGAACGATGGACTTGTATATGTATTGATATTGAGAGTTGGTTGATGCAATTGTGAGTTCCTATGTGGGACCAAGTTCTTGATGAAATTATGATATGTTCATATTGAAAATGGATATATATGCCATGGTGGTATACTTTATGATGAATGCATCATTGATAAACATACATGATTGGATATTGTGTCGTCATGCATATGTGTTGTCCGTTGGACATTGTTGGAAAGGTCAAGTTGCCTAGGAGTTTGAATAACACCTATGTGCGGGTGCGAGTAGACTAAGCGTAGGGTCATAGTGGTTGGCCCTGGGGGCGTCGGGGTATGGATGTCTCACAATAGACAGTGGTAGCTCTACTGGAGCCGTGGGATAGACCAATGCAACACACCAACGATCATGACTGGGACACTATCCTATATCGCGATCAACTGTTGAGGTGCTATGTATAAGCCATTTGGGCAACTATTTTATGAGATGAAGCATATTATTTTTAAGGCTAACGATATACTGGCATTACTCCTTTATCATTCACTCCAAAAATGTTTATGTCTAGCTCCATGGAGTAGGAATTTTTGGTACCCTTTTGCATTATGAATTGTCAGTCACATAATTCATTGAGCATGAGCATTTATGATTGTAAAATATGTTTACTATTATAACTACAATAATTATTTGATTCTTGAACTGTTAATACCATGTGTCTATTATTAATAATACTTATTGTTATTAATTGTCATGTTGCATTTACTGTTAATTTCTATTGTTACTGTAATTAAATGTATGAACTGTGTTATATGTGGGCGCCCAGTGTCGTTCTATTTTCTTACTGCCAATTTGGTACTGAAAGCTGGGTGTGACACCTCTTTCTATATTTTTTCTATTTCTATATTCCGTTGGATTGTGTACTTCCGAGAAGACGTTCGTGAGGAAGACAAGGAAGCCCTTGAGTTTCTAGGCTTCTGGCCAGACTACGATTGAAGTTACGGAGGATGACGTCGCGCCCCCGCGGATTTTAGGCTACACACGGATCATCTTTCACAGAGGACCTGATTGTTGGCACATTAATGTGCAGACGGACCGATGCGTGTACCATAGGGAGCTGACGGTGTCCTTGGCATGGGGTCGTTATGACACCCCTGTTTTAGATTTTCATGCTTTTGTTTGGCTAGAGTTTTACATGCCCTTTAGGGACATGTGGGCTGACATGTACTACACCCCATGTGATGACTCCTTTTTGTCCACTGCTCGTGCTCCTGCCCATTGCTCTGTCGCTCTGATGGATGTTTCATCGGACGAAGAGGACCCCGAGGAGGACCCTTTTACGGTCCCTTCTCGTCAGTCTTAGGAGCAGATACTATTGGTAGCTGCTGATGGCTAACTGTCTATTTTTTTTTGGGAAGCCTGACGTTTTCTTTGTACATGCTGGGGTATATTTGTATAACTTTGGGTGGGTACATCTTTGTTTTTTGTACATTTTGGAATGTAATTAAACAGGCTTATATATATATATATATATATATATATATATTGTGTATGGTTTATGTAACATCCCTTTGCTTGCGGGATTTTGTCTTTTGACAACACGGGTCTTTTGTGCTTTGTCCTCACTCACACGCATCCTAGGAAACTTCCCAGGAGGTCACCCAACCGGGTCAAGCACGCTTAACAATAGTTCTTATGTTCTAGGCTCCCGAAAAGAAATATGATATATATATATATATATATATATATCCCTCTATTATATTCATACCTAGAAGCATGCCGGGAGCCGCCCATTGTACCGGCGTGGTTTAACCACGTTGAATTGTTTTACTGAGACTATTCTAATTATTATTTTTATACATAATGGATTTCTTTTTAAAATCAACTTTTGACTCTACTCGGTAATGATATAATTTATAATAATTCAATAAAAATTCAACTAAAAAAAGAAAAATGTATAGTGGCAATTTCAAAGGATCTTAAATAAACGTAAGATGAACCGGATCTACGAGCTTAATAACAATTACTATTTTTTGCAATTTAATTTATTTCAGTTTATGTTTGTTTCAAAGTATCATAGTGTGACGTTCCTTCTTCGCAGTACATTTAGAACAAGGGGCGTTACAACTTTCATGAAAATCACTATGCTTCATTCTGACGTTATCCATAAGTTCATCAATGAATGATTTTAGAGACAAGAAATTTCAATAATTTTCCACTCACAAAAGTTCTTTGGCATTTTCCATTCATCCACTCACTCATTAATCAATTCCCTTGTCATTTTGTATCCCTAATCTTCTATAAAAGGGACCATAGGCAAATCATTTGGGTAATCTTGGCTTAGCTTAGATTATGCTATTGTGTTATTTGTTGTAATTTTCTTTTGTTCAAAGTTGAAATTATGTTCATCTTTTTCTTCTACTCTCTTTCTTTCTTCTTGCTCATGAGTAACTAATCTTCATCTTGCTTGGGTGAAGGAGTGAAGTTTTTGGTAATAAAATAAGGTTAGATTAATTTCTTTCTTGTGCTTAAATGATATATTATCAAGTTATCATTATACGTGTTGTATTTTGTTTCTAATCAATTTAGAAACCTTCCTTATAAAATGGAGTTCTTGATTCATTGTAGACAAATGGTTTGGCACAATGAATGCTTGAACCTATTTACAAATGTAAGTATTGGTAAATAATTAAAGGAACCATAATATAACTACGTATATAATTCTAAATGGACTGTGAATGTTTTATTCTCCGATTGGAACCTCCGTTGTGCGTGGATTTCAATTGAGTTATAAAAAGAATTAATCTTGTCCTTAATTTATTACCAAAAGTGGATCTCCTAACCCAAGCAAGTTCTTTAATTTAATTGTAAACAAGTTTTATTATCTTTATTATTGTGACAAAGCCTTCCCTTACCTCAAAGAATTTTTCTTCATCAATTCCCTGTGGATCGACCTCGGACTCCCGAGAAATTTATTACTTGAGACAACCTGCACTTGGGTTTGCATCCTTTAATCCACATCAAGTTTTTGGCGTCATTGCCAGAGACTTGATTTGAAGTTTTAATTTATTAAGGTACTTTAATAAAATTTATTCTCTCTTCTCCCTCACTGGAGCAAAAGATCAGCTTGCCCATCCTTCGGTTTCTTTACTAACTCTCTAACTTTCTAATTCTCTAACTCTCTAACTTTCTAATTCTCTAACTTTCTAATTTACTAACTTACTAACTTTCTAATTTTTTTATTTATGTCATTTCTTTATGTTTACTAACTTTTAATTTATCTCATTTATTTTTGCTTACTAACTTTTATTTTCTACTCTCTAACTTTTAATTTACATTATTTATTTTTTGCTATCTAACTTTTTAATTTCTGTTATTTATTATTTCTTTCTAACGTAATGAAATAATTTTTCTTCTTTTCTTCTCTTTTGCCGCTTTGGTAGGGCTTTGCCTCTCTTCGATTTTTATATTTTAAATTTATTTTTTATAATTTACTTTCTGCACTTTATTTTCTGTATTTTACTTTTTGCACTTTCTGACTTACTAATTATTAACTCTCTAATTATCTAACTTTTTAATTTATCAGTTATCTAACTTTTTACTTGTTAATATTTATTGGGTGGTTGGTTTATACCACATCCTTGTTAATATTTAATGGCTGGTGTAAACTACCAACTTGTACATTATTTTTTCTATTTTAAGTCGTTTATTTATGCTTAATTAGTATCTTGATTTAAATTCTGGTCGTTTAGTGAAAATTAATCCTAGTAATTTATATATTGATTTGTTTGAATCACAATCACACACAATTGACACAATGGCTAAAAATGAAAGTGTATATGATGAACATGAAAATCAACCATTGTGAACCATGCATGAATATTTGCAACCATTTCGAAATTCTAGTCCATCATGTTTTATCTTTCCACTCAATGTCAACAATTTTAGATTTAAGCCAAGTATGATTTCTTTACTTTCTAATTTTCATGGTTTAGAATCTGAAAGCCCATATTTACATCTGAAAGAATTTGAGGAAGTATATATTGCTTTCAATAACCAAAATTGCACTGAAGAGATTGTTAAGCTTAAATTGTTTCCTTTTTCTTTAAAAGATAAAGCAAAAACATGGCTTAACACTTTGAAACCAAGATCAATTAGCACATGGCAAGAAATGCAAGGTGAGTTCTTAAAGAAGTTTTTTCCAACACATAAAACCAATACTATGAAAAGACAAATCCAAATTTTTTTCCAAAATTCTAATGAAGCATATTTTCAATGTTGGGAACGATTTAAAGATTTGTTAAATTCTTACCCATATCATGGTTTTGAATAATGGCGCACTATAAGCTTCTTTTATGAAGGTTTAACACTTGAAACCAAACAATTTGTGGAAACAATGTTCAATGGTGAGTTTCTTGATAAAGAACCTGATGAAACTTTAGACTATTTAAACCAGTTAGCTGAAAATTATCAATCTTGGCATAGTACTAATATTTTTGAAAATTCAATTAGATTTAATCTTGCAAGTGCTAATAAAGGAAAATATCACCTTAGTCAAGAGGAAGATCTAAATGCTAGGTTTGCCAGTTTGGCTAGAAAAATTGAAGCAATGGAATTAGGAAAAGCAAAAGAAATCAAATTTGTGCAAAATGAAGAAATTTGTGGCATTTGTGATGACTTAGGACACTAAACACATGAATGTCATAAGATTCCTATTTTTAAAGAAGTTGTACATGAAAAAGTAAATGCAATGAATAATTTTAAAAAGTCATTTACTTCTTCTTTTTCAGATACATACAATCTGGAATGGAGAAATCACCTGAACTTCAGCTAGATGAATAATAATCAGTCACAATTCGTGCAACCACCACCTCCTCATGCACAACAGAACTCTCAAAATTCTCAAGGATATGCACCTTATGTCCCACCATATAGGAAAAACCTTGAAGAAACACTGCATGCATTCATAGAAAAGCAAGATGCCATTAATAAACAAAACAATCAAACCATGATTGACATAAAAGAAACTCTTACTAAACTTTTTTCTGCACTCACCATTCACGAGAAAGGAAAATTTCTTTCTCAACCTCAACCGAATCCCAAGGGTCAGTACAGTCTAAATGAGGGTAGTTCAGAAAGCCAACAAATAGATCAAGTCAAGTCAGTGATAACTCTTAGGAATGGAAAGATTGTTGAAGAAAGCAAGGAGATAAAAAGCCAAGTGTCCAGATTGATTAAATACTTGAGTGTGAATGAGCTAAAGGATATGGAAAAGAATCAAGATAATAGTGATGTCGAGCTACCCAAGGAACCAGAGGTGACAAAGAGTCCTGTTAAGCCAGATGATAATGACAAGGGTCACCAGATATACATGATTGACTCAATCATGGATAGGGGACTTTCTACAACCTTTGATTTTGATCCCCTTGAGAATTTTCTTGTTAATTCTGAGTTTGATTCTATCAGTAATCCATCTGATGTAGTTGATATTTGTACTATTTTTATATAACTCAGGATCATGACACTCGGGCATGGAAACCAAAGTTTAAGGAGTTTCCTAAGAAAGGTTGGAGTATTATTGATAAAAAATGTGTTCGTCCCCTGGTCTGTTCTCATAAAATTAACTTGGAGAAAGGTAAATGGTTAGTGGTTAAAGCTATAACTTGAGTTGAAGGATCCGAATGTAGCTGAGACTTTGGTACAAGATCCTGTCTACCAAAGTTGAGGTAAGTTTTTAGTATTTCGTTTGTGTTTTTATTGAGTCGGCTTAAGTGCCTCCCAGATTTCGGAGCCTTTGTATGGGGATATAAATAGTGTTGGCCAACAAAAAAAATGAATTCAGAATCTTAAAAAAAACAAAACAAAACAAAATAAAAAAAAATATATGTGTTCCTTTACTTTTGGTTTTATTCATCGCACTTTGTTTTTGTTTAAATTTGTATCAAGTTTTTCTTTTCAGTAATTATGGTAACTGGTAATATCTTTTATTCTTTACTCATCTATATTTTAAACATTGAGGACAATGTTGTGATCTGGTTGGGGGGAAGGATAATTGAGAGTTGACAAAAAAAAATTTTTTTTGGGAAGTATGATATGATTGTCATGGACTTACTAAACTAATGAAGGATGGCAGAGTAATGAGTAATTTTACTCCTAAGACGCATCTAAATTGGAAAGTATGTTTAGTGATATGACTCTCAGAAACCTATTCGTAGTAAAACCAATGAATGATAGCAGAGTAAGGAGTAATTTTACTCCTAAGACGCATCTAAATTGGGAAGTATGTTAGTGATATGACTGTTAGAAACCTATTCGTAGTAAAACTAATGAATGATGGCAGAGTATGGCAGAGTAAGGAGTAAATTTTGCCTTGGAGGTAAGTTTACTCTTGAGACGCATCTTAGTTGAGGAAATAATTATTTTGTGTAGAAGTAGCAAATGGATTCTTGGATCTTAGCATAAATTGTCTTCTTTCTTAAAAATCACAAGCTTGGATATGAATGTTGATATGGTGGATTGAGAATGATAGAAATATGCCTTGTGAGATTTTGAGCCTATTCATGAATGAATCAAACATTTGTACCATTCTCTTCTTTCTTGTGTGATTTTCACTCATGGAATTATTACTCTAGAACTTGCTTTGATTCTTTTTTAGGCTACATTTTCACATGCATACATAAATATGATTGAGGCATTTTGAAATAGCTACTTTGACCAAATAGTCATCCTTGTATATTTTCCCTTGTGTAACCCCTTTGAGCTTATTTGACCATTCCTTATTTTTAGCTCATTACGTGCCTTCAAAAAAAAGAGAAAAAAAATATGTTTTTACCCAAACTTAGGGAATAAGAGAGCATTGGCCTTGTTCTTGAACAAGTGTGGAGGTGTGTGTACAAAATGATCAAAAACAAAAAAAGCTAACCATCATTGCAATCAAAGGATTATCAGAGTCTAGAATAAAGATGGATGCTTGGAAACAACAAGAAGAGAAGCAAAAGGTTCATGCCTAACAATGAATTCAACTCACCAATTTGGGATTAATCTTCAACAAAACATTAGTCAAATATTGGTCATTGTCCTTTATGATGAATGTTCTCTAACATCTTCTCTATTCTAACTGTACCATAATGCTCTTTTATTCTCTTTGGTAATTATCTTCTCATATCCATATTATCCCCTCTCCTTTACCGTGACCTCATTACAATCTTGAATAAAGTCCTCTTGATTTTTGTGTGCATGTTTTTTGAGTAACGGAGAAGTAGAAGATAAGCAAGCTTATAGTAGTACAATTGTTCATGGGTTGAATAGAGTGAAATACTTACCTTTTAAACAGTTGAGAGATTAAGAGTGAATTCTGTGAGGATCTGTCATGCTTGATTCATTCTTTTCAACTAAAGTTTCCTTGCTTGTTGGTTTGAGATGTGAAGAAATATTACCTCATTAATGCTTTGATCCCTTGAATTTCTAGTTACTTTTCTCGATTCATCGAGTCTTTTAGAGTTTTTAGCTTTTGAGTCTGTGTCGTTTTTCTTTGTTTCCTAGCTTTGGTCTTATGTGTTTTGCCCAAGAGTGCAAAAAGCTAAGTGTGAAGGAATTTGATAATCACATATTTTATACATTAATAAACCCTTATTTTTAGTCATTTACACTCTCCATGTACTTAATTGATTAAGTTTGGTTATGTTTAGTAAGTTTGTACTCAAATTGGACTTAATTTATTTTTTTAGCATTATTTTGGTCTTACATTGTTTTTGTATTTCGGTCATATCTTGAGTTATAGATGTTTTATAATTATGTATCTTACCTTATAGGAAAGATAAGAGAGAGCTCTACAACTTTCATGAGAGTTCTAGGGAAAAATCAGACATCTAGTGGAGCTAATTGGGCTTGGAAGTTAGAACATGAGTTTTGTGACTGGAACCCAAATAGTGTGCAGTAATCATTGTATAATTTGAGTTTAAAGAACTAAAATGGGCTAAAAATTTGGAATCTGAAAGTTAAGACTCATATCTACAACTTTCATGAAAAAAATAAGAGCTCATTCGGACAGCTTAGAGGTCATATTGGGTCTGGAAATCAAAACAGAGGTGTTGAAACTAGGCCTGAATAGTCTGCAGTAATTAGGTCATATCTTGGGTTGTATGATGAATGTTTGGATGATTTTGGTGGCATTGGAAAGTTGAGACAATTTCTTAGAACTTTAATATAACTACGTATATAATTCTAAATGAACTTTGAATGTTTTATTCTCCGATTGGAACCTCAGTTGTGCATGGACTTTCATGAAGACCACTTTGCTTCATTTCGACGTTATCCATGAGTTCATCACTAAATAATTTCAGGGACAAGAAATTTCAATAATTTTCCACTCACATAAGGTCTTTGGCATTTTCCACTCATCCACCCACTCATCCACTCACTCATTAATCAATTCCTTTGTCATTTTGTACCCCTAATCCTCTATAAAAGGGACCATAGGCAGATCATTTAGGTAATCTTGGCTTAGCTTAGATTATGCTATTGTGTTATTTGTTGTAATTTTTTTTTGTTCTAAGTTGAAATTATGTTCATCTTTTTCTTCTACTCTCTTTATTTCTTCTTGCTCATGGGTAACTAATCTTCATCTTGCTTGGGTGAAGGAGTGAAACTTTTAGTAATAAAATAAGATTAGATTAATTTCTTTCTTGTGCTTAAATGATATATTATCAAGTGATCATTATACGTGTTGTATTTTATTTCTAATCAATTTAGAAACCCTCCTTGTAAAGTGGAGTTCTTGATTCATTGTAGACAAGTGGTTTGGCACAATGAATGCTTGAACCCATTTACAAGTATAGGTGTTGGTAAATAATTAAAAGAACCATAATATAACTACGTATATAATTCTAAATGAACTTTGAATGTTTTATTCTCCGATTGGAACCTCAGTTGTGCATGGACTTTAATTGAGTTATAAAAAGAATTAATCTTATCCTTAATTTATTAACAAAAGTGGATCTCCTAGCCCAAGCAAGTTCTTTAATTTAATTGTAAACAAGTTTCATTATCTTTATTATTATGACAAAGCCTTCCCTTACCTCAGAATTTTTCTTCATCAATTCCCTGTGGATCGACCACGAACTCCTAAGAAATTTATTACTTGAGACAACCTACACTTAGGTTTGTATCTTTTAAACCGCATCAAATATTAGCTAAACTTAGCAAATTGCTTAACTCGCTTCAATGCCTAACTTAGGACTTAACTCATCCTAAGGCTCGTGTTAGAAAGTTTGACTCACTTTACTACACTCATATAAGATTGATCATATTTCTCATGTTACTTGACAAATAGTTTAGCTCATTGTTTTGTCTTAGGTAAAGTGTTGTACTGACACTTTTCCTCTCACAATCACCTACTAATTAAAGAGTTTAACTCACTTCTTTAATAAGGATGATTGTACTGTGGCTCCACATAAACTATAACATCCCAAATTTAATAACCATAGTATAATCGTTGTTATACCACAGTCACTAAATTCAGGCTTGCTACTAAGCAACAACGCATTTCCAAATATTACCATTATGCATATATAGAAAATATGAGCCATAAATGAAATACGTATAGTACATAACTCCAAAATATATCTACTGAAGGAAAAAGTACATTCTAAATATATATATAAAATGCTCGGTGCCTCAGTCAACACGCCAAGCATCAATGCCCCAGAGAAGTTGCATCCGTATGTAACCCAAGAAACCCCGTCTAGACGCCATCACAGGGATCAGAAAGTCAACCCAAACAAAATCCAGGTGATTCAACCTCATCCCCCTTCACGGTCTTTATCAAACATAAACATAAAACAGGACAATACAATAAAGAGGTGAGATCCCCTATATCATATACTAAAATGGAAGTAAAGAAACAATAATGACAATAATGCCATACAAATATATCATCAACAGATATAATCATATTATCAATTAACAAAAAATTCAATAGATAGTTCAACATACAATTATATATATCATATTGATATGCCAACTGAATGTGAATATGTTCAATGGACCAAATGTTGACTGACTATGCATATGCAAAATGGACCCATTTCCTACTCCATAGAGCTAAACACAATTTCAGAGAGAATGATCTAGAAGACATGTTTGTATCTCGTCAGCCTCAATTCAAATGCTTCAATAATTTCTCAATTTGTGCATCACAGCTTATACAAGACAGTCAACGCCAGATCGTGATTAGGAATAGTGTCTCGATCCAGATCATTGGTGCATTTGCATCAGTCTGACCCATGGCACAGTGGAGCTACTAACTATCTATTGTGGAAAACTCACACCCCGATGCCCCCAAGGTCAACAAGTGACCTACACTATGCCCATCGCACCCACACTAAGGTGTAATTCATCTCCTAGGCATACAGCCTCAACCGACACCGCCGGTAATAATGCATGATCAATGACTCAATGCATAGATGGATGATCAATCACATGTCTTTACACAAAATAAGCCACCACTATGCTTAACTGTTCCAATGATGCCTCCGGGTCTGATACACCGGTCCAATAGTAACGTTGCTTCCTCAACCGCTAATACTTTTAATATTTTTCAATTGCATAAAACATTTCTTGACATTTTAAACTTAATTTGAAACCTTCAAGTTTAATATAAAATTTAATCTTAATTTCAACATTCTTCCCACTAAAATTCCTCTAGGTAATATTTCCCAATTTTTTCACAAAATCTATATAAATTTTTAATTTAATCAAACATTATAGGATAAAATCTTCCAACGTGCTCAAAATCCATATGAACGAGCTATACGTTGGTATCCCCAATGTGCTCAAAATCCAAATGAATGAGCTATACATTATAAACTCCAAGTTTCAAACTTATTTTCCATCATCATGGCCAAAGAAATCACTTTTTGCCCCAAACTACAATTTTATTCATTTCCTTTTTCCACCTTGTGAATCTTTAATTAATTCCTTGTCACTTAATAATCTAAGTTCACAATTAATAAAACATTTTTTATTGGGATTACCCAAAATAGGCATTATGGCCATGAGCCTTAATGGTCATTGGGACCAAAAAGATTCTTTCCATTTCAACATGATGCATAACATATAATATACTTCAATCATCAAATCACACTATGGCATGTTCATGCATAATATCAAGGCTATAGAATCACATAAAGTAATTAAGGAAATCACATAAAGCAAATAAGCATAAATCATCACATAAAGCAAATAGGCACAAAAATATTAAATCCATACAAGAAAGTGAATGAATCATCACATGGATTCTTCAACCACAAACATCAATTTCGTTTCTCACCACCAAACTTGGTTGATGAGGTTAATCTTCATCTTACCTTAAGAGAAGATCAAAAGAACTCCTTGGTGCCTCGGTTGAAGCCAACGTCTTCCACCAACAATCAAACCCTTGAGACAACAAGCACATACATATTAGTTTTAAGGCTTGAAAAGAGAAGACCATTGATCAAAATGATGGTCTTGACATGAAAAAGAAAGAAATAAAGAAAGATCAAAATTTTACCTTAAAAGCTTCAAGTTAGGGCTTGAAAAAAATATGATGGAGATGAGAGAATTAGATGATGATCACAACATAGAAAATCATCCAAAGGGTGTGTAGATTCAAGAACTATAATTGATTGGAACAAACAAAATAGAAAAGGGAATTGGAGGGTGGTGGCCGTGAGCCACTAGAGAGAAAATGAGAGAAGAAAAGTGAGAGAGAAAAAGTGTGTAGCTTTTTCTTTGTTTCTTGAAGGTGAATGAAACTAAATGATGAAAGAAAAAAAATGAATAGAAACTTTCCCAATAAGCCTCTTGGCCGTGGGTTTCTCCAAGGAAGAGAGAGAAATACAAAGCTTCTCCATTAAGTTTTCTCTAAAGCTTGCTTAGGAAGCTAGTTTTCTATTGGTTCACTTTTTGGAAAGTTAACAAGTGATGTCATCTTAGTGATGTCACATGGATGATGTCATCAAGGAAAACTTTTAGAAAAAGATGACTAAGATCACATCTAGAACTATCCACAACAAGCTATTACCCAATGGACAAAAGTTACAGTTAACAAAATCAGTGTTTATTATTCGTTGGATAATAGGACGTACGCTGATTTTATTTGTCAGATAAAATCTCAGATAATGAAAACTTCGTAAATTGTGTTCGGTTTTGAGTTTAGTAAGATCCTCCATGTAACACCCCAAGCTTCTTAAATATTTGACAGTAATTTTGACAGTTAACAGAATTTTACTGTTTAGTGATTTATGTGTACTGTAAAATTATTTTGAATATTTCGTCAGTACATTTGATCATTTTGTGTGATTTAATCCGTGTCAAGAAAATCATAATTTTCGGGTCAGGAAAAATCTTACGTAATTTAATTATTACTGTTAAGTCTTAATTATTTTACGTAATCTGATTTGATTTTTGTAAGTTTTATAATTTTTGTGATTTTGTGGGTGATTATGAAATTTTTATATTACTCTGATTATTTTAGTATTATCCGTGGGCCGCCTGTGTGCATAGGGGGGCTGTACGTGGGCCCAAGTGAGTTCCGAAAAGTGAAAATTTTTTTGTAGCTCAAAAATTTTGTACTGTTAAGACAGAGACGGGGGATCTTACTAAACTTGAATCCGAAAGCAGTTTTTAAAAATTTCTTTTACTGTGTTTTGTACAGTATTTAATTATTAGGTGATAAAAATACAGTAAAAATATTATTCGAAGGGTAATAGCAGATAAAATAAATAAATATTGTACTGCGTAGTCAACATTAGTGGCTTGGATATCCACCATTGATGTAATCAACGGTGGAGACTTGATCTTGATTTAATTAACGATTGAGATTTAGTCTTACAAAGTGGCTAGGACCATTTATGACCCTTGGATGCAAACTTTGAAGGAGCAATCTTGACCCTTCATTTTGGAGATACATCTAATGACTAGGATTTCAAGGAGGAAAGATCCAATGGCCTAGATTAAGTCTTCTATCTAAGCCTAAACCTAAAACTTACATTAATCCTAACCATTGATCTAATCAATGGTTAGAAATGCTTGAAATGGTGGCTATGAAATTTGTCACAAATTTGGAGTGCATGAAGATGGGAGGATGGTTTTGTGAAGCTTAAGAGCATGGATAGGTTTGAAGACCATATTATTGCTATCATAATTCATCTTTGTCTCCTCCAAAAAGTCAAGACTTCATCAAAAATTTTCCATCCACTTTCTCCATGCAAGTTTCGGCCATAACACCAAGAAACACCTTCCACCACTCTTTAATTTCAAACAACCATATTTCTTGAATCTATACCTTATTCTAAGACACTTTGTAGTTTACACCAAGTTCTAAATCTTCCATCTTCAAGGACTTTTTCCAAGAGCAAGTTCTAGGGTTCTTGAGGTAAAGTATAAGGAAACTTCATTTCTTATCTTCTTTTTCATGTTCTAAGCCATGTTTGATCCATGGTTCCTCTTATTCAAGCTTAATATACTAATAAACTTGTGTTTGTTTTATGTTCAAGAGACTTTTGTTGGTGGAAAGCTTGTGCAAAGTGCAAAGCAAGGAGCTTTTTGGGGTTCTTCAAGAGGTAAGAGGGAGATTCATCTCACCAATCAAGTATGGTGGTGAGAGATGGTTCTGTATTTGATGGATAGTGAATCTATGTGAGGATTCATATCCATGGTTATGTAATTATTTGTGTATATTTATGTGCTTTGATTATTTGCCTATGCTTGGTTTGATTTGCATGATTTATTGCTTTGATTATGGCATGCTTGTGATATATATATATATGTTGAATATGTATATGTATGTCATGATTTGATGATGGAAAGGAAAGTGATTTTTGGTTCCAAGGACCATGGTGAATTCGGCCAAACACCTCAAAATAGGTGTTCACAAATTAATATTTTTATGAATGGTAAAATTGGATGTTTAGAAAAGCAAGGAAAATAAACAAAAGGCTTGTTTTGAAGGACTAAGTGCTTACGGTTTTCATCAAAAATTTTTAATGGTTTTGTTTGTGTAAAAACAAGAATGGAACTTAGTTGATTTAGAAGGAAAAATATTTTGATGGTTTCAATGGCCATATCCACAGTTTTGAAGGCTTGAAATGCCTTGGTTTTATAAAACAAAGTGATTTTCAAAGTGGAAATACAATTTGGTTTAGTACAAGGAATTTGGAAAGGGAATCAGAGTGTTTTATCACTTGAGAAAATGGAATTTTCGTATATGAATGGAAAATAAAGGTTGAAAGTGTTTGAACCTCAATTTATTTTAAAGAGGATTGATTTTAAGAATTGATTAGGAATTATAAAGAATACGCTTGTGACTTGGGATTTTCTAACGAGTAACTCATCCTTTGGGTTTTGGAGAGCGTTAGTAAATTTTAAAGTTAGAAACATTGATTTAATTTAATGAAATGATGAATTTGTGGAATATATTGCGAAAAGGATTTTCTTGAGTAAGAAAAAGTAGAAAATAATGTGAGAAGTTATATTATTTTAAGAAAGGTTGAAATGGAATTTTTGAAGGTTGATAAATATTTTACGAAGTTGAAAAATGGTGAAAAATGATTTACGTAACTTAAAAATGTGATTTTTAAGCTACGTAATTTGAAAAACGTTAAAATATTTCTATGCGATTTGAAAAATATTAAAATATTTTTACGCAATTTGGAAAGCGTTTAAATATTTTTACGTGATTGAGATATTGTTGAAAAATCACTACGTGATTGAAAAATGATGAAATATTTTTACGTGATTGATGAAAACATTGAAAAATCTATATGTGATTTGAAAACGTAACAAAAATGTTACAAAATTGTGAAAACGCGACAAAAGTGGTGCGCGACTATGAAAACGCGATAATATGATTTTTGTGATTAAATATATAGTAGGATTACTGTTGAACCAGTGAATGGACACTGTATGAGAAAATGATGAATTTTGCCTGTGATTGGCATTGGTGCATTTTATATGCATGAACTAGTGTATGGACACTGTATGTGAATTTTGCCTATGATTGGCATTGGTGCATTGAACATGCATTGGAAAGGTCCGATAGATTGTATGGGGCTATTTGCCTAGGAGAGACGTACACCTCTTGAGTGGGTGTGATATGCGTAGTGTAAGTCACTTGTTGACCTTGGGGGCATCGGGGTGCGGGTTGCTTACATAGGTGGTTGGTAGCTCTTCTTACCGTAAGTTAGACCGATGCAACGCACCGACGATCTTGATTGAGACACTATTCTTAATCAGGATCTCGTAAAGACTATCGTGTATATGCTAGATATGCAAACACATATGAGAAATATGGCACGTGATCTGAGGCATGTTGATACAGACAGATCTTTCAGATCAACTTCTCCGAACTAAGTATTAGCTCCATGGAGTAGGAAATTGAGTCTATGTGTGCATGCATGAATCTGAGCATTTATATCTGTATGATATAATAATTGAGGAATATTGGCTATGACAATTGTTTTGTTGAGGAATAATTGGATGATGATGATGATAATAATGTTAATGGCATGATGGTAATTATTATTTATTGTATCTGTTATGATAAATAATATTGATGGCATGATTGCAATTATGGTATGATATATCTGTATGGTATGTTGTTTGTATTATCTTTGTGCTACCATGTTGGTATTGACGTAGGTGATCTCACCTCTTTGTATATTATTTTGTATTGTATTTATATTTGTAAAGACGCTGAACAAGGGACTGAACAAGAGGGTGAAAAAGAACAGACTCCAGAGGAAGCTGAGTTTTGATCGAATGGCATCCTGGTCAAGTTTCTTCAGATACGTGAGATTACAGTTCCATGGTGGAGCTAGAGCGTGGAGGACTAGTCCCAATGAGAGGGGACTAATTTATGAGGGAAACCTGACGGTCATTATGAGCAGAGAGTTTTGTAGAGATCCATTCTTTTCCGTAACTATATATGTACATGTCGAATTTCCACTGTCAATCAGGCAGTATTGGGATACTAGGTATTACGTCCCTACAGAAATTAGTATCGTGTCGTCTGCTCGGACACCTGTCCGTAGGACTTCGTATCGTGCTGGATTCCTTCCTGCTGAGGAATCTGAGGAGGACTCGTCTGAGGGTTCTAGTGTTTAGTAAGACTTGGGCAGTATGTTAGTTTTAAACTATGTTTAAATACTTTGAGGACTCTGTCTGTATATAAATAATCCTGACAGTATGTTTGTAATGTATGATAATGTAAATTATGTGTGATGTTGTATAATATTTTTACTTTTCGCTAAGTTTATTTTATCAAAATCAAAGAGGAAAAAAAGAAATTTTACAACTCGTATTTTTATCACAACATCACATTTTTGTAACGTGGGGGTAATTCGGTAATTAAGTAACATAAATGTGGCACCCTACGGTGGGTGTTACACTCTGGCCCCGTTTCACAATCCAAAATTTTTCGGCCTTAGAAAAATTTTTATCTTTCTGACCCCGTATAACGTGCATAGAAATCGAGAAATATAATAAAATAATCAAAATCACCCAAATAATTCACAAAAATTATAAAAAGCATATATAACAATAATTAAGCAATTTTTGGGGTGTTACATAAACTAGGTGTAGGAATCAACTCTTAACTAACATTCATTTTCAAGCAGTTCTTAACTCTAGAAAAGCTTAAAAAAAATATTACTTATTTTTAAAAGCTAAGTGGTTAATTCCTTTGGAAAATTTCTCTAAAAGTGTCTTAATAAACTTAAGATAGCATCTACTAATAATCCCCTCAATTTAGGAAACTCAAAGTGTCCAAGAAATGAAGTTTTTCATCTCTGGAACTAGTGCCTAAGCGCTCATTCTCCAGAGCCTAAGCGCTCATTCTCCAGCGCCTAAGCGCTGGCTTGGTAGAGAAGTTCTCTATTCTATTTTAGCACTGGGTGCTTGAGAGCTCAGCACTCAACGCCTAAGTGCTAAATGCCCTGCTATGTGCATTAACTCTCTAGGTTACCCGCGCCTAAGCACTCGGATACCAACGCTTGAGCGCTGACTGCATATCAAAAAATTCTGCAGAATTGGTTACTATTCTATTGGAACATAACCGAAATTCAACCTTTTAAAAATGGTTTCTAAGTGATTTTTAATATCACCCACAACCTCTAATCATAATGCAACAATCAATTTAATTATTAACCCTCTTAAGTATGGATTAATAGCAAAAAAATCATAATCTCACAAACCTAATCATCTGTGTCCAACTTGAGGAACTATCTCACTTGTCCAAAGACAATTTTTATTCTCATGCATCCAATAAGACACAAACATTCTAATTTAACACTTGGAATTGTAAACCAAGATAAAAACCTAGATTTGTTCATCAAATCCATCATTTACAAGTATGTAACCTAATTTCAACTATAAAGAAAATAGAAGAAGAGGGATGAAGATTAGATTAGAATCCCCTACCTCAAGTCTTCTATGATGGTGGTTGTTCAATCTTTGCTTTACCTTTCCCTTTCTTTCTTTTTTCCTCTTCCTCCTTAAGCTTTTTCTCTTTGGTTTCGTTGTTTTCTGATGTTGCCATTGTTGTTTTCATGAGAGAGAAGTGAGAATGAGTGAAATATATGAAAGACTAAGTGAATTATATGGGTAGTTGTATAACATTTAAGTCACTTGAGATATTTCACTGATATTACTTGATCTGCTAAAAACACTTAAATTTAGCTAAATCAAGTTTTCGAGTTTCCAACAAATTTGAAATAAGTAATAGGATTCATCAAAATTATTATTTCATTATTATCTTATTTTTTTTTCATATCTATTGGGGTCAATCCGGCATTAAAAGCACAAGCAGTATGCCTAAAAATACCAAACTGGCTCTAATTGTTCTCAAATTTTTACTACACCTTACTTAGCTTATTTGTGACTTAGAAACAAACTCTCTAGGTTTATTTCCCTCAACTTAGCAATTTATGCTATTATCTGAGTCATTTTAAGCTACTTTTCAACTTCTGAGTTGCAACTAAGTGCCTAAACTAACTCAGTTTGTCATAACAATAGACAGACATGTAAAACAAGTGTTATGCTACCTTTTGTAACCATAAACTAATCTAAAATGTTAAAAAGGGGCTGTTACACTTGGGATAGTGTTATGTAATGAAAGACTATTACGTATAAGTTGAGGGCACTGTCTTGATAAGCAGACTTTTACTAAGTGATTGGTAGTGTGAGGATGACATTCCCACCCTACCAGGGTAGTGTGAGGAGGCAACATTCCCTCTCTATTTATTGGGGAATAAGCTGAGAAAGATAATAATTAATGAGCACTGAACAAAAGATTATTAGCATTGTTTGAATATTTGCACATCTTCTGGGACTTGATATATAAATCATAGATTTAATAATGAATATTTGCATTTTGAGTTGATTGTAGATATTTTAAGGATAATGGGAGATTATTTATATGTAGATATATTATTGATGAGTTCCATTATTTATTAGTTGATGTGCTTGTAAATCTATATATTGTCTGAGTATACAATTGTTGTTCAATGATTAAAAATTAAACTCCAGCCCTTGGGAAGAGAAAAGAAATAATTTGACATTTACCACCTTTATATCAAAGATTTAAAAAAAATAATTTAATTCCCCGAAACAACTGGAATTATTGTGATGACATTTGATTGTTAGAAATTCATAGAATTCTCACCCTGTTATTTTCTTTCCATGATGATTCCTACACGTAATCCATCTTCTACGTAGGGATGCAAATGCTGATGTAGCATAAAGACTCTTATTTTGACTATTACCATGTATTATATTTATGTAGTGGTTTGTATATGATGTATATATACCTATCAAGGCATGATATGTGTATCTTGATATTGATGTAATGGATTGTATAGGTTATTGAAGCTAGTATGACTTATACATGTCAAGTATATAATCAAGTATATCATCTATATGTTTGTACTTGGAAGTAATATATGATAATTTTATGGTACCCGAGTAGACAAATATTCAAATTCCTAGAGTTCAATCAAAAGTACTCAAAGGACAAAAATTGGATAATAAATAAATGAATAAATAATGGGTGGTAACTTAGTGTAGGTATTCGGTTAAGCTCTCCATTTAAGCAAAAATTTGCCCTCACAAGGCTTGAATGGGAAATAAAATTGGTATCGCTAATTACTAAGGTAATAAGGAGATTAGCTACGATGTGCCTATGCTTAAGTGCTTCAATATAATCCAAATATAAATGGAGTAATTAGTCTTAAGGCGATACATTTAGTGGTATCAGAGCAGTTCATCTTGCTGAGCTTGGGGTTTGGACTGACTATTCTTGTAGTATATTAGAAGTTCCCATTTTATGTTAAGCATTATAGTTTTCTTGTTCTTGATGATGAGATGCATAGTTAGTTAGGAATGCATAATTGCCTTAGGTGTGATTGTTAGAAGTTTCTACTACACTGTTTACATTATATTGAGATTGATCAACTCAATATGTATTGTTTTGTGTACTAGAAGTTGATAGCATCCACTAGGCATACTTTAGCTAACAATGAAATGGTAGAACTCCTAGGAACTCTTTGTGAGGCAGCTACTGCTATGAGGGAGCAGACTGCCATAATGAATCGAATGTTAGAGTATAGGGAAGTTGATTCACCTGAATAGCCACACCAGGGAGTGAAATTGACAACTTTATAGTGAATTGAAACATTCACTAGGTGTGTAAGTTGCCTTGCAAGTTTTTGGTATGCTAATTGGGTTGTATGTGAATGAAATGATGAAAGGCATAGAGTTTAGTTCTCTTAGTTTCAAAAACCTCAAATTTGTTTTTGTGTTCATTAATATATGAATGTCATGTTATGGTATGTTTCTAACTGCCTTGAGTATAATGGTTATGGGTGGCTAGAATACAAGTTAGTGAAATTGGTTTCATTTGTTCTTTAAATCAATTGTGAGACCTACATCTTACCATACTGAAGGTTGAGTTATTAAGTTAAATCATGGCTTGATTTGATGATAATTTAGCCAATGTTGTAGGGTGAATAGGATATAGATTGGTTTTGGGTCTTCAGCAGTGATTCTGTTCTTTCCTTATGAAGTCTTGACTATTTTTACATTGCATTGATTTTGTTCTGTTTTCTTAGAGGAAGTCTGCTTGTGCTTAGAATGAAAGAATGCATTGTTGTCTGTATGAAATAAGAAAGTTTGGCTTGCATTATACTTTAAGAACATTGCTGGTCTATAATTCCTTATCATGAATTGAAACAAATTCTTTGATGTGTAGAGAATAGGTTTAATATCTATAACCATAGTTGTCGTTTTATTTAGTGTCCTCATAATTGTCAAATCAAGTCTAAATAGGAAAAAGATGCAAATTAGTTCCCTAATGGACTTGTCGAAAATAAGATACTTGAGGTCATAGACATTACAAGTTTCATGGATTCTAAGTTTACACAAGATCTTGAGATATACTTATTAAGTCATACCTATTAATTCATGATGTTGTGCTTTGAATTAGCACTCTAGAATTACACCTAGTTTTTATTGTTTTACCAGGGACTTGATTGAGTTTCTTGGTATGCATATGGTAATCATGTTGTTTGGTATCATGCTACTATCTTTTGGTTGTTAATGTTTTCTAATATTGAAAATCTATGCTTAGTTGAGGCAATTTAGTTTTCCAAAGAGCTTCTTATTTTTTTTTAAAAAAATGCATAATGTTGTGAGTGTCATATCTCTGTGGTTATATAAGTTCTTGGTCTTTAAAGTTCTGTTATCACCTAATAGCCCATGGTCTTGTTATAATTGGAGTAACAGGTAACCAAATTATTGGCCTATTGTGATATTTGAAAGTTAAGACATAAGACTTCTTATAATAAAAATTTTAGATTTTTATGACTTCTCTAGTAGCACCAGTTTCTGGTTGAAATCGGGGTAAATTCTGCAGAAAAGAGCAAACTAGTACCTATTAAACCAGATTGCATAACTTTTTGCTCTGAAGTCTAAAATACATGAGACCAATGATATTTTAAAGCTAACATGTGAGGCTAAAAGGGGTAGATATTTCAAGAATTTTGCATTTTTCATGCATTCCCAGTCTTAGTTTAAAATAGGGTCAGATTATGATAAAATGGCTAGTTGCCCTGTTAAAGCTACAACATTTTGTTGCACAACTTTAATTACACTAAGTCAAATGAAGTAAGGTTTGTTTTGTAACTCCCACCGTAGGGTGCCACATTTATGTTACTTAATTACCAAATTACCCCCAAGTTATAAAATGTGATGTTGTGATAAAAATACGAGTTGTAAATTTTTTTCTTTCTTCTTTGATAACTATAAAATAAACTTAGCGAAAAATAAAATATTATACATCATCACACATAATTTACATCATCATACATTACAAACATACTGTTAGGATTATTTATATGCAGACCAAGTTCTCAAAGTATTTAAACATACTTAAATAATTAAACGACTTGCCCAAGTCTAACTAAACAGTAGAACCCTCAGTTGGGTCTTCCTCAGACTCCTCAGCAGGTAGGAATCTGATTTGACGCGAAGCCCTACGGACAGGTGTCCGAGCAGACGACACAATACTAATTTCTGTTGGGACATAATATCTAGTATCCCAATGCTGCCTGATGGACAGCGAAAATTCAATATGTACATATATAGTTATGGAAAAGAATGGATTTCTACGAAACTCTCTGCTTATCAGGACTGTCAGGTTTCCCTCATAAATTAGTCCCCTCTCATTGGGACTAGTCCTCCATGATCCAGTTCCACCATGGAACTGCAATCTCACGCAACCAAAGAAACCAGGTCTTGATGTCATTTTATCAAAACTCCGCTTCCTCCACAGGGGCCTACTCTTCTTCACCCTCTTGTTCTACGCCTTGCTCAACGTCTTTACAAATATAAATACAGTACCAAATAATATACAAAGAAGGGAGATCACTTACGCCAATACCAACATGGTAGCACAGAGATAATACAAACAGCATACCATACAGATATATCATACCATAATTACAATTATGTCATCATCATAGTGTATAAAGTAACAATAATTACAGTAATGCCATCACATGATTATCATCATCATCATCTAATTATTCCTCAACAAAATAATTGTCATAGCCAATATTCCTTAATTAATATATCATATAAATATAAATGCTCAGTTTCATGCTTGCGCACATAGACTCAATTTCCTACTCCATGGAGCTAATACTCAGTTTGGAGAAGTTGATTCGAAAGATCTGTCGGTACCAAAATGCCTCAGACCACGTGCTATAATTCTCATTTGTATTTGCACATCTAGCATATACACGACAGTCTTTACGAGATCTCGATTAAGAATAGTGTCTTGGTCAAGATCACCGGTGCGTTGCATCGGTCTAACTTACGGGAAGAAGAGCTACTAACCACCCATGTAAGCAACCCACACCCCGATGCCCCCAAGGTCAACAAGTGACTTACACTACGCATATCGCACCCACTCAAGAGGTGTACGTCTCTCCTAGGCAAATAGCCTCATACAGTCCCTCAGACTTTTCCAAAGCATGTTCAATGCACCAATGCCAATCATAGGCAAAATTCATATACAGTGTCCATACACCAGTTCATGCATATAAAATGCACTAATGCCAATCACAGACAAAATTTATCATTTTCTCATACAGTGTTCATCCACTGGTTCAACAATAATTTTACTGTATATTTAATCGTGAAAATCATATTATCGTGTTTTCATAGTCGCACACCACTTTTGTCGCATTTCACAATTTTGTAATATTTCTGTTACGTTTTCAAATCACATATAGATTTTTCAACGTTTTCATCAATTACGTAGAAATATTCCACCATTTTTAAATCACGTAGTGATTTTTCAACAATATCTCAAACGTGTAAAAATATTTAAACGCTTTCCAAATTGCGTAGAAATATTTCAACATTTTTCAAATCGCGTGGAAATATTTAAATATTTTTCCAATCGCGTAGCTTAAAAATCACGTTTTTAAGTTACGTAAATCATTTTTCACTATTTCTCAACTTCGTAAAATATTTCTCAAGGTTCAAAAATTCCATTTCAATTTTTTTCAAAATAATATGACTTCTCACATTATTTTCCATAATTTTTTATTCAAGAAAATCCTTTTCACAATTTATTCCATAAATTCACCATTCCATTGATTAAAATCAATGTTTCTAACTTTAAAATTTACTAACGTTCTCCCAAACCCAAAGGATGAGTTACACGTTAGAAAATCCCAAGTTTCCCACGTATTCTTTATAATTCCAAATTAATTCTAAAAATCAATCCTCTTTAAAATAAATTGAGGTTCAAACAGTTTCAACCTCTCTTTGCCATTTACATATGAAAATTCCATTTTTCAAGTGTTAAAACACTCTGATTCCCTTTCCAAATTCCTTATATTAAATCAAGTTATATTTTCACTGTGAAAATCACTTTGTTCTCACAAAACCAAGGCATTTCAAATCTTCAAAATCGTGGACATGGCCAGTGAAACCATTCTTGTATTTTTCCTTCTAAATTGATATGGTTTTACACAAACAAAACTATTAAGAATTCTCACAAAAACCGTGAGCACTTGTTTCTTGAAAACAAACCATTTGTTTATTTTCCTAGTTGTTCTAAACATCCATTTTTACCATTCATGAAAATATTAATTTGTGAACACCTATTTTGAGGTGTTGAGGCCGAAATCCTCATGGTCTTTGGAACCAAAATTTGTTTTCCTTTCCAATAATTTTTATGGCATACAACACATATAATCAACATATACATCACAAGCATGCCATAATCAAAGCAATAAATCATGCAAATCATACCAAGCATAGGCAAATAATCAAACCACATAAACACACACAAATAATTACATGACCATGGATATGAATCCTCACATGGATTCACCATCCTTCAAATAAATAAACCATCTCTCACCACCATGCTTGGTTGGTGAGATGGATCTCCCTCTTACCTCTTGAAGAACCACAAAAAGCTCTTTGCTTTGTACTTTGATCAAGAACTCCACCAACAAAAGTTTCTTAAACACAAAGAAATTAGTATATTAAGCTTGAACTAGGAGAACCATGGATCAAACATGGTTTAGAACATGAAAAAGAAGAGAAGAAATGAAGTTTCCTTACACTTCACTTCAAAACCCTAAAACTTGCTCTTGGAAAAAATCCTTCAAGATGGAAGATTTAGAGCTTGGTGTAAACTACAAAGGTTCTTGTATTGATGTAAGGATTCAAGACATTTGGTTGTATAAACTTTTTGAGTGATGGAAGGGTGTTCTTGAGGTTATGGCCATAGCTATGGTGGGAGAGAAAGGAGAGAATTTTTTTTGCTAAGTTAGTTTTCTTGAAAATATGCAATAATGACCAAGGTGATAGATTATTGACTTCATCTTTTGCTTTAGCTTCTAAAGCCTCCTCAAAATTGTCCCCCCCTCCTTTGCATCACCAAAAACCGTCCCCCCTTCCATGCATCATCAAAGTGTGACAAATCTCTTAGCCACCAATTTAAGTCATCTTAACCATTAATTAGATCAATGGTTAGGATCAATATAGGTTTTAGGTTTAGGCTTTAGATAGAAGACTTAATTTAGGCGACTGGATCTTTTCTCCATGAAATCCTAACTATTAGATGTGTCTCCAAAATAAAGGGTCAAGATAACTCCTTCAAACTTTACATCCAAGGGCTATAAATTGTCCTAGCCACTTTATAAGACTAAATCTCAATCGTTGATTAAATCAAGATCAAGTCTCCACCGTTGATTACATCAATGGTGGATATCCAAGCCACTGATGTTGACTACGCAGTACAATATTTATTTTTGTATCTGCTATTACCTTTATAATAATATTTTTACTATATTTTTATCACTCGATAATTAAATACAGTACAAAACACAGTAAAAGAAAATTTTTAAAACTATTTCTGGATTCAGGTTTAGTAAGATCCCCTATCTCCGTCTCAACAGTATGAATTTTCCTGGCTACAAAATTTTTTTTACCTTTCTGGACCCACGTGGGGCCCACATACGACCTCCCTGGGCCCACAGACGGCCCACGGATAATGCTAAAATCAACAAAGTAATAAAAAAATTTCATAATCACACACAAAATCATAAAAATTATAAAATTCACAAATATCAAATCAGATTACGTAAAATAATTAAGACTTTTCAGTAATAATTAAATTACGTAAGATTTTCCCGGCCCAAAAATTATTATTTTCTTGACATGGAGTAAATCATACAAAATGATCAAATGTACTGACAGAATATTCAAAATAATTTTACAGCACACAGAAATCACTAAACAGTAGAATTCTATTAACTGTCAAAATTACTGTCTTATATTTAGGAAGTTTGGGGTGTTACAATACTTCCCCTCTAAAAAGAAGTTTCGTCCTCGAAACTTGATAAACTTGACTTCACATCCTCAGAATAAATACGGATATTGTTCCTTTATCTTTTGTTCTAGTTCCCATGTATCTTCACCACTTACATCATTCCAAACGATTTTAACCAATGAAATTTCCTTATCTCGAAGTTGCTTTGTTCTTCGATCCTCAATCTTGACTGGAAACGTTTCATAGGTTAAGTTCTCCTTCAGTTGTACTGTGTCTGGCTCAATAACATGAGTAGGATCAGGAATGTACTTCCGTAGTTGCGATACGTGAAATACATTGTGAAGTTTTAATAATAATGGTGGTAATGCAATCTGATAAGCTACCGGACCTACTCGACGTAAAATCTGATATGGCCCAATAAACTTTGGAGTGAGCTTCTTGGGCTTAAGCACTCGTCCAACTCCAGTCATAGGTGTCACTCATAGAAATACATGGTCACCTTCTTCAAACTCAAGCGATTTTCTCCTTCTATCAGCATAACTCTTTTGCCGAGTTTGAGTCATTCTCATTTTGTCTTGTATCATCTTCACTTTCTCAGTTGTCTGTTGAACAATCTCTGGTCCTAACACAACACTTTCACCGTCCTGATACCAACACAATGGTGTTCTACATCGCCTCCTATACAATGTCTCATAGGGTGCCATCCCTATGCTCGAATGAAAACTGTTGTTGTATGTGAACTCTATCAATGGTAAGAACTCATTCCAACCTCTACTTTCTTCTAGAACACATGCTCTCAACAAGTCTTCTAATGACTGAATTGTCCTTTCTGACTGACCATCAGTCTGTGGATGGTAAGCAGAACTCAACCGTAATTTTGTTCCCATTGCTTCTTGCAAACTATTCCAAAATCTCGACGTAAACCTTGGATCTCGATCCGAAATAATACTGGATGGTACACCATGAAGTCTAATAATTTCATTGATGTATACTTGGGTCAACTTTTCCATTGAGTACTTAATATTAATCGGCAAAAAGTGTGCTGACTTAGTAAGTCGATCAACAATTACCCAAATAGAATCATGACCTTTCCGAGTCCTTGGTAGTCCTGTCACAAAATCCATTGCTATGTCATCCCATTTCCACTCAGGAATAGGCAAAGGTTGCAACATTCCCGAAGGTCTTTGATGTTCCACCTTAGCCTTCTGACAAACTAAACAGGATGATACATACTCAGCGACATCCTTTTTCATTCCTTGCCACCAATATAATTATTTTAAATCCTGGTACATCTTTGTGGCTCCTGGATGCATACTCAACTTACTCCTGTGAGCTTCATCCAAAATCAATCTCCTAAGTTCTGGATCATTAGGCACACAAACTCTTCCTTGAAACTTCAAAATTCCATTAGCACCTTCGCTAAATTCCATCTCTGCACCTTGGCTCTTGGCTTCTTTTGCTTCTTGCAAATACTGGTCACTGTTTTGTCCATCTCGTATTTTATCCATCAAATCATTTGAAATGGTGATCATGTTTAAACGCATTCTGCCCAGCGTCAGTTTCATAGACAAATGCATATCCCGAAATTCTTCTATCAATTCCTTCTCCTTAATCATCATAACAGAAGCACTAAGCATTTTCCTACTCAACACATCCACTACGACATTCGCCTTTCCGGGATGATATTGTAACTAAAAGTCATAATCCTTCAGAAACTCTAACCAACATCTTTATCTCATGTTCAGCTCTTTCTGGTCAAACAAGTACTTCAAACTTTTATGATCACTAAAAACAGTGAACATTGCTCCATAGAGAAAATGTCTCCACACTTTCAACGCAAATACCACAGCTGCCAACTCCAAGTCATGAGTTGGATAATTCCTCTCATGATTTTTCAACTGTCTTGAAGCATAAGCCACCACCTTACGATTCTGCATAAGTACACAACCCAATCCTTGATACGAGGCATCACAATATACATCGAAAGGTTCGTTCAGATCAGGTAGAATCAATACCAGTGAAATAGTCAATCGTCTTTTCAACTCTTGAAAACTTTCTTTGCATGCATCAGTCCATACGAACGGTTGATTCTTCCGTGTAAGTTGGGTAAGAGGTCCTGCTATCTTCGAAAACCCCTCTATGAACCGTCTATAGTAACCAGCTAATCCGACAAAACTATGGATTTCTGTTACAGTCGTTGGTCTTTCCCATTCCAAAACTGTCTCCACTTTTGAAGCATCAACTTCAATTCCTTCCTCTGATATAACATGTCCCAAAAATTGAACTTTGCTTAACCAAAATTCACATTTGGACAACTTGGCATACAACTTATTCTCCTTCAAAATCTGGAGAACCACTCTGAGATGTTCAGCATGTTCCTCCTGACTTCGAGAATAAATCAAAATGTCATCTATAAAGACAATAACAAACTTATCCAAGTACGAATGAAAAATTTTGTTCATAAAGTCCATGAATATGGCAGGTGCATTCGTCACACCAAATGGCATCACTAGATATTCATAATGCCCATAACGAGTCCAAAATGCAGTCTTGGGAATATCCTCCACTTTCACATGAATCTGGTGATACCCAAATCGTAAATCAATCTTGGAAAATATTGCGGCTCCTCGCAATTGATCCATCAGATCATCTATCCTTGGAAGTGGATATTTATTCTTAATCGTAATCTTGTTCAATTATCGGTAATCTACACATAAACGAGATGTTCCATCCTTCTTCTTTACCAACAATAGTGGAGCTCCCCATGGTGATACACTAGGTCTCATGAATTGTTTCTCCAATAAATCCTCCAGCTGTTTCTTAAGCTCTGCCAATTCTACCAGCGATGTCCGATAGGGCGCAATAGATATAGGTCCAGCTCCAAGTACTAAATCAATAGTAAACTCAATTTCTCTTTCTGGCGGTAGTCTAGGTATATCTTCAGGAAATACCTCAGGAAATTAATTGACCACGAAAATATCCTTCAACACATCTTCACATTGAACCTCCAAATAAGACAACAATAGATACCCATGATCTCCTCCCTTCAAACAAGCTTCTACTTGAATTGTCGTTAGGAATCTAGGATCTTTAGCCTCAGAAAATACTAATGTCTTAATCGAACAATCAATTAGGATATGGTTAGAAGATAACCAATCCATTCCTAAGATTACATTAATCTTGGAAAGAGACAAATAAATCCAATCCACATGAAAGATTCTATCCCTAACACATACAAGACAATTCAAACATACTTTTGTAGTTATCACAGGCTTATCAGTAGGAGTAGCAACACTCAAATCATATGGCAATGTAGTCACAGTCAATCCCAAACGCTCCACACAATCACATGCAATAAAAGAATGTGTCGCTCCCGAATCATAGAGTACGGTTAAAGGATTACCTTCAATAGCACACTCCTTCATGATTAAGTCCTCAAATTTTGCAGCTTCCTCTCCATTCATAGCATACACTCGACCACCCGCCTATGGCCTTACAATACGAACATTTCCCACAGAAGGTTCCTTCTTAATCTGATCACAATCCATGGATAAATGTCTAGGTTTCCCACATCTAAAACAAACAATTCCTTTATGCTGACAATCCTTGGTCAGATGATTCTTCCCACACTTGTAACAGCTATACATAGGAGTCCCAGCTTGACTTGCCTTATTGCCACCAGAACTTCCTCCCACAAATTGTTGTCGATTCTGATTTCCTGCCGGTTTGACATACGATTTTTGTTGAAAACAATTTCCTCCGCTATTCTTTCCTCTTTGGAACCTAACAGGTCCAAAGTTCTTGTTTCTCGCCGCCCGTTGAAGATCAATCTCCTCAACCTTACGACACTTATCCAATAATTCTGGAAACTGCTCAATTCCCAGGGTTGCTACAGCTCACTTAATGTCAAGCTTCAATCCTTCCTCAAATTTCCTACACTTCTAGTCCTCATCTGGATGCATTTGGAAATACCTCGAAAACTTAGATAAGCTCTCGAACTTTGCCTCATACTCACTAACAGACATCAACCCTTGCCTCAGACTAAGAAATTCCATCTCCATAGCATGACGCACACTTGCTAGAAAATACTTTGCCAAAAACTTCTGTCTAAAGAGTTGCCATGTCATAACTCTCCCTTCAGCTTCTAACAATCTTCGGGCTCCTGCCTACCAGTTTTCACTATCTCCGACTAACATAAAAGTCGCAAAAGTCAGCTTGCGTTCATCAGTACAATTCATGCCTTCAAATATTTTCTCTAATTCCTTAATCCACATGTTAGCTTTGTCTGGGTCATATTCTCCCTGAAACTTAGGTGGATTATTCTTGCAGAATTCAAACAAACTGTGAGCATCCTCAGTTGCCCTTTGATTTTGCTGTGCAATGCATCAGTCATCCGTTGCATCGCTGCTACAGCTGCAGCTATGTTCTAGTTGTCATTACCAGCATTTTCTATTCCTGTTCTAGTATTGACACGTCCTCATCCTCTTCCAGCCATTACTTTCTCTACTCAAACTGAACAGTACAAAGAAAGCAAGGTCAATCTTCAAACAATATTGTTTCTTTTCAAAAAACAATAACAAAGAATCACACAACACAAATAAAACAGACCTAACCACAAACCCATAAGACTCTAACTTGGGCTCTGATACCAACTAATGTAACACCCACCGTAGGGTGCCACATTTATGTTACTTAATTACCAAATTACCCCCAAGTTATAAAATGTGATGTTGTGATAAAAATACGAGTTGTAAATTTTTTTCTTTCTTCTTTGATAACTATAAAATAAACTTAGCGGAAAATAAAATATTATACATCATCACACATAATTTACATCATCATACATTACAAACGTACTGTCAGGATTATTTATATACAGACCAAGTTCTCAAAGTATTTAAACATACTTAAATAATTAAACGACTTGCCCAAGTCTAACTAAACAGCAGAACCCTCAGTTGGGTCCTCCTCAGACTCCTCAGTAAGTAGGAATCTGATTTGATGCGAAGCCCTATGGACAGGTGTCCGAGCGGACGACACAATACTAATTTTCGTTAGGACATAATATCTAGTATCCCAATGCTGCCTAATGGACAATGAAAATTCAACATGTACATATATAGTTACGAAAAAGAATGGATTTCTACGAAACTCTCTGCTTATCATGATCGTCAGGTTTCCCTCATAAATTAGTGTCTTCTCATTGGAACTAGTCCTCCACGCTCCAGCTCCACCATGGACCTGCAATCTCATGCAACCAAAGAAACCAGGTCTTGATGTTATTTTATCAAAACTCCGCTTCCTCCATAGAGGCCTGCTCTTCTTCACCCCCTTGTTCTACGCCTTGCTCAACGTCTTTACAAATATAAATACAGTACCAAATAATATACAAAGAGGTGAGATTACCTACGCCAATACCAACATGGTAGCACAGAGATAATACAAACAGCATACCATACAAATATGTCATACCATAATTACAATTATGTTGTCACCATAGTGTATAAAGTAACAGTAATTACAGTAATGCCATCACATGATTATCATCATCATCATCTAATTATTCCTCAACAAAACAATTGTCATAGCTAATATTCCTCAATTAATAAATTATACAGATATAAATGCTCAGTTTCATGCATGCGCACATAGACTCAATTTCCTACTCCATGGAGCTAATACTCAGTTCAGAGAAGTTGAACCAAAAGATCTGTCAATACCAAAATGCCTCAAACCACGTGCTATAATTCTCATTTGTATTTGCACATCTAGCATATACACGACAGTCTTTACGAGATCTTGATTAAGAATAGTGTCTTGGTCAGGATCACTAGTACGTTGCATCGGTCTAACTTACGGGAAGAAGAGCTACCAACCACCCATGTAAGCAACTCGTACCCCGATGCCCCCAAGGTCAACAAGTGACTTACACTACGCATATCGCACCCACTCAAGAGGTGTACGTCTCTCCTAGGCAAATAGCCTCATACAGTCCCTCGTACATTTCCAATGCATGTTCAATGCACCAATGCCAATCATAGGCAAAATTCATATACAGTGTCCATACACCAGTTCATGCATATAAAATGCACTAATGCCAATCACAGGCAAAATTTATTATTTTCTCATACAGTGTTCATCCACTGGTTTAACAGTAATTTTACTGTATATTTAATCGCAAAAATCATATTATCGCGTTTTCATAGTCGCGCACCACTTTTGTCGCGTTTCACAATTTTGTAACATTTCTGTTATGTTTTCAAATCACATATAGATTTTTCAACGTTTTCATCAATTACGTAGAAAAATTCCACCATTTTTAAATCACACAGTGATTTTTCAACAATATCTCAAACGTGTAAAAATATTTAAATGCTTTCCAAATTGCGTAGAAATATTTCAATATTTTTTAAATCGCGTGAAAATATTTAAATGTTTTTCCCATCGCGTAGCTTAAAAATCACGTTTTTAAGTTACGTAAATCATTTTTCACCATTTTTCAACTTCGTAAAATATTTCTCAAGGTTCAAAAATTCCATTTCAATTTTTTTCAAAATAATATGACTTCTCACATTATTTTCCATAATTTCTTATTCAAGAAAATCCTTTTCACAATTTATTCCGTAAATTCACCATTCCATTGATTTAAATCAATGTTTCTAACTTTAAAATTTACTAACGCTCTCCAAAACCTGAAGGATGAGTTACACGTTAGAAAATCCCAAGTTTCCCACGTATCCTTTATAATTCCCAATTAATTCTAAAAATCAATCCTCTTTAAAATAAATTGAGGTTCAAACACTTTCAACCTCTCTTTTCCATTTACATATGAAAATTCCATTTTTCAAGTGTTAAAACACTCTGATTCCCTTTCCAAATTCCTTATATTAAATCAAGTTATATTTCCACTATGAAAGTCACTTTGTTCTCACAAAACCAAGGCATTTCAAGTCTTCAAAATCGTGGACATGGCCATTGAAACCATTCTTGTATTTTTCCTTCTAAATTGATATGATTTTACACAAACAAAACCATTAAAAATTCTCACAAAAACCGTGAGCACTTGTTTCTTGAAAACAAACCATTTGTTTATTTTCCTAGTTGTTCTAAACATCCATTTTTACCATTCATGAAAATATTAATTTGTGAACATCTATTTTGAGGTGTTGAGGCCGAAATCCTCATGGTCTTTGGAACCAAAATTTGTTTTCCTTTCCAACAATTTTTATGGCATACAACACATATAATCAACATATATATCACAAGCATGCCATAATCAAAACAATAAATCATGCAAATCATACCAAGCATAGGCAAATAATCAAAGCATATAAACACACACAAATAATTACATGACCATGGATATGAATCCTCACATGGATTCACTATCCATCAAATAAATAAACCATCTCTCACCACCATGCTTGGTTGGTGAGATGGATCTCCCTCTTACCTCTTGAAGAACCACAAAAAGCTCCTTGCTTTGTACTTTGATCAAGATCTCCACCAACAAAAGTTTCTTAAACACAAAACAAACACAAAGAAATTAGTATATTAAGCTTGAACTAGGGGAACCATGGATCAAACATGGTTTAGAACATGAAAAAGAAGAGAAGAAATGAAGTTTCCTTACACTTCACTTCAAAACCTTAAAACTTGCTCTTGGAAAAAGTCCTTCAAGATGGAAGATTTAGAGCTTGGTGTAAACTACAAAGGTTCTTGTATTGATGTAAGGATTCAAGAAGTTTGGTTGTATAAAATTTTTGAGTGATGGAAGGGTGTTCTTGAGGTTATGGCCGTAGCTATGGTGGGAAAGAAAGGAGAGAAATTTTTTTGCTAAGTTAGTTTTCTTGAAATTATGCAATAATGACCAAGGTGATAGATTATTGACTTCATCTTTTGCTTTAGCTTCTAAAGCCTCCTCAAAATTGTCCCCCCTCCTTTGCATCACCAAAAACCATCCCCCCTTCCATGCATCATCAAAGTGTGACAAATCTCTTAGCCACCAATTTAAGCCATCTTAACCATTAATTAGATCAATGGTTAGGATCAATATAGGTTTTAGGTTTAGGCTTTAGATAGAAGACTTAATTTAGGCGATTGGATCTTTTCTCCTTGAAATCCTAGCCATTAGATGTGTCTCCAAAATAAAGGGTCAAGATTACTCCTTCAAACTTTACATCCAAGGGCTATAAATTGTCCTAGCCACTTTATAAGACTAAATCTCAACCGTTGATTAAATCAAGATCAAGTCTCCACCGTTGATTACATCAATGGTGGATATCCAAGCCACTGATGTTGACTATGCAGTACAATATTTATTTTTGTATCTGCTATTACCCTTCTAATAATATTTTTACTATATTTTTATCACTCGATAATTAAATACAGTACAAAACGCAATAAAAGAAAATTTTTCAAACTGTTTCTGGATTCAGGTTTAGTAAGATCACCTATCTCCGTCTCAACAGTATGAATTTTCCTGGCTATAGAAAATTTTTTACCTTTTTGGACCCACGTGGGGCCCACATACGACCTCCCTGGGCCCACAGATGGCCCACGGATAACGCTAAAATCAACAGAGTAATATAAAAATTTTATAATCACACACAAAATCACAAAAATTATAAAATTCAGAAATATCAAATCAGATTACGTAAAATAATTAAGACTTTTCAGTAATAATTAAATTACGTAAGATTTTCCCCGGCCTGAAAATTATTATTTTCTTGACACGGAGTAAATCACACAAAACGATCAAATGTACTAACAGAATATTCAAAATAATTTTACAGTACACAGAAATCACTAAATAGTAGAATTCTGTTAACTGTCAAAATTACTGTCTTATATTTAGGAAGTTTAGGGTGTTACATGTTTCATTTGAAAGATATGAGATAAGGCTATTTATGTATAAAATTTTAGAATTTTTGAAGTTAAGATGTATTTTTTGTGTAGTCACGAAAATCGGCCTTTTTAAGTAAAATTGAGGTTTTGACAACCGTATCTTTTTAAAGTTAAAATGAAATTTTAATTGTTTTCTTACTTCAAAACACATTTCTTAGTAACTCACACATCTTTGTGTGGTATCCAAAATCAAGCGCTTTATTTGGAATGTATAAGGTTTTGTTTGTTCCTAAATCTTTTCTCTCCTTTTAGTTGATGGGGTATGAATGATTAACTTGTTCTATTGTATGCTACATGCCAAAACTCTTTTCTAAAGTTTGCTCATAATCTATTTGAAATTCATTGTTTCATTTTCTTTGAAAAGCATGAATATATCTGGTTATGTGATTCAACCATGGATGATCAAATGTATTTTGGGCTGTCAAGGAGTTCTAATTTTATGAAAAGTTCAAGTAAAAGGATGAATGACGAGTTTCAAATCTTGTTTTGGTTCTTTAAATAAATTATGTTTTGGACTCAATCTTTTTACAAGACAGATTTGATGAAACTTGAGTTGATAAACTTGGGAATCTTCCATGAATATGCGAATTCTATCATGCTAGAAATTATAGGTGAGTGTTTATTCATGTGAATGATTTTTCTGATTACTATGCTGCCTCATGTTGCTTGTAATCCAAGAATGGATGATTATGTAAGCTCTTGTATGGATCTGTTAGTAAGGTGCCTATGGAAAATGTTCATGAGTTGTTTGATGTTGGGTTTGTGCTATTGAATGTGTTCTAGATATGCCTTACATCCTGTTCCAAGTTGTTTGAATACATTGTTAGACCTTCATAATGTTGAGTGGGTGGTGGTTATTTGATATCAAATGTGTTAGATAAAATGCCATATTCGTTTTACTAGAAATTTTGATGCATGCAGCATTTATCTATGTTGATGAAATATGATTTATATTAGTTCTTGAGTTTGTGTGGAATGGAGAGCAATCTGATAAATAGTGGCCAACTTCATTACTTGAATCATTGGCTTTTTGTTTTACTTAGAATGTATAAATTTGAAAATGCAATTAGTCAGTTCTCCATTGCTTAGTCTCTTTTAGGACTAATTGATATATTAGCATGTTTAAACCTTTACATTTGCACATATTTATCAATTTGTCATGGCTTTGTAGTCCATGAGGGGGGTTGAAGATTTCATAATGTTAATTAGGCTAAATTTGTGTTAGTGAATGTCATGTTTGGGATTGACCATGGTATCACTCATATGTCTTGGTGCTGAATTTTCCCGTGCATAAAACATTTCAAGGAGTTTGATCATCTGTTTCTAAGCTAGTACTGATTCCTATAGTCATGTGATTGATAAATGCAATAATTCATCTTTGAAGGTATGGTGCCATTGTTGCAAGCTTAATAAAAGTGACAATCTTGACTATAGAGTCAAAATTTCTTTGTTGTGGCAAAAGTATAAACTAATGCGGTGGATTTTGTTAGGTATTGGTATAGCCACTATCAATTAAAGGCATATTTTGTGAAAACAAGTTGTTGTCATCTTGTGGCTAGTGGTTTCATTGATAATGATACTTGTTAATGGTAATAATAAAGAACATGAATTTAAATTTCTTTTATGCAGGAACTTAGAGGTTAGTTTGAATTATATTGATGGTAAGTGTAACCAAGACTATGGAATAGAAAAAGTAAAGTAATATCCAGAATTGCACTCACCAAGTAACTAAATTTTGAGGAGAAAATTTTTAAAATGATGGGAGAATTGTAACATCCTCTCTATCATGTTAGCTTTAATTATTGTTATAGTTGTTCCTTAGCACTTGTGTGATTTACTTGTTAATTTTTGTACTATTTTGAGTTAGTTTAGGAGTAATGATATAACACTAAACGTGAAGAATAGCCCATAACAATCTAGAAATTAGCCTAGATTGCTTAAAAGATGGAAATAAATATGAAAAATTTATTTCTAGGTCATAAATATTTAGAATGGATTAAGGTAATTTTTGAGAAATTAAATAAATTAGTTTGGTATTTTTAATAAATAGAACAAGTGTTTACACGCCAAATTAAATAGGAGTGTAACTCGTAAAATAATGAAAATTTGTGGAATTGTTAAATAGAGGATGGAGATTATTTTAAAAATGATTACGGGTTAGGGCAGATACCTATAAGCATATAAGGGTTAGAGCAGATACATATTAATTACTTCCTTAATGTTATATTAACTTAAGGAAAAGTAATAGAGTATAATTGCTATTAAATGATGAGTATAGGAACTGAATGAAGTCTTAGAATTTACTATAATACCTATAGAAGTTAGAAAAATCATTAATAGAAGATTAAAGTATCCTTACAAGATAAATTTCTTGCACTCGGTGATGACAACACATTCTCCTTTATACGCATCCTTATCTCTTACTCCACAACCTCAACACTTAGAAACACACTCACTTCTCATTTCCTTTCCACTATTCACTCGATAAAACAACAAGGAAGAAAAGAAAAGAAAAGAAACATTATAGCTACCATAATTCAAAGTCTAATTTGAGGACTTTCTAGCCATCATCATCCAAGGCTTTAGTTAGACAATCTCACCTATTCAACAAGCTCTATCTAGAGGCGATATTAAGTTCATCCTTAAGCATACTTCAAATTTCTTTTTGCATCATCTAAGGATTCAAGGGAGCTTAGGTTGGGGTCTATGTCTTTTCTACCAATCTTCTTACTCTTGATATTGTGTGGAATATGATTTTTATTGATAAGTGATTAATTAATGGTATATTAATGTTCTTGTGGATTTTGACATGAGTGTATGTTGAATACTTGATGATATTTTGATTAGAATTGAAAAGAAATGAGTTGCTCTAAAATTTTGGTGTTAATTGTGAGAATACCATGTCTTAGAACCTTCTGGTTATTGAAAAACATCTTATAATTGAATATTGAAGTTAGTAATCGATTATTAGCTTACATTGAAATGAAAATAGTTACTCTGAAATTTTAGTGTTAATTATGAGAATACAATGTCTTAGAACCTATTCTAGTTGTTGAAAAACATCAGATAATTAAATATTGAAGTTAGTAATCGATTATTAGCTTACAAAAAGACGTTATTGGATGATGGTAATCGATTATCATATTATGGTAATTGATTGCCAAGTTACATAATTGAGATAAAGGTTTATGGTAATCGATTATTAGATTATGTTAATTGTTACCAAGTTATAGAATACGATGAAACGTTGGTGATAATCAATTACCAGCCATAATAATCTATTATCAATCCCTTGTTTTAAGCAAACAGAGTTCTCTACTATATGAAAACCAGATTGGATACATTTATACTATGTTCACTAAGTAAGATGACTTATGTCTATGTAATGTGCACTTAATATACTTATAAGATAATGATAATGTGCACTTGATATACTTGTGAAATAAAGATAATGTGCACTTGTTATACTTATGAGATGAATTGTGATGTGCACTTGATATGTTTGTGAGATAAAGTATGATGTGCATTTAGCATGCTTATGAGATGGAATGTGATGTGCACTTGATATGCTTATGGAATAAAGTATGATGTGCACTTTGCATGCTTATGGAAAGATTTACGATTTGCATTTTATATGCTTATGAGATGAATCAAAATGTAAAGTACATCTTTGAGTGCTATTAATTAAATGAACTTCGACATGATCCTCGTATCTGGGGGTGATCCTTATATGTTATTCCCTTATGAATGACAGCTCATTGATTGTTTCGGCCAGTGATTGATATTGAAAATGATCTTCGTATTTGGGGGTGATCTTAGTGTGATTGACCATTGACTAATGAAGGACTTGGTTTTGATGATAACAAACAAGAAGATATGACAAGATCTTGTCCAAGACCTTCAAGACTAGTTATACGACTTAGATCATTATGAAAAGGTATAAATCATTCACCTAAAGCTCAATAATTAACCTTTTCAAAGAACTCAAATAGCTCACATATTCTTAAGGCTTCAAATTGGATTTTAGTTTTCAAAGAAACAAACACAAAGTGCCCAAAAGCTTAATAGATCAATTGGCAATGTTTAAAAGCTATAACAAATGATTTTCTAAAGGCTTATTCGAATAACATCTTTTGTTATTCGAATAACAAATGTTAGAGAAGCCAAAAAATCTCATCTGATTGAGGGTTATTCGAATAATGCCCTGTGTTATTCGAATAACCATAGTACTATTCGAATAACAAGTTTTTCCAGAAATTGATTGTTAAGTTGTTATTTGAATAACATAAGTGTTATTTGAATAACACGTTCCAGAGGCAAAATTGCCTCTAAACTATTTGAAGTCTTATTCAAATAACAAAGTTGTTATTCAAATAAGAACACAAACCAGAAAAGGAAATAACGGATAGAAAGCTGTCATTAATGCTCCCAATCACTTTCCAATGGCTTTATTCATAAATGTGCTTTAAATACAAGCTATTTGGCATTTATGGGGGTTAATCAATCAAGCCAAAAAACTAAGATGAGCATTAATACGAGTTTCATTATCATTGTTCATCAAGTGAATCATTAATACCCATAGGACTTCAAGTTGTATTATCCACTCTTGAGATAACTTCTATTCATCTATATCCTTGTTTAATATATAAAGAGAGGGTGAGGTATCCCTCAAAGTTGTAAGGGTGAGGTATCCCTCAAAGTTGTAAGGGTGAGGTATCCCTTGGAAATAGAGGCTCAAGCACAAGGGTGAGGCATCCCAAGGTGTTGAGTGCTCAAGTTTGTAAAGGTTGTCAAGCACCTATTGAAGCTTGAAAATATAGTGGAAAATCTTGAGTGGTTGCTTGAGGACTGGACGTAAGTCACAAGTGGATTGATGGTCGAACCAGGATAAACTATTGTGTTTGATTCTCTAAACCCTTCTCTTTATATTTGTGCATTAGCTTATTTCTTTACTTAATTATTTCTTTCTTGGTTCGTTCGTTAGTGAGCAATATCTATCTACCTTATCCATTCACTCACTTCTTATAATTAATAGCTTCAATGAAAATTAATATTTAAGCATTTTGCGAAAGAATTACGAACTTGTTTTATAAACTCAATTCACCCCCCTCTTGAGTATTGAAGCCACTTGGTAACAAGGGGTATCAGTGTAATACCCTAAACTTTTGGGGTATTACCGTTGAGTCCCGAATGTACTGTTTGATGTATTTCAAATTTAGGATAAATGACAGTTATGTCCTTTTTGTACTGTTTGTTATTTTTCTGTATGAATTACTGCTTTATAATCTTTGTCATTATTTTATTTAGACTTTTTGTGTGATTTGCTCAGAGACGGAAAATAATATTTTTCGGGGTAGGAAAATCTTATTTTAATTATTCGAATTTGGGGATCTTACTAAACCCAATTGAATGATATGGTTAGTAATCTTTTAATTTTTAGGATTTAACTATAAAATAAAATAATTTTATATTATTATAATATTATTTTATTAGTCAGTACAAATAAGCGGTAATGGACCCGGAAATGTTTTGCAGGACTCACGTTTAGTAAAAGCTTAATAGGATTAGTAGCTTAATTAAGCATCATTAGTGGTGGAACATTCAAGAGCATGTGACTAAGCTTAATGACTAGGCTTAATTAGTGACTAAGCTTGATGACAAGGCTTAATGACAAGGCTAGGATTAACCAATGAGAGCAAAACTTGGTGATCAAGTCTTAATCCTCACCATTGATCAATTCTAAGGCTAGGATGGAGCCAAGCTAATGGACACCTCTCTTGCCTTCATGTCTACGGCCAAACACCTTTTGGAAGGCCATTAGTCACTTGATTTTCATGCATTTTCTTTCTTCTCTCTCTTTCAAAAACACAAAACTCCATTGTTGTTTCCTTTGTGAAGCATTCGGCCAAGCACCCTTATACACCATCCATCCACCCAAAATTTCTTCTAACCAACTTTTCTAAACCTAAACACAATTCTAAGAACATCTCTAGTTAAGAGTTCTTGCAAGATCCTTCATCTTGGGCTTGAAAATCTACTTGGGAGATTTTACCTAGAAGGTGAAATTTCTTGTTTTTCATTTCTAAATTCTTTTTTAAAGTTCTAAGCCATGATTAATCCATGGTTTAAGCTTTCTTTCATGGTTATAATTTGTAGAATTTTGTTTAAGCTTGTTAGGTTTTGGAGGAATGAAAACTGAAACCCTAGAAAGGAGTGAAGAGTATTTGTCTTCATTTAAGGTAAGAGGAAGACTTAATCTTATCATCCTTGGGTGGTGGTAAGAAGATGGAAATTGTTTGTGATTGTAGAATCCATAAGGATTCATTTGTGTGTTTGTTAATAGCTTTCCTATTTGTGATTTGTATTAATATGCATGTCCACAAGCTTTAAAAATATTGTATGTGTTAGAAATGCATGTGTAAATAGCAGGATGTGAACAACATGTCAAGGATTGCATGAGTGTTTCAAAGAACACACCTCTAAGGCTCATGGCCTCAACCAAAAAGGAGAACCAAAATGTTCTCAACAATTTTCTAAAAGAGTGATTTAATTGACTTAGGTAAAAGAACAAGATGCAACATGATTTAGAAGAAGAAAAATGATCCAAAGATCAAATATTAAAGTTTTGACAAATTCGGCCAACATACCTAAGTTGAATATTTTGATTTCTAAAATTGTTGTTCAACAAAGGTTAGGTAATGATGCTAAAAGGAGTTTTTCTACAATGAGTTTTGAAGAAATAAATTGATTAGAATTAAGTTTAAGAAGTTGAAACTAATGATTTTACTGTTAGAAGAAAATACAGTAGCTTTTGTAAAATTTCTAACATATAGCTCATATTATGTTTTGAAGCATGTTAGTGGTTTTCAAAAGTTAAATTATACGGTTAAAAATGTAGTAAAAGGAATTTTACAGAAAAAAATTAGGAAACCATTATTATAAGTTTCTAAACAAAATACTGTCAATTTTTAGTAAAAACGGACAAATAAGATAGAAAAGATGTCCAAAAGACAGTATACGGTATGAAAAATATTCTACGTAGTTTAAATGTACTAAATATTATTTCTGTTTATTTAAACAATAATTTTTAAGGAATTCGGACAAGAAAATAATTTAAAAACCTTATGCGATTGAGAAAGCGTATTAAAAACTCTACGCGATTTTAAAAACAGTAAAACATATTTACGCGATTTAAAAACGTTTGTAAAAGCGACGAGATTTAAAAACATTTGTAAAAGTGACGAGATTTTGAAAACGCGATAAAATTTCTACGCGATTTGATGGACCCGGACAGATTGTGAAACAGTACTTTTGAAAACGCGATAAAATTTTTACGAGATTTAACAGCAAGTTTTACTGTCAGGCCAAAGTGGTGGACCCGGACAGATTGTGAAACAGTACTGTCAGGTGGGACGTACTGTATATAAATAGTACTGTCAGGTGGGACGTACTATATATATATATGCGATTTGCCAGTGATGGCATATTCGTAATTTTTGCCAGTGACTGCATATTTGAAATTTTTGCCAGTGAGGGCATATTCGTAATTTTTGCCAGTGAGGGCATATTTGAAAATTTTATCATGCATTGAGTCATGCCAATTTTGGTGGATTGATTGACGAGGTGAATAACATCGTGTTGTCGGTGTGATAAGCTTAGTGTTGTTCAACTTGAATGAACTTGAAGACATTAGTGTGCAGATTATTCCATTTGTGGACAGTTGGTCGCTCCTCTAGGCCGTGGTAACTGGTAACACACTAATGGACTCGACACGCACTATACTTAATCAAGATCTTGTGAAATCTATTAGTGCAAGCCTGTAGTGACACGACGTATGACAGTGTGCTACACTACTATGCTATTTCAGTGGGCTATAGACGCAACGTGAGACAGCGGAATAGTTATTGGGCGGACGATGGTATTAATAGATTTTGCGTGTCGTTCTCTCTGATGTCTGTATTTTTAGCTCCATGGAGTAGGGTTGAGTCACATTACATATATATTTTATCTCATACATTTTCATGCTATTTATCTATAACTTTTTATTTATCTGTATCATTATTTATCTGTACCATTTGATTCATCTGTATCATTGTATGTTGTTAGGGTATTGAGTTTCTGTATTATTTAATATTATGATTCATGTTATTATGGTATGTTATATTGTATGAACTGTTATACCTGTTGTATTGTCGTTTTCTTATTTTACCACGTTTGTGGTGATACAGATTGTTTTACCTCTTTCTTGTATGTGTTATCTGTATATTTAAATTACGTGTTAAAGAGTTTGAGGAAGAGAAACAGCCTCTTGAGTGTGAGTATCCTGAGGAGGAGGAAGATCAGCAAGCCGAAGATCAGTTCTACGATCAAGAACCATCCGATCATCTATATCCTTTGGATTGATTGTGTGGATATGACGCTACCAGGATTCTTTGGATTCGTGCAACTGGAGTTTCACGGAGGCTCTGAAGCCTGGCGTCTGCGAGAGGATCGAGATTCGATGACGTATGTAGGACGTCTGACAGTAACCATACGTACTGAGTTTGATGGAGTGTCGATCTTTTCTACTTTGCTGTATCTACATGTGGAGTTCCCGCTATCTCTTAGGCGTTATTGGGGCGGTATGTTTGATGCGCCTAGCGAGATCAGCAGCGTATCAACTGCATGGACCCATGTCCATAGAGGGTCGAGGCATCCTGGATATCTATCACCTGAAGTTTCATCTGAGAGTGATCCTTCAGAGGGCTAGATATTTATGATGTGTACTTGGGTGCGTCTGCGTTTGTATATATAAACCTTTTATTGCTTTGTTTACTGTTCTGTTTTAGTTTTAAATATAGGTAGTTGTACATTACTTGTATAATCTAAGATGAAACCATATGTATATGATGTGTGATGATAGTGTGCTTATTTTATGTTCTGTGTTATTTTATCTCGTATTATTCTGTTTAATCGGAAAAATTTTACAACCCGTATTATTATATAACAAATGTTTTACAACTTGGGTAGATTTTATTTATCTTTCTTTTATTTTATTTATATATGTGACATTCCCACAAGGGTGTTACATTAGTTGGTATCAGAGCCCAAGTTAGAGTCTTTTGGGGTTGTGGTTGGGTCTATTTTTGTTTGTGCTGTGTGATTCTCTGTGATTTACTTCCGAAAGGATGTATCTAACTCTACTTGTTATGATTGAAGAAAGAAGATGTCTGGTAGAGGACGAGGACGTGCGAACGTAAATCGGGAAGTGGATCCAATGATTGCGACTGCTGAAGTTATGCAGCGAATGGCTGAGGTGATTACTCAGCAGAATCTGAGAGTAGCTCAACAGCAAGATGCTACTACTGATGCCCTAAATTTATCTGAATTTAGGCGTAACAATCCGCCGCAGTTTAGAGGCGAGGTTGATCCTCAGAAAGCGAGTCAATGGATACAAGACTTGGAGAGAATCTTTGAAGGAATGAGATGCTCTGATGAAAAGAAGGTAACGTATGCAGCCTTTATGTTAAGGGGAGACGGAGAACATTGGTGGAGAGGAAACCGCCGGTTATTGCAGGCTGAAGGAACAGAAATTACATGGGAAGTATTTTCTGATGTGTTTCTGGAGAAGTATTTTCCTGCGAGTGCTAGACATGCCAAGGAGATGGAAATTCTTGGTTTACGTCAGGGTAATATGACGGTGAATGAGTATGCTACTAAATTTGAGAGTTTGTCTCAATTCTCAGATTATGCTCAAACTCGACCAGATGATGCGTGGAGATGTCGGAAGTTTGAATCGGGGTTGAGAGTGGAACTGAATCGAGGGGTGATATCCTTGAGAATGAATCAGTTTCATTCTTTAGTTGATGCTTGTGCGTGACTCGAGGAGTTGGAGCCGTCACGAGATCAGAGGAATCGTAGTTTTGGACTAACAAAGTTTCAAAGAGGTGGTGGCAGTAATACTAATCAGTTTCAGCGTAAGCCGTATTCTAGACCACCAGGGAGTCAACCTCAACGATCACCAGTCGGGGGAAGTGCAAGTGGTAGTAGAGCTAGACAAGGGGTGGCATTCACGCCAACATGTTTTAAGTGTGGAAAGAAGGGCCATCTTTCTAGTGAATGCCCTATCAGGGGAACAGTTTGTTTTAATTGCAAACAACCTGGACATATATCAAGAGATTGTACTCAGCCAGAGAGAAAGCTAGCTGTGAGAAATGTTCGTGCTACTCAGCCAAGGTCAGGAAGTGTTCAACCGAGATCTGGAGGGCGAGTGTATACTATGACTGGAACGGAAATTTCTCAATTTGATGATCTTATTCAGGGAGAAGGTGCCATTGGAGGTAATCTTCTGATTGTGTTATATGATTCTGGTGCAACACATTCATTTATTGCATATGATTGTGTGGAAAGATTGAAGTTGCCTGTGTCTTCTCTAAATGTTAAATTGAGTGTTTCTACGCCAACTGCTAAACCTGTAATTACGTCTAAGATATGTTTGGATTGTCCTGTTGTTATAAAGGACCATGTGTTTTCGGTCAACTTGATTTGTTTGCCTCTTGTTGAGATAGATGTGATATTAGGGATGGACTGGTTATCTTCTAACCATATCCTTATAGATTGTGCAAGCAAAACCATAGTTTTTCCTAAGGAAGAAAAGTCTAGATTCTTGACTGCTGTTAAAGTCAAGTCATTGTTAAGAGAGGAAGCACAGGGATATATGGTATTGTCTTCTCTAGAAGTCAAGAATGAGAAAGATGTGAATACTATTCCTGTTGTCAATGAGTTTCCAGAGATTTTTCCTAATGACGTACCTGGATTGCCACCTGAAAGGGAGATCGAGTTTTCAATTGATTTAGTACCAGGAACAGGTCCTATCTCAATTGCGCCATACCGAATGTTGCCAGCAGAGTTGGTGGAGCTGAAACAACAATTAGTGGATTTGTTGGAGAAACAGTTTATGCGACCTAGTGTTTCACCATGGGAAGCACCAGTGCTTTTGGTCAAGAAGAAAGACGGAACATCTCGACTTTGCGTGGATTATCGTCAACTGAACAAGGTGACTATCAAGAATAAATATCCGCTTCCAAGAAATGACGATTTGATGGATCAGTTGAAGGGAGCAGTGGTATTCTCTAAGATAGATCTGAGATCGAGTTATCACCAGATTTGTGTTAAAGGGGAGGATATACCCAAAACAGCTTTTTGAACTCGTTATAGACATTATGAGTATCAGGTAATGCCATTCGGGGTGACGAATGCTCCTGCCATATTTATGGACTATATGAACAGGATTTTTCGTCCGTATCTAGACAGATTTGTCATTGTTTTTATTGATGACATTTTGATCTATTCTCAATCTAAGGAAGAGCATGCTGAACATCTCGGTATTGTTCTTCAGATTTTGAAGGAAAAGCAGTTGTACGCGAAATTGGCGAAGTGTGAGTTCTGGTTGGAGGAAGTCCAATTTCTAGGTCATGTGATTTCGAAAGAAGGTATTGTGGTAGACCCATCGAAAGTAGAGACTGTTTTACAATGGGAGAGGCCTAAGACGGTGACGGAAGTTCGAAGTTTTGTTGGACTTGCTGGATATTATCGGAGGTTTATCGAAGGTTTTTCTAAGATTGCTGGACTGCTTACACAGCTCACGAGGAAAAGTCAAGCTTTTGAATGGACGGAAGAACGTGAAGCCAGTTTCCAAGAATTGAAGAGGAGGTTAACAACTGCACCAATGTTGATCAGATTCTAAGGGAACTTTTGATGTGTATTGTGACGCTTCTTACCAAGGGTTAGGATGCGTGTTGATGCAAAATCGGAATGTTGTGGCGTATGCTTCTCGACAGTTGAAGGTTCATGAGAGAAATTATTCAACACATGATTTGGAATTGGCCGCAGTGGTCTTTGCTCTGAAAGTGTGGAGGCATTTTCTGTATGGAGCGATGTTCAATGTCTTTAGTGATCACAAGAGTCTAAAGTACTTGTTTGATCAGAAAGAATTGAATATGAGATAGAGGCGATGGTAAGAATTCTTAAAGGATTATGATTTTCAACTCTAATTCCATCCAGGAAAAGCTAATGTGGTAGTTGATGCCTTAAGTAGAAAGGTGCTTAGTGTTTCGGCAATGATGATAAAGGAGGAGGAATTGATTAACAAATTTCGAGATCTATGGTTGTCCGTGGAGTTTCTGCCTGGAAGAGTTCGCCTATGTAAGGTTGTGATTATAAATGAATTTCTCGATGTAGTCCGAGATAAACAAAAGGAAGACGTGTTTTTACAAAATGAGAGGGAATTGTTAAAGCAAGGTCATAAGGCGACGGTAGAGGAAGGAGCAAATGGAATCTTAAGGTTTAAGGGAAGAATCTGTATGCCTGATGATTCTGAATTGAAGAAGGGGATCCTAGATGAAGCTCATACTAGTGACTTGAGTTTACATCCGGGGATGACCAAGATGTACCAAGACTTGAAAAGGTTGTTTTGGTGGCCAAGGATGAAAAGAGACGTAGCGGAATATGTGGAGTCTTGTCTGGTTTGTCAGAAGGTGAAAGTTGAACATCAGAGACCAGCTAGTATGTTGCAACCGTTAGCTATTCCAGAGTGGAAGTAGGATAGTATCTCTATGGATTTCGTTACTGGATTACCGAAGATGAGGAAAGGTCATGATTCGATATGGGTTATAGTCGATAGGCTTACAAAGTCGGCTCATTTCTTACCAATTAATATTAAATATTCGTTAGAAAGATTAACCCAGTTGTACATCAGTGAGATTGTTAGATTACATGGTGTGCCTACATGTATAGTTTCTGACAGAGATCTGAGGTTTACATCGAGATTCTGGTGGAGTTTACAAGAAGCAATGGGAACTAAGTTGCGGTTAAGTTCAGCTTATCATCCGCAAACTGATGGTCAACCAGAGATAACTATACAATCTTTGAAAGATCTGTTGCGAGCTTGTCTTTTGGAGCAACGAGGGAGTTGGGATGAATTTTTATCTTTGATAGAATTCACCTACAACAATGGTTTTCACGCAAGTATAGGGATGGCACCTTATGAGGCGTTGTATGGAAGGCGTTGTCGAACACCTTTGTGCTGGTATCAAGATGGGGAGAGTATGGCTATTGGACCAGATCTTGTACAACAGACTACGGAGAAGGTAAAGATGATACAAGAGAAGATGAAAACGACGCAAAGCAGACAGAAGAGTTATGCGGTTAAACGAAGACGACCTCTTGAATTTGAGGAAGGTGAGCATGTATTTCTAAGAGTGACTCCTACGACCGGTGTCGAAAGAGTTATCAAATCTAAGAAGCTTACTCCTAAGTTCATTGGACCGTATCAAATTATCCGACGTATAGGTCCTGTAGTTTATCAAATTGCTTTGCTGCCTTTTCTATCCAATCTGCATGATGTATTTCATGTATCCTAGCTAAGGAAGTATATTTCGGATCCAACGTATGTTATACAACCAGATGCTGTACAACTGAAAGAGAATCTGACTTACGAGACTTTACCTGTCAGAATAGAGGACAGAAAGGTAAAGCAGCTTCGAGGGAAGATGATCGAATTGGTGAAGGTCATATGGAACGATGTGATGCGTGATGCTACCTGGGAACTGGAAGGCAAAATGAGGGAGCAATATCCTTATTTGTTCTGAGGTATAACAAATTTCGAGGACAAAATTTTTGTTTGTTGGGGAGAGTTGTAACACCCTAAACTTTTGGGGTATTACCGTTGAGTCCCGAATGTACTGTTTGATGTTTTTCAACTTTAGGATAAATGACGGTTATGTCCTTTTTGTATTGTTTGTTGTTTTTCTGTATGAATTACTACTTTATAATATTGTCTGTTATTTTATTTGGACTTTTTGTGTGATTTGCTCCGGGACAGGAAAATAATATTTTTTGGCCGGGAAAATCTTATTTTAATTATTCGGAGCTGGGGGATCTTACTAAACCCAATTCTGAATGATACGATTAGTAATCTTTTAATTTTTAGGATTTAACTGTAAAATAAAATAATTTTATATTATTATAATATTATTTTATTAGTCAGTACAAATAAGCAGTAATGGACCTGAAAATATTTTGCGGGACTCACGTTTAGTAAAAGCTTAATAGGATTAGTAGCTTAATTAAACATCATTAGTGGTGGAACATTCAAGAGCATGTGACTAAGCTTAATGACTAGGCTTAATTAGTGACTAAGCTTGATGACAAGGCCTAATGACAAGGCTAGGATTAACCAATGAGAGCAAAACTTGGTGATCAAGTCTTAATCCTCACCATTGATCAATTCTAAGGCTAGGATGGAGCCAAGGACACCTCTCTTGCCTTCATGTCTACGGCCAAACACCTTTTGGAAGGCCATTAATCACTTGATTTTCATGCATTTTCTCTCTTCTCTCTCTTCCAAAAACACAAAACTCCATTGTTGTTTCCTTTGTGAAGCATTCGGCCAAGCACCCTTATACACCATCCATCCACCCAAAATTTCTTCTAACCAACTTTTCTAAACCTAAACACAATTCTAAGAACATCTCTAGTTGAGAGTTCTTGCAAGATCCTTCATCTTGGGCTTGAAAATCTACTTGGGAGATTTTACCTAGAAGGTGAAATTTCTTGTTTTTCATTTCTAAATTCTTTTTCAAAGTTCTAAGCCATGATTGATCCATGGTTTAAGCTTTCTTTCATGGTTATAATTTGTAGAATTTTGTTTAAGCTTGTTAGGTTTTGGAGGAGTGAAAACCGAAACCCTAGAAAGGAGTGAAAGAGTATTTGTCTTCATTTAAGGTAAGAGGAAGACTTAATCTTATCATCCTTGGGTGGTGGTAAGAAGATGGAAATTGTTTGTGATTGTAGAATCCATAAGGATTAATTTGTGTGTTTGTTAATAGCTTTCCTATTTGTGATTTGTATTAATATGCATGTCTACAAGCTTTAAAAATATTATATGTGTTAGAAATGCATGTGTAAATAGTGAGATGTGAACATGTCAAGGATTGCATGAGTGTTCCAAAGAACACACCTCTAAGGCTCACGGCCTCAACCAAAAAGGAGAACCAAAATATTCTCAACAATTTTCTAAAAGAGTGATTTAATTGACTTAGGTAAAAGAACAAGATGCAACATGATTTAGAAGAAGAAAAATGATCCAAAGATCAAATATTAAAGTTTTGACAAATTCGGCCAACATACCTAAGTTAAATATTTTGATTTCTAAAATTGTTTTTCAACAAAGGTTAGGTAATGATGCTAAAAGGAGTTTTTCTACAATGAGTTTTGAAGAAATAAATTGATTAGAATTAAGTTTAAGAAGTTGAAACTAATGATTTTACTGTTAGAAGAAAATACAGTAGCTTTTGTAAAATTTCTAACATATAGCTCATATTATGTTTTGAAGCATGTTAGTGGTTTTCAAAAGTTAAATTATACGGTTAAAAATGTAGTAAAAGGAATTTTACAGAAAAAAATTAGGAAACCATTATTATAAGTTTCTAAACAAAATACTGACAATTTTTAGTAAAACGGACAAATAAGATAGAAAAGATGTCCAAAAGATAGTATACGGTATGAAAAATATTCTACGTAGTTTAAATGTACTAAATATTATTTCTGTTTATTTAAACAATAATTTTTAAGGAATTTGGACAAGAAAATAATTTAAAAACCTTATGCGATTGAGAAAGCGTATTAAAAACTCTACGCGATTTTTAAAACAGTAAAACATATTTACGCGATTTAAAAACGTTTGTAAAAGCGACGAGATTTTGAAAACGCGATAAAATTTCTACGCGATTGACGAAAACAGCAAGTTTTACTGTCGGGCCAAAGTGGTGGGCCCGGACAGATTGTGAAACAGTACTGTCAGGTGGGATGTACTGTATATAAATAGTACTGTCAGGTGGGACGTACTATATATATATATATGCAATTTGCCAGTGAGGGCATATTCGTATTTTTTGCCAGTGAGGGAATATTTGGAAATTTTATCATGCATTGAGTCATGCCAATTTTGGTGGATTGATTGACGAGGTGAATAACATCGTGTTGTCGGTGTGATAAGCTTAGTGTTGTTCAACTTGAATGAACTTGAAGACATTAGTGTGCAGATTCTTCCATTTGTGGAAAGTTGGTCGCTTCTCTGGGCCGTGGTAACTGATAACACACTAATGGACTCGACACGTACTATACTTAATCAAGATCTTGTGAAATCTATTAGTGCAAGCCTATAGTGACACGACGTATGATAGTGTGCTACACTACTATGCTATTTCAGTGCGCTATAGACGCAACGTGAGACAGCAGAATAGTTATTGGGCGGTCGACGGTATTAATAGATTTTGCGGGTCGTTCTCTCTGATGTCTGTATTTTTAGCTCCATGGAGTAGGGTTGAGTCACATTGCATATATATTTTATCTCATACATTTTCATGCTATTTATCTATAGCTTTTTATTTATCTGTATCATTATTTATCTGTACCATTTGATTCATCTGTATCATTGTATGTTGTTAGGGTATTGAGTTTTTGTATTATTTAATATTATGATTCATGTTATTATGGTATGTTATATTGTATGAACTGTTATACCTGTTGTATTGTCGTTTTCTTATTTTACCATGTTTGTGGTGATACAGATTGTCTTACCTCTTTCTTGTATGTGTTATCTGTATATTTAAATTATGTGTTAAAGAGTTTGAGGAAGAGGAACAACCTTTTGAGTGTGAGTATCCTGAGGAGGAGGAAGATCAGCAAGCCGAAGATCAGTTCTACGATCAAGAACCATCCGATCATCCATATCTTTTGAATTGATTGTGTGGATATGACGCTACCAGGATTCTTTGGATTCGTGCAACTGGAGTTTCACGGAGGCTCTGAAGCCTGGCGTTTGTGAGATGATCGAGATTCGGTGACGTATGTAGGACATCTGACGGTGACCATACGTACTGAGTTTGATGGAGTGCCGATCTTTTCTACTTTGCTGTATCTACATGTGGAGTCGCCGCTATCTCTTAGGCGTCATTGGGGCGGTATGTTTGATGCGCCTAGCGAGATCAGCAGCGTATCGACTGCACGGACCCGTGTCCGTAGAGGGTCGAGGCATCCTGGATATCTATCACCTGAAGTTTCATCTGAGAGTGATCCTTCAGAGGGCTAGATATTTATGATGTGTACTTGGGTGCGTCTGCGTTTGTATATATAAACCTTTTATTGCTTTGTTTACTGTTCTGTTTTAGTTTTAAATATAGGTAGTTGTACATTACTTGTATAATCTAAATGAAACCATATGTATATGATGCGTGATGATAGTGTGCTTATTTTATGTTCTGTGTTATTTTATCTCATATTATTCTGTTTAATCGAAAAAATTTTACAACCCGTATTATTATATAACAAATGTTTTGCAACTTGGGTAGATTTTATTTATCTTTCTTTTATTTTATTTATATATGTGACATCCCCACTAGGGTGTTACAATCAGAGCTAGACTCTTGTATAAAGAGCTTAACCACTTCAAGAGAAAAGATGGCTTCAAATGATTTTTCTAATGAAGGTTTTTCTATAAATAGATATCCCTTTTTCAATGGGGATGGTTATGCTTATTGGGAAGAAAGGATGAAAATTTTTATTAAAGCTATTAATTTAGATGTGTGGGACGCTATTGAAAATGGTGCTTTTGTTCCCACATGTACTATTGATGGTGTAAGAACTTATCCACAAAGAAGTGATTGGACCGATGAGGACAAAAAGAAGGTTCAATACAATTTGAGAGCCAAGAACATCATCACCACATCCTTGGGGTATGATAAATTCTTTAGGGTGTCAAAGTGTAAGACCACTAAAGAAATGTGGGATACTCTACAAGTAACCCATGAGGGCACAAGTGAAGTAAAACGATTAAGAATAAACACCATCACTCATGAATATGAACTATTTAGAATGAACCATGGAGAAAGTATTCAAGATATGCAAAAGAGATTCACACACATTGTAAACCATCTTATTTCATTAGGAAAGACATTTCCTAATGAAGATCTTATTAACAAAGTATTGAGATGTTTGAGTAGGAATTAGCAACCCGAAGTGACGGCGATTGCAGAATCAAGGGATTTATCAACAATGTCTCTAGCCACCCTTTTTGGAAAACTCCAAGAACATGAGTTGGAGCTCAATAGGCTAAATCAAAGTGAGGAGCATGACAAAAAGAAGAAGGGGATTGCTCTTAAAGCCACCTCATCCCAAACTGAAGATGATGATGGTGAAGATGAAGTAGGAAATCTTAAGCTAAATGAAAAAAATATTAGTCTTCTTATGAGAAAGTTTGGAAGATTTCTCAAAAAGAAAAGAACTCAAAGAAGACTACATTTTGCTCCTAAGAAGACTTATCAAAAGGGAGAAGGAGCTTCATCTACTCTAACTTTTTATGAATGTGGAAAACCCGATACATAAAGATGGAGTGTCTGGTTGATCAAAAGAAGATGGAGAAATATGAAAAGAGACCTTCCAAGGAAAGAAAAGGAAGGAGAGCATACATTGCTTGGGAAGATAACAATATGGATTCCACCGATGATTAAGAAAATGAAGAAGCTCATCTTTGCCTCATAGCAAGTGGAGAAGGAGAAGAAGAAAGTGAAACTGAGGTAACTTCATCTAATCTTGAATCCTCTCCCTTATTTAGTGAATTGCAAGATGCATTCCAAGAATTACATGATGAATCCATGAGACTCACTAAAATGGTTTTAACCTCCAACAAAATAATCTCCTTATTATCAAACAAAGTTTCTATTTTAACTAAGGAGATTGAAGAACTTAAAATTGAAAATAAGACTCTTGGGCTTATTGATGCTAACTCATCATGCATGATTTGTTCTTCATATGATAATGCACTCACATCCTCATCTTGTTTATCATGTAAAGAATTTGAAAATGAAATTGAGGATCTGAAAATGAAATTGAGGATCTGAAAAATACACTTGTAAAATTTACAATGGGAATGGACAATTTGAATATGTTACTAGGGAAACAAAGATGTACTTTTCAAAAGGTCAATTTAGGGTACAATTCCAATAACCAACAAAAATCTTATAAGAATCTCTTTGTTTCCTCAAGTACATCTACATGTAATACTAGAAAGAACAAAAACACTAAGGTTGGAACTAAAATGGTTTGGGTTCCTAAAGGCACTTTGTCTAACTCTAACACACAAGGAACCAAGACAAATTTGGGGACCAAACGTTAAAACTTGAGTGTGTTGTAGGTGTGCTTGAAGACCAAAAGCTCAAGTTAGTATCTTGATAGTGGTTGCTCCAAGCACATGACTGATGATGACTCCAAGTTTTCCTTCATTGTCCCCAAGAAGAATGGCCACGTGACATATGGTGACAACAACAAAGGAAAAATCCTTGGAGTTGGTAAAGTTAGTAAGATCCCTTCCTCATCCATTGATAATGTTTTGCTTGTTGAAGGACTCAAACATAACTTGCTTAGCATTAGTCAATTGTGTGATAAGGGTAATAAAGTGATATTTGATTCTAATTGTTGCATAATTGAAGGAAAGGATGATAAGCAAGTCAAGTTTGTTGGTCATAGGGACAATAATATATACGTGATTAGCCTTGATGACATTTCCTCAAATGAAGAAAATAATTCATGGTTATGGCATAGGAGAATCGCTCATATTCATATGGATCACTTAAATAAGTTAGTTTCAAAAGAACTAGTAATTGGACTTCTAAAGCTTAAATTTGAAAAAGACAAACTTTGTGATATATGTCAAAAAGGAAAACAACTAAAGGTCTCTTGTAAAGCTAAAAATGTGGTTTCAACTTTTAGACCTCTACAACTTTTGCACATGGATCTTTTTAGTCCCTCTAGAACTATGAGCTTTGGTGGGAATTACTATGCCTTAGTGATTGTGGATGACTTTTCTAAGTTTACATGGACATTATTCTTATCTCACAAAAATGATGTTTTTCAATCATTCAAAAAACTTGCCAAAGTTATCCAAAATAGAAAAGGTTTTTGTATTGCATCCATAAGAAGTGATCATGGTGGTGAGTTTGAAAACCATGAATTTGAAACCTTTTGTGATGAACATGGCATTGAGCATAATTTTTCGGCCTTTAGAACAACACAACAAAATGGTGTTGTAGAAAGAAAAAATCGATCTTTAGAAGAAATGACAAGAACTATGTTCAATGATGCCAACCTTCCTAAGTATTTTTGGCAAATGCGGTTAACACCGCTTGTTATGTTATAAATAGGGCTCTAATAAGGCCAATTTTATAGAAAACCCCTTATGAATTATACAAAGAAAGAAAACTAAATGTCTCACACTTTCATGTTTTCGGATGTAAATGCTTTGTTTTAAATAGTGGAAAGGATAACTTGGGGAAGTTTGATGCAAAATCTAATGAGAGATTATTTCTTGGCTATTCTATACATAGTAAGGCCTTTAGAGTTTATAATAAACGAACTATGACAAAAGAAGAGTCCATACATGTTGCATTTGATGAAACTAACCTAAATGAGCCGAGAAAGGAGTTTGTTGATGATGTTGTAGAAATTTTGGCAAGGACTCACCTAGAGAACAAAGAAAAAGAAGTCAAGAAGCAAGAAGAAAGACCATATGGTTCCCCAAGACAAGAGGATTCTCAAATCATAGAGCTTCCCAAGGAATGAAGAACATCAATATATCATCTTCTTAACAAAGTGATAGGTGATATATCAAAAAGGGTAATCACTTGTAACTCTCTTAGAGATGCATATAACCATATAGCTTTTGTCTCTCAAGTTGAACCTAAAGACATAAATGAGACCATTAATGATGAACATTGGATCTTGGCCATGCAAGATGAACTAAACCAATTTGAGAGGAATCAAGTTTGGGAATTAGTTCCAAGTCCCAATGATCATCCCATAATCGGCACCAAATGGGTCTTTAGGAACAAACTTGATGAAACGAGCTTAATAGTAAGAAACAAAGCTAGGCTTGTAGCTAAGGTTTTAATCAAGAAGGAAACATAAATTATGAAGAAACTTATGCTCTAGTAGCTAGATTAGAAGTCATTAGAATGCTACTTGCATATGCATGCATCATAAATTTTAAACTCTTTCAAATGGATGTCAAAAGTGCCTTTTTAAATGGTTTCATACAAGAAGAAGTGTATATGGATCAACCTCCCAATTTTGAAAACTTTGAACTGCCCAATCATGTTTTTAAACTTAAAAAAGCCTTGTATGGCTTGAAACAAGCTACTAGAGCTTGGTATGAAAGGTTGAGTAAGTTTCTTTTGGAAAATGGCTTTTCTAGAGGAATGGTTGACAGCATCCTTTTCATCAAGCATAAAAAATATGGCATTCTTCTTGTTCAAATATATGTTGATGATATTATATTTAGTGCTACTAATGACTCTCTTTGTGAAGAATTTGCTAATATCATGCAAAGTGAGATTGAGATGTCCATAATGGGTGAGCTCAACTTCTTCCTTGGTCTTCAAATCAAGCAAACAAAGGATGAGACTTTCATAAGTCAATCCAAATATTGCAAGAAGTTACTCAAGAAGTTTGGAATGGAAGATGCCAAGGAAATGGCTACACTAATGGGCACTTCTTGTTATTTGGACAAGGATGAAGGAGGTAAATATGTATAAATTAACAAGTATAGAGGTATGATTGGTTCACTTCTTTATCTTACCGCAAGTAGGCCGGATATCATGTTTAGTGTATGCATGTGTGCTAGATTTCAAGCAAATCCTAAAGAATCTCACCTTTGTGTTGTAAAACGAATTATGAAATATCTAATGGGCACTTCACAAATGGGATTGTGTTACCCTAAAGGTGCCTCATGTAGCTTGATTGGTTATTCTGATTCTGATTTTACTAGATATAAAATAGATAGGAAGAGCACTAGTGGAACATGCCACTTGCTTGGAAGCTCACTTGTTTCTTAGCATAGAAAGAAACAAAATAGTGTGGCACTATCTACAGCTGAAGCTGAATATGTTGCAGCTAGAAGTTGTTGTACTCAAGTCCTTTGGATAAAGTAACAACTTCTAGAGTATGGTCTTGAGCTGGATCACATCCCCATAAGGTGTGATAACACTAGTGCAATCAACTTGTCAAAAAACCTCATTTTACACTCAAGAACAAAGCACATAGAAATAAGACATCATTTCATAAGAGACCATGTTCAAAAAGGTGATTGCATGCTTGAATTTGTGGAAACAACTAAGCAACTAGCTGATATCTTCACTAAACCTCTAGCAAAAGAAGCATTCTATTTCATTAGAAGAGAATTGGGCATAATTAATCAATCATGCATATGAATAAATGCCTACATTGTTTTATCCTTGATTTATTTCCATTAAATCATTACTAACTTAGGCGTCAGAGGTTTCTCCAAATATATTTTGCAGGTTGATAATCACATATTTATACATTAATAAACCCTCATTTTTAGTCATTTACATTCTCCATGTACTTTATTAATTGAGCTTGGTTATGTTTTGTAAGTTAGGACTCAAATTGGACTTAATTTTTTTCAGCATTATTTAGGTCTTACATTGTATCTGTATTTTGGTCATATCTTGAGTTCTAGATGTGTGATAATTATGTATCTTACCTTATAGGAAAGATAAGAGAGAGCTCTACAACTTTTATAAAGAGCTCCAGGGCTCAATCAGACATCTAGTGGAGCTAAATGGGTTTGGAAGTCAGAACACGGATTTTGTGACTGGAACCTGAATAGTGTGCAGTAATCAGAGCATAACTCGGGCTATAGGAACTTCCTTGGGTTGAAATTTGGATACTTGAAAGTTAAGACTCATATCTAATATTTTCATGGAGAAACAAAAGTCAGATCGGACTCCTTGAAAGTGATATTGGGCTTTGACGTCAGAACAGAGGTATTGTACTTGGGCCTAAACACTATTCAGTAATTGGGTCATATCTCGAGTTGTAGGCGGCCTTTGGAGCTGAAACTGATGCCATTTGAAAGATAAGACAAAATGCTACAACTTTCATGAAGACCATTTTGCCATTTTCTGACGTCATCTATGAGATCAAAGCTGAATGATTTCGGAGACAAAGAATCTCACTAATTTTTCACTCATCAACTCACTATTTGGCATTTTCCACTCATCCACACACTCATCCACCTACTCTTAATCGGTCCCCTTGTCATTTTGTATCCCTAATCCTCTATAAAAGGCACCATTGGCTGATCATTTAGTACTCTTGGTGTTAGGCTTGGTTTTTAGAAGTTATGGTCATGCTTGTTTATTGTTTTCCTTTGTTGTAATTTTCTCTTGCTCTAAATTGAAGTTATGTTCATCTTTCTCTTCTTCTCTCTTTCCTTCTTCTTTTCTATGAGTAACTAATTTTCATTTTGCTTGGGTGAAAGAGTAAAGCTCTTGATAATAAAATAAGGTTAGATTATTCTATTTCTTATGCTTAAATGATATATTATCAAGTGGACATTATATGTGATGTATTTTGTTTTCAATCAATTTAGAAACCTTCTTTATATAATGGAGATCTTTATTTATTGAAGACAAGAGGATTGGCACAGTGAATGCTTGAACTCATTTACAAATATTGGTAGATAATTAAAAAAATCATAATATGATTGTATATATAATTGAACTTTGAATGTTATATTTTCCGATTGGAACTTCCTTTATGTGTAGATTTCAATTGAGTTATAAAGAGAAATAATTTTGCCTTTAATTTATTACCAAGAGTAGATCCCCTAACCCAAGCAAATCCTTTTTCATCTATGAATAACTTCTATTACCTTTGGTATTGTGACAAATCATTTTTTTACCTCAAATAATTTCTCTTCATCAATTCCCTGTGGATCGACCCCGGACTCCCGAGAATTTATTACTTGAGACAACCTGTACTTGGGTTTGTATCATTTAATCCGCATCACAGGTACTTCATAAGATCAGGTAAGAATTCTCCTCAATCTGATGCTAAAATTGTACTTAACTGATGCATGAATGATTGCTTTATTCAAATAAGAAGAATCCTATTCGAATAAAATGCTCTTGTAACTCTCATTTTTGCTTCAAATATTTGCCTTATTCGAATAAGGCCTTCCTTATTCGAATAATGTCTTACAGAAACTTCCCACGAATTCTGTTCCTTAATATGTTATTCAAATAATCAATTGGGTTATTCGAATAAGGCTTGACAGGAAGCTCCAAATAGATCATTATTCGAATGACGTTTTTTTGTTATTCGAAATATCATATGGCAAAAAACCATGTCCTTTGAGCTTCAACGCTGTTATTCGAATAATACAACGTTTGGCAGAATGGCCAAAACGTTTGACCTACCACCTTGTTATTCGAATAACACTATGGTTATTCAAATAACACACGAGATATAAATAAAATCCCCACATTTCTGAACTTCATTTATGAAGATTTCCCTCCTCCTCTGCTTCTTTCTCCACGACCCACCATCATCCCTCCTCATTCTCTTTCTAAAAACCCATTCCCCTTCCATCAAAGCACCCAATCCACCCATCAAGCTCTCAAATGGCCTCCTCATCCAAACATCCACGTACAAAGACCACTCCCTCTGATAACCCCCTTGACCTTTGACGTCTCTCGTCCAACCTAGATGACTTGAAGCGCTTTCGGGAGCAGTTTTGGAACAGAAACATCATCCAACCCAAGTATATGGATCATAAATTCTTTGAAGATGAAGGCGGTTTCGAGTTCCTGGATTTCCTTGACCACCAAGGTGTAATCCAGTTATGTAGCTACAAAGACACAATCTTGCCTGACCTAGTGAAGATGTTTTAATGCAATTTGAGGTTGGATGGTCCAAATATCATCTCTGAACTTAAAGACCAACCAATTGTAATCACACTGGCAGACTGGATGGAGCATTTCAATCTGAATACAACAGGAACAACCATTAAAGAAGACAGCAGACCATACGTACAAGAGTATGTCAAGGAAGAAGTCATGCCTCTCATCGTAAAGCCTGGTGTAACACCCACCATAGAGTATCATATATTTTTTTTAATTATTACCAAATTACTCCCAAGTTATAAAATAATATTATTTAATAAAAATACGAGTTGTAAAATTTCGTGATATCGATAAGATAAACTTAGCAGAAAATAAAAATATTAAACATCATCACAAATAATTTACATCATATACATCACATCAGTACTGTCAAACTTATTTATATACAAACCGAGTTCTCAAAAGTATTTAAACATATCTACATTACCATATTGGCCCAAGTATACCTAAACAACAGAACCCTCAAATAGGTCCTCCTCGGGATCAGCCTCAGATTCCTCAGAAGGTAGGAATCCTGGTTGATGTGTCGTCCTACGGACAGGAGTCCGAGCAGATGATACAATGCTGATCTCAGACGAGACTTGGTAACGATCGCCCCAATATTTCCTAATAGATAATAGAAATTCTATATGTACATATATAGTAGCAGAAAAGAAAGGATCTCCATGAAAGATCCTACTCATATTAACTGTCATATTCTAATAAGTATAATCATCCCCATTGAAAAAGGGAGGTCTATTTATAGAAGAACCTTAATTAGAAAAACCATTTGAAGCCATCTTTTCTCTTGAAGCGGCTAAGCTCTTTATACAAGAGTCTAGCTCTAATACCACTTGTTACCAAGTGGCTTCAATACTCAAGAGGGGGTGAATTGAGTTTATAAAACAAGTCTGCAATTTTTTCACAAAATACTTAAATATTAATTTTTTTTGAAGCTATTAATTATTAGAAGTGAGTGAATGGATAAGATAGATAGATATTGCTCACTAATGAACCAACCAAGAAAGAAATAATCAAGTAAGGAAATAAGCTAATGCACAAATATAAAGAGAAGGGTTTAGAGAATCAAATACAATAGTTTATCCTGGTTCGACCACCAATCCACTTGTGACCTACGTCCAGTCCTCAAGCAACCACTCGAGATTTCCCACTATATCTTCCAGCTTCAATAGGTGCTTGACAAACTTTACAAACTAGAGCACTCAACACCTTGGGATGTCTCACCCTTGTACTTGAGCCTCTATTTCCAAGGGATACCTCACCCTTACAACTTTGAGGGATACCTTACCCTTCTTTACAGATTAAACAAGGATACAGATGAATAGAAGCTCTCTCAAGAGTGGATAATACAACTTGAAATTCTATGGGTATTAATGATTCACTTGATAATGACCAAAACAGAGAATTGATGAACAATGGTAGTGAAACTAGTATTAATGCTCAACTCAATTTTTCTGCTTGATTAATCAACCCCCATAAATGCCCAACAGCTTGTATTTAAAGCAAATTTATGAATAGAGCCGTTGGAAGGTGGTTGGGAGCATTAATGACAGTTTTCTATCTGTTATTTCCTTTTTTGGTTTGTGTTCTTATTCGAATAACAACTTTGTTATTCAAATAATACTTCAAATAGATCAGGGCCAATTTTGCCTTTGGAACATGTTATTCGAATAACACTCAACTTAAAAACCAGTTTCTGGAAAAAGGTTGTTATTCGAATAATACTATGGTTATTCGAATAAGTCATTTTAGAAATGCTTATGAGAAAAGCGTGTTATTCGAATAACACAGGGCATTATTCGAATAACCCTCAATTAGATGAGATTTTTTGGCTTCTCTAACATTTGTTATTCAAATAACAAAAAATGTTATTCGAATAAGCCTTTAGAAAATTATTTCTTATAGCTTTTAAACATTGTCAATTGATCTCAAATGATCTATTAAGCTTTTGGGCACTTTGTGTTTGTTTATTTGAAAACCAAAAACCAATTTGAAGCCTTAAGAATATGTGAGCTATTTGAGTTCTTTGAAAAGGTTAATTATTGAGCTTTGGGTGAATCATTTATACCTTTACATAATGATCTAAGTCCTATAACTAGTCTTGAAGGTCTTGGACAAGATCTTGTCACATCTTCATGTTTGTTATCATCAAAACCAACTTCTTCATTAGTCAATGGCCAATCACATTCTCCCCCTTTTCGATGATGACAAAACAAGCATTTGAAAAAAGGGTTAGTTCAAATAAATTGAAAAGATTTTCGAAGCTTACACCCCCTTTATTTTTCAGGAGGTGAGTTAGATCATAGTTTTTGGGCAGCTGCCCCTTTCTTTTGGAATCCCAAGACCTGATTTATAGTTACCTATTCTTTTCTCAAGACATGCTAAAGATATTAGATGTGTTCTTCTCCCCCTTTTGTTATGATAAAAAAGATGGGACAAGAGAAGTACAACACAGACAGATATGCAATCAAACATTTAATTTAACTATTGAATCAATAACTAGAAGAATAGACTAATCAGGAATATGCAATCAAAGATCATTAGTCATTTCATTAGTAAAAAATTTGGCCAAATACATTAATGGTTGCATAAGCATGATTTGCCAAAAACAAAACATCAAAAAGCAAAAAAAGATTAAGATCCTAAGAACTAAGGATCCTAGAAGTAAGTGTCCGGTGGAGGAGGAGGAGTGGTGGGAGCCTGTCCAGACATCAAAGTTCTCAAGGCATCATATTCTCGCTCAATCGACTCAAGCCTGTCAAAGAAGATGTTGTTGGTGTTTTCAACGTACACCATGAGGTTGAGTATGGTTGACATAAGCTGGTCATTTGTCACAGGACCAGCAGCAGGAACATCAACAATAGTAGTAGCATCTTCAGGAGCACCTTCAGGAGCACCAGCCACAACTTCTTCCAATTCATCAGGATACACCCATCCTCTGACATCGTCTGGGACCATCTTCATCTTCTTCAGAGTGTATTCCCCAAAGATGTTGAAGTAGGTCAGCTTCACTGGGCGCTCAGTTTCCTGGATTGTGCCAAACTTCTTGAGAAAGGCATAAATGAGAAGGGCATAAGGCAAATTTGAATTCTTTTGACTCTTGGCCTTCATCATGTGTTTCCTAATAAAATTGGGCCAGTTAACCTTCCAATTTTTTCTCAGCACCCAAAGCATGAAAATATTATCTTCCGTGAGATAGGCGTAGTTGCCGCCACGAGGTACGAGAATGTGGGCATATGCGTAATGGAACAACCTATCCTGACTATTCAACGTCCCACTTTTCAATCCAACTTTAGGCCATTGCGTGCCAGGTGTAACACCCCGAAATTTGTTATTTTATAACAATAACAGAATTGTACTGTTTTGTGATTTCTGTGTGCTGTAAAATTATTTTGACAATTATGTGACTGTATTTGATTGTTTTGTGTGATTTACTCCAGGATAGGAAAATAATAATTTTCTGGCCGGAAAAAATCTTTACATATTTATTCGGAACTGAGAGATCTTACTAAACCCAATTCCGAGAGATGCGTATCATAATCTTTTAATTTTTAGAATTTATCTGTGAAATAAAAATATTTTATATTTTTATGATTATTTTATTATCCAGTGGACAATACTTACTGACTTATGAGCAGTAACTTCTGTCCATTGGACAATAGGAATCGGTAAAGTCTTGAGACTTCCTGATAATGAACCAGTAGGAATGAAGTCAACAGTAGTGGCTTGACATATTCTAAACCAATGGATGATGATCAAATTTAGTGGTTAGACTAGTTAGATAGAAACTAGAAAATCTAACTAAGTTAGCTTAAATCTAACTAGGTTATTCTAAAAACTTAGGAAGTAATCAAATGGAGACAAACTTAGTTACTAACCATTAGGATTCTTAGTTACTCTTAGTTACAAGAAGGTTCTACAATGTTCAAGAATTGATGACTTTCACTTAAGTAACTAGATAGTTGGCTAATGAACTAAGTAAGCTAATTAGGTTTGCCTAAGCTTAACAAGGTAACTAAATGAAGCAAAACTTGGTTAGTGTTTTACATTAGGCTTCCACGGCCATTTGGTCTTCAAGGAAGGTTCATGACTCAAAATTTTAAGCTTGTCACTTTGTTAAAAATCCTAGCCTCCATAAAGATCTAGATGTTAAACAAAAACTTACCATTCACTCCCTACACTCCCACGGCTAGCACAAAGGAAATAGGAGATCAAATTCATTTCATCTTTATCATTTATATCACTTAAGCTTTTTCTCTCCATTCTCTCTCTTCCAAGAACACACAAAAACTCCATTTTCTCTTCTTTGAGAAGCTCTCGGCAGCCATACCTTAGACCAACATACAACCTTCAATAATTTTACCTAATCCCACTTCTTAAACCTAAACATTATTCTAAACATCTTTCATGTTGAAAGTTTCTTCAAAATCATACATCGAGTGCTTGAAATCCAAGCTTGAAGTTTCTATCCTATAAGGTAAAGATCCTTGTTTCTTGTTTTCAAAGTGATTCTTAAGTTCTAAAGTCATGATTGATCCATGGTTTTTCTTTTTTTCAACCATAGTTTATGACTTTGTAATTTATTTCAGCTTGATAGGATTTTTTTTGGAGCAACACGAAATCTATAGGAGAAGGATCCAAGAAGAGTTTGATCTTCCTTAAGGCAAGAGGGAGATTTATCTCACCAACCAAGTATGGTGATGAAAGATGAAATTATTTATGATGGATGGTGAATCCATATGAGGGTTCATATCCTTGGTTGTGTAATTAATTTATTGTGGGTGTTTATGTGCTTTAAATTATTTATTTGTGTTTGTATGCTTTATGTGATTTTTATTGCTTTATGGTATGCTTGATTATATGATATGATGATTATATACATGTATGCCATGATTGATGATGGAAAGGAAAACAAATTTTGGTTCCAAAGACCATGAGGCTTATGGCCTCAACACCTCAAAATAGGTGTTTCCAAGTTAAGATTTTCATGAACGATAAAATTGGATGCTTAGGAAGGAAAGGAAAAGCAAAGATATGTTGGTTTCAATGGCCATGTACCCCACTATTTTTGAAGGCTTGGAATGACTTTGTTTTATGTAAAAATATGATTTTAAAGTGGTAATTTAGTTGATTAAGTATAAGGATTTAAGAAATGGAAACAAAACACTTTGTTATTTGAAAATGAAGATTTCGTTTGTGAAAGGAAAAGAGAGGTTGAAAGTGTTTGAACCTCAACTTGTTTTAAAGAGAACTAAATTTTAGAATTGATCTAATTATTATGGTGATTATGTTGGTGACTTGAAATTTACTAACGTATAGCTCACTCATTGGGTTTTTAAGCGCGTTAGAAAATTTTAAGTGAGAAAATATGGAAAAGTAAAGTAAGAAATGATATAAATTTTCAGAAAGGCTAAAATGAGGTTTAGAAGGTTGAGAAATATTTTACACAGTTGAAAGATGGTGAAAAATGCTTTATGTAACTTAAAAATGTGATTTTTAAGCTACGCGATTTAAAAAACATTGAAAAATCGCTACGCGATTTGGAAAATGTTTAAATATTTTTACGCGATTGAGATAGTATTGAAAAATCAATACAAGATTTGAAAATGTGACAAAATGTTGCGTGATTGTGAAAATACAGTAAAATGTTTACGCGAATAAAAATACAGTAAAGATACAATTGGGCCAATGTGTGGACCTTGTATATGAGATTATGACTTTGGACAGTGACTGGCTTATGTGCATTGAACATGCATTGAAAAAAGTCCGATGGACTTTGTTAAGGCTAATGGCCTAGGAGAGACTTACACCTCTTGAGTAGGTGTGATATGCGTAGTGTAGGTCACTTGTTGACCTTGGGGGAATTGGGGTGTGGGTTTTCCACAATGGGCAGTTGGTAGCTCTTCTGTACCGTGGATCGGACTTATGCAATGCACCGACGATCCAGACCGAGACACTATTTTTAATCAAGATCTGGTAAAGACTGTCATGTATATACTAGATGTGCAAACACCTATGAGAGTTGTGGCATGTGGTCTGAGATATGTTGGTACAGATAGATCTTTTAGATCAATCTCTCCGACTTGAGTTTTAGCTCCATGGAGTAAGAAATGAGTCAATGAGCATATGCATAACTTGAACGTATTTGTATATCTTTGAGATATTTTATCTATCAAATGTTGAGGAATGTTGGATGAAATGATTATGTTTATTGTTTATTATACCTATATTATTGTGTGATATATCTATATGATATGTTGTATTTGTTGTCTCCATGCTGTCATGTTGGTATTGGCGTAGATAATTTCACCTCTTTATATACTTATTCTTATATTGTATTTATATTTGGTAAAGACGCTGAGCAAGATATTGAGCAAGAAGGCGGCGAGGAGCAGATTCCTACTGAGGAGGCTGAGTTCTGATTTGATGGCAACCAGATCTAGTTTCTTTGGGTATGTGAGATTGTAGTTTCATGGAGGAGCTGGTGCTTGGCGTATCAGTCCCAATGAGGAGGGACTTATTTATTAGGGACAAAGGATAAAAATTTTATTGAAGTTATTGATTTAGATGTGTGGGACACCATTGAAAATGGCGCTTTTGTTCCCACATGTATTATTAATGGTGTAAGAACTTATCCACCAAGAAGTGATTGGACCGATGAGGACAAAAAGAAAGTTCAATACAATTTGAGAGCCAAGAACATCATCACCACATCCTTGGGGTATGATGAATTCTTTAGGATGTCAAATTGTAAGACCGCTAAAGAAATGTGAGATACTCTACAAGTAACCCATGAGGGCACAAGTGAAGTAAAACGATTAAGAATAAACACCATCACTCATGAATATGAACTATTTAGAATAAACCATGGAGAAAGTATTCAAGATATGCAAAAGAGATTCAGCACATTGTAAACCATCTTATTTCATTGGGAAAGACATTTCCTAATGAAGATCTTATTAACAAAGTGTTGAGATGTTTGAGTAGGAATTGGCAACCCAAAGTGACGGCGATTGCTGAATTAAGGGATTTATCAACAATGTCTCTAGCCACCCTCTTTGGAAAACTCCAAGAACATGAGTTGGAGCTCAATAGGCTAAATCAAAGTGAGGAGCATGATAAAAAGAAGAAGGAGATTGCTCTTAAAGCCACCTCATCCCAAATTGAAGATGATGATGATGATGATGATGATGATGATGATGATGATGAAGTAGGAAATCTTGAGCTAAATGAAGAAAATCTTAGTCTTCTTATGAGAAAGTTTGGAAGATTTCTCAAAAAGAAATGAACTCAAAGAAGACCACATTTTCCTCCTAAGAAGACTTATCAAAAAGGAGAAAAAATTTCATTTACTCCAACTTGTTATGAATGTGGAAAACCAGGGCACATAAAGATGGAGTGTCCAGTTTATCAAAAGAAGATGGAGAAATATGAAAAGAGACCTTCCAAGGAAAGAAAAGGAAGGAGAGCATACATTGCTCGGAAAGACAACGATATAGATTCCACCGATGATTTGGAAAATGAAAAAGCTCATCTTTGCCTCATGGCAAGTGGAGAATAAGAAGAAGAAAGTGAAACCAAGGTAACTTCATCTAATCTTGAATCCTCTCCCTCATATAGTGAATTGCAAGATGCATTCCAAGAATTACATGATGAATCTATGAGACTCACTAAAATGGTTTTAACCTCCAACAAAATAATCTCCTTATTATCAAACAAAGTTTCTATTTTAACCAAGGAGACTCTTGTGCTTATTGATGATAACTCATCAGGCATGATTTGTTATTCACACGATAATGCACCCACATCCTCATCTTGTTTATCATGTAAAGAATTTAAAAATAAAATTGAGGATTTGAAAAATACAATTGCTAAATTTACAATGGGAAGGGATAATTTGAATATGTTACTAGAGAAACAAAGATGTGCTTTTCAAAAGGCCGGTTTGGGGTACAATTCCAATAACCAACAAAAATCTTATAAGAATCTCTTTGTTTCCTCAAGTATATCAATTAGCCCCTTTATCAAATGTTTTTATTGTGGTATGAAAGGGCATAGTGCATCTACATGTAATGCTAGAAAGAACAAAAATACCAAGGTTGAAACTAAAATAGTTTGGGTTCCTAAAGGTACTTTGCCTAACTCTAATACACAAGGACCCAAAATAAATTTGGGGACCAAACGTTAAAACTTGAGTGTGTGTTGTAGGTGTGCTTGAAGACCAAAAGCTCAAGTTGGTATCTTGATAGTGGTTGCTCCAAGCACATGACTGATAATGGCTCCAAGTTTTCCTCCATTGTCCCCAAGAAGAGTGGCCACATGACATATGGTGACAACAACAAAGGAAAGATCCTTTGAGTTAGTAAAGTTAGTAAGATCCCTTCCTCATCTATTGATAATGTTTTGCTTGTTGAAGGACTCAAACATAACTTGCTTAGCATTAGTCAATTGTGTGATAAGGGTAATAAAGTTATATTTGATTCTAATTGTTGTATAATTGAAGGAAAGAATGATAAGCAAGTCAAGTTTGTTGGTCATAGGGACAATAATATATACATGATTAGCCTTGATGACATTTCCTCAAATGATGTTAAATGCTTTATGACTAAAGAAAATGATTCATGATTATGGCATAAAAGAATCGCTCACATTCATATGGATCACTTAAATAAGTTGGTTTCAAAAGAACTAGTAATTGGACTTCCAAAGCTTAAATTTGAAAAAAACAAACTTTGTGATGCATGTCAAAAGGGAAAACAAGTAAAGGTCTCTTTTAAAGCTAAAAATGTGGTTTCAACTTCTAGACCTCTACAACTCTTGCACATGGATCTTTTTTGTCTCTCTAGAACTATGAGCTTTGGTGGGAATTACTATGCCATAGGGATTGTGGATGATTTTTCTAGGTTTAGCAGGGTTGGGCTTGCACTAGTATTACTAGTAATTGACCTAACTATTAGTATAAATAAGGGTATTATGTTAGTGTTTTATATTACATTACATCTAGCAATAATATTCTCAGTTTATACTTGTTTCTCTTTTTTCCTTTTTTCCTAACCCTAAACATAATTTTTCAGCATGCACTACCAGAAAAATACGTTTTTGCGGCGGATTTTTTGCGGCGGATTCGAATCCGCCGCAAATGGAGGCATATTTGCGGCGGATCATAATCCGTCTCAAATTTGCGGCGGATTTTGCGACGGATCCGTTTGCGGCGGATTTTGCGGCGGATTTTTCCCTCCCAATTTTTTTCCGGCTAAAAAATCACCGCAAATGGAGGCATATTTGCGGCGGATTATAATCCGTCTCAAATTTGCGGCGGATTTTGCGGCAGATCCGTTTGCGGGATTTTGCGGCGGATTTTTTGGCGAATTTTTCCCCCCAATTTTTTTCCGGCTAAAAAGTCACCGCAAATGGAGGCATATTTGCGGCGGATTATAATCCGTCTCAAATTTGCTTGCGGATTTTTTTGCGGATTTTTCCCCCAATTTTTTTCGGCTAAAGTCTTTGTAAAAAGTTTTTTTTTTATGAAAAAGTTTTTGCGGCGGATATTTCCGCCGCAAATTATTAAATAAAATAGAAATTTATTTTTAAATTTAAAAAATAAAAATAAAAAACATTTGCTTGCGGATGTTGCGGATGCGGATGTTATGACGGATAAATTTGCTTGACGGATTTTGCTTGTGATTTTTCTTCACCAAAAAAAAAATATTGCGGTGAAATATCCGCCGCATAAATCTCGATGTCTTTTCTAGCGTAAAATATAATTTTTTCGGATAAAAAAATTTGCGGCGGATAAATCCGCCGCAAATTCCAATAATAATTGATATAATAAAAATTTTAAAAAAATATTTAAATAATCCGCCGCAAAATCGCCAGCAAATCTAAATTTCAATTTTGACGGAAAAATCCGCCATAAAAATTGATACGTATAATAAAAAATTCTAAATAAAATATTAAAATATTTTGCGGCGGAAAAATCCACCGCAAATTATGCCTGCAATTCAAAAATACATTTGCGGCAGATTTTTCCGTCGCAAAAAATCCGCCGCAAAATTAAATCTACTTCATCTTCTTCCTTCTCCCATTTTCATTTTTCTCTATTCCTCTCTCCCTTCTCCTTTCTCACTTCCCCTTTCAAGACAAGAGCTTCCATGAGCAACCTTCGTCATCTTCAAGACCTTGAGGTAGGGGGAAAACCTTGTTCTTGACTCATTTTCCTATTCTTTTCATCTTGTTTTTGAGTTGTGACTTGATGTGTGAATTGGGATTTTGAGTTGTTTTTACTTGTTTTGGCTTAAATCTTGTTAGAAAACTTGAGAATAACATGATTTGGTTTGCTAGAGGCATGAGAACAGTTTTTCATTACTTGTATACCTTGATTTCCATTTGAAATGAGAATTTGGAGTTTTAGGTTTTCAATAACCAAGGATGAGATTTGTAGTGTTTTGATCTATTTTTAGTGAAATCTATTAGTGTTTTATGTTCCCTTCATGTTTGTGAACTTGTTTGGGACTTAAACTCACCTAGAAACTGGATTGGAGTGGCCAAAATCCAAGATTTTGGCCAATGGAACCGTAGTGACGGTTCTGCACGATTTCTGTCCCAGTAACACGGCCCGTGTCCGAATACACGGGGTGGGCCGTGTCCCTCTCTGCCAGTGCAAATATAGTGGAAAAGGGCAGAACAGAGTAGGACACGGCCCACCCCGTGTCAAAAAACACGGGCCGTGTCAAATAACACGGCCCGTGTCTTAAGATATAATAAGAATTAGCTTTTGTGCTCTTCATGAAAGTTATAGCTCTTTCTCTTAGCTTTCCAAGGACACCTAATTCACCTCATTTCGACATACGTAGCTCAAGTTATGCTCATTTTACTGAGCAAAGGTCAAGGGTTGAAATTGAGAAAAATGCCAAAATGTTGTTTTGGGAAAAACTAGCTTTCCTAATTGTGGGGACCTTTCTTGTATGCATTTATAAGTGTGATGAGACCTTAGTAAGAGTGTTTAATAAAGTGTATTCGTGATGCATATAAATCAATTGTTATCCTAATAGATAAGTTTAAAGATTAATTGATGAATTGTTTTGACTTATGCCACTTTTCTATTTAATAATTAAGTAACTTGTTTTATATACAAAAGTAATTGGATTTATTATGAGATTATGTTGTATAAATCTATTATTGAGAATTTTAAATTCTCACCCCAACTTCTTATTTTCATGGTAAATCCAGTATATGATCAAAGCAGGAGCGAAAGAAGGCATTGAAGACTTGGTATAAATCCAGTTTGTGTTTAGGTTAAAGCTAGCATCACGTTGCATTTTGTGACACCTTGAGGAGGAGATCTCCAAAGCGGTGCGGTGTGACAGTCTCAACAGGTTTGATCTACTCTTTGATTCACCCTTTCTTCTTTTTGATTGGTGTTAATTAACCTGCATTGCTTTTGCTTAGTCTTTTGTTAAAAGTTAGGCTTGGTATAATGTATGCATAGGATTTGGACTTTTATTGGAGAACACTTTTGCATTTTTTCCCGTTTCTAAATTGACCACATTAGTGGAGAATACTAGTTGTTTGGATTGAAATATTTATACATGTATAATTTTAAAATATATTAATTATGTAACATATGTTGTGCATTTTGCATTTTTGTATTTTGATTTAAGTGTAAAATTATCATTGCAGAAAATGATAGTTCCAGAAAATTGTATATGGATGTATAATAGGACTGATTCGGGTCATAGAGGACTTAAACAAGAATTTGTATGTGAAGTTGAAGAGTTTGTGAATTATGCGTGTCGATCTTCCCATTACTTAAGTGAAGGAATAATTAGGTGTCCTTGTTTGATATGTTATAGTGGGAAATTGTTGAAACCTGAGATTGTGAAAATTCACTTGTATAAAAAGGATTCAAACCTAGGTATTGGTATTGGACAGATCATGGAGAGGAAGAACTGATCCAATTAGTGTAGATATAAACTCTAGTGTGAAATACGCTAATAGTCCTATATTAGAGGACGAAGACGTGGTTGATAGATATCAAAATATGGTTTGTGATGCTGGTGGAACGGACTTTGGAGATTTTAGGAGTCGTTTTGAGCAGTGTTGAGGATGCTCCACATCCAGAGGCCGAAGAGTTTTATGATCTATTAAATGCTTCAAGTCAGCCATTATGGCCTGGCTGCGAAACTCATTCTGAGTTATCCTTGGCAGTTCGAATGTTAAGCCTCAAATCTGATTATAATGTAACGCATGCATGCTTTGATTCATTTATGGATATATTAAGAGAGGTTGCTCCACCAGGATCACGAATTCCTCTAAATTACTATAGAACAAAAAAATTGGTTGCTAAACTCGGGCTTGCTTCAAGAAAAATAGATTGTTGTGTAAATGGTTGTATGTTATACTATGATAATGCCAGACAATGTAGGTTTTGTGGTGCTAAAAGATACGAACTTCGTAAAACCAATAATGGGAATAACAACGAAGTTAGGTGAAAAGAATGCATTATTTACCTCTTATTCCTAGGCTCAAGAGATTGTATTCCTCTATGAGCTCATCATCTGTACACATGAGATGGCATCTTTGAAAACAATAGGAAGGAGGGAGACTTGTCGCACCCATCGATGGTGAAGCATGGAAGTATTTTAATAGGACATATCCCGAATTTGCATCGATCGATCCTAGAAATATTAGGCTTGGTTTGTGCCGATGGATTCACTCCCTACAATCAATCTGCTTCTCCTTATTCTTGTTGGCTGTGATAGTCACTCCATATAATTTACCTCGAGAAATGTGTATTTGCCCCCACTACATGTTCCTAACATGCATTATTCCTGGTCCTCATAATCCCAAGAGCAAGATTGATGTTTATTTACAACCATTAATCGATGAACTGAAAATTTTATGGGCGGGTGTTTTAACTTATGACGTGTCAAGCAAACAAAATTTTATGATGAAGGCTGCATTGATGTGGACAATAAATGACTTTCACCTTATGGAATGTTGTGTGGATGGATGATTTCTTGGTAAATTAGCATGTCCATATTGCATGGATCAGATAAAGGCATTCACTTTGAAGCATGGGGGAAAAAATTCGTGGTTTGATTTGCCATCGTCAATTCTTGCCCGTTGATCACATGTTTAGAAGAAATAAAAATGCATTTAAGAAGAAAACTATTGTGACTAAGTTGCCTCCACCAAGATTATCTGGACATGAATTAAGTGAGATTGTTAGTGCCTATAGTAAAATAAGTGAAATTGGTCGTGCAAACACCATGGGTATGGTGTTTATCATAATTGGACTAAGCAGAGCATATTTTGGGAGTTACCATATTGGAAGGACAATTTAATTAGGCATAATTTAGATGTCATGCATATTGAGAAAAATGTCTTCGATAACATATTCAACACTTTGTTATGGATGTTAAGGGCAAAACAAAGGATAATATGAAGGCAAGAATGGACTTAAAAGAATATTGTCAACGACCCAGAATTGGAGCTTATTGATTTGCCCAATGGTAAGATCATGAAACCAAAGGCTAATTATATTTTTACAAAAGAGCAAAAGAAGATGGTTTGTGAATGGGTGCAAAGCATTTAAAAATGCCAGATGGCTATGCTTGAACTTGGCGAGATGTGTGGACATGAATCAATTACGATTGTTTGGACTTAAGAGTCATGATTGTCACGTGTTTATGGAGAGTTTGCTTCAGTTGCTTTTTCTTTGTTGCGGATCAGATTTGGAAGCCATTGATGAATTGAGTCAATTTTTTCGAGACTTGTGCTCAACAACTTTGGTAGAAAGAGACATGCTCCAATTGGAACAAAACATTAGGTAATTTTGTGTAAATTGGAAAGGATATTTCCACCAGGTTTCTTTGATTCCATGGAACATTTACCAATCCATTTACCTTATAAAGCAAGAGTGGGGGGCCGTTCGATCTGAGATGGATGTATCCATTTGAGAGGTACTTAAACAAGATAAAGAAAACGATGAAGAACAAAGCTCGGGTTGAAGGTTCTATTTGAAGCTTATTTGATTCAAGAGATATCTCATTTCTGTTCATTTTACTTTGAGTCTCATGTTAAGTCAATGAGAACTAGAGTTCGACGAAATGATGATATAGATGAAAATATGTCAATAGAATCGACTTTATCAATTTTTAATCAACCCGGCCGAGGTTATGGAGCATCAAAAAAACAATGGCTAAATGATGCTGAGATGAAATCTGTGACATTACACGTTTTGCTAAATTGTGATGAAGTTGAACCATACATGAAGTAAGTAGTACTATTATTTTTGCCTTAAATTTTGACATATGTATTGCTCACTAACAACCAAATCATAAACTTTTAATTTTTCAGTGTTTTTTTACAATTTTTCAACATTCCTGAGGAACATTCAAATGAAAGAATTAATGCAGATTTTATAGAGTGGTTCAGAAGTTATGTGAGTATTCAAACATTACTAAATTCGCTTTCAATCATTATATATGATTTAGATCATTAACATAAGCTCTATTTTTTAGGTTCACAATCCACAAAATATGGTGAATAATTCTTACTTGCATGATTTGGCATGGGGCCTAGTAGATGTGTGACATCTATGCCAATGTATTTTGTCAATGGATATAAATTTCACACACAGATGCTTGGTAGATGGGAAGAAAACAATCAATAGTGGTGTGTGTGTTAAAGGCTCAACTAATGGTGAAGATGAAAATGATTATTACGGAATACTAAAAGATGTAGTTGAGTTAGAATATCCTGGGAACCAAAAAAAAAAAGTTGTTCTTTTTAAATGTGAATGGTTTGATCCTCGCAATTAATAGAGGTACAAGAGTTCACAAAGATTATAAGATTGTCGAGGTTCGACACACTAGACGATATGAGAAGTTTGATCCTTTTATCCTTGCTTCCTCTGCGAGACAAGTGTATTACGTTCCTTATCCTGGAAAGAAAAAGGATAAGGTCCAATGGTGGGTGGTAATAAAGACCAAGGCAAGAGGTCGAGTTGAAATTGAAAGTGCCCAAGAATTTGCATTCCAAGATGATGATATGAATCTGTGGATCCAATTGTTGATGTGGATCTCATTGATAACTTGCAAGACACTAATGAGGTTTTTGATGTAGTCCAAGATGTTGGTTCTAGTAGACAGGCTGAAAATGATGAAGAAGAAGAAAGTTTTAATGATGATGATGATGAAACATCTTCCTCTAATAATGAATATGAAACAAATAGTGATGAGGACAATGTTTCCTCATAACTGTGAGTATAAAATTATATTAAGATGTTGTAGTTACTAGTTATACATTTTTGTGTCGTGCTTCGAATTATATTTACATTATATTTTTATTAATTGTGTAGATGTCATCGTCACGAGGAGATAAGGGGAAAGGGAAGGAGAAGGAGAAACAACAACTTCGACGTCTTTCGAATCAATTTAGGGAGGCCACCTATGGGGCAATCGTCAGGATCATCTCCACCCTCTGTTACGATATCACCCATAACGGGTTTGCATCACCACCATCTTGAGTACGTTATGATACCTACACTGGACTTCACGTCTGTCACCAACTTCCCATACACCTCATGGTACAACATATGATTCGGGGTCACCTACTATTGGCCGTCACCGAGTACCCGTGAGTCGCCGGATACCCGTGATTCTAATGTGGAAGTAACAAATCAAAGCAACAAGACGTTTGTTGAGCAGATGGTGATTTTGGGTATGTGGACAACTATTTGTTATTCATTTATAGTTAATGCACATTCAAATTTTTTGTTGAGAATTTTTACATTTCCTTTTTTAAGTTGTTTAGTAGATTTATGCCATCTAAACCTTTGCCGATGCCATAACAAAGATTATACGATCTAGGTATAACCAACCTTGGACATCTTGGTTAGAAATACCCAAGGATACTAGAGAAATGTGGTTTCGAGAGTTTCAAGTATGTATCAATTTTTATTCCTCATAATTATGTTTGTTTGTCTTGTAATAGTGCAATTTTTTTAAACTTTAACGTTATTTACATAATTTTTGTGAAGGGTTATGTTTGGTGGATGCCTCAACATCAAAACCATATGCGGAAGGCATATAATAGTCGTAGTTCAAAGAGACTATCAGGTTTGTTGGGGCAGGCACGCAACTTAAATGAAAGACCCTTTTGGATTGGAGAAGGCATATGGGAAGACTTATGGCAGGCATTGGGCTAGTAGCATGTATAAGGAGAAATGTCAACAAGCAAAGATGAATCGTGCTTCGACCTTTGGTGGATGCTTGCACATTGGTGGTTGCATTTCTACGAGGCACCCATGCGCAGAAATTGGTAACTATTATCGCAAGTTGTTTAGCAATATGTTTTATTATTTTGTTATTAATTTTTTTCTCATTATTACAGGCTAAGACTTTGGGTAGAGAGCCCACAGTTGATGAGACATTTCGTCATGTACATTTGAGGAAAGAAACAAATCTTGCATGGGTTTCTACAAAAGCTAAGGATTTATATGTTAGTCTTTCTTTAGAAATTATTGCCTTTAATATTACAATTATGTTATAACAATAACCATAAGAATTTTTTATTTCCATCCTTAGGAGGAATTCAAAACAAAGGAATCGAACAATCTTCTCGGTGCTCAAATGAAGAAGGGGCATCTCGCTACACAAATGACCGGTCGAGAGCTTTGGATTAAAAGCGTTGGCGGTCCTAAGAAGGGTCGTGTTTATGGCCTTGGTTCTCAAGCATCTATTTATGATCATGGAGATTCATCTTTCGTCAAGGCCTATGTCGACTCAAGTTCTGAGCACGTTATTAATCAAGTTAAGTAATATTTGTAATATTTTTATTAATTGATTTTTGTATTTTGATAGATGTAGTCAATCATTTTATTTTTCGTATTTTTGGTTAATTCATTATTCGTGAAATGAATTGATGAATTTATGTTTACATATATTAACCAGGTTAAGGAGCGATTGCGGCAGGAGATGTTGGATCGTGTTCAAATGATTCAACACAAATGGACAAAGACAAAGCCAACAACGTGAGGCAAGTTGGAAAAGCGATTTTGACAATACCAGCGTCAACAGAACCAAATGATTAAGGAGCTGAAATCATATGTACAAGCCGTTGGCACTCAACCAAGCCAACAACTACAACTAACAGAAGAAGATAATCAGAATAGTGAAGATGATCATGATGAAGATGACAATGATAATGAGGATTATTAAACTTTGTATTTGAACAAACTTTGTATGCGATTTGTTATGTTTGTTTTATGGATTGATTAAATGCATTGACAGGTTGAAATTCATGTATTGTGGATTTTGACAGGTTGAAATTCAGGTTGAAATTCTGACAGGTTGATTAAATGTTTATTTTATATTGTGGATTTTGAATATTCAATTTAATTTTTTTTAATATTCAAAAAATTTTGACAGATTTTTGCTGTAGAAATATCACCGCAAATTTGGGTAGATTTTTGGGGCGGAAAAATCCGCCGCAAAATCCGCCACAAATTAGCGGCGGAAAAATCCGCCACAAAATCCGCCGCTAATTTGCGGCGGACAAATCCGCCGCTAATTTGCGGGGGACAAATCCGCCGCTAATTTGCGGCAGAAAAATCCGCCGCTAATTTGCGGCGGAAAAATCCGCCGCAAAATCCGCCGCAAATTAGTCTTTTTCCGGCAACTATGCCGACATGTCACCGGAGAGTTTTTTGCGGCGGATTTGCGGTTAAAAATCCGCCGCAAATTTGCGAAATAAAAATCCGCCGCAAACTATTTTGCGTCGACCATATTCTGGCGGACTGAATGCGCAAATCCGCCGCAAATTGTTAATTTGCGGCGGATTTTCAGTGATTTGCGGCGGATTTATCCTTCGCAAATCGCCTTTTTTCTTGTAGTGATGGTATTAGAACAGTACTATCCACCTTGAATGGGTTTGCCGTTTCCGCTATCTTAAGTTCATAGATATCAATTGTATGTTCTCTCATCCTCTACTTTCTCCTTTGCTTTCAGCTCCAATATGTTAGTTTGCAACCACTAAAAGAAGCAGAATAAGAAAATCATCACGTTCGGTCTTTTGTGCAGCCAAAAGTGGTTGTCGTTTAAGCTTTTTTAGGCATCCCTTGAGCATTACCGGTGAGGATCAGGCCATGATGGTTGTCCAATAGTAAGGAGTGACTAGAGATGTTTGGGTGAATGGCAGAGCACTGAATTGTGCACATTTCTCTATGTATTGCTAGTTAGATGCAGTTTTGCAGCCAATGGTTGCTACTATATCGATTTTCAAGTGATCTATGGACAGTCACAGATGACAACCTACCATTCATTGGTATGCTAGCGCTGGGAGGAGGTCTAGCGAGTGGAGCAGTGGCCAACAATGCTGCTTAGGTTAAAGCAACAGTGGCTAGTTTTGTGCTTTTTCGACTATTTGTGTGTTTTGAAGCTGTGTGTAGCCCCAACAGCAATAGGTGTTTAATTTTTCAGCATGGATAGCTTCGATCAACAGTCGATAAGGGTCGCGAGTTGTAACATGCTAATACTGACATCTCAATAAACGTAGCATTTATAACGATGAACAGCATTACAACATCACTAGATACATAATAACCTAATAATATATCTACAATGTACACTTGAGTCATTATAAAGAGTCTTATAAAATGTGGAAAACATAAACTTAACATAACATGCATATATATATAACATTAGCCTCCCATGGGGGCTTGAAGTAATACATAACTCTTTACATTACAAAAAGAGTATAAACATATACAAAGATTGTAACATAAAACATAAGACCAAAATTATTCTAATCCTTTAGTAGCATTTTTCTTCTTATTCTTTGAAGAACCTTCACCTGGAATTACATGGCATCACAGCGAGGTGAGAAATAACATTTCTCAGTATGAGTAAACCAAAACCAGCATACATAACATTATAAACATAATCTTAACACATGCTAAATAAGATATGTTTACATACTCTACAAGGTCTAACTTTAACATCTAGATAAACCAAGTTAACATACATTTCATTATACATACTTAGTCCAACTAAGAACCAAGATGTCTAACTAGGATCTCTAGCTTAGTGTATTATCTTGTGGTAAATAGAGGGAAAGTTCATCCTCACATTACGCATATCCTGGCACTATGGAGAAATCTAGGCTGAATCCCTATTTAAAAGAACCTTCTGGACTCCCCACTTATCTCCCTTGGCCTTAATGATGGTGCACAACATCAAAGGATAGTCATAAATATCAATTCTACTAGAACATCCTTCATACATACATCTAAAACACCACATCATCATTCATTATTCTTAAGTGATACACATTACCACAAAAGTAGCCTAAGGTGCTAGATGTTTACCTAAGGCAAACCACAACTCTTGAATGCTCAAGGTTTAAACTTTTCCTTTACTTACTACATGGTCATTCCTTACTTGAATTCCCCTTACTAGCATCTTAAAATATGCTAAGAAGCATAAATGAAGGATCGTATTAAGTAGGAGACTCCAGTTCTTCAAACTAAAACGTTTGGGAGTTTCTGCCCTTGGGCGCTTAACCGCCCACTTTCTCAACGCTTAAGCGCTGCATGACAAAACACTCTATTCTGTCTCATCTGACATTAAGAGCTTAATCGCTCCAATTCTGACCGCTTAATCGATTAGTATCCATGGCCTCTGGACTTGCGCGCTTAAGCACTCACATTATGTGTGCTTAATCAATGGCTTCCAGAACCTAAGTTACGAGTTCTCTGTCTTGGGCGCTTAATCGGTCACAAATTGGGCGCTTAAGCGCCAGGCACTTGAAACTTCAGAACTTTAGTTCCTATTCCATTAGATTCCAAATCATCCCAAAACCTATAAACTCATATTCTAAGTGGTTTTCAATCCCTAATATGGTCCCTAAGCATGCTAAATCATCATGCTCACCTTCAACTTACCTAGCATGGATTCATGACTAATGCGGATTAAAGGATGCAAACCCAAGTACAAGTTGTCTCAAGTAATAAATTTCTCGGGAGTCTGAGGTCGATCCACAGAAAATTGATGAAAAAAATTCTTTGAGGTAAGGAAAGACTTTGTCATAATAATAAAGATAATAAAACTTATTCACAATTAAATTAAAGAACTTGCTTGGGTTAGGAGATCTATTTTTGGTAATAAATTAAGGACAATATTAATTTTTTTTATAACTCAATTAAAATCCACACACAACGGAGGTTCTAATCAGAAAATAAAACATTCAAAGTCCATTTAGAATTATATACGTAGTTATATTATGATTCCTTTAATTATTTACCAACACCAACACTTGTAAATGGATTCAAGCATTCATTGTGCTAAACCACTTGTTTACAATGAATCAAGAACTCCACTTTACAAGGAGGATTTCTAAATTGATTGGAAATAAAATACAACACATATAATGATCACTTGATAATATATCATTTAAGCACAATAAAGAAATTAATCTAACTTTATTTTATTATCAAAAGCTTCACCCAAACAAGATGAAAATTAGTTACTCATGAGAAAGAAGAAGAACATGATGATCATAACTTCTATTTATAACAAAGGAAAATTACAACAAGTAAATAACATAATAACATGATCTTGATCTAAAACTAAGATTACCCTAATAGGCAGCCAAGCTACCTTTTATAGAGCATCACAAGCAAAATATGACAATGAGTGGGACAATGAGTTGGTGGATAATTAAAGAGTGGGTGGATGATTAAGAAGTAGGTGGATGATTGCAAAAAATGATTGTCTTCACTAGCACAAAATAATTTCCTGCCAAACTTGTACTTGTTGACAGAATCTTGGAAAGTGGCCCTCATGAAAGTTGTAGGCATTTGTCTTGGATATCAAATGCCCACTTGAACCATCCAATTTGGCCTCCTATAACCCAAGATATGAACCAATCATTGCAACTGCTTAGGCCCAATTTCAGTTCCTTTGTTCTGACTTGTAAACTTAATATGACCTACTAGACCTTAGAATCTCGAAAAGTGTTTTTCATGAAAATTGTTGATTTGAGTCTTAACTATCAACTATCAAAATTTCAGCCCATTATCATTCCTACAGCCCGAGATATGGCCTAATGAGTACACAGAGGTTAAGCTGTCAGGATCAACACTCAAGTTCTTGCTTCAACTCCAATTTTAATTATCCAAGCTTGTGATATGGCCCTTAAGGTCTTCATGAAAGTTGTAAGGAATTGTCTTAACTTTCCTAAAAGACCAAAATCACATAAATCATACATATGTAACTCATATTATAGCCAATTTACTAAACATTGTCGAAGAAATAAATTAAGGTTAATTTATGCAATAATTCTTTCAATGATCCAATTAGGTCCAATATCATATAATGTGACAAAATCAACTTAATTAAACATAATTGAACCTTAAGAAGCCCAGTAAGAGAGTTATAAAATGTATAAAATATATTGTTATCAAATTCCTCTACACTTAGCTTTTGCACTCCTGGGCAAAACATATAAGACCAAAGCTAGATAACAAAGAAAAACAACACAGACTCAAAAACTAAAAACTATAAAAGACTCAATTTCCAATGATATTCAAGAATGCAAAAGTTTATAAACAAGAAGAGCAACCAAAGATTCAAGTGATCAAAACATTCATGAGGTGACATTTTTTTTTGTATCTCGAATCAACAAGGAAGGAAACTTCAGTTGAAAAGCATGAATCAAGAATAATAGATCCTCACAGAATTCACTCTCAATCTCTCAAGTGTTTATAAGGTAAGCATTTCACTCTATTCAACCCATGAACAATTGCACAACCATAAGCTTGTTTATCTTCTGCTTTTCCGCTACTTAAAACACATGCACACAAAAATCAAGAAGACTTTATTCAAAGTTGTAATGGGGTCATGGTAAAAGAGAGGGGATAATATAGATATGACAAGATAAATACCAAAGAGAATAGAAGAGCATTATGATACAGTTAGAGTGGAAAAGATGTTCGAGAACATTCTTCATAAAAGACAATGACCAATATTTGACTAATGCTTTGTTGAAGATTAATGCCAAATTGGTAAGTTGAATTCATTGTTAGGCATGAACATTCTCCTTCTCTTCCTGTTATTTCCAAGCATCCACCTTCATTCTAGGTGTAGATATGTCACTTGGTGAATCATGAGATTCTGATAATCCTTTGATTACAGCGGTGGTCAGCTCTTTTTTTTCAACATTTTGCACACACACCCTCACATTTATTCAAGAACAAGGTCAATGCTCTCTTATTCCCTAAGGTTGGGTAAAAACATGTTTTTTTTTTAATGCATGTAATGAGCAAAAAAAAATAAGGAATGATTAAATAAGCTCAAAGGGGTTACACAAGGAAAAATATGCAAAGATGATTATTTGGTCAAAGTAACTATTTCAAAATGTCTTAATCATGTTTATGTATGTATATGGAAATGTAGCCTCAAAAAAGAATCAAAGCAAGTTCTAGAGTAATAATTCCATGAGTGAAAAAAAATCACACAAGAAAAAAGAGAATGGTACAGATATTCAATCTATTCATCAATAGGCTCAAAGTCTCACAAGGTATATATCTATCATTCTCAATCTATCAATTCAACATCTATAACCAAGCATGTGAAATTTAAGACAGAAGACAATTTATTCAACCATGCTATGATCCCTGAATTTCAATTGTTTTAAAGGATGTGAGAATTCATTCACTTGAATCAATCAAAGGAAATCAAACGATAAAACTGTGTTACTTCCACAAATCATCACAAAATAGTTACTTCCCCAATCTATATGCGTCTCAGGAGTAATTTATTTCAAAAGTAAAATTACTTCTTACTCTGTCATCTCTAATTGGTTTTGTTGTAGGTTTCTGATAGTCATATCACTAAACATACTTCCTAATTTAGAAGCGCCTTAGGAGTAAAATTACTTCTCACTCTGTCATCATTCATTGGTTTAGTAAGTTCATGACAATCATATCATACTTCTCAAAAATTAATTTTTTTTTTTGTCAATCCTTCCCCCAACCAGATCACAACATTGTCCTCAATCTTAAAATATAGATGAGTAAAGGATAGAAGATATTACTTGTTGCGGCAATTACTGAAAATAGAAATCTAACACAAATTTAAACAGAAACAAAGTACGATAAATAAAACCAAAGATAAAGAAAAGTTATAGATGAGTAATAACTTCAGAAAATGAAGTTAATTCACTCGAATTTGATTATATTTGAGCATGTTATCCCTAAGTTTTCAAGGTCATAAGTTCAATATTTGCATGACTTTGGTGAATTAAGCTTGTTGATTCAAATGATTTATAATTGAATCTTTGAAGATCTTGTTGATTGAAGTTGGATGAATTGTGATTTGATGGACTTTATCATTGTTTTGATATAGGTATTCAAGATGAGAAAGGCCTTGGAAGGGATGAGGAAAGTGAAGAGAGGCCCAAAGTGTGAAGAAATCATCAAGGGAAGGTGCTTCCAACCCAGCGTGACAAATCCAAGCCTAGGCGTGGCCCTTGCGTTTCTCGGGGATTAAAAGCGAGACACCCACGCCAGGCGTGGTTAACTCACGCCAGGCGTAACAAACTCAGTTTTCAGGGAGATTCGAGACAGAGACCTCCACGCCTAGGCGTGGTGAAGTCAAGCCTAGGCGTGGCAAGCTGAGGACAGGCACGTGATTCATAACCACGCCTAGGCGTGAGTAAAATCCTGGCACACGAATTTTACCCTTATATTCTGATTTTTGGGAGGATTAAGGGCTTCTTCAATTCTAACCTAGCCACGAATTCCAGAGAGCAAGTGAGAGGAGAAAGATCACACTTGGATTGAAGGTGACTAAAGGAAGAATCAAGAAGAAGGAGGAAGATTAAGCTTGGAATCTCTCCATTTTTGTTCATTCTTTCCCCTTTCTCTCTTGATTTGTAACTTGATGAATCATTTGATTACCTTCGTTTTCTTCTCCTTGATAATGTGTAACTAAACTTTAATCTAGGGGTTCTCTAGAATCTTGCTATGAATTTGATTAATTTGTAATTAGTTGAGTATCCTTTCAATGAAATTGGTTTTGTTCATCCATATCTTTGCTTAATGCTTGTTGTTGATTGGCCATCAATTGCATGATTTTTAATATTCCAATTGAACTAGAAATAGGGTGTTGTGAATATGGATATGGTATGGTTGATGTATGTTTAACTAAGGGGATGGACACATACCCTTTGGTCATGCATGGCAAGTGTTTGATAATTGGCCTCAATGAGTGAATCTTATGTTGCTTCACATGGACACATAGTGGAATAGCTAGGGTTCACATGGGTAATTGTCCTAGACATAGGCTCTTATCTATTGATGATTATTAGCCAACATATATCAATTCATTGATAGGTGCTTGTTAATTGCAAATAATCATTGAAATAGCAAGTGAATAGGGACCCCTAGGCTTTAATCATTCTCATCTTCTCTTGTGGAATTAGTGTTTGGTGTTTTCCTATTTTGTTTCCTTTAAGTTGTTACTTAAATTGCAACCCACTCTCTTTTGTTTGCTTGGATAAAAATTTGTGAATATTAGTTAAGTTTAACATTCTTCTAAATTATTCAATCCTTTGGGACACGATACTCTAACTCTCCTTTATATTACTTGTCGACCCGTGCGCTTGCGGATTTACGGTCACAACAATGAAGTGTCAGATCTGGCTTGCGTTTCATGCTGCTTCCCTCACTGCTTTCTTCTGACCAGTCTATTTGAGCTTTTTTTTATTTTATTTTTTTAACTTCAAGAAAACCATCAGGGTAAAGAAGTCTAAAAACTCCTAAAGGACCCTACTCAAAGGATCGTCTGTCCAAAACCAAAATACAACAAAATCATACAAAGATAAAAGAAATATATCAAATGATGACATACCTTTATGTACAGTTTTCATGGCGTATCTTTATACTGTGTGTCATGAGTGCAGTAATATCAAAACAGCTCAGCCAATCTTGGAATTCTTCTCCCTCATGCTTGTGGGATTATTTTAGATTGAGGTATGACGCAACTAATTAAAGTGCGTAAATCTAACAGCTACCACCAACGACCACAGCCAGTGAGAGGTCGCTGGAGAGCCCATGACATTAAATCACAGGATCTAGCTTAGTTGCATAGTCACACAAGTATGCCAACACGAGGCGCTTCTATCTGTCCATCATCTCAGCTTGCCTAAAAGATAAACTTTGTGACACTGAAAACGACTCTCTACAGAGCATGGCACACGAACCTTATTTACATACTAGCGTGTGAAGGTCTCCTGAGTTTATGAAAAGACGAACATTCACCTGGGGCTCCTAATTTATTAAAGACCAAGTACATTTCGCCCTCCTTCTCTCATTTTTGTCTCTTTTAACCTTACTTTTTCTTTTTTTCTTTTTTTTTTTGAAGAAGAAGATAATATATACATGTTGTTATGATTGTGGCTCACATCTTCCTCTGGTTTTATGTCCAGTAACGACTTAAACGCCTTCTATGAGTCGAGGATAAGCTTCCCATCTAATTTTCTTATAAATTGGTAAACAGGGTCTTTTAGAGTCAGATTCCCAAGACTGTAACGTTTTTGTTCATCCTTGAAGAGATTCCATAAGTTAAGAAGTTCACGATGCACAAATTCATAAGAATGTGTCTCAAGAGTTAATAAGATATTATCTAATGACTTCTTACTCAGTCCATTCTTAATAAAAAATATTTTATCTTCTCAATTTGCAGAAATCATTCCCAAAGAACAACATCGCTTGTTACAATTCCATCATGCAAATTTGTGACAGACTTGTAACCTTTTTGCTTATCTCCTTTTAGAATATGAACTTCTACCAAGACCTGGCATGTATGAGTCAAATAAAATTAAAAACTTACTTGCTAGACGGACCTTTGCTTCAACTATCCAACATACATCTTCCGGCATACCCTTGTGCATTAACAGTCTCAATTTTTTACATCTAACTTTGTAGATTTTTGTCAGAGCATTTTGAGTGAGGAAAGGAAAATAATTTCTTAAATTTGAGAGATTGACGTCCATTTTAAAGGAGAAGGATTCAGTTATTATGGGAAACTGAAAACAAATCGACTCGAGAGCCATGGAGTACCGTTATCTGTCACTTAACCGGGAACATAAAGAACTGCAAAAAGAATGTAACAAAATTAGAATAAATTCTATTCATAATAATGATTAGAAAGAGATGAATTCTACCTCATCAATTTGGTTTTCCAAAAATAGTTTGAATTTTTGTCCATTGACTTTAAACACATTACCATTCATATTATTCTCAATGTCTATGGTCCTATGAGGATACACATATTTGACAACAAAAGGACCACTCCACCTAGATCTCAATTTTCCAGGAAATAGGTGCAAATGAGAATTATAAAGCAAAACTTTTTGACCAATTTCAAAAAATTTTCTCAAAATTGACTTATCATGAAAAGTTTTTGCTCTAACTTTATAAATCTTTGAGGTTTCATATGCATCATTTCTCAATTCCTCAAGTTCATTTAATTGCAATTTGCTTATCTTGCAAGCATAATCAAGGTTTAGGTTGAAAATTTTAATGGCCTAAAATGCTTTATGTTCCAATTCTACAAACAAGTGACAAAGTTTTCCATAGACTAACTAATAGGATGACATGTCCAAAGATGTTTTAAAAGCAGTACGGTAAGCCCAAAGTGCATCGTTTAATCTTAAAGATCAATCTTTACGATTTAGGTTAACCATTTTTTTCAAAATTTGTTTAATCTCCCTATTTGCCAATTTAACTTTTCTATTTATCTGATGGTGATAAGGGGTGATAATTTTATATGTAATACCATATTTCTTCATTAAAGATTCAAATAGTTTATTTCAAAAATGTGTTCCTCCATCACTGATGATAGCCCGAGGGATTCCAAATCAACACAAGACATTTTCTTTTAAAAATTTGAGAACAGTTTTATGATCATTGTGTCGACATGGAATCACCTCAATCCAATTTGAGATATAATCAACTGCAACTAAAATATACACAAATCCAAATGGAGATAGAAATGAGCCTATGAAATCAATTCTCCAATAATAAAAAATTTCAATAACAAGGATAGGGTTCAAAGGCATCATGTTTCTTTTTGAAATGGAACCCAATTTCTGACAATTTTCACAATTTTTATAAAAAGTATAACAATCTTTAAATAAAGTAGGCTAATAAAATTCACATTACAAGATTTTCGCAGTTGTTTTCTTTGAAGAAAAGTGACTTCAATATGCTTCTGAGTGACAAAATTTAATGACACTATCTACCTCACTGTCGTACACATCTCTGAAAGATTTGGTCATGATAATATTTGAACAAGTATGGGTTATCCCAATAAAAAAAATTTACCTCTGTTAAAAATTTCCTTCTATCTTGGTGCATCTATTGAGGCGACATCTTTCCTGTTACAAGAAAATTGACTATGTTAGCAAACCAAGGTATGAAATTGATAGAAAATGAAAATTCATCGGGAAAAGAATCATTGATGTGTGTGTTATCAAAAGGTGAGTCTGTTGTAAGTCTGGACAAATGATCTGTGACAATATTTTTGGCTTCTTTTTTATATTTTATTGTGATGCTGAATTCTTGAAGCAACAAGATCAACCGTATCAATCTTGGTTTGACATTCACTGGAAAGCTTTGCTCTTTTGCCAAAAATGTGTACTTCAACCCAGCAGGTAATGGCTTTAGTTCCAGTGTGGGTACTTCTTCATGAATATTATCATTCCTAGATTTTAGCTCTTGAAATCTTGGCTTTCATCCATTATACCCCATTACATGTGTATAATCAAGAAAAGAACATATTTCAAAGATATCATCATCTAATTGCATGACTGAATTAAATGAATTGACTAAACAAATTTCTAATGGGTCAGAAGAACTCCTTGTTTGAAGATGATCATATACGATGGCTTCAATTCCTTCAACTTCCTCCTTTTTCATCAAGGACTTCCTATGGTTGCTTGCACATGTTAAAAGCATTGAATTCCAATATCATATTTTCAAATGATAGCTTCACCACTTCATTTCTACAATTTATCAAAACATTAGATGTTGCTAAAAATGGATAGCCTAAAATAACAGGAATGGACTTGTAACTATCAAACATAGGTTCAGTATCCAAGACAATAAAATCCACAAGATATATGAATTTATCAACTTGTACCAACACATCTTCTACTATTCTTCTTGGAATTTTAATTGATCTATCGATAAGTAAAACAGTTATAGAAATTGATTTTAACTCACCCAAGTTGAGTTGCTGATAAACTGAATATGAAAGCAAATTGACACTGGCACCAAGATCAAGTAAAGCTTTTTCAATTTTATGTTTTCTAATAATGTATGAAACTGTATGACAACTAGGGTCTTTATATTTCAATGCATTATTGTTCTAAATAATAGAACTTACCTATTCAGCCAAAAAAGGATTTCTTTTTCACATTTAGTTTCCTTTTAACAATGCACAAGTCCTTCAAATATTTGGCATAAGATAAAATCTGTTTGATAGCATCTAACAGAGGAATATTGACCTTCACTTGTTTTAAAATTTCAAAAATTTCAGTGTTATAGTTCAATTTCCTTGAATTGTTTAATGCTTGAGGAAATGGGGGTGCAAGCGTTTGGTATCTTTTTAGTCAACTTCTTCATTTTCTTGAGGGATTGGTTCACATCTCTCTCACAAAGTTCAAGAATTTGTTTTTCAACAACCTTTCCACTCCTAAGATTTATCACTAACTTGACTGATTCATTTGTTAGTTTTCTGAACTACCCTCATTTAGACTGTACTAACCCTTGGGATTTGGTTGAGGTTGAGAAGGAAATTTTCCTTTCTTGTGAATGGTGAGTGCAAAAGAAAGTTTAGTAAGAGTTTCTTTTATGTCAGTCATGATTTGAGTATTTTGTTTATTAATGGTCTCTTACTTTTCTATGAATGCATGTAATATTTCTTTAAGATTTTTCCTATATGGTAGGACATAAAGTGCATATCCTTGAGAATTTTGAGAACTCTGTTGTGCCTGAGGGGGTCGTGGTTGCACGAATTGTGACTAATTATTATTCCTCCAGCTGAAGTTCAGGTGATTTCTCTATCCCGAATTGTATGAATCTGAAAAAAAAAAAAGTAAATGGTTTTTTAAAATTATTCATTGTATTTACTTGCTCATGTACAACTTCTTTAAAAACAAGAATCTTAGGACATTCATGTGTTGAGTGTCCTAAGTTATCACAAATGCGACAAATTTTTTTATTTTGCACATATTTAATTTCTTTTGTTTTTCTTAATTTCATTCATGGCTTCAACCTTTCTAACCAAACTGACAAATTTAACATTTAGATCTTCATCTTGACTAAGGTGATATTTTCCTTTATTAGCACTTACAAGGTTAGATCTAATTGAATTTTCAGAAATATTAGTACTATGCCAAGATTGAAAATTTTCAGTCAACTGGTTTAAATAGTCTAAAACTTCGTCAGGTTCTTTATCAAGAAACTCACCATTGCACATTATTTCCACCAAGTGTTTAGTTTCAGGTGTCAAACCTTCGTAAAATAAGTTTATAGTGTGCCATTTTTCAAAGTCATAATATGGACAAGAATTTAACAAATCTTTAAACCGTTCCCAATATTGAAAACATTTTTTTTAAGCTAAGGTATGCAAAAGCATCACTGTAGAAAAGGGCATCCCAGCTATGCTGGCACCCCCTACTCTACTAATCATTTGCAACATACCTAAATATTATTAGAAAATAAAGAAAATAAAGAATACAAAAACATGGGGGGACATAAACCAGAACCCATGCACAGGAACACTATTTAAATCTAAACTGAGGAAGACCAAACCTATTGAGGTAAAAGTCTTCCTTTATAAAAATAGGGATAAGATCCCACTAAACAAAACCATTAATAGAAAGCCCATGAGACGCTAATTTATCCACACAAGCATTCCCTTCCCTATAAATATGAGAAATGCAAAAAGTCATCTGCCTAGTCAGAGTCAAACACTTCCTCCACCGATTACGCAGCTGCCAAGGGACAACTTTATCTGACTTAAAAGCATCAACAACTAGTTTAGAATCACTCTCCAGCCATAACTTGTGCCAACCCCTAGCAAAGGCCAATTCAATAGCCAACATGGCTCCATACAATTCAGCATGCAATGAGGAAGAAATACCCAAGTTTGAAGCAAAACAACTGAGAATAGAAGCTCTATAGTCTCTAAAAAGACCACCACAGGCAGAGATACCTGGAGAACCTAGGGAAGCACCATCCGTATTACACTTTATCCAAAAGCAAGGAGGAGGTGACCAAATCACTTGCTTAATGCAAGGAGCATGACGAGGATGGATGGTGATAGAAAACTGCTTCAATATTGAGAACTCACTCATAGAAGAGTGCATAGTACCTGAAGTATTGTTACCCAAAAGATAAACATTCGACGAAACCAAAGATATAGCCTGGGCAAAAGATACAAGCTTATTGTCAAATCGCAATTGATTCCGACAATACCATATAACTCATATCACATTAGAAATCGTAGATAAAATAGTGACATGAAGTTGAGAACTCCAACTTCTGCTGCAGATTGAAAGAACAGTGCTGATAGAAGAGAGATCAATTGAACAATTAAGCTTATCACTCAACCAACTCCACAAATTTTTAGCAAATTGATAACACAAAAACAGATGGCTGGATGATTCATACTCTTTCATACAAAGACTGCATATAGATACTATCACACAGCCATTAGACCATAAATTATCGTCAGTTGGTAATCTATTATGAAGCAACCTCCATAAAATAAAAGATTTGGAAGGGGGGATAGCATTATGCCAAATTAGCTTACTCCAAGGAACAATTTGCTTAGCAGGGTTCAGAAACAAAAAAGCATCTTTGAAAGAAAAGGATCCTGAGTCTGTCAAAGACCAAACTAGGTGATCATCAACCTGACTATTAGGAACAACTACTTGCATTATGTCAGCAGCAAGAATAGGGCAATTTAACACCAAATCAGGAGGCAAAGACCAAGAGAAATTTACAACGAAATCACTAACTTTGGCAGACAAAAGAAACTGGAACTCCAAAGGAACGCAATAGGAGTTGAAAGCCATTTATCTGTCCAGAAGTTAATAGATTTACCATCCCCTAGCTGCCATGAAGAGTGATCCATAACAGTACTTAGATACTTCCTAATGGCTGGCCAAATAGAAGATTTAACAAAAGAAGACCTTGGCTTATTATTTTTCAAGAACCTAGTGCGCAAGAAGCAAGCCCATTGGCCATTAGACGAAATAAAATTCCAGCAAAGCTTGAGAGTAGCAGCATCATTAATGGCCCTAATTGGTCTAATACCAAGACCCCCTTCATGAAAGGGAGCGCAGACTTTGCTCCATGCAACAGTCACTACCTTTCTAGTAGATATCTCACCAGACCAAATGAAATTTTGGATCCAAGAATCAATTGTTTTGAGCAGAGAGATTGGCCAAGAATAAACCTGAAAACTGTACAAAAAAGAACCCTAGATGACAGACTTGACTAGCTGCACCCTTCCCATTATGGAGAGAAGAGATCCTTTCCAAGCAGATAATTTTGCTTTTATTTTATTAGCTATTGGCTGCAGGAATAGAGACTTGGGCTTACCTTTAAAGATTGGAACACCTAGATAAACAAAAGGCAGACTTCCAGCAGGGAAGCCAAGGATAGAACTAATCAAAGCTAATCTTCTGTGCGGAATTGAACCAGAAAAAAACTTGCACTTCTCTGGACTAACAATTTGCCCTGAAGCAGCGCCATATTGCTTAAACAAAGCCATGACATTCATTAAATTCTGTTTGGTTCCTTTACAAAAGATCATAATGTCGTCAGCAAAAAGAACATGACTAGGTGTAGCAAAACCCCTTGGACTAGACATGGGATGCAACTTGCCTTCATGAACCAATTTAGATAAACCCCTACTAAGCACGTCTTCAACAATACAAAATAAGAGAGGGGATAAGGGATTACCGTGCCTTACTCCTCTTTTGCAATCAAAATAACCAACCAAGTGGCCATTAATAGAAAAATAAAGTTTAGCTGAAAAGAGAATAACTTTAATCCAGTTACAAAACTGTTCAGCAAAACCGAAGGACCGTAACACTTTAAGCACGAAATTCCAATCCATTGTGTTAAATGTCTTCTTAATATCAATCTTCAAAGCAATATTACCACAATGAGACTTATTATCCAGTAAATTAATGGCTTCAGAAACAGTACATATGCATTCAGCGATGTTTCTGTCCTTGATGAACCCTCTCTGATTTTCTGAAATAATGCGAGGAGCTACTAAAGCAAGCCTATCAGCCAACACTTTTGAAATAATTTTGAACTGGAAATTTGCCAATGCAATGGGCCTGTACTGCTCAATCTTATCGCACCACTAAATTTGGGAACTAAGACCACAAGATTGGAATTCATACCTGGCAAAATCCAGTCGCATAAAAAAGCGAGACTGACTCCAAAAACATCATCCACCACTATGTTCCAAAAATGCTGGAAGAAAACACCCCCAAAGCCGTCTGGACCAGGTGCACCGACTGCATTCATGGAAAAGACTGCACTCCTGACCTCCTCTTTGGTTGGCAAATTGGTAAGCATTGAGTTATCATCAGCAGAAACTATTGATGGAATGACACTATCAACCAAATCATTGGCAATGCAAGCATTATCAGTAGCAAACAAGCTTTTGTAAAAATCAAGAATATGATTTTCAATGTCCTGCGGTTGGTCCAAAATAATGTCACCATGCCTAATTACAGACATCTGTTTGGTGACATTTCTGATTTGAGTAATCTTGTGAAAGAAAGCAGTATTCCTATCACCAAAAGAGTGCCAATTGAGCCGAGCCTTTTCCTGCCAAAAGTCCTCTTGACATTTCAGAGCTTGCTGCAATTCCTTTTGAGCATTCTGTTCCTGCATGATCAGGTCATCAGAGGAGCCAGACAAATCAACTTGAGCCTGTATTTGATCTATCATCTGGACTGCAGAATCCACGCGCTGATGAATATCACCAAAAATTGATTTGTTCCAGACCTTTAGCTCAAGCTTCAAAGCTTTAAGCTTTTGAAAAAGAATAGACATTGGACAACCAATGAAAGGTCTACGCCAAACCTCAGCAACCAACCGTTGACAATCTGGATGATCAGTCCAAACTTTCAGAAATTTGAACGAAGAAGGAAAATTCTTAACACCTCGATTCTGATTTAAGAGAATTGGGAAGTGATCAGAATGTGATTTAGTTAAAGTGCAGCAAGACACATTATTCCAAAATGATACCCAAGCGTCATTACAAATAGCTCTGTCCAGTTTCCTTTCAGAAAGCGCATTACCCCTGCGACCATTAGACCAGGAAAAGGTAGACCCCCTTGTAGGCAAATGGGTTAAATTGCAACAATCTGACTAGGCTCTAAACTTATCACAAGCAATATTCTTAGGCAAGTGCCTTCCTCTACTCTTATGAGCACCTAAAATAGCATTAAAATCTCCAATGAAGCACCAAGGACCAACATGAGACTGGAGGGTAGCTAAATCTGACCAAAGACTCCTTCTCTGCACATAGCCAGTACTGACATACACAGCAGAAACAAAAAAATCCTGATTATCCCAGGAAACAGAAAAAACAACGTGCTAACTTGAAGAAGTAAGAAAGCTGGGAGACAACCGCTCATGATAGAAGCACCACAAATTTGGAATAAGAGGACCCCTATCATTAACAGCAAAGAACTTAAGATGTAAAGCAGACCAAAATCTTTGAGGAACCTGCTCCAGACAGATCCACAGTTCAGCTATAAACAAAAAATCAGGCTTGTTTGCTAGACAAAACTTTTTAAGCATCAATCTTGTACCAAGATTCCCAATGCCTCTAGCATTCCAATAAAGTAACTTCATTGAGAAGGAATATTAAGAGCTGCCCTGGATTGGGTTTCATAGGGACTGTCCTTAGAAGACTGTTTATTTCTCTGCCTCATTTTCTTTTTCCTGGACTTGGACAAAACAACAACAAAGTCATCGTGATCACACGGATTGGCTGGATCTGATTGAACCTCTAAGTCATCCTCAACTCTATCCGCCCAAAACTTAGAGATAATTCTCAAGTCACTTTGAATCACAGGGTTAACAGTGTGGCAATTAATAGGCATCGTAGAACTAACATCCATCAAGGGGGAAACATGATCCACATCCAAGGAAGTAGAATTTGGCACTACAAGAGGAGACTCAGGGTGCAAAGAATCTTCATAGGTAGAATCAACAGCATCATGTAGATTACATGCACTAGGGGTTAAAACGCACTATTGAAAATATGCTTCAATTGAATTTTAGAAAAAAAAAAATTGGATTTGTCTTTTCATAGCATTGGTTTTATGTATTGAAAAAAATTTCTTTAAAAACTCACTTTTCATTTCTTGTCATGTGCCAATTAATCTTAGTTTCAAAATGTTAAGCCAAGTTTTTACGTTATCTTTTAAAGAAAACGAAAACAATTTAAGCTTAACAATCTCTTCAGTGCAATTTTGATCATTGAAAGCAATACATATTTCCTCAAATTCTTTTAGATGTAAATATAGACTTTCAGATTTTAAATCATGAAAATTAGGAAGTAAAGAAATCATATCTGCCTTAAATCTAAAATTATTAGCATTGAGTGGAAAGATAAAGCATGATGGACTAGAATTTTGAGGTGATTGTAAATATTCACGCATAGATCACAACGGTTGATTTTCATGTTCATCATGTACACTTTTATTTTCAGTCATTGTGTGTGATTGTGATTCAAACAAATTAATATATAAAGTATCAGGATTAGTTTTAACCAAACGACTAAAATTTGAATCATGATACCAATCAAGCATAAATAAATGACTTAAAATAGAAAAAATAATGTACAAGTCGGCGATTTACATCAGTCATTAAAATACTTACAATAAATAAATGACATAAAAATAAAAAAAATAATGTACACGTTAGTAAGTTAGAAAACAAAAAAAAATGACATAAATAAAAATTAATAAGCATAAATAAATGACATAAATAAGTAAGTTAGTAGGTCAATAAGTTAGAAAGTTAGTAAAAAAGTTAGTAAAAAAATCGAAGGACCGGCAAGTCGATCTTTTGCTCCGGTAAAGGAGAAGAGAAAAGATTTTATTAAAAAAAAGAACTTTAATATATTAAAACTTCAAATCAAGTCTCTGACAACGGCGCAAAAAAACTTGATGCGGATTAAAGGATGCAAATTCAAGTGCAAGTTGTCTCAAGTAATAAATTTCTCGGGAAGCCGAGGTCGATCCACAGAGAATTGATGAAGAAAAATTCTTTGAGGCAAGGAAAGGCTTTATCACAACAATAAAGATACTAAAATTTGTTCACAATTAAATTAAAGAACTTATTTGGGTTAGGAGATTCACTTTTGGTAATAAATTAAGGACAAAATTAATTTTTTTTTATAACTCAATTGAAATTCACGCACAACAAAAGTTCCAATCAAAAAATAAAACATTCAAAGTCTATTTAGAATTATATACGTAGTTATATTAGAGTTCCTTTAATTATTTACCAACATCAACACTTGTAAATGAGTTCAAGCATTCATTGTGCGAAACCACTTGTCTATAATGAATCAAGAACTTCACTTTACAAGGAGGGTTTTTAAATTGATTGAAAACAAAATACAACACATATAATGATCACTTGATAATACATCATTTAAGCACAAGAAAAAAATTAATCTAACCTTATTTTATTACCAAAAGTTTTACTCATTTACCCAAACAAGAAGAAAATTAATTACCCATGAGTAAGAAGAAAGAAAAAGAGAAGAAGAAGAAAATGATCATAACTTCTATTTATAACAAAAGAAAATTACAAGTAAATAACATAATAACATGATCTTGATCTAAAACCAAGATTACCTAAAAACCAAGATTAATAGAACATCACAAGCAAAAGATAATAATGAGTGGGACAATGAGTGGGTGGATAATTAAGGAATGGGAGGATGATTTAAGTGGATGATTGAGGAGTAGGTGAATGATTACAAAAAATGCTTGTCTTCACTTGTACAAAATAATTTGGTATCAAACTCGTGCTTGCCAACACAATCTTGGAAAGTGACCTTCATGAAAGTTGTAGGCATTTGTCTTGACTATCAAATACCCACTTGAACCATCCAATTTGGCCTCCTACAGCCCAAGATATGACACAATCATTGCAACTGCTCAGACCCAATTTTAGTTCCTCTGTTTTGACTTGCAAGCCCAATATGACCTATTATACCTCAGAATCTCAAAGTATTCTTCATGAAAGTTGTAGATTTGAGTCTTAAATATCAACTATCAAAATTTCAGCTCATTATCATTCCTACAGCCCGAGATATGACTTGATGAGTACATAGAGGTCAAGCTGTCAGGATCAGCACTCAAGTTCTCGCTTTAACTCCAATTTGAATTATCCAAACTTGTGATATAACTTTTGAGGTCTTCATAAAAGTTGTAAGGAATTGTCTTAACTTTCCTACAAGACCAAAATCACATAAATCAGACATATGTAACTCAAATTATAGCCAATTTACTGAACATTGTCGAAAAGATAAATTAAGACTAATTCATGTAATAATTCTTTCAATGATATAATTAGGTCCAATATCATAGAATGTGACAAAATCTACTTAATTAAACCTAATTGAACCTTAAGAAACCCAGTGAGAGAGTTATAAAATGTATAAAATATATTGTTATCAATGACCTAGGAAACCTAAAACTTGCTCCTTAGTTCTCAACATTAACCCTAAGCACCAAAAAAGATTCCCCTAGGTTTCCAAACCATTATCATGCACAAGTTAAGCTCAAAATAGACCAACCTTACCATAAAAACAGCAAGAAGCAAGAAAAACAACATAATCTCCTCAAAACCCACTCTTCATCCATGAACAAAACATGAGCAAAAGATGAAGTTATGGATGAAAGAAGCTCATAAACACAACCAACCCTACCTCTTGGCAGCTAGATTGAAGCTTCAAACTTGGTTGATCTCAAACCTTGGCTTTGCCTCTAGCTTTCTTCTTTTTCTCCTCATCTTCCTTCTTCTTTACTCCTTCTTTCCTTTCTTCTCTCACAGTTTCTACCTCTGTTTTTGGTGCAGAAAGATGTCATGAGTGAGGGCTTATAAAGGAGAAAACAAAAGACTTATAAGACCTTTAGGCCATATCTGACAAATCCTGATCTGCTAAAAACACTTAAATTTAACTAATTCAAAATTTTTATCTTCTAACAACTTTAAAATAAATACTGAGATTCATATAAAAAGTTGTTTCACCATTATCTGATATTTTCATATCTGTTGTTAATCAATCCGACTCTAAATGCACAACCAGTATGCCTAAAAATGTCAAACTAACTTAGTTTACCTTGAAACTTTAACTATATCTTGTTTCATACATTTGTAATCTAGAAATAAATTATCCATATTTATTTCTTTCATCTAAGCAATTTATGTTATTATCTGAGTCATTATAAGCTACTTTTCACACTCTGAGTTGTAACAAAATACCTAAACTAACTCAATTCGTCAGTAAATTAAACATGCATGCTAAGTAAGTCATATGCTACCTTTTGTACACATACACAAGTCTAACATGCCATTAAGGATATTACACGAGTGACCAAAGCTCAAGTGACAACTCCAACGAGTTTCTCAACGAGCTTGTTTTTTTCCCTATTTTCTATTTCAGAATTTGTTCCTCTTACTATTTCTAAATTTTGCCTTGATTAAAGGTGATTCCAACAACTTCTAATGGTGTTTCTTTTTTCTATTTTGTGGTTCTTTGAAGAGCATACTCTCTAGATTGTTGCCCTTTCATCTTTTGTTGTTGCTATTTTTTTCCTTCTTCTATGGTTTGGTGTGCAAGTTGTTTGGGTGCTCCCTTTTCCAACACAGATTAGGTTGCCAGTGGTTGGAGCTTTGATGAGAAATCCATCGAGGTGTGTTTCAAGCATAATAGCGCGATTTTAGATGGTTTAGTTCTCTCTTTCTTCGACTAGTTTGATAGCCCCTCTAGCTAGGGGGAGAATTGATTTATGATTTTGTTGGTTTATCTTATGGTTTGCAAATAAGGTTGAAAGTTCACTTGAGGTTATTTAGAGGCTTCGTGGAAATTCTGATTCTATTTTGGTTTGAGTTGAGGTTGATTGCAGGCTTTTGTAAGATTCTAGTAAGATGGTTGGTGCTTTGGTATGTTCTGTTCTAGTGTTGTGACCATTGGCAAGTTATGACTATTAGATCAGGTGTTCAATATATTCTTTCCTTCTTTCTTTTTCTATGTGCAGCCAAGGATGCCATGGGCAATGTTTCTAGCCACCAGGGTGACATGTCCAACCAGCAAGGTGCAACAAAAGGTGTGTCGCGAGTCTGGGAGCAGGAGTCGACCCAGTTTCTTCTGGTTTTGGCTAGCTAGAAAGGTGTAACTAAGGGTGTCACATGAATGGGAGCAGGAGTTTCCCAATTTATCTTCTCTTCTTCAAGGACGTTGGATGGTCTAGCATTGCTTCTTGATGGTTCAACATTTGCATTTGTGCTGAGTTTCTCTTCTCTTCTTGATGATAACTTATGATTAAAGATGGGTTGTGATATTTGTTTTATATTTGTGGGTTTGTTGCATGTAAGTTTTAGCTTGAGGAGGAGTGTTAAGATATTAGGATTAGGGTTAAGGTTATTACTACTTGTAAGCTTTAGCTTGAGGGCGAATGTTAATATATTGGGGTTATTACTTATTAAGTTATTACTCTTAAGTTAATAGACTTGTGCCTGTACTAGTATTACTAGTACTTGACCTAACAATTAGTATAATAAATATGAGTATTATGTTAGTATTTTATATCATTATATATATATATATATATATATATATATATATATATATATAATATTCTCAATTTACACAATTATCTCTCTTTTCCTTATTCCCTAACCCTAAACCTATTTCTTCAACAAGTTGATTAACTTGAAGGATTAACTTGAAGTGAGTTTCATAGAAAAAGTTCCCCTGTTTAGGAGTTTAAAAATGGATAGGAAGGGAAAGGTACTTAAGGAATCTATTTTCCCTTCCTTCCCCTCAATGAGTCAATTTCTGTTCCTCCAAAATTTAGGTGGAATGGGAGGAACTAAACTTTTAGAAGTTCAAAGTATTTTATATTTCATTCCATTCATTTATAATTAACTCCCAAATAATTTAATGGAGTTCCATTATGTTCCCATATTAATCTTCCAAATAAAGGGGTAGGTAGCTTTGTTTTGTTCCTCTTCTTCCCTTTCTAACCCATTCTCACTTTTTCTGTTCTATTTCAAATCGTATACACATAAAATTTCAAGGACTAAATTGCAATTGGGTAATAATTTCAAGGACGAAATTGTTAGTTTACTCGAATATGATTATACTTCATAAGTGCTTATCAAACAGGTGCTAAATGTAAAACTAGAACTCACGGTGTGATCCTTGCTTCACCGGTTGGGTAGCCAACTCCGAGCCTGACTTATGGTACATTGTGGCATGCTTGAAGAAGATCTGGACCTGTTACTCTATGTATAGCTAAAAGTAGGGTAAAAGTGCTGCTCTATGTAGATCTGACCTTGAAGTGGTGCATCTATTCTCCTATGTGTAGGAGCTCCATCTCCATAAATAAGAGTTAGCCTTTTCCTAGTGTAGTTGTCTCTGAGTGTCATCTCAGTTTCGTCTGGCTTTGCAAGGTGGGTGTGAGAAGTAGAGGGTTACTTAAGGCTCAATCATTGTGTAAGGTAATGGCGATGGTGAAGGATGGAAATGCTGGTGAGGAAGGTTTAGAGGAAGAAATGGAAGAAGTCATCCATGTTAGGGAAAGCTTGGAGAGAACAAAAAGGACTCAAGATCATGGATTTGGGGGCTAAGAGGTTCCTTTTTAGTTTCCAGGAAGAAAAAGATCTCAAAAAAGTGTTGTTTAATGGTCCTTAGCATGTCTTGGGGCATCTGGTAAGTTTGCAATGCTAGACACCCCAAGCCATCCATGAGGTGAACTATGATTGGTTGATTTTTTGGGTTCAATTCCATAAGTTACCCCCAAATATGATGTCCACTACTAATGTCTTGAAGATAGGGAAACGAGTTGGAGATGGTTAATATCTAGAACCCCCATCCTTCCATGTTCCTAATACTCAAGAAGGATTTGCCTACAACTTGGATTCTCATCAAATATGAGAAACTCCAAGACTATTATTGTAAACATGGTAAAATAGGGCATGAGCTTAGAAGCGCAAAGAAGAAAGAGTGATGTCAGCTAAGAACCCCTTTTTGCCACGATATGGCCCAAGCCTTATCCTTCCTATGGCAAAGTCATTGGCTACCATAGCTGTGGAACAGGTTCTTCAAGGAACCAACTACCAGCAACCTCCTTAAGATACATAGGCGCATGAGCTCAATCGTGATGGGAAGATGATGGGAGAGACAAGGGGACAAGAAGGACATTCAGGAAAGTAAGGTGCTCAACTAGTAGTGGTAACAAGTTCTGAGATGAAGCAGAAGGATATGGTGACTGCAATGCAGGGATCAACAGAGAGAGGCATAACCTAACACTGTCAATCAGTGTGACTAGACCTAGAGGTGCTCACAAAATAGGCAATTTGCCTAAAGAAAGGGAAAACAACTGCCTTAGAGTTTTGTTGGACCCAATCAATTTGGGCCCAATTAAAAAAAGGTCATTTTCATAAGATGGATTTGAGTAGAATTTTCAAAAGGGCCGGCATAGGCCCACTCACAGTAGAAATAAAAAACACCCAACAAGGAAGATTTGGGTTTAGGCCAAAAAATACCCTGCCTCCTATAGCCAGCCTAAAACCCAATGCCTCTAAACAATTGGCCACTCCCAGCTACAAAGGAAAAGGCCCAAAGGTGTGCGTAACAAACCTACAAGGAGGGGGTTTTGTGAGAAGAGAATATTGGCCTAGTGGTGTGAAAAGGAGGATGAGGTTGGAAGGAAACAAGGTACAAAAGTGCAAGCCAAGTTACAAATTTTTAAAGAAAAGAAGTCAAAGCAGAGTAAAAGAATGATTATAGAGATAAAGGGAGATTATTATGTTGAATTCCCAAAAGATGACAGGGAGGAACCTAGTAATGTAGAGGGCATGAGTCAAGGCTATGTGAGATTGAGCTAGCCAGCAACATAGTCAAGGCTCTAACTCTCAAAAGAAGTAGGAGTGTGGACGAAGAGAATTGTTCCTCTATAATGGACAAGTACCAAGCTGAAGAGGTTAAAACTAAGAAAGGGAAGTTGTTATGCTATAAGCCTCAAACAAGTATCATGCGAGAAGAGTTGGTCTTAAAAATATCTGGTTCTATGGCTAAGGAGGCAAGCCTTATCATGCCCCTAACGGGGCCATGATAGTCATAAGCTGGAACTGTCGTGGAATGGTGACCTCCGCGACAATAAATGACCCGAAAAAGCTAAATTTCCAGTTCAAGTTGTCCATAGTCTTCCTTATGGAGACTAGAGCTAGGAAGGAAGCAATTGAAAACTTAAAAAGAACTTTTGGCTTCGCCTCATCCTTTACAGTGGAGCCAACAGGGTTGGATGGTGGCTTGGTACAAAGAAGTGGACATTGATGTGGTCTCTTACAACCAGAACTTTATTCACACCATGGTGATTGAAAAATTTGAGCTTAGATTTTGGGGTTGCACTTTCATATATGGTCATCTAGAGTTCAAACATAAGAAAAACTAATGGAATCAAATTGCGTGCCTCCAAACAAACCCTCACAATGCCTGGTGTTGTTTATGGGATTGCAATGAAATGCTTTTCCAATATGGAAAGCAAAGACTACGACCACATGGCCTATTCGAAGAGAGCTCTTCAGGTACTTTCTAGATTCAACCTCTCTTAAGGATATGGAACCGAAAGATTGTAAATTTACTTGATTTAGTAACCCAAGGAATGATTTTGTTACTAGAAAAAATAGACAGAGTGTTGGTGAATTGGAATAGGAGGAGGATTTATCCACATGCGATTGCATCTACTTTACTAGCAATATCCTCAGACCACTGCCCGATTTTGCTTAACCTTGAACCTAAGGAGGGTAGTGGGAAGAATGGTTTTAAATATGAGCTATTTTGGGAGGAAAGTGAGGAATTTGAGGAGATAATTGCTAAAGGATAGGCAAAAGGGGTGGGAAAAGATATTGAATGGAAGATTTTTCTAAAAAGGTCAAAAGCATGCAAGAAACACTTTTTGAAATGGCATAAAGAGAGCTTTAAAAGGGTAAATAAGGAGATTTTTGAACTAAAAGAACATCTACAACAACTGTAATGTGCAAATAGTGAAGACTTCAAGCCAGGGGAAATTGAAGACATTACACTAAAAATCAAATCCTTGTGGAGGCAAGAGGAGCTTTTTTGGGGGCAAAGATCAAGATTGAAATAGTTGAAGTGGGGAGACAAGAACACAAGTTTCTTTCATGCTACAACAATACAAAGGAAAGGAAGAAGCAGGTTGCACAGACTAAAGAACTCAGAAGAGGAGTGGATAAAAAGCCACAAAGAAATTACTACTATAGTTGAAGAACATTTTTAGAAAGTTTACACCTCGGAAGGCTCTTCAGAGTTGAAAGATGCACTCAGCAACTTCCCAAAATCGTCTCTAATCAACTAAACCAGAAACTTGTACAACCTATCTCAGAAGGAGAAATACAGTAAGCAATTTTTAGTCTTGGGGAACTCAAAGCCCTAGGACCAAATGACTTAAATGGAAGATTCTATAGAAAATATTGGCACATTATCAAGGAGGATGTTTGTAAGGAAGTGTACAAGTTTTTTGAAGAAGGAGAATTACCTAAAGAAGTCAATGAGACCCAAGTGGCTTTAGTGCCAAAAGTTCCTATGCCAGAAAACCTTAATCAACTCCGCGCCATCAGCTGTTGCAATTATATATGTAAAGTCATCTCAAGAATTCTGGTTTTAAGACTTAAGGGACACATTGGAGAGATCATCACCCAAAACCAGAGTGCTTTTATAGGAGGCAGGTAGATCCAAGACAACATCATTGTTGCACATGAAATATTCCATTCCTCGAAGAAGAGAGCTAGAGAAGAAGAAGAGCATGTTGTGATTAAACTAGACATGAACAAGGCGTATGACAGGCTGGAATGGAGCTTTCTGGAAAAGGTGTTATTGGCATATGGGTTCAATGAGAGGTGAGTAAAGTTGGTATTGAAGCTAGTCTCAAGAGTCACATATATATTTAAAGTGAATGGGTCTTTAAGCAAAGTCGTGAAACCTTAGAAGGGGCTATGACAGAGGGATCCTCTTTGCCCCTATCTGTTTATCCTAGTGGCGGATGTCCTCTCTCATATGCTAATCAAGGCAGAACAATCTCAGGATTCAAGTTGTCTACGAATGCTCCTAGTTTAACACACCTCCTTTTTGCAGATGACTCTATTCTATTCATGAAAGCTAACACAGAGGAAGCCTATTAAGTCATGAATATTTTTAACATTTTCTGCAAGGCCTCGGGTCAAAGAATGAATGTCTCTAAATCAAGACTTATAGGAGGGAAATTATTGTCGGGCTCTTTAAAGGCTAGGATTAGCCTCTGTGCTGAATATTCAGGTTTGGGATAGTCCAAGAAAGTACTTGGTCCTCCAAACTGAGTGGGGGAGGTCTAAAACAAGAACCCTATCCTGGATAAAGGAGAAAGTTTTGAGCAAAATGGAAGGATGGAAAGGCAACCTCCTTAATCAAGCAAGCAAAGAAGTCCTCATCAAAGCGGTCATACAAGCAATCCCCTCTTTTGCTATGCCTATCATTAGATTCCCAAAGAAGTTTTGTGCCTCAATTTGCTCCCAAATTGCTAGGTTTTGGTGGAGACAAAATGACAAAGAAAAAGGTATTCAGTGGAAGAGATGGAGTATACTCACCAAGAGCAAAAAAGAAGGAGGAATGGGTTTTAAGGATGAAGCCATATGAATACTGCTCTGTTGACGAAACAAATGTGGAGAATTCTTAAAGACCCTCAAGCCTTATGGGGTCAAATCCTGAAAGGAATCTATTCCCAAACTGTAATTTCTTGGAAGCAAAAAAACCTAAGAATGCTTCTTAGGTCTGGACCAGCCTCCTACAAGGTAGAGACCTTTTAAAGAAAGAAGGAAGATGGATGGTTGCGAATGGAAAGTCTATTGAAGTTTGGAGGGACATGTGGATAGGGGTTGGAGAAATTCTGGAGAACACATAAAACCCTAGTTTACAAAGAGTAAGTAACCTTCTTCAAGAAGATAGCTATGGGTGGGATATTGAAAAATAGAGGTCCCATCTTCACCCTATGGCTGTGAAAATGGTTATACAGACTCCTCATAGATTAACAAAAAGGGAAGACTCACTGATATGACCATTCTCAGGCACGAGAATATTTAGGTAAGACAGGTTATCATGTTGCCAAGAAACAAGAAGAAGTAATTCATACCCTTCCATCTACATCAGCAAGTACCCCAGAAGGAATATGGCAAGCAATCTGGAAGCTTGAAGTTCCCCAAAAAATAAAATTGTTCCTATGGAAGGTTTGCCACAATGTCATCCCTGTCAGGCGAAATCTATACAACAAAAGGCTCACAACTAACCCAATCTGCCCTATGTGCGCTCAAGAGGAAGAAACAGTTAAGCATATGCTTCTATTATGCCCATGGACTCAGCCGGTCTCATTTGGATCCAACTACAGTGCTTGCCTACTGCTAATAGTGTCACAAGGTTTTAATTTTGGTTCAGAGAAACCATAGAGAAATATCAGGCAAACAAGCATTATGCAATGCATAATCTAAATACCCTAGCATATATAGTATGGGTCATTTGGAAGAATAGAAATGCAAAAGTCTTCAAAGACATAGAACTAAACCCTTGACAGGCCATTCATCGTATACAAGCATTCACATATGAATATGAATAGATTATCTGCCTAAATCAGGTTCAAATGAAGAAGGAAATTACAAAGAAGAGCTCTATTACCTGCTGGAGACCGCGCCCCCAAGGATGTGATTAAGTGTAATGTAGATGCTTGTTTCGATGGCAGCAAAAATGTTGGGTCCATTGCTATGCTTGAAAGGAACTGTCGAGGACGGATTGAATATGGTTGTGCAAAGAAAATTCTCACCAGATCTGCTTTACTAGCCAAGGCAACAGCGCTAAGGGAAGCGGTTTTGGTTGCTAAGAATCTTGGATGGAAGAGAGTTTTGTTTGAATCGGATAGCCTTGTCCTTATCCAAGCCTACAGAAACGGCGGTTGGCGCTGGGAAATTGGTCCTCTACTAGAAGATATTACTAACCTGAGGAAGGATTTCACCACGTGTGGCTTTCTATGGTGTGGAAGAGAAGGGAATAGAGCAGTGCACAATATAGCGAAGCTTGCCCATGGGAATTGGTTGAATCCAAATTAGGTCTGTTGTCTTCCAAATCTGGTTGCGTCAGAGATGCTACAGGATGCTAGATCCTGTCGGTGCACTTCTTAGATTTATTTTAAGTCTAACAATTACTTTGGTTGTATCCAAACAAGCGTGTATATGCTACTGTGTGTATCCGGATAATTGATAATTAGTGTTAATTTAAAAACAATTTATCAATTTGAGATAATTTTAAAATTAATTATTAATTTGGAGTAATTATTGTCAAATCATTATACTTCATTAATTTTTTATTATTTTTTTATGCTAACTCAGTTAAAGTCCTTAATCTACTTAGCATCTTACAAAAAGTCAGGTAAGTTTACGTTTTTTTTTTAATTTGCATTCTTTATAAGTTATATGACAAAGCTTTAGGAAAAGTGTTAGTTTACGTGGCGCTTTTTAATTTATGTAACTTTAATCTCATCTTAGATCATGTAGCAATTTTTTATAAAAAATGTTAATCCATATGATATCTTTTAAAATTAAATTTAAAAAAAAAAACTGCATGAATCAACTAATCAAAAGACTTCAAGTGAAGTCTTAAGCTTAGAGAAAAAAAAATATCACCATTTGATGTCTATATCAAGAGAAAAAATCAATGATAACCATTGTGAGTAATCATGAAATTGATCATTTCGTAGTGGAACAACATAGTGCAAACAATCACTTGTGCTTCACTGCTTGAACATGCTTCTGTCTTTGTTGAAAATTTTAACATAAATAAAATGGAGTTCACTAATTTTGAAACTTAAATTGACTTTTCTACCAACTAAATACTAGACTTCACGTGAAGTCTTAAGAATCATTAAAAAAAAAGCTTATGTAATGAGAATTATAGTAGAACTTCCATAATTATTTAGTCCAAGATACTCCACCATCTCTAATCCCCTTCTTTTTCTTCTTCTTTACTCTTCTTCTTTCATTGTCCGTTTCTTTCTATCCCTTTTACTCTTTCTTTTTTAACTCCTCTTCTTCTTCTTTTTCTCACCATTTTATTTGTCTTCACCTACCTTCATTTTTATCTAATTCTAATCAATATTTTTTATTGAAGGTTCATCATATTTTGTTGTTAAGGTAAGTATTTATTTTAAACTATATCATTTGCTATTAATATCTTGTGAAAAATATGTTCCTTAATGTGTTGGTGTTGAGCTTTGCATTTTTGTTAGTGTTTACCTGTTTTTATGCAAGGTTTTATTTTTTTACCACCAAAAGATTGATTGAAATTACAAAGAAGGAATAGTACAAGCATCCAAGCTAGCTAGAGCTGGCAAAAAAGACTGGGTTGGCCCGATCAAGCTTGGTTACTTCAGGTCAAGTATATTTCGAGCTAGTATTTTACTAGTCTAACCAAACCCGTTGTAGGTTATGGGCTGTGGGTTAGGTGGGTTGATCCACTTGTCTGACAATTCTTTTATTTTTTAAAAATAATGAATTTAATCTCTAAAAAAATTAAATTAGTGAAAAATAAGAAATTTGGGTTACTTAGTTTTGTGTCAATGATAAATAAATTAGATAATTAATCCAATTGTCAATTGAGTTTTAATTTTTCAAGCAAAAAAATGATAGTTTCCTTTAAGGTGTATATTATTTGATTAAGAAAATAATTAAAATTCGGGCTAACCCGATTTTTGGTCAGGTCAAGTTTTCGAACTTGAATTTTTCTAACTTAACCTTTACTTTTTATCGGGCAACGAGCTAGCTCATTTTGACAGCTTTAAAGCTAGGTTATCGTATTGTCATCTTTTTATTATCATTATAATTTTTAAATAAATGTTATGTTTTTTGGTTTCTCAGAGTATCCCTCACCTAATAGGTGAGAGACTAATCTCTCGAGGTATGGTCAGGCGCCTAAGCGATGACCCCTCCCAACAGTGTTATTTCCAAACACATGAATCCCGAAATCAAATTTAAGACATCATGTTTAAGATATTCGAGTTCATTCTACTCAAACCAACACACATTGGTAAATAAGTGTTATATTTAAATGTTTAAATGAATATATTTTATATAATTTGACATATTGTTTTTCCATGTTTAAATATTCAAATGTTTAAATAAATATTTTTATGGCATTGTCATCTTTTATCCATTACTACTGTATTGTTTAAACAATTATTAATATAATTGTAACATGTAAATCATTTAATAGAAGATATTGTCACACAATATATAATTAGAAATATCCTATTGTACACATAAAATTATTCATTCATATTAAATAAATATTTTTCCTTCACCAATAAAATATTTTTTATGTTAATATGAACGTTTTGTATTAACTTCAAGTATTGTTTATACATCACCTTTTACATATACCAAATTATTTTTTTTACATATCATTTTGGACAATCAATTAATTATTTTGTATTAGTATTTAATAAATTTGTATTTTTTGAAAATTTAGGCTGAAGTTACGGCGCCGAGCATATCTTCGCTAGCCCGCAGTCTTCTTCCAGGTCCAGAGAATCCATCCTTGTTGACTCAACAACAAATACATGTTTCCCAACACATTTGGAATGGAGAAATCGATCAATTATTGAGTGTCAACTGTAACGCCCCTTTTCGAGAGGGAACGTCACATTATTAAACATAAAGAAAATGCAGAAAATAAAATTTTGAACAATTAAGACTAGGTTTATTTAATTTAAAGTTAACTTGTTTGATACTTTAATACGTGGGTAAAATAGCAGTATATTTTTTTTAATTAATAAACTAAGTGGCAAAACTTATACAGTAGTAAAGAATGAGAAGGAAACTAAAATTCACACCTGAATGACATACATATGTATATATATATTTAAACATCAACTGTACTTTAGATACAAGCATGGAAATTTTTAAAAAGTAAAACTATACCTGCCTATGGATTTTACATATTGTCATCTTTTTATTATCATTATAATTTTTAAATAAATGTTATGTTTTTTGGTTTCTCAGAGTATCCCTCACCTAATAGGTGAGAGACTAATCTCTCGAGGTATGGTCAGGCGCTTAAGCGATGACCCCTCCCAACAGTGTTATTTCCAAACACATAAATCCCGAAATCAAATTAAGACCACATGTTTAAGATATTCGAGTTCATTCTACTCAAACCAACACACATTGGTAAATAAGTGTTATATTTAAATGTTTAAATGAATATATTTTATATAATTTGACATATTGTTTTTTCATGTTTAAATATTCAAATGTTTAAATAATAATATTTTATGGCATTGTCATCTTTTATCCATTACTACTGTATTGTTTAACCAATTATTAATATAATTGTAACATGTAAATCATTTAATAGAAGATATTGTCACACAATATATAATTAGAAATATCCTATTGTACACATAAAATTATTCATTCATATTAAATAAATATTTTTCCTTCACCAATAAAATATTTTTTATGTTAATATGAACGTTTTGTATTAACTTCAAGTATTGTTTATACATCACCTTTTACATATACCAAATTATTTTTTTTACATATCATTTTGTACAATCAATTAATTATTTTGTATTAGTATTTAATAAATTTGTATTTTTTGAAAATTTAGAAATTTGAAGTTCTGTGCACTTATGTGCCGAAGCATATCTTCGCTAGCCATGATCTTCTTCCAGGTCCAGAGAATCCATCCTTGTTGACTCAACAACAAATACATGTTTCCCAACACATTTGGAATGGAGAAGTCGATCAATTATTGAGTGTCAACTGTAACGCCCCTTTTCGAGAGGGAACGTCACATTATTAAACATAAAGAAAATGCAGAAAATAAAATTTTGAACAATTAAGACTAGGTTTATTTAATTTAAAGTTAACTTGTTTGATACTTTAATACGTGGGTAAAATAGCAGTATATTTTTTTTAATTAATAAACTAAGTGGCGAAACTTATACAGTAGTAAAGAATGAGAAGGAAACTAAAATTCACACCTGAATGACATACATATGTATATATATATTTAAACATCAACTGTATTTTAGATATAAGCATAGAAATTTCTAAAAAGTAAAACAATACCTGCCTATGGATTTTACATATTGTCATCTTTTTATTATCATTATAATTTTTAAATAAATGTTATGTTTTTTGGTTTCTGAGAGTATCCCTCACCTAATAGATGAGAGACTAATCTCTCGAGGTATGATCAGGCGCCTAAGCGATGACCCCTCCCAACAATGTTATTTCCAAACACATGAATCCCGAAATCAAATTTAAGGCCACATGTTTAAGATATTCGAGTTCATTCTACTCAAACCAACACACATTGGTAAATAAGTGTTATATTTAAATGTTTAAATGAATATATTTTATATAATTTGACATATTGTTTTGTCATGTTTAAATATTCAAATGTTTAAATAATAATATTTTATGGCATTGTCATCTTTTATCCATTACTAATGTATTGTTTAACTAATTATTAATATAATTGTAACATGTAAATCATTTAATAGAAGATATTGTCACACAATATATAATTAGAAATATCCTATTGTACACATAAAATTTTTCATTCATATTAAGTAAATATTTTTCCTTCACCAATAAAATATTTTTTATGTTAATATGAACGTTTTGTATTAACTTCAAGTATTGTTTATACATCACCTTTTACATATACCAAATTATTTTTTTTACATATCATTTTGTACAATCAATTAATTATTTTGTATTAATATTTAATAAATTTGTATTTTTTGAAAATTTAGGCTGAAGTTACGGCGCCGAGCATATCTTCGCTAGCCTGCAGTCTTCTTCCAGGTCCAGAGAATCCATCTTTGTTGACTCAACAACAAATACATGTTTCCTAACACATTTGAAATGGAGAAGTCGATCAATTATTGAGTGTCAACTGTAACGCCCCTTTTCGAGAGGGAACGTCACATTATTAAACATAAAGAAAATGCAGAAAATAAAATTTTGAACAATTAAGACTAGGTTTATTTAATTTAAAATTAACTTGTTTGATACTTTAATACGTGGGTAAAATAGCAGTATATTTTTTTTAATTAATAAACTAAGTGGCGAAACTTATACAGTAGTAAAGAATGAGAAGGAAACTAAAATTCACACCTGAATGACATACATATGTATATATATATTTAAACATCAACTGTACTTTAGATACAAGCATAGAAATTTCTAAAAAGTAAAACAATACCTGCCTATGGATTTTACATACACATCCATCAGAATATCAAAATATACAGCCCACCAAAAGTAATACATCAGACCCCCAAAATAAAACACTGGCAACCATCAGCAGCTACTAGTAAAATCAGTCTCTCAGAGGAGGAGAGACCGTATCGGGGTCCTCAGCAGGATCCTCCTCTTCAGAGGAAACCTCCATGGGAACCACGAAACCACGGGCAGGAGCCTGAGCAGTAGAATCAAAAGAGTCCTCCCAATGGGTGTAGTAACGATCACCCCACATCTCTCGGATGGGTAAGTAGAACTCTAGCCGCAGGCTGACATGGCTGGTAAGGATCGGTGCTTCATGACGTCTCCAGGCTAGGGCAATCGACACGTCTCCTAGGTAGACGCAGCGATCGGAATTCAAGTTGATATGCCAGCACTCTGGCCCTCCGAGGAAGGTCAGACGCACATCGCCCAGAAATCCGCGCATGCGTGCCACCATCGCCTCAGTGGATGCTAATCCCGTTCGGGCCAGAAGCCAGGAAAATTGGGATCTTCCACCTCCTTGCCATCGTCTTCGATCAATACAGTGTACACACAGGCAGCAAATAATGGAAATACAGAAAAAGAGGTAAGATATCCTACCATCATTACCAATTATAGCAACCAGAAACAAAACGGCACAACGCGCCCAAGTAGCAGCTCAGAAACAACATATCCAAGTAATAGGCAGTAAATTCAATAATAAGCAGATAAACAGTTCCAGGCAGTCATTTATTGCAACATTAAACAAACAGTTCAAATTCACAAAGCAGTAATTATCAGATGATTTCATATTCCATAATGCATGTACACACGGTACTCAGAATCCTACTTCATGGAGCTAGACACAAACAGACAGAGAGAAAGATCAGGAGACATGTCTGTAACTCGGCTGCCGCGACCAAAGTGCTATACATCAATAATTCCCATGTGCACATCAGGCATTGTACAGACAGTCCACGCTAGATCACGATATAGGACAGAGTCTCGGTCCGGATCGTCGATGCGTTTGCATCGGTTTGCCCCACGGACAGAATAGCTACCAACTGCCCATTGTGAAGGACCCACACCTCGACGCCCCCAAGGTCAAACATGACCTACACTAGTCTACTCGCACCCCACTAAGGTGTGTTCAATCTCCTAGGCAACTTGGCCTTACAATAGTCCACAGGACATTCACAATGCATAAGACTCTATGCATAAACATGTATGATTCACAATTTCATACAATTCCATAATATGCCACAATTGGCCAAGATAAGCATCAACACATAAATGGTCACTCACATAGACCCATAATGTTATAATATTAAAATCAAATAAGGTAATACATTTCTAAGGTCCATCATGCATTCTTATTCAAGATTTGCCATTGTTACAAGAATCCGTCACTAAGTAAGTTTCCATAGTCAATTAAATTTTTCTAAAGTAATTTATTCTCATTCACTTAGAATGGTCATTCTAAGGTCTCAAAACCTCACACTCTCTTGTTCTTGCTCTCTTGGGATTTCCTAAGTCATGTGACAAGGTTATTCTTGGTTCCTCTAAAATTTATGGAATCTCTAATTATATTTCATCCTTCCAAATTTGCTAATTTACTAATCTATTGCCTATGTTTTAGTCATTTAATTCTCCAATCTCCAAGATTACAAAATTTTACATAATTAAGTCCTAATTTACCCTAGAGGCCGTGGCCTCCTTAAAGGGTTCAATTCCAAATTTTTCCTTCCATTAATTTTTATTCTACACACTTGATTTCAATATGGCTTGCTCTTATTACAAATTGATCACCAAGAAAATCACCCTTTTTGGGCCAAAAACCGTGACCACCAAGGAGGTCTCAAATCCAAATTTTTCCTTTCATTAATTCCATCTTGTCACTTGATTAATTTAAGTCTTGTACTCATCGTAATTTGTCCACAATCTTACCCAATTTCAAGCTCAAAAACCGTGGCCACCCAAGAGGGGTTATCAATTACTTTCCTTCCATTTTCAATCATCTAATCCAATCCAATATATTATTATACACAACCAATCAATCCAATAGCACAAACAAAGTAAAATCAACACACAAACATACTAAATTACAAAATCAAAGAATAACCCTCATTAGGGTTTTTTCACAAATAACACAACCAAGGTTCCTAGATGCTAATAGAGGTTGAGGAGGAGTGTCTTCCTCTTACCCAAGTGAAGAAATCAATAGAAACTCCAAGAAATCTCCTTGAAATTTCGGATTGCACTTCCAAAAAAGCCTAGAAATTTTGACTTGATTAGAATAGCATATGGACATGAAAAATGGAATGTAAATGGCCATTAGAAGACTCTTGAAACCGAAAATGAAGAGAAGAGAAGAAGAGTCTTGAAACTTACACAAAAACTCCAAGCTTGAAGCTTGAGGAAAGTGATGAAGATGGTGGAATCTCAAGATGCTCCAAGCAAGAAACATGTTTAGGAGAGGGAGAGGATTAAGGAAATGTGGTTGGAAGAAATTTTTGTGAAGGTTGAGGTGAGGGAGAGGGGGCTGCCGTGGAGGTGTTCTAGAGAGAAGGAGGAGAAAAACCAAATGAAGGAAGAAGAAGAAGGGTAGAGAGAGAAAGACTTTTTAGGTTAAATGAATTAAAGTGTGGTGAAATTGATTAAATGAAACAAATTAATTTCCCACCTTGTTTTGGGATCTTTGCCTTGAGCTTGAGGAGAGAGAGGAGGAGAGAGTTTTTGGCTTCCCTTGGAAGCTAAGGGCTCTTTAGTCATTAATTGGTCAAAGCTTCTCAAAGAAGCTTTGATTATTTTACATTAAATTTGAATTAAAGTGAATTGATTAGACATAAAGTAGATTGCATTTGGATAATGTGATAGAATTTTTATTACATGCTATTATCCAATGGATAATAGTTACAGTTAACAGAAATCAGTATTTAATTTATCTGACAGATAAATTTTTCGCAGTATTGTTTTGTTTTATCTGTTAGAATTTCTCAAAAATCGTGAAACCTCGTAAACTGTGTCCAGCCTCGGGTTTAGTAAGATCCCCCGTCGACATGTCCATAGTTCAAGGTTCACGGAGAAAACATCGCGTTTCTCCCGTTCCGCTCAATGCGTACGCAAAACGGGGAAATACTAAAATATTCGACATTTCCGGAAAAATTCCAGAAAATTCTCAAAAATTGAAAATATTATAAAACGACTATTCGTCATAAAATTTTCCAATTTTTGAAGCGTTACAGTCGTTTTCCTGACTCTGCTCAATGTTCACGTAAAACAAGAAATATATTAAAATATTCGTCGTTTCCGAAAAATTCCGAAAGAATTCACATAAATCACAAATATTAGAAAATGACTATTTGTGGTAAAATAAGTAATTTCTGGAGCGTTACATTGACCTCAGCAATTCTCAGCTCAATGTGCACGTAAAACGAGAAATATATTAAAATATTCACCGTTTCCGAAAAATTTCAGAAAAATTTCTAAAAATCAAAAATATTGTGAAATGATTATTTATGATTAAACAAATACTTTTCGGGATGTTACAACACTCCCCTACTAAAAAGGAATTTCATCCTCGAAATTTACGTACCTCAAAATATTTCTGGATATCGCTCCTTCATCTTGTCTTCCAGTTCCCAAGTTGCATCACCAGTCTTCCAAATCACCTTTACTGATGGAATCTCCTTGCCCCTAAGTTGCTTTATCCGTCGATCCTCGATTCTCACAGGAGGTGTCTCATAGGTCAAGTTCTCTTTTAATTGTATTGTGTCTGGTGCTATGACATGACTTGGGTCAGGTAAATACTTACGTAGTTGTGACACATGGAAGACATTGTATATATTGGAAAGAAAAAGGGGTAAGGCTATTTGGTAAGCTACTGAACCTATCTGGCGAAGAATTTGGTAAGGTCCAAGGAATTTTGGAGTGAGTTTTCTAGATTTCAAAGCCCGGCCGACCCCAGTCGTAGGTGTGACTTTCAAGAATACATGCTCACCTTCTTCAAATGCAAGAGGCTTTCTCCTCTTATCTGCATAACTCTTCTGCCGGCTCTAAGCAGTTTTCATCTTCTCTTGAATCATCTTGACCTTTTCAGTTATCTGTTGAATGATATCTGGTCCAATCGTGAGACGCTCACCGTCTTGGTACCAACACAAGGGTGTCTGACACCGTCGTCCATATAGAGCTTCATAGGGTGCCATCCCTATACTTGAATGGTAACTGTTGTTGTAGGTGAATTCTATCAAGGGTAAGATTTCATCCCAACTTCCAGTCTATTTTATAGTACAAGCTCTAAGCAAATCTTTTAGAGATTCGATCGTCCTTTCAGATTAACCATCAGTTTGTGGGTGGTACAGTGAACTCAGACGTAACTTTGTTCCCAATGATGCTGTAGACTCTGCCAAAATTTTGAAGTAAACCTCGGATCCCTATCCGAAACAATACTCATAGGCACACCATGCAGTCTAACGATCTCTCTAATGTACAGTTGGGTCAACTTCTCCAGACTGTACCTTATATTAATCGGAAGGAAATGAGCCGACTTTGTGAGTCGATCAACTATTACCCAAATCGAATTGTGTCCTCTTCTTGTTCTTGGCAAACCCACAACAAAATCTATTGCAATGCTGTCCCATTTCCATTCAGGAATAGACAACGGTTGTAGCAATCCTGCAGGTCTTTGATGTTCCACTTTAGCTTTTTGACAAACTAGACAAGTCGATACGCATCTAGTGACGTCGCTTTTCATCCCATGCCACCAGAACAACTTCTTTAGATCTTAGTACATCTTCGTTATGCCCGGGTGCATATTCAACTTGCTGGTGTGAGCATGATCCACAATGTACTGTTTAAGATCTTAGTCACAGGGAATATAAACTCTACCCCGGAATCTCAGAATTCCATCTATTCCTTCCTCGAAGTCTGTTTCCTTACCTTGCTTCATTAACTCTCTCACTTCTTGCAAGAATTTGTTAACTTTTTGTTTTTCTCGTATGTCCTCCATTAGTTCACTTGAGATGGTAACCATGTTCATACTAATCCTTCTGGGTTCCAACTTAACAAATGACCAAGTATCTCTAAACTGTTCGATGAGCTCTCTTTCCTTGATCATCAGGGCGGAAACACTGACAGTCTTCCTACTCAAGGCGTCAGCCACGACATTCGCCTTGCCAGGGTGGTACAACAGTTGAAAGTCGTAGTCCTTTAGGAATTCCAACCATCTTCGCTGCCTCATGTTCAGTTCCTTCTGGTCATACAAGTACTTCAAGCTCTTGTGATCACTGAAGATGTTGAACGTTGCTCCATAGAGGAAATGCCTCCATATCTTCAAAGCAAAAACCACAGCTGCCAGCTCCAAATCGTGCGTCAGATAATTCTTTTCATGCACTCGCAACTGTCGCGAAGCATAAGCCACCACCCTTCTGTGTTGCATAAAAACAGACCTCAATCCTTGGTATGAAGCGTCACAGTACACCTCGAATGGCTCATTCGGATCAGGTAGTACCAATATGGGTGAGGTAGTCAGCCGTTTCTTCAACTCTTGGAAACTTTGCTCGCAGCTATCAGTCCATTCAAAAGCCTTGTCCTTCTTTGTCAGTTGAGTGAGCGGTCCAGCAATTTTGAAAAATCCTTCTATGAATCTTCTGTAGTATCCGGCTAAACCCACGAAGCTACGAATCTCCGTCACTGACTTCGGTTGTTCCCACTATAGCACTGCCTCTACTTTTGACGGATCCACTGTAATCCCTTCCTTTAGGATCACATGGCCTAAAAACTTCACCTCATCTAGCCAAAACTCACACTTCGACAGCTTGGCGTACAGTTCCTTCTCCTTCAGAATCTGGAGAACTATGCTGAGGTGTTCAACATGATCCTCCCGGTTCGGGGAGTATATCAAGATATCGTCAATGAAGACGACAACGAACTTGTCCAAGTACGGATGAAAGATTCTGTTCATGTAATCCATGAAGATAGCAGGTGCATTCGTCACACCAAACGGCATCACAAGGTATTCATAATGACCGTATCGGGTACGAAAAGCAGTCTTGGGTATATCCTCCGTTTTCACTCTTATATGATGATACCCGGATCTCAGATCAATCTTCGAAAATACCACTGCTCCCCTCAGTTGGTCCATTAAGTCGTCGATTCTTGGGAGTGGATACTTGTTCTTGATTGTCAGCTTGTTTAACTGTCTATAGTCCACACATAGCCTCGAGGTACCGTCCTTCTTTCGAACCAACAACACTGGCGCTCCCCAGGGTGATACACTCGGCCTGACAAACTGTTTCTCCAAAAGCTCCTCTAGCTGTTCCTTAAGTTCTGCCAATTCCGTTGGCGACATCCGGTAAGGTGCTATAGACACGGGACTAACTCCCGGTACAAGGTCAATAGCAAACTCTATCTCACGCGTCGGTGGTAAACCAGGTACATCTTCGGGAAAAATTTCAGGAAACTCCCTCACCATAGGAATAGTGCTCAGATCAGCCCCGCTCTCGACTTTCAAAGAAGATAGTAGCATGTATCCTTGAGCTCCTTCTTTCAAGAAAGCTCGTACTTGGTTGGCCGTCAAGTATCTAGAATCTTCATCCACAGAGAAAACTATGATTTTTCTAGAGCAATCTAACAGAACATGGTTGGAAGACAACCAGTCCATCCCTAGGATTATATCTAATTGTGACAAGGGTAGACAAATTAGATCGACAGAAAAGATTCAACCTTCAACAATTAGGGGACACTTCAAGCAGACTTTGGTAGTAACTACCGGTTTGTCAGTAGGGGTTGAAACAGTCAAGTCAAAGGGTAGTTCAGACACAGGTAAGCCAAGTCGTAGCACACAGTCATATGATATGAAATAATGGGTCGCCCCAGAATCATACAGTACTTTTAAAAGATTACCTTCTATGGCGCCTTCTCCTTGAATCAAGTCTTCGGATTCGGAGGCTTCAGCTCCGCTCATGGTGTAAACTTGACCTCCGATTTGCAGTTTCTTGGCTCGAGTTACATTGACTGAAGGTTCAGCCTTTGCTTGGTTGCAGTCGCTGGACATGTGGCCTGGTTTGCCACATCTGAAGCAAATGATTCCCTTGATCGTGTAGTCTCTCGTGAGATGATCTTTCCCACACTTTAGGCATTTGGAAGGATATGTCACATTCTGACCAGTCCGGTTCCTAGAAGAACCTCCACCAGAACTTCCATCGGCTTATTGCTGACCTCCCGTTGGTCGGGAATAGGGCTTCTTTTGGAAGCGGTTTGAACCACTGCCTCCACCTTTTTGGAACCTCGTAGGCCTAAAGTTCTTGCTCCTCGAGTCTCTAGCCTGTTCCAAGGCCTCAACTTCACAGCATGTGTCCAACAGTTCCGAAAACACCTTCATTTTTAGGGTGATCACGGCCTTCTTCACTTCATACCTCAATCCTTCAGTGAACTTCCAACATTTCTAGGCTTCATTGGTTTGATGTTGGTAGTGTGTTGAGAACTTCTCCAGGTTCTCAAATTTGGCCGCATATTCACTAACGGTCATGTTCCCCTGTCTCAGGTTGAGGAATTCCATCTCTTTCGCATGTCTTGCATTTGCAGGAAAATATTTGTCCAAGAACTTGTTCTTGAACACGTCTCATGTGATGTCAGTTCCTTCGGCTTCCAGTGCTCTCTGAGCTCCATTCCACCAGTCTTCGGTGTTGCCGACAAGCATGAAGGTAGCATAGTTCACCTTCTTGTCTTTGGCGCAATTCATACCACGGAAGACTTTCTCCAGCTCTTTGATCCATAAACTAGCCTTGTCCGGATCAAATTCTCCCTTGAACTGTGGAGGGTTGTGGCGACAAAATTCTACTAAGTTCTGTGCATCGACAGTCGCCTCGAGCTGTTGAGTAGCTTTCTCTTGTTGCTGAGTAGCATGTTCATTTTGTTGCGTGATGACTTCTGCCATCCTTTGCATCGCTTCTATAGCAGCTGTCATTTCTCCACCTCTCGCCATCTCGCTCTTTCTTAAATCAGATTGGCTGAAAAATATAAGAAAAGTCAGTATTAGTTCAGAATACCAATCATAGAGATTCACACAGCACAAAAAGGACAGACTCACACACAAGACCCAAAGTAACACAAACCGGGGCTCTGATACCAACTTAATGTAACGCCCCTTTTCAAGAGGGAACGTCACATTATTAAACATAAAGAAAATGCGAAAAATAAAATTTTGAACAATTAAGACCCGGTTCATTTAATTTAAAGTTAACTTGTTTGATACTTTAATACGTGGGTAAAATAGCAGTATATATTTTTTTAATTAATAAACTAAGTGGCGAAACTTATACAGCAGTAAAGAATGAGAAGGAAACTAAAATTCTCACCTAAATGACATACATATGTATATATATATATTTAAACATCAACTGTACTTTAGATACAAGCCTGGAAATTTTCAAAAAGCAAAACTATACCTGCCTATGGATTTTACATACACATCCATCAGAATATCAAAATATACAGCCCACCAAAAGTAATACATCAGGCCCCCAAAATGAAGTACTGGCAGCCATCAACAGCTACCAGTAAAATCAGTCTCTTAGAGGAGGAGGGACCGTATCCGAGTCCTCAGCAGGATCCTCCTCTTCAGAGGATACCTCCATGGGAACCACGGAACCACGGGCAGGAGCCCGAGCAGTAGAATCAAAAGAGTCCTCCCAAGGGGTGTAGTAATGATCACCCCACATCTCTCGGATGGGTAAGTAGAACTCCAGCCGCAGGCTGACATGGCAGGTGAGGATCGGTGCCTCATGTCGTCTCTAGGCTAGGGCAATCGACACGTCTCCCAGGTAGACGCAGCGATCGGAATTCAAGTTGATATGCTAGCACTCTGGCCCTTCGAGGAAGGTCAGATGCACATCGCCCAGAAATTCACGCATGCGTGCCGCCATCGCCTCAGTGGATGCTAATCCAGTTCGGGCTAGAAGCCAGGAAAATCGGGATCTTCCGCCTCCTTGCCGTCGTCTTCGATCAATACAGTGTACACACAGGCAACAAATAATGGAAATATAGAAAAAGAGGTAAGACATCCTACCATCATTACTAATTATAGCAGCCAGAAACAAAACGGCGCAATGCGCCCAGGTAGCAGCTCGGAAACAACATATCCAAGTAATAGGCAGCAAATTCAATAATAAGCAAATAAACAGTTCCAGACAGTCATTTATTACAACATTAAGCAAACAATTCAAATTCACAAAGCAGTAATTATCAGATGATTTTATATTCCATAATGCATGTACACACGGTACTCAGAATCCTACTCCATGGAGCTAGACACAAACAGTCGGAGAGAAAGATCAGGAGACATGTCTGTAACTCGGCTGCCGCGGCCAAAGTGCTATACATCAATAATTCCAATGTGCACATCAGGCATTGTACAGACAGTCCACGCTAGATCACGATATAGGACAGTGTCTCGGTCTAGATTGTCGGTGCATTTGCATCGGTTTGTCCCACGGATAGAAGAGCTACCAACTGCCCATTGTGAAGGACCCGCACCCTGACTCCCCCAAGGTCAAACATGACCTACACTAGTCTACTCGCACCCGCACTAAGGTGTGTTCAATCTTCTAGGCAACTTGGCCTTACAACAATCCACAGGACATTCACAATACATAAGACTCTATGCATGAACATGTATGATTCACAATTTCATATAATTCCATAATATGCCACAATTGGCCAAGATAAGCATCAACACATAAATGGTCACTCACATAGACCCATAATGTTATAATATTAAAATCAAATAAGGTAATACATTTCTAAGGTCCATCATGCATTCTTATTGAAGATTTGTCATTGTTACAAGAATCCGTCACTAAGTAAGTTTCCATAGTCAATTAAATTTTATTAAAGTAATTTATTCTCATTCACTTAGAATGGTCATTCTGAGGTCTCAAAACCTCACACTCTCTTGTTCTTGCTCTCTTGGGATTTCCTAAGTCATGTGACAAGGTTATTCTTGGTTCCTCTAAAATTTATGGAATCTCTAATTATATTTCATCCTTCCAAATTTGCTAATTTACTAATCTATGGCCTATGTTTTAGTCATTTATTTCTCCAATCTCCTAGATTACAAAATTTTACATAATTAAGTCATAATTTATCCTAGAGGTCGTGGCCTCCTTAAAGGGTTCAATTCCAAATTTTTCCTTCCATTAATTTTTATTCTACACACTTGATTTCAATATGGGTTGCTCTTATTACAAATTGATCACCAAGAAGACCACCCTTTTTGGCCCAAAAACCGTGACCACCAAGGAGGTCTCAAATCCAAATTTTTCCTTTCATTAATTCCATCTTGTCACTTGATTAATCTTAGTCTTGTACTCATCGTAATTTATCCACAATTTTACCCAATTTCAAGCTCAAAAACCGTGGCCACCCAAGAGGGGTTATCAATTATTTTCCTTCCATTTTCAATAATCTTATCCAATCCAATATATTATTATACACAACCAATCAATCCAATAGCACAAACAAAGTAAAATCAACACACAAACATACTAAATTACAAAATCAAAGAATAACCCTCATTAGGGTTTTTTCACAAATAACACAACCAAGGTTCCTAGATGCTAATAGAGGTTGAGGAGGAGTGTCTTCCTCTTACCCAAGTGAAGAAATCAATAGAAACTCCAAGAAATCTCCTTGAAATTTCGGATTGCACCTCCAAAAACCCTAGAAATTTTGACTTGATTAGAATAGCATATAGACTTGAAAAATGGAACGTAAATGACCATTAGAAGACTCTTGAAACCAAAAATGAAGAGAAGAGAAGAAGAGTCTTGAAACTTACACAAAAACTCTAAGCTTGAAGCTTGAGGAAAGTGATGAAGATGGTGGAATCTCAAGATGCTCCAAGAAAGAAAGATGTTTAGGAGAGGGAGAGGATTAAGGAAATGTGGTCGGAAGAAATTTTGTGAAAGTTGAGGTGAGGGAGAGGAGGCTACCGTGGAGGTGTTCTAGAGAGAAGGAGGAGAAAAACCAAATGAAGGAAGAAGAAGAAGGGTAGAAAGAGAAAGGCTTTTTAGGTTAAATGAATTAAAGTGTGGTGAAATTGATTAAATGAAACAAATTAATTTCCCCCCTTGTTTTGGGCTGCTGCTGCCGAGCTTGAGGAGAGAGGGAGGAGAGAGTTTTTGGCTTCCCTTGGAAGCTAAGGGCTCTTTAGTCATTAATTGGTCAAAGCTTCTCAAAGAAGCTTTGATTATTTTACATTAAATTTGAATTAAAGTGAATTGATTAGACATAAAGTAGATTGCATTTGGATAATGTGATAGGATTTTTATTACATGCTATTATCCAATGGATAATAGTTATAGTTGACAGAAGTCAGTATTTAATTTATCTGATAGATAAATTTTTTGCAGTATTGTTTTGTTTTATCTGCTAGAATTTTTCGAAAATCGTAAAACCTCATAAACTGTGTCCAGCCTCGGGTTTAGTAAGATCCCCCGTCGACATGTCCATAGTTCAAGGTTCACGGAGAAAACATCGCGTTTCTCCCGTTCGCTCGGTGCGAACGCAAAACGAAGAATATACTAAAATATTCGACGTTTCCAGATAAATTCCAGAAAATTCTAAAAAATTGAAAATATTATAAAATGACTATTCGTCATAAAATTTTACAATTTTTGAAGCATTACAGTCGTTTTCCTGACTCTGCTCAATGTTCACGCAAAACGAGAAATATATTGAAATATTTGTCGTTTCCGAAAAATTCTGAAAGAATTCACATAAATCACAAATATTAGAAAATGACTATTTGTGGTAAAATAAGTAATTTTCAGAGCGTTACACTAATCGTAGCAATTCTCAGTTCAGTGTGCACGCAAAACGAAGAACATATTAAAATATTCGTCATTTCCGAAAAATTCTAGAAAAATTCCTAAAAATCAAAAATATTGTGAAATGATTATTTATGATTAAACAGATACTTTTCGGGACGTTACATCAACAAGGCATATGCAAAATATGGTAATGGGATCTCAGAGTAAATAGTTCCTTATTTGCGACAGACAAGCTTTCTTGGTGTTGCACAACTGACATTATGGCAAATTGACCATAATTTAATATCTGGATTGGTGAAGTGTTGGAGACTAGAGACTCATACTTTTCACATGCTGCAAGGTGAGTGCACTATTACCTTGTTAGATTTTGCTATCCAATTAGGTCTACCAATAAACAGGAGGCCTATTTCTAGCCGTACTGTGGTTGAGTGGAGGTCATTTATGCATCAACTATTTGGCATATCACCCCTAGAGATAGCTATGAGAGGTGGTCAGATTAAAATAAAGTGGTTAGATGAACATTTTAGGGACATACTGTAACATTCTCTTTTTTAGCATTTTAGGTTGGTTTATTGCTACATAGGTTGCATAATACTTGTTTGACATGTCTGCTTATTTTTGTGACAAACTGAGTTAATTTAGGTACTTTGCTACAGAACATAATGCGAAAAAATAGTTTAAAATGACTTAGAAAGTGGCTTAAATTGCCTAGTTAAGTGAAATAAATAAAGCAAATTTATAAGTCACAAATAAGTGGAAGAAGATGTAGTAAAATTTTGAGAGCAAACTGAGTTGATTTGGTATTTTTAAGTATACCAAAAGTATGCTTTAAAGCTAGATTGACAAACAACATATATGGAAACATAGGATAAAGGTGAAATAATAATTTAGATGAATCCTAGAATTTATTCTAAAGTTGTTGGAAGTTAAGAAACTTGATTTAGCAAAATCTAAGTATTCGTAGCAGATATGAAGTTTCCAGTATATGGTTAAGTGGCCTTGGTATTATCTCACCCTTGACTTTTATTCTTCTCCTCTCACACACGTTTCTTGCCAGACACAGAGAAAGAAAATGAAGGAAAGGCAAAGGAAAAGAAGGAGAAAGAGGGGAAGAAGAAAAAAGGAAGAGGAAGAGAGAAGACAAAGGTCAACCTAAGAATTGAAGTTCACCATTCAAGAACTTGAGGTAAGGGGATTTAGGTTTATTTTCCTTCATTTTATACTCTTATAATCCCAATTCCTTGCATGGATTTGCAAGGTAGCATTTTGAGAAAAATGGGTATTATAGTTGATGAGTAGAATGATGTGGAAATTTTGTAAAATAAAGATTATAATAGTTAGTTGAAGTTATTTTCCTTGTTGTTGGACTTCTCTTGTTGTTGGTTAAGGTTATGAGACCCTAAGGGTTATTGTAATTTAGATTGAGGGAAGTTTAGAAATGGGTTTACTATTGAGAAAACCCTTTTTTTTCTAGTTTTCTGCAGAAGGTAATTGATTACAATGGGAATGTAATCGATTACAAAGTCTCTGAAAAACGAGAAATGAAGGGTGTAATCGATTGCAAGAACAATATAATCGATTACAATGCTTTTGGAAAAGATGTAATCGACTACAAGAGTAATGTAATTGATTACCAGGCTTTTAGAAAGGATGTAATCGATTACCGTAGTCATGCAATCGATTACCAGACCCCTATTTTGGGCAAAATAGAGTGTTAAGTGAAAAGTAATTAAATGTAAACCATATTTATGCTAGTTACAAGTAAGATAAGTATGTTTTACAAATCTCGATGCATGAATCGCTCTCTCATAAGTTGAGTTGAGTTGAATATGCTAGTTTTTAGAGAAATACTCTACTCTCTCATTAAATTGGGATTGAGTGGAGTGTTTAGCAAGAATTGGTTTCTTTATTTATAAAGTTGAACCATAGTACACAATTCCTAACTAATGGAGTGAGGCAAGCCCCTTGACCTTGCAAAGGAGCGAGAAAAATAATTTGCTAAAGGTGGAGTTGTGAAGAGTTAAGTCCTATGCTCAGCTAAAGATGAGTTAAGTCCTATGTCAGGCTAATGATGAGTTAAATATATGGCAGGTGAAGGAGTGAGACAAACACTTTGCCTAGTGAAATTGATAGTTTACATTGGAATAAGCATTTGTTTAATATCTATAGTAAGTTTATGAGTTATAGTTTTATAAACATACTTTTGTGTATATTTATATTTGGCCCATGAGATATATGTTTTATTACTGATAATTTTTATGTTTTCACCCCATTTATATTTCATGGTTAGTAGGACAAGACCCTTCAAAAAGAATAAAGAAGAAGAAAAAGAAAAAAGAAGAAAAAGTCACAAGAATAGATAGTTTTTAGTTTTATGTTTTGATAGCAACTCTTGTAATGTTTGTTACCTAGAGTTGTATTTTGTTTTATATATTACATTTGCTCTTGAGGCTTTTGATGTGTGTGTGTGTGTGTATAAAACTTCCGTTTAACATAGCTCTCCATATTTATTTATATAAATAATATGGGATTAGTTTGTTAAATAAGTTTCTAGTAACATGACTAATACTATCTATCTTTTTATATAATGAATATATTGAGATAATTGTATTAGAGTGTTACACATACTGTAACACCCCTTTTTCTATTAGTAGCCGCGAAGAAGGGACGTTGCACTATAACTATAATAATAATTTGTAACATAAAGTGAAATAAATTAAATTGCGAAAAATAGTAATTGTTCTTAAAACTCGTAGTCCCGATTCATTTTATGGTTATTTAAGTTCCTTCACAATTGTCACCATTTTTTTTTTGTTAAAATTGTAAATCATTACCAAGCGACGTTAAGAGAGTTAAGTTAAAATCCATTACATATAGAAGTCATAAATAAAACAGTTGCAATAAATAAAGCCTAGCAATGTAAGAAAAACCATACACAATATATATATATACGAAATAGCCTGTTTAATTACATTTCCAAAATGTACAAAAAGCAAAACATGTACCCACCCAAAGATATACAAATATACCCCATCATGTACAGCAAAAGCTCAGGCTTCCCAAAAAGATAGACGGTTAGCCAGCAGTAACTACCAATAGTATCAGTTCCTATGACTGACAAGAAGGGACCGTAGCCAGGTCCTCATCAGGGTCCTCTTCGTCCGAGGAAACTTCCATAGGAACGACAGAGCAACGGGCGGGAGCCCGAGCAGTAGACAAAAAGGAGTCCTCACGTGGGGTGTAGTATATATCAGCCCACATGTCCCTAACGGGCATGTAAAACTCTAACCAGACAAAAGCATAAAAATAAAAAATGGAGGCGTCGTAACGACCCCATGCTAGGGACACCGTCAGCTCCCCATGATATACACAGCAATCCGTCTGCACGTTAATATGCCAGCAATCAGGACCTTCGTGAAAGTTGATCCGCACGTAGCCAAAGAAACCACAGGGGCGCAACGACATCCTCAAACAGCTTCAGTCGTAGTCTGGCCAGAAGCCTGGAAACTCGGGAGCTTCCTTATCTTCTTGACGAACGTCTTCTCAAAAGCACACGATCCAACTAGAATACAAAAATAAAATAATTACAGAAAGAGGTGAGACACCCAGCTTTTAGTACCAAAATGACAGCAATTCCGTTACCGTCGTTGGCCTTTCCCATTGTAGCACAGCTTCTACCTTCGAAGGATCTACAACAATTCCTTCCTTCGAAATGACATGGCCCAAGAATTTCACTTCATCCAACCAAAACTCACACTTGGACAATTTAGCATGTAGCTCTTTCTCTTTCAGAATCTGAAGAACCATCCTGAGATGTTCAGCATGATCCTCATGATTTTGTGAATAGATCAAGATGTCGTCAATGAAAACAACGACAAATCTGTCCAAATAAGGATGAAAGATCCTATTCATATGTCCATAAAGATAGCTTGTGCATTAGTCACACCAAAAGGCATTACCAAATACACGTAATGTCCATAACGAGTACAAAAAGCCGTTTTGGGAATATCTTCCACTTTCACTCGAATCTGGTGGTAACATGATTACAAATCAATTTTGGAAAACACAGCCGCTCCTTTCAGTTGGTCCATCAGGTCATCTATCCTTGGTAATGGATACTTATTCTTGATCGTAACTTTGTTTAATTGATGATAATCCACACATAATCTCGAAGTACCGTCCTTCTTCTTGACCAACAACACTGGTGCTCCCCAAGGTGATACACTGGGCCTCACAAATTGCTTCTCCAAAAGCTCTTCCAATTGCTTCTTGAGCTCAGCTAGCTCAGCTAGCGCCATATAGTAAGGTGCTATGGAAATAGGACCAGCTCCGGGTACAAGGTCAATAGTAAACTCGATTTCCCGCTCCGGTGGCAAACCAGGTATATCTTCAGGGAAAACTTCGGGAAACTCTCGAACTACAGAGATCGCGTCCACATCCACCTCGTTCTCGACCTTCAAAGAAGATAACAACATGTATCCCCGAGTTCCTTTTTGCAAGAAAGCTTTCGCTTGGTTGGCAGTCATAAATCTAGAATTCTCATCCAAAGGGAAAACTATTATTTTTCTAGAACAATCTAATAGGACATGGTTAGCAGATAACTAATCCATTCCTAAAATTACATCTAATTGGGATAAGGGCAAATAAATCAAATCGACAGAAAAGATTCGACCTTTAACAATCAATGGGCAATTTAAACAGACTTTGGCAGTGACAACAGGTTTAGCAGTTGGAGTTGAAACAATCAAATCAAATGGCAAAGAAGACACAAGCAAACCAAGTCTTTTCACACAGTCATATGAGATGAAAGAATGAGTTGCACCAGAATCGTACAGTACAATTAAAAGTTTACCTTCAATGAGACCTTCTCCTTGGATAGGATCTTTTGATTCGGAGGCTTTGGCACCACTCAGGGTATAAACCCGACCTCCAACCTGCGGTTTAGAGGTGCTAGCAGCATTGACGGAAGGTTCCGCCTTGGCTTGATTACAGTCACAGGAAACATGCCCCGGTTTCCCACACCTAAAGCAGATGATCCCTTTGATAGTGCAGTCTCTGGTGTAGTGCTCCTTTCCACACTTTAGGCACCTCGGTGTAGATGTCGCATTCTGACCCGTCCTTACTGGACTTCCAGTTAGACTTCCACCCGGTGATCTTTGTTGTTGATTTCCAGATGATCTAGAATAGGGTTTCTTCTGATAACGACCAGCACCACTGCTTCCTCCTCTTTGGGACCGAATTGGCCCAAAGTTTCTGTTACTCGCCTCACGCGCCTGGTCCACACTTTCCACCCGGCAACATGTATCGAGCAGCTTAGAAAACTGAGTGATCTTCAGAGTTATGACGGCTCTCTTCACGTCATGTCTCAGGCTTTCTTCAAATTTTTGGCACTTCCAAGCTTCATTAGGTTGATGTTGGAAGTAAGTTGAGAACCTCGACAAGCTCTCGAACTTAGCAGCATATTCGCTCACAGTCATACCTCCCTGTCGCAGACTCAGAAATTCCATTTCCCTTGCGTGTCTAGCACTCTCAAGGAAATACTTGTTCAAAAACCTTTCCTTGAATACTTCCCAAGTTATCGCCCTATTTTTAGCTTGCAACAACCTTTGCTCTCCGGTCCACCGGTACTCAGTATCTCCTATTAGCATAAATACAGCATAGGTCACCTTTTGGTCATTGGCACAATTCATGCCAGCAAATATCTTCTCCAACTCTTGGATCCAAAGTGTAGCTTTCTCTGGATCAAACTCTCCTTTGAACTGCGGAGGGTTAGCACGATGAAATCCCTCTAAGTTCTGAGTATCAGCCGTAGCTTCCAACTGTTGTGCAACTCTTGCTTGTTGTTGAGCCATTTACTGATTCTACTGTAACATTACTTCAGCCATCTTCTATATCACTTCTATCACGGTAGCCATATCACCTCTGCGAGCCATAGTTTCTTTCGAATCAAACTACACAAAATACAGAGAAAAGTCAGATGTATCCTTGCGGAATACCAAATACAAAGATTCACAGAGAATCACACAGCACAAATAAGACAGTCCAAAACCACATGACCTAAAAGAAAACATAAACCGGGAGCTCTGATACCAAGACAGTGTAACGCCCCTTTTTCTATTAGTAGCCGCGAAGAAGGGACGTTGCACTATAACTATAATAATAATTTGTAACATAAAGCGAAATAAATTAAATTGCGAAAAATAGTAATTGTTCTTAAAACTCGTAGTCCCGATTCATTTTATGGTTATTTAAGTTCCTTCACAATTGTCACCATTTTTTTGGTTAAAATTATAAATCATTACCAAGTGGCGTTAAGAGAGTTAAGTTAAAATTCATTACGTATAGAAGTCATAAATAAAATAGTTACAATAAATAAAGTCTAGCAATGTAAGAAAAACCATACACATATATATATATATATATATATATATATATATATATATATATATATATATAAAATAGCCTGTTTAATTACATTTCCAAAATGTACAAAAAGCAAAACATGTACTCATCCAAAGATATACAAATATACCCTAACATGTACAACAAAACCTCAGGCTTCCCAAAAAAATAGACGGTTAGCCATCAGTAGCTACCAATTGTATCAGCTCCTATGACTGACGAGAAGGGACCGTAGCCGGGTCCTCCTCAGAGTCCTCTTCGTCCGAGAAAACTTCCATCGGAATGACAGAGCAACGGGCGGGAGCCCGAGCAGTGGACAAAAAGGAGTCCTCACATGGGGTGTAGTACATATCAGCCCACATGTCCCTAACGGGCATGTAAAAATCCAACCAGACAAAAGCATGAAAATAAAAAATGGAGGCGTCGTAATGACCCCATGCTAGGGACACCGTCAGCTCCCCATGATATACACAGCGATCCCTCTGCACGTTAATGTGCCAGCAATCAGGACCCTTGTGAAAGTTGATCCGCACGTAGCCAAAGAAACCACAAGGGCACGACGACATCCTCAAACAGCTTCAGTCGTAGTCTGGCCAAAAGCCTGGAAACTCGAGAGCTTCCTTATCTTCTTGACGAACGTCTTCTCAAAAGCACACGATTCAACCAGAATACAAAAATAAAAGAATTACAGAAAGAGGTGAGACACCCAGCTTTCAGTACCAAAATGACAGCAAGAAAATAGAACGACGCTGGATGCCCACATATACCACAGTTCATACATTTAATTATAGTAATAATAGAAATCAACAGTAAACGCAGAATAGAAATTAGTTACAGCAAGTATTATGAACAATAGACAGAAAAGCATCAGTAGTTCAGGAATTGAATAATTATTGCAATTATAATAGTAATCATATTTTACAGTTATGGATGCTCATGCTCAATGAACCATGTGACTATTAATTGACAATGCAAAAAGGGTACCAAAAATTCCTACTCCATGGAGGTAGACATGAACATTTTCTGAGTGAATGATCAAGGAGTAATATCAGTATATCGTTAGCCTTAAAAATAGTGTGTTTCATCTCATAAAATAGTTGCGCAAATGACTTATACATGGCACCTCAACAGTTGATCGCGATATAGGACAACGTCCCAGTCAGGATCGTAGGTGTGTCGCATTGGTCTATCCCATGGCCCCAGTGGAGCTATCACTGTCTATTGTGAGACACCCACACCTCGACGCCCCTAGGGTCAACAACATATGACACCTACGCTTAGTCTATTCACACCCGCACAAAGGTGTTATTCAAACTCCTAGGCACACATAGCCTTTACAATAATGTCCAACGGACAACACATATGCATGACGACGCAATGTCAAATCATGTATGCTCATCATAATCATATCACTGTGGTACATAAACATACATGTACACATACATATTCATTTCTTAATATCACCGTATCATGGTATTCTCATTATCCATATATAATCATGCATTGCTCATTAATTCTCACAAGTACATGTCAACAAGTGTTTTGCCCACATAGGGGTCCTCGATAACATAGAATTAATTTCCATGCCAACATATATTTCAAGTGTTTATCCACTATCCCAAATTCACATTATGAATTTACTTTCTCAAGGTCTTATGCTTGATTAAGTATAATAAATTTTTGGCAATTTGCCCCATTCAAAACCGTGGCCCTTTAAGGGTTATTATCCAATTTAATTCTTTCACTTGATTAAGAGTTATGCATGTCTCTAAATTCTTAAGTCTCCAAGGATTGATCAAGGCTTCAATTTCCCCTAATTTTGACTCTTAAAATCGTGGCCTTCATGGTCTTCAAGTCCAATATTTCTTTCCATTTTTATGCATTAGTTTAATTAATATTAGGCTATTTAAATCTATGTTCATCAAGACCAATCCTTTCTCTTATTTTTCAAGCCAAAAACCGTGGCTTCAATGTAGGGTAACAAACCCTTGAAATTTTCCATTCTTAAATTTTATTATCATCATTCAACCTTTAATTCCATAAGTGTTATGTACTAGTGTGCAAAGCAATTTTTCACTCCAAGAATCACCTCAAAACTGTGGTCTTCATGCTAGGGTAAGGAACACCACATTTCCCATTTAATAACCCTAACTTGATCAAGCTCATTTAACACTTACAATCCATTCAAAATCACAAATCAAACATTGGTCAAATTCAAGAACACATAAATAAACAAAAATCACAAAATACAAGAACACCCAATGGGTCCCTCACCACCAAAATTGGTTGAAGTGAGTAGTCTCCCTCTTACCTAGAGGAGAAAAACGAAAATGACCTCCCTTTAGCTCTTGGTGAATTCGGTTTCAAGGCTCCAAAAATCCTAGGGTTTTCAAGAAAGTGAACCAACATCAAAGGTTGAAGAAAAATAGATTCATGGTCACCAAAGAGACCCTTGATCACAAAAATGAGGAGAAACAAGGAGAAAAACCAAAACTTCACCTTAAAGCTTGAATCTTTACCTTGGAAGACAATGGAGAAAAGGTTGGATTTTGAAAAAATTTTCTAAAGAGAAGTGGTAGAGAAGATGAAAAGGAGTAAGGAAATATGTTTAGTGAAGAAAAAGGATGAAGAAAAATAGTGGAGATAGGGCTGCAAATTTCGTAGCCCTAGTGGAGTGTAGAGAGAAGGAGGAGAAAGGAAGAAGATGGTGTTTTTAGAGAGATAAGTGAATAGGTAAAATGAGGTATAATTTGAGAGTGTTTAGGTTAATTGAGTGAAACTCATTTCCCCCCTTTTTCTTGGTCATTGCCGCGGCATAGAGGAGAGAGGGGAGGGAGATTTTGTGGCTTCTCATGTAAGCCAAGGGCATTGTAGTCTTTAGTTGGTCAAAGCTTCTCAAAGAAACTTTAATTATAATACTATAAATTTGAATTAAAGTAGGTTTGATTAGACTTAAGGTAGATTGCATTAGGATAATGTGATAGAATTTTTAATACATGCTATTATCCAATGGATAATAGTTACAGTCGACAGAAGTCAGTATTAATTAATCTGACAAATAAATTTTTCGCAGTGTTTTATTATTTTATCTATTGTAATTTTCTCAAAAAACATGAAACCTCGTGAACCATGTCCAACCTCGAGTTTAGTAAGATCCCCCGTCGACATTTTCATAGTTCAAGGTTCTCAGGAAAAATATTTCATTTTTCTGGCTCTATTCAGTTTGCATGCAAAACGAGAAATATATTAAGATATTCGATGTTTCTAGAAAAATCCCAGAAAATTCCAAAAAATCACAAATATTATAAAACGAATATTCTTCATAAAATTTTTCAACTTTCGAAACATTACAGTCATTTTCCTGAGTCTGCCCAATGTGCACGCAAAACGAGAAACATACTAAAATATTCCGCGTTCTCAGAAAAATTCAGAAAAATTCTAGAAAATCACAAATATTATAAAATGAATGTTTATTATAAAATAAATAAATTTTGGGGTGTTACACATACAACTTCATATGTGATAATAGCCTAATTTTTTATATATTTTTCTTATAAAAATAGGCATCACAATATCTCAATATATTTAATTTTTTGATTTTGTAACATTATCATTTGTTTCTTTGAGATCAATTAATTACTAAATTATGTGTTAATTGTAAATATTTAAAAGTAAAAGTGGTGCACTCAGAAAGATGTTGGGATGTGTCATAAAGATAAAGTTTTGAAAAGATCCTATCAAAATCTTATATCTCATCCAAAGTCCTAATTAGGTGTGGAAACTTGAAGATAATGATAATTGAAGATTGGATAAGGATCCTTAAAGAGAAAAGAATTTGCTGCAAATTCAGATTTAACTCGTATTTTCTGACCTTCCTGCTGTATTTAGACCATATCTTGGGTTATAGATATCAGATCAACGTGATTCTTGCGGCATTGGAAAGCTAACAGAAAATGCAACAACTCTTCTGTTGACCTCAAAGGCTAATTTTGTCATATGAAAGACGATAAAAATAAAGAGAGAAAAAGACAAAAATCTGATAGTCTTCAACAAAAGGAGATTAAGTTTTCTAAAATTGGTTTGCTAAATCCAATCCAGATCTTTTGATTAATTAGGGACCAATTAAGGAGGTTGAGTTTCCTAAATTTAGTTTCCCAAATTCAATCAATATCTTTTTATTATTGGGAACCAATTAAGGAGACTTTGTGCAAGATACACTTCCATTAGGTAAAATCTCTTATTAATAGACAAGGACTGGAGAGAGAAACGCATAGCACCGCATAAAGCAAAGGAAGAAGCAGTAGCTAAGTTTATCTTCTAGAGTAAGATGATACCCTAATCTTTGTTTTATATGATTTAACTTTGTTTAAGATATTTTCTTTGTTCTATAAATGCACAATGATGATGATTATTGATCATTGTTATTCAATTAAATTTTGTTAACTGTCTTTTAGTCAAGTAGTAAAATTAAATTGATATATTTTAATCACTTGTCTAATTCTTGTAGTCGTAGGTATAAGTTGTGCAATAATATTAATTGTTTTTGTGATCTAAGAATTGAAAAGTTCATGCTATATTAAATTGTTTATATCATAATTTGAATAGGTCTTGTTATTTTAGATGAATTATGTCACTAATTAGATTTTAATATTCTTTAGTAGTGATCAAAGTTTGTAGTCGTAGACACTCCATAGAATAAGATTAATTCGCATTCAAGTTAAATTTATCTTTGCATAGTTAGTGATGAATTTGAGGTCCTAGAATTGTTCTTTGATTGGATTTGCCTTTTAATTTGAGTTATTTTATTTAGATTTATTATTTAATTTTAGTTTTAGTTTATCACATAATTTAAATTATTAGATTAATTAAAAAAATAAAAATATCTTTTCTTTAAATTAATTTAGGTACATGTTAGATTTTAGTTAATCATACCACTTCCTGTAAGTACGACACCCTTATATTTGTCAAATATTACATAGATCTTGTGCACTTGTAAGTAAGGAATAATTTTATTACTTGAAATTTCTCCATCAAATTATTAGCGCCGTTGTCGGAGAGTTGATTTTGTAATTGCTTGAATTTAATTTTTACCTATTTTAATTTTTAGTTTTGGGTTTTATTTATTTATTTATTTTCCAATTTTATTTATTTTATTTTATTTTATTTGTTTGTTCTTAGTGTTTTTATCTTTATTTTTATTGTTTTTAGTTTTTGTTAAAAAGGTTGAAGAAGACCAATTCTACTCAAACTTTTGATTCCATGTGTTATTGCTCCAATTCTTACTCTCTTTCAGTTTGATATTTTGTTTGGTTTATGTTGGGGAGATGCTCTTTTTTGTTAAATTTAAAAGAGTACGATCCTGAGATAGAACATACACTTAGAGCAATTAGAACTTAAGTCTGACTGAAGGCTTTAAACTTAGCACTATATGGAAGGCAATCCAAGTTTCTTTCATTTTCTTTTGATATATTAGTTTTAGTTATTAGTTTCACTCTACTGTTTGAGTTGGTTAAGTATCTCTTAGGCTATGTTTAGGTATTTAGTAATTGATGAAATGGAATAGAATGAGATGAGATAGAATGGAATGAGATAAAAGTATCATTCTATTGTTTGGATATTTTAGGATAGAATGAAGTACCGTTATTATACCATTGTTTGGGAAGTGGATGGTTTTTGGTGGGATGAGATGGAATCCTAATTATAATAATAATAAAAATGATGATTCCATTTCATACCCCCCAAATTAGGGGGGAGAAAATTAATGATTTTTTATGGGATGGGATGGAATCCATCCCACCTACTTCCATCCAATTCTATCATTTTTTAACATAACCAAACAATGGAATCTATCTCTATTCCATTACATTCCCCTCCATTCTACTCAATCTCACAAATCCAAACATAGCCCTAAAGTTCAAAGCTTTGTATGGGGTTGTAAATAGTGTCGGCTAACAAAAAAATTAAAAAAAATAGTTCTCTTGTTTATTTATTTATTTCATTTTGCTTTCTTTATGTTATTTCTTTTCATTGCTAACAATTGTTAGGGTGTAGTTATACTCTTTTATTTTTCCCTTGTAATTGCTAAGCATTTTAGGTATGTGACTATTCCCATTATTATTTCTTCTTTTTGTCCCAATAACTATTTTGATACATATTGGGAATTATTTCTTAAGTCTAGATTTAATTTCAAACATTGAGAACAATGTTTAGATTTGATTGGAGGTGGGTGTTACTTGAATATTCAGTCAAGTTATCAGTATGTCATTTTTGTGTGAGTTTTTTTTCCTATCATCTTACTCAAAATGTTTCAAATATTTACATAGCTACTTATGCATATCTCATTGTTAAAAAATTGAAATAATTAGAGAACTTGAAGCTGAATGTAATGCACCTAAATCTAACAACCGCGGCCCAATCGTCATTGCACCATAGTTACTAAATCCAAGCATGTTACAGTGTCAACAAAAGAGTAATTTAGATAAAAAGAAATTTGATTCCACATTTACGTATAAGTAGAAAATACGAGCCTCGGAATGAAACATATTTAGAAATCAGCCATTAAAACACAATCACTAAAAGAAAAACATATTCCATATATATAATGTATTTGTCCTTAACACAAGGCATTGATAACATAAAATATAATACTTACACATTCAAATAAAATACGGCAGGAACAAAACACTAAAGGGGGAGTAGTAACCCTAGGGTAGGTACTACTAGTAGACAAAGCCACAAGCCCATATACATATACGACGGGCGGAGTCCCAGTCGACAAGTCCGGCATCAATGCCCCCACGCAACAGCACTTGTACGTAATCGAAGAAATATTGTCCAGACGTCTAATCCCCTCGATAGAGGGGTGGTCCCTCTTCATCTCCTTCACGATATTTTATCAAACATAAATATAAAACATAAATATAGAAATATAGGAAAGAGGTGAGATACCCAACATTCAATACCAATGTGGCAGCAAGAAAACAGAACGGTGCGGGATGCCCAAATAACATCACAACGCATACCTTTATCAACAGTAGTAGTAAAAATAAGAATTTAGATAGAAACAACAATAACATCTCAAATAATGAACAATAAGGCAATTCAAATAATCATAACTTCATTTAAAGCAATTGTCCAATCACAATAATAATTAAAATTAACAGTAAAAGCAACAATGTCCCACAACAGTAAGAATTGTCAACAGTAAACCAGTCAAATAATTATTACAATAATTAAACAATTATTGATTCATAGTTACAAATGCTCATGCTCAATGAATTATGAGACTAACAGTTAACAATGCAAATGGTACCAAAATTCCTACTCCATGGAGCTAGACATAAACATTTTCGGAGTGAATGATCAAGGAGTAATGCCAGTATATCGTTAGCCTATAAAAACAGTGTGTTTCATCTCATAAAATATTTGCGCAACAATGGCTTATAAATGACACCTCAACCGTTGATCACGATATAGGACAGCGTCTCGGTCCGGATCGTTGGTGTGTTTGCATCGGTCTACCCCACGGCATAGAGGAGCTCATAACTGTCTATGTGACGCACCTGTTGTAACACCCACCGTAGGGTGCCACATTTATGTTACTTAATTACCCAAATACCCTCAAGATCATAAAAAGTGATGTTATAATAAAAATACGAATTGTAAATTTTTTTTTCTTCTTTGATGACAATAAAATAAACTTAGCAGAAAATAAAAATATAATACATCATCACATATAATTTACATCATTATACATTACACATGTACTGTCAAGATTATTTATATTACAGACTATGTTGTCAAAGTAATTAAACATAATTTAAGACTCAACATATTGCCCAAGTCTGACTAAACAGCAGAACCCTCAGATGGGTCCTCCTCAGATTCCTCAGCAGATAAAAATCCGTTATTACGTGAAGCTCTACGAACAGGTGTCCGCGCAGATGACACGATACTTATCGCACTAGGAGTACGGTAGTAAGCTCCCCAGTACTGCCTAATGGATAGTGGAAACTCCAACTGTACATAAATATTGACACTAAAGTAGGGGTTCCCTTGATAAAGCCTACTGTAAGTAATGTTCAGGTCCCCTATATAAAATATACACTGTTGATCCAAATGAACATGCCACGCTCCGAACCTCCACGAAACTGTAATGTCACGTATCCTAGAAAGCTGGGCATCTCCATCTTCTCAAAACTCTACGTTCCCAGACGTGAGAAGTAGTTCTTCTTCTCCTTCTTGTACTGTTTCTTTCTCAACGTCTTCAGCCAATTATAAATACAATATACAAATATACATACAAAGATGTGAGATCACCTACGCCAATACCAACATGGTAGCATAGAGATAACATAACAACATGCCATATAAACACATCATATTACAAAAATGGTATCAACATATTATCAATCAAAATTAACATTTAATAATTACAGGAAAATGCCATCTACACTAATGCAGATATTTTAAAAAGTATAATTGTCATAATCAATATTTCACAACTATTATATTTCATAGATGTAAGCATTTATGTTAATGCATGGACACATAGACTTGATTTCCTACTCCATGGAGCTAAACTCAGGTCGGAAAAATTGATCGAAAAGATCTGCCGGTACCACGTGCCTCAGACCAAGTGCTATAATTATATCTTGCACATCTAGCACATACACGACAGTTTTTATCAGATCTCAATTAAGAATAGTGTCTCGGTTCGAATCATCGGTATGGTGCATCGGTCTAACCCACGGTACAAAAGAGCTACCAACTGCCCATTGTGAGCAACCCGCACCCCGATGCCTCCAAGGTCAATGAGTGACCTACACTACGCGTATCGCACCCACTCAAGAGGTGTACGTTTCTCCTAGGCAATTAGCCATATACAGTCCATCGGACCATTTTCAATGCATATGTAATGCATCAATTACCAACTAAAGGTAAATCACATAATTTCTCATACCAGGTTCAAATACTGTTTTACGTTCGTATATTAATGCCAATTACAGGCAAACTTCTCAATTTCTTGTACAGTATTCATATATTGATTTTTAACTGTAAAGTTTACTGTATAATTAACAGCAAAATCACATTACCGTGTTTTTCTCATTCGTAAAATATTTTGTCACGTTTTCACTGTCACGTAATATTTTATTACGTAAACAATGTTTTGTAACATTTTCTATTACGTTTAAAAATCGCGTAATCATTTTTTACTGTATTCTAAATTGCGTAAGAATATTCTTTTGTTTTTAAATCGCACAGCGATTTTTCTACAACATTTCGATCTTGTAAAATATTTAAACGCTTTGAAAATCGCGTAGAAATATCTTAATGTTTTTTAAGTCGCGTAACTTAAAAATTACGTTTTCGAGTTATGTAAATTGTTTTTCACCATTTTTACCCTTCGTAAAATATTTCTTAACTTTTAAAAATATAATTTTGGACTTTTCTTACAATAATATAATTTCTTACTTTATTCCCTTCCTATTCTTAGTCAAAAATCTTTCCGTAATATATTTTTTCAAAATCACTTTTTATTGATTTAATCTTACAAAATCACATTTAGTTGATTTAATTACTGTTTCTAACTTTAAATTTCTTAACGTTTTCCAAAACCCAATAAATAAATTCTACCTTAGTAAAATTAAGTTACAACATTTTCTTTTATATTTCTAAATCACTTCTAAAAATTAATTCTCTTTAAAATAATTTGAAGTTCAACACTTTCAATCTCCTTTTTCTTTTATTTATGAAAATTCCACTTCACTTAATTTGATAACACTTTAATTCCCTTTCCAAAATCCTTATTTGAAAATTCTTGTATTTTATAACATCAAAACATTTTTCTAAATTATCAAAACCTTATATATGGCCTTTGAAACCATCAAATATTTTTCTTGTAAATCATCTAAGTTCCATTCGTGTTTCAACACAAAATAAATTAATAAAAATACAACTCAAAAACTGTGTGCATTATTTTTGTAAAACAAACCCTTTTGTTTATTTCTTTACTTCTCAAATCGTTTAATTTTATCATTCATGAAAATATAATTTTGTGAACACCAAATTAGTTGGTGTCTTGGCCGAAAATTTGCTTAAGTTTAAGGACTAAAAATTAACTTCATTGTTCTTGAAAAATTTCAATAAAAACCCTAGTTTTGGAAACCCAACACCATGACCTTTTCTATGGCCTTTGGAGCCAAAATTTCTTATTTCAACATGCACCCATCAAAATATATTTAACATATCCTCATCATGCATATCATAGGCATACCATGTAAGTAAATAAAAAATCATACTAAGCATGCATACACAAGTAAATCATGCAAAGCATATCAACCATAGACAAAAATAATCAAAGCACATAACACACACAAATTATTACATGACCATGGATATGAATCCTCACATGGATTCACCATCCATCAAATATAAAACCATCTCTCACCACCATGCTTGGTTGGTGAGATGGATCTCCCTCTTACCTCTTGAAGATCCTCTAAAGCTCCTTGCTTTGTATTTTAAACAAGATCTCCACCAACACAAATTTCTTAAACATGAAACAAATACAAGAAATTAGTATATCAACTTGAATAAGAGGAACCATGGATCAAACATGGTTTAGAATCATGAAAAAGAAAAGAGAAATGAAGTTTTCTACAACTTCACCTTAAGAACCTTAGAACTTGCTTTAGGAAAAACTCCTTGAAGATGAATGATTTGGAACTTGGTGTAAACTACAAAGTGTCTTAGAATTAGGTGTAGATTCAAGAAATATGGTGGTGTAGAATTGTTGAGTGATGGAAGGGTGTTCTTGGTGGTGTGGCCGTAGCTTGCATGGAGAGAATGGAGAGAATTTTGTTTGATGAAGTTTTGGCTTTTTGGAGGAGACAAGAATTAATTATGATCAATAATGACCAAAGGTGATCAATATGGTCTTCAAGTGTTGCTTTGGCTTCTAAAAGCAGCCCAAAACCGTGCCCCCCCCAATCCATGCACTCTTCAAATTACAACAAGTCTCCTAGCTATCATTTTAGGCAATCTTAACCATTGATTGATCAATGGTTAGGATTAAATGTAGGTTTTTAGGTTTAGGCTTAGATAGAAGACTTAATATAGGCCATTGGATCTTTTCTTTTTAAACCCTAGCCCTTAGATGTGTCTCCAAAAATGAAGGGTCAAGATTACACCTTCAAACTTTACATCCAAGGGTCCAAAATGGTTGTAGTCATTTTTGATGACCAATTCTCCACCATTGATCTAAAACCAAATCCAATGGTCATTAATGATCCATCTCCACCATTGATTTATTCTACATCCAAGGGTTGATAATGGTCATAGCCATTTATAAGACTAAATCTCTACCCTTGATTTAATTTCCATCCAACGGTTATAATTAATCCTATTCACTTTTAAGATCAAATCTCCACCATTGATTAAATCAAAATTAAATTTCCAACGGTGATTAAATCGATGGTGGATATCCAAACCACCAATGTTGACTTACCAGTATAGTATTTTATTATTATTATTATTTTTTATTATAACCCTACTAAAGAGTATATTTACTGTATTTTTATCGTCCGATAATTAAATATAGTACAAAATACAATAAAGGAAATTTTCTAAAACTGTTTCCCGATTCAAGTTTAGTAAGATCCCCTGTCTCCGTCTGAATAGTACAAATTTTTCTATGCGTAGAAAATTTTTTCACTTTGCGGGACCCTCCTAGGCCCACGTATGGTCACTTGGGCCCACATACACCCCCTAGGGCCCACAAACAGTAAAAATTTCATAATCACACATAAAATCACAAAAATTAGAAAACTCACAAATATCAAATTAGATTACGTAAAATAATTAAGACTTTTCAGTAATAATTAAATTACGTAAAAATTTTTCGGCCTGAAAATTATGATTTTCCTGACACGGAGCAAATTACTCAAAACGATCAAATATACAGACGGAATATTCAAAGTAATTTTTCAATACACAGAAATTACTAAACAGTAGAATTCTGTTAACTGTCAAAATTACTGTTTAATAAATAGAAAGTTTGGGGTGTTACAACTCTCCCCCTCTAACAAAAGTTTCGTCCTCGAAACTTGATGAACTTGATTTCACATCCTCAGAATAAATAGGGATACTATTCTTTTATCTTTTCTTCTAGTTTCCATGTAGCTTCTCCACTGACATCATTCCAAATGATTTTAACCAATGAAATTTCTTTACCTCGAAGTTGCTTTGTCCTTCAATCTTCAATCTTTACTGGAAAAGTTTTATAGGTTAAATTTTCCTTCAGCTGTACTGTGTCTGGCTCAATAACATGAGTAGGATCAGAAATATATTTCCGTAGTTGTGATACGTGAAGTACATTGTGAAGATTTGACAGAAAAGGTGGAAATGCAATCTGATATGCCACCGGACCTACCCAACGTAAAATGCCACGGTCCAATAAATTTTGGAGTGACGAGATTTAAGCACTTGCCCAAAACCCGTCATAGGCGTCACTCGCAAAAATACATGGTCACCTTCTTCAAACTCAAGAGATTTTCTCCTTTTATCAGCATAACTCTTTTGCCGAGTTTGGGTCACTCTCATTTTATCTTGAATCATCTTCACTTTCTCAGTTGTCTGTTGGACAATCTCTGGTCCTAACACATCACTCTCATCGTCTTGATACCAACACAATGGTGTTCTACATCGCCTCCTATATAATGCCTCATAGGGTGCCATCCCTATACTCGAATGGAAACTGTTGTTATATGTGAATTCTATCAATGGCAAGAATTCATCCCAACCTCCAGTTTGCTCCAGAACACAAGCTCTTAATAAATCTTCTAGAGACTGAATTGTTCTTTCTAACTGACCATCTGTTTGTGGATGGTAAGCAGAACTTAGACGTAGCTTGGTTCCCATCGATTCTTGCAAACTATTCCAAAATCTCGAAGCAAATCTCGAATCTCAATTCAAAATGATACTGGATGGTACACCATGAAATCTAACAATCTCACTGATGTACACTTGGGCCAACTTTTCCATTGAGTATTTAATCTTAATCGGCAAAAAGTGCGCTGACTTAGTAAGCCGATCAACAATTACCCAAATAGCATCATAACCCTTTCGAGTTTTTGGTAAACCCGTCACAAAATCCATTGTGATGTCATCTCATTTCCACTCAGGAATAGGCAAAGGTTGTAACATTCCCGAAGGTCTTTGATGTTCAATCTTAGCCTTCTGACAGACTAAACAGGATGATAAATACTCTGTAACATCTTTCTTCATTCCTTGCCACTAATATAATTGTTTTAAATCCTGGTACATCTTTGTGGCTCCTGGATGCATACTCAGCTTACTCCTGTGAGCTTCATCCAAAATCAATCTCCTAAGATTTGGATCATTAGGCACACAAACTCTACCTTGAAACTTCAAAATTCCATTAGCACCTCTGCTAAATTCCAATACTGCTCCTTGGCTCTTTGCTTTTTTTACTTCTTGCAAATACTGATCACTGTTTTGTCCTTCACGAATTCTATCTATCAAATCATTTGAAATGGTGATCATGTTTAAACGCATCTTGCCCGACGTCAATTTCATAGATAATCGCATATCCCGAAATTCTTCTATCAACTCCTTCTCTTTGATCTTCATAACAGAAGCACTAAGTATTTTTCTACTCAACGCATCCGCTATGACATTCATCTTTCCGGGATGATACTGCAATTGAAAGTCATAATCCTTCAGAAACTCTAACCAACGCCTTTGCCTCATGTTTAACTTTTCTTGGTCAAACAGATATTTTAAACTTTTATGATCACTAAAAACAATGAACGTAGCTCCATAGAGAAAATGCCTCCAAAATTTCAAAGTAAACACCACTGTCGCTAACTCTAAATCATGAGTTGGATAATTCCTTTCATGATTTTTCAACTGCCTTGAAGCATAAGCCACCACCTTACTATTTTGCATAAGTACACAACCTAATCCTTGGTACGAAGAATCACAATATACTTCGAAAGGTTCGTTTGGATCAGGCAGAATCAATACCGGTGAAGTAGTCAATCGTCTTTTCAACTCTTGAATACTTTCTTCGCATGCATCAGTCCACACGAACGGTTGATTCTTTCGTGTAAGTTGGGTAAGAGGTCCTGCGATCTTTGAAAACCCCTCAATGAATCGTCTATAATAACCAGCTAATCCGATAAAACTATGGATTTTTGTTACAGTCTTTGGCCTTTCCCATTTAACAATTGTCTCCACCTTTAAAGCATCAACCTCAATTCCATCCTTCGATATTACGTGTCCCAAAAATTGAACTTCGCTCAACCAAAATTCACATTTGGACAACTTGGCATATAATTTATTCTCCTTCAAAATCTGAAGAACCACCCTGAGATGTTCAGCATGTTCCTCCTGACTTCAAGAATAGATCAAGATGTCATTAATAAAAACAACAACAAACTTCTCCAAGTATGAACAAAAAATTCTATTCATGAAGTCCATGAATATAGCTGGTGCATTTGTCACTCTGAATGGCATCACAAGATATTCATAATGCCCATAGAGCGTCCGGAATACAGTCTTGGGAATGTCCTCCACTTTCACACGTATCTGGTGATACCCAGAACGTAGATCAATCTTGGAAAATATTGCAGCTCCTCACAATTGATCCATCAGATCATCTATCCTTGGAAGTGGATATTTATTCTTAATCATAACCTTGTTCAATTGCCGATAGTCTACACATACACGTGAAGTCCCATCCTTCTTCTTAACCAATAAAACTGGAGCTCCCCAAGGTGACACACTAGGTCTCACAAATTGTTTCTCCAATAAATCCTCCAGCTGTTTCTTCAGTTTGGCTGATTCTACCGGCGACATCCGATAGGGCGCTATAGATATCGGTCCAGCTCCAGGTACAAGATCAATGGCAAACTCGATTTCCCTTACTGGTGGTAGTCCTGGTATATCTTCAGGAAACACTTCAGGAAATTCGTTGACCACGAAAATATCCTTCAAGACATCTTCACATTGCCTTTCCAAAGAAGATAATAACAAATACCCACGATCTCCTTCTTTCAGACAAGCTTCCACTTGAGTAGCCGTTAGGAATCTAGAATCCTTAGCCTCAGGAAATACTAATGTCTTATTCGAACAATCAATTAGGATATGGTTAGAAGACAACCAATCCATTCCCAAGATTACATTAATCTTGGAAAGAGGCAAATAGATCAAATCCACATAAAAGATTCTATCCCTAACGCAGACAGGACAATTCAGGCATATTGTTGAAGTAACTACAGGCTTATCAGTAGGAGTAGCAACATTCAAATCATATGGCAATGCAGTCACAGTCAATCCCAAACGCTCCACACAATCACATGCAATGAAAGAATGTGTTGCTCCCGAATCATAAAGTATGGTTAAAGGATTACCTTCAATAGCACCCTCCTCCATTATCAAGTCCTCAGATTTAGCGGCTTCCTCCCCGCTCATTGTATAGACACGACCACCCACCTGTGGCCTTGTTGTACGGACGTTTCCCATAGAGGATTCCTTCTTTATCTGATCACAGTCTTTGGAGAAATGTCCAAGCTATCCACACTTAAAACAAACAACTTCCTTATGTTGACAATCCTTCGTGAGATGATCCTTCCCACATTTGAAACATCGAATAGGAGTCCCAGCTTGACTTGCCTTATTACTGCTAGAACTTCCTCCTACAAATTGCTTCTTGTTCTGACCTCCTGCCGGTTTTGCATACGGCTTTTGCTGAAAGCGATTTGCTTGATTATTCTTCCCTTTTTGGAACCTTGCAGGTCCAAAATTCTTATTTCTTGCCGCACGTTGATGATCAATCTCTTCAACTTTACGACATTTTTCAATCAAAGTTGGAAATTGATTAATCTCCAACATCGATACTGCTCTCTTAATATCCAGCTTTAATCCTTCCTCAAATTTCCTGCATTTCCAGCCCTCATCTGGGTTCATCTGCAAATATCTCGAAAACTGAGACAGACTTTCAAATTTTGCCGCATACTCACTGACGGACATCAATCCTTGTCGTAAACTCAGAAATTCTATTTCCTTCATATGCCTCACACTTGCTGGAAAATATTTCTCTAGAAATTTTTGCTTAAAAAGTTGCCATGTCACCATCCTTCCTTCAGCTTCTAACAGTCTTCTAGCTCCTGCTCACCAACGTTCACCATCTCCTACCAGCATAAACGTTGCCAACGTAAGCTTCCGTTCATCAGCACATCCCATACTATCAAATATCTTTTCAAGTTCTTGGATCCAAAGTTCAACTTTCTCCGGATCGAATTCCCCACGAAACTTCTGTGGATTATTCTTTCGAAACTCCGATAAACTGTGAACATTTTCATTAGCCCTTTGATTTTGCTGTGCAATCACTTCCGCCATTCTTTGCATTGTTGCTACAACTGCAGCCATGTTCAAATTATCATTCCCATTAAGTTCCATATCTGTGCTAGTATTCCCACGTCCTCGTCCTCGTCCAGTCATTACTTTTTTCCTACTCAAACTGGACAATACAAAGAAAGCAAGATTAATCTTCAAACAATATTGTTGCTTTTCAGAAAACAATAACAGAGAGTCACATAACACAAACAAGACAGACCTAGCCACAAACCCCAAAAGACTCTAACTTGGGCTCTGATACCAACTAATGTAACACCCACCGTTGGATACCACATTTATGTTACTTAATTACCCAAATACCCTCAAGATCATAAAAAGTGATGTTATGATAAAAATACGAATTGTAAAATTTTTTTTTCTTCTTTGATGACAATAAAATAAACTTAGCGAAAAATAAAAATATAATACATCATCACACATAATTTACATCATTATACATTACACACGTACTGTCAAGATTATTTATATTACAGACCATGTTCTCAAAGTAATTAAACATAATTTAAGACTCAACATATTGCCCAAGTCTAACTAAACAGCAGAACCCTCAAATGGGTCCTCCTCAGATTTCTCAGCAGATAAGAATCCGTTATTACGTGAAACTCTACGAACAGGTGTCCATGCAGACGACACGATACTTATCGCACTAGGAGTACGGTAGTAAGCTCCCCAGTACTACCTAATGGGTAGTGGAAACTTCAACTGTACATAAATATTGACACTAAAGTAGGGGTTCCCTTGATAAAGCCTACTGTAAGTAATGTTCAGGTCCCCTATATAAAATATACACTGTTGATCCAAATGAACATGCCACGCCTCCGAACCTCCACGAAACTATAATGTCACGTATCCTAGAAAGCTGGGCATCTCCATCTTCTCAAAACTCTGCGTTCCCAGACGTGAGAAGTAGTTCTTCTTCTCCTTCTTGTACTGTTTCTTTCTCAACGTCTTCAGCCAATTATAAATACAATATACAAATATACATACAAAGAGGTGAGATCACCTACGCTAATACCAACATGGTAGCATAGAGATAACATAACAACATGCCATATAAACACATCATATTACAAATATGGCATCAACATATTATCAATCAAAATTAACATTTAATAATTACAGGAAAATGTCATCTACACTAATGCAGATATTTTAAAAAGTATAATTGTCATAATCAATATTTCACAACTATTATATTTCACAGATGTAAGCATTTATGTTAATGCATGAACACATAGACTCGATTTCCTACTCCATGGAGCTAAACTCAGGTCGGAGAAATTGATCGAAAAGATTTGCCGGTACCACGTGCCTCAGACCAAGTGCTATAATTATATCTTGCACATCTAGCACATACACGATAGTCTTTATTAGATCTCGATTAAGAATAGTGTCTCGGTCCTGATCATCGGTGTGTTGCATCGGTCTAACCCACGGTACAGAAGAGCTACCAACTGCCCATTGTGAGCAACCCGCACCCCGATGCCCCCAAGGTCAACGAGTGACCTACACTACGCGTATCGCACCCACTCAAGAGGTGTACGTTTCTCCTAGGCAATTAGCCATATACAGTCCATCAGACCATTTTCAATGCATATGTAATGCACCAATTACCAACCAAAGGTAAATCACATAATTTCTCATACCAGGTTCAAATACTATTTTACATTCGTATATTAACGCCAATTACAGGTAAACTTCTCAATTTCTTGTACACTATTCATATATTGATTTTAAACTGTAAAGTTTACTGTATAATTAACAGCAAAATCACATTACCATATTTGTCTCATTCGTAAAATATTTTTGTCACGTTTTCACTGTCACGCAATATTTTATTACGTAAACAATGATTTGTAACATTTTCTGTTACGTTTAAAAATCGTGTAATCATTTTTTACTGTATTCTAAATTGCGTAAAAATATTCTTTTCTTTTTAAATCACACAACGATTTTTCTACAACATTTCGATCGTGTAAAATATTTAAACGCTTTGAAAATTGTGTAGAAATATCTTAACATTTTTCAAGTCACGTAACTTAAAAATTACGTTTTTGAGTTACGTAAATTATTTTTCACCATTTTTACCCTTCGTAAAATATTTCTTAACTTTTAAAAATATAATTTTGGACTTTTCTTACAATAATATAATTTCTTACTTTATTCCCTTCCTATTCTTAGTCAAAAATCTTTTCCGTAATATATTTTTTCAAAATCACTTTTTATTGATTTAATCTTACAAAATCACATTTAGTTGATTTAATTCTTGTTTTTAACTTTAAATTTCCTAACGTTTTCCAAAACCCAATAAATAAATTCTACCTTAGTAAAATTAAGTTACAACGTTTTCTTTTATATTTCTAAATCACTTCTAAAAATTAATTCTCTTTAAAATAATTTGAAGTTCAACACTTTCAATCTCCTTTTTCTTTTATTTATGAAAATTCCACTTCACTTAATTTGATAACATTTTAATTCCCTTTCCAAAATCCTTATTTGAAAATTCTTGTATTTTATAACATCAAAACTTTTTTCTAAATTATCAAAACCTTATATATGGCCTTTGAAACCATCAAATATTTTTCTTGTAAATTATCTAAGTTCCATTCGTGTTTCTACACAAAATAAATAAATAAAAATACAACTCAAAAACCATGTGCATTATTTTTGTAAAACAAACCCTTTTGTTTATTTTCTTTACTTCTCAAATTGTTTAATTTTATCATTCATGAAAATATAATTTTGTGAACACCAAATTGGTTGGTGTCTTGGCCGAAAATTTGCTTAAGTTTAAGGACTAAAAATTAACTTCATTGTTCTTGAAAAATTTCAATAAAAACCCTAGTTTTGGAAACCCAACACCGTGACCTTCTCTATGGCCTTTGGAGCCAAAATTTCTTATTTCAACATGCACCCATCATAATATATTTAACATATCCTCATCATGCATATCATAGGCATACCATGTAAGTAAATAAAAAATCATACTAAGCATGCATATACAAGTAAATCATGCAAAGCATATCAAGCATAGGCAAAAATAATCAAAGCACATAATACACACAAATTATTACATGACCATGGATATGAATCCTCACATGGATTCACCATCCATCAAATATAAAACCATCTCTCACCAGCATGCTTGGTTGGTGAGATGGATCTCCCTCTTACCTCTTGAAGATCCTCTAAAGCTCCTTGCTTTGTATTTTGAATAAGATCTCCACCAACACAAATTTCTTAAACATGAAACAAATACAAGAAATTAGTATATCAAGCTTGAATAAGAGGAACCATGGATCAAACATGGTTTAGAATCATGAAAAAGAAAAGAGAAATGAAGTTTTCTACAACTTCACCTTAAGAACCTTAGAGCTTGCTTTAGGAAAAACTCCTTGAAGATGAATGATTTGGAACTTGGTGTAAACTACAAAGTGTCTTAGAATTAGGTGTAGATTCAAGAAATATGGTTGTATAGAATTGTTGAGTGATGGAAGGCTGTTCTTGGTGGTGTGGCCGTAGCTTGCATGGAGAGAATGGAGAGAATTAAATTGATGGTCGATATCCAAACTACCAATGTTGACTTAGATAGAACAAGTCTCCTAGCTATCATTTAAGGCAATCTTAACCATTGATTGATCAATGGTTAGGATTTAATGTAGGTTTTTAGGTTTAGGCTTAGATAGAAGACTTAATATAGGTCATTGGATCTTTTCTCTTTAAACCCTAGCCCTTAGATGTGTCTCCAAAAATGAAGGGTCAAGATTACACCTTCAAACTTTACATCCAAGGGTCCAAAATGGTTGTAGTCATTTTTGATGACCAATTCTCCACCATTGATCTAAAATCAAATCCAATGGTCATTAATGATCCATCTCCACCATTGATTTATTCTACATCCAAGGGTTGATAATAGTCATAGCCATTTATAAGACTAAATCTCTACCCTTGATTTAATTTCCATCCAACGGTTATAATTAATCCTATTCACTTTTAAGATCAAATCTCCACCGTTGATTAAATCAAAATTAAATTTCCAACGGTGATTAAATCGATAGTGGATATCCAAACTACCAATGTTGACTTAACAGTATAGTATTTTATTATTATTATTTTTTATTATAACCCCACTAAAGAGTATATTTACTGTATTTTTATCGTCCAATAATTAAATACAGTACAAAATATAGTAAATGAAATTTTCTAAAACTATTTCCGGATTCAGGTTTAGTAAGATCCCCTGTCTCCGTCTAAACAGTACAAATTTTTCTATGCGTAGAAAATTTTTTCACTTTGCGGGACCCACCTGGGCCCACGTATGGTCACCTGGGCGCACATACATCCCCTGGGGCCCACAAACAGTAAAAATTTCATAATCACACATAAAATCATAAAAATTAGAAAACTCACAAATATCAAATTAGATTACGTAAAATAATTAAGACTTTTTAGTAATAATTAAATTACATAAAATTTTTTCGGCCCGAAAATTATTATTTTCCTGACACGAAGCAAATAACTCAAAACGATCAAATATACAGACAGAGTATTCAAAATAATTTTACAGTACACAGAAATCACTAAACAGTAGAATTCTGTTAACTGTCAAAATTACTGTTTAATAAATAGAAAGTTTGGAGTGTTACACCCGCACCCCGACACCCCCAGGGTCAACAACATATGACACCTATGCTTAGTCTATTCGCACCCGCACATAGGTGTTATTCAAACTCCTAGGCAACTTGGCCTTTCCAACAATGTCCAACAGAGGACATATGCATGACGACACAATGTCCAATCATGTATGTTTATCAATGATGCGTTCATCATAGGTGTACCACAATGACATATATTCATATTTCAATATTAACATGTCATAATTTCATCAAGAGCTTGGCCCCGCATAGGAACTAGCAATTTCATCAAATAATTCTCAATATTAATACATATACATGTCCATCATTGCACACATACTGAAATTTTCATGTTATGGATCCAAAAATTCCATTTTCAAAATCATTTCTCCATCATTGGTTTGGATGTATAATCCTGTTGCATTTAAGTGAAATAAAATCCTTGAATCTGGGGTTTAAGATTTATGTTTAAGTTATAAGGGATAAGAAACCATGTTTTCATCATTTTCAGCTCAAAAATCTCATTTTTGGGTCCTGGTAATCGATTACATGGATCTGGGAATCGATTACCAGCTTGGCAGAACCTCTGTAATCGATTACATAAAGGATGTAATCGATTATATAACTTCTCAGAAACCCAATTGTAACTCCAGGAACCTGGTAATCGATTACACAACTTTGGTAATCAATTACCAACTGGATAGATCCTCCATAATCGATTACGCACAGGATGTAATCGATTACGTGATTCCCAGAAACAATGATTTTGTAACTCAGAAGCTCGGCAATCGATTACAGATGGTGTGTAATCGATTACCATGCACGAACTTGCATAAAAACAGAGTCTTTAGGTCATTTTAACTCAAACCAAACCAGTCAATATCATTTTTAACATCATATTAGCTCAAACAAGCATCCAAAATCACATAAAGAAAATCAATAACTCATACAAATCAAACTAAATATGCCATTCTAAAAAGAAGAAAGAAAAACACATAATGAAGAGGGAAATCCACACATGGATCCCTCAATCGACAACAACATACAAGACACGTCCTTACTACCAAGACTGGTTGAAGAGGATTATCTCCCTCTTACCTATTGAAGACAACCACAAGGATGCTAGCTCCTTTTTGTTCTTAATTTTCGTTTTCACCTTCAAGAAAATACTAATGTGAGTGACTTCCACAATGTCCACTCAAATCATGGAAAGATGAGTTCTTGATCACATAGGTGACCAAGAAAAATGAAAATGAGAAGAAAATGGAAGAAAGGTGAAGGCTTTACCTCAAAAGCTTCAAGCTTTAGCTTCAATGGTGAAAAATGGAAGAAGAAGAAGAAGGACCAAAAGATGACCACCAAAGAGAATGGTCTTGGAATGGTGTAAGAAAGCTAGAAATGTGATTGATTTAGCAAGCCATGGAGATTGTCTCCAAGAGGTGAGTGTACGGTGGAGAAGGAAGAAGAAAAGAGGAAGAGAAGAGTGCTTGAAGAAAATAAGAAAAGAAAGAGTGTTTAGAAAAATAGAAGTGAGGTGGTAAAAGTGAGAATGTGAGAGTGAATATTTGGCTCCCAAATGGCTTCTGCCGTGGAGTGAGTGGGGAGGAAAAAGAGAGAAAAAGAAACATGTGTATTATTAGGGAAGTTTCTAGGAAGCTTCCATCTTTAAGCTCTTGTTAAATTCATCTTTCTTTTGAAAATAAAGCTAATTGATGTGTCACAAAGTAGATTTTGGATAATGTGATAAGGTTTTTAATACATGTCAGTTGACCGAAGTCAGTATTAATTTATTTGACAAATAAAATTTACACAGCGATTATTATTTTATCTGTTAAAATTTCTCAAAAAACATGAAACCTCGTAAGCCGTGTCTAGCCTCGGGTTTAGTAAGATCCCCCGTTGACGTTTCCACAGCTCAAGATTCTCGGAAAAAATATCTCATTTTCTCAGGCTCGCTCAATTTGCACGCAAAACAAAAAATAATATTAAAATATTTTGCGCTCTAAAAAAAATACAGAAAAATTTTCAAAAATCACAAATATTATAAAACAACTATTTATCCTAAAATTATTAATTGCCGGGATGTTACAACACTCCCCTTCAAATAGAAATTTTGTCCTCGAAATTTTCATCTCTTAGAATAAACATGGATGTAATTCCTTCATCTTGCCTTCCAACTTTCACATCGCGCTTCTAGTCGTATCAATTCAGATCACCCTTACTAATGTGATCTCTACATCTCTATGTTGCTTTGTTCTCCTATCCTTGATCTTCACAAGAAGCTTCTCATAGATCAGACTCTCTCTGAACTGTACCATGTTTAGTTTGATGATAAGGCTGAATCAGGGATATACTTTCGCAATCACGATATATGGAAGATTTCACAAAGATTTAGAAAGAAAGGATGACAAAAATTAGTTGTTAGGCTACCAGACCAAATTCGAAATGGAATTTGATATAGTCCGAAGAATTTTGAGGTGAGTTTTGTAACGCCCCTTTTTCTATAAGTAGCTACGAAGAAGGGACGTTGCACCATTATTAAGCGAAACATAAACCGAGGTAAATCAAACCTTTGCGAGACATAGTAATTGCTTTTAAAACTCGTAGTACCAATTCATTTTATTATAATTTAGGTTCCTTTATAAATATCACTATGTATATTATTTTTTTTTGTTAAAATTATAAATCATTACCGAGTAACGTTAAGAGAGTCAAGTTAAAATCCGTCACGTGTAGAGATCTTAAATAATGCAGTTACAATAAATAAAATTTGACAACGTAAAATAAAACATACACAACATATATATGTTTAAGAGCCTGTTTAATTACATTTTCAAAATGTACAAAAAGCAAAATATGTACCCACCCAAAGATATACAGATATACCCCAGTATGTACAACAAAACATCAGGTTTCCCAAAAACATAAACGATTAGCCATCAGTAGCTACCAATAGTATCAGCTCCTATGACTGACGAGAAGGGACCGTAGCCGGGTCCTCCTCGGGGTCCTCTTCGTCCGAGGAAACATCCATCGGAGCGGCAGAGCAATGGGCAGGAGCCCGAGTAGTGGACAAAAAGGAGTCATCACGTGGGGTATAGTACATATCAGCCCACATGTCCCTAACGGGCATGTAAAACTCCAACTAGACAAAAGTATGAAAATAAAAAATGGAGGCATCATAACAACCCCATGCAAGGGGCACGGTCAGCTCCCCATGATATACACAGTGATCCGACTGCACGTTAATGTGCTAGCAATCAGGACCTCCGTGAAAGTTGATCCGCACGTAGCCAAAGAACCCACGGGGGCGCGGCGACATCCTCAAATAGCTTCAGTCGTAGTCTGGCCAGAAGCCTGGAAACTCAGGAGCTTCCTTATCTTCTTCACAAATGTCTTCTTAGAGGTACGCACTCCAAGAAAATACACAAATATAGAGAGTACAGAAAGAGGTGAGACACCCAGCTTTCAGTACCAAAATGGTAGCAAGAAAATTAAACGGCACTGGACGCCCACATAAATCACAGTTCATAAATCCAAGTACAATAATAATTGGGAAGTAGCAATAAGAGTAAAACAATAATGAATCACCGTAAGCATTATCCATAACAAGTAAACAACATCAACATTCCCAAGAATCAAATAATTATTGCAACTATAATAGCAAATATATTTTACAATTATAAATACTCATGCCCAATGAACCTTGTGACTGACAACCCACAATGCACAGGGTACCAAAAATTCATACTCCATGGAGCTAGACAATACATTTTCAAAGTGAATGATCAAGGAGTTATGCTAGTGTATCGTTAGCCTTAAAAATAGTGTGCTCATCTCATAAAAACATTTGCGCAAAATGGCTCACTCATGGCACCTCAACAGTTGATCGCGATATAGGACAGCGTCCCAGTCAGGATCATCAGTGTGTCGCATTGGTCTATCCCACGCCCCCAGTGGAGCTACCACTATCTATTGTGAGACACCCACACCCCAACGCCCCCAGGGTCAACAACGTATGACACCTACGCTTAGTCTACTCGCACCCGCACAAAGTTGTTATTCAAACTCCTAGGCACACATAGCCTTTTCAACAACGTCCAATGGATAACACAAATGCATGACGACACAATGTCCAATCATGTATGTTCATCAATGATGCATTCATCATAGTGTATCACAATGACATATGTATTCATTTTCAATATTAACATGTCATACTTTTATCAAGAACTTGGTCCCATATAGGAACTCACAATTAAGATTAGCCATTCACAGTATCAACACATATGCATGTTCATCATTTCATACATACCAAAATTTCCATGTTATAGATTCCAAAAATTTCACTTTCAAGATCATTTCTCCATTATAGGTTTGGATATATAATCCTATCACATTTAAGTGAAATAAAATCCCCAAATCTAGGGTTTAAGATTTATGTTTGAGTTACAAGGGATAAGGAACCATATTTCCATCATTTTCAGCTCAAAATCTCATTTTAAGACCCTGGTAATCGATTACATATCTCTGGTAATCGATTACCAGCTCAACAGAACCTCTGTAATCGATTACAGACTGAAGGTAATCGATTACGTAGCTTCCCAGAACAAGATTCGTAACTCCAGGGACTTGGTAATCGATTACATAACTCTGGTAATCAATTACCAGCAGGACAGAACCTCCGTAATCGATTACAAACAGTGTGTAATCGATTACGTGATTCCCAGAATCACGATTTTGTAATTCCAGAGGCTTGGTAATCGATTACACATCCCTGGTAATCGATTACAAGCTAGACAGAATCTCCGTAATCGATTATATACAAGATGTAATCGATTATGTGATTCCCAGAATCACAGTTTTGTAACTCCAAGGGCTTGGTAATCAATTACAGCCTCTGTGTAATCGATTACCACGCATAAACTTGCAGAAAAATGATCTTTAAGTCATCTAAACTGAAACCAAATCAATCCATGACATTTTTAACATCATATTAGCTCAAACATGCATCCAAAATCATATAAAGAAAATCAATAACTCATACCAATCCAACAAAATATACTATCATGAAAAACAACATAACAAAGAGGGAAATCCGTACATGGATTCAGCAATCAACAACAACCCACACATGACATTTCCTTACTACCAAGATTGGTTGAAGAGGATCATCTCCCTCTTACCTAAATGAAGACCACACAATGGTGCTACTCCTTTTTGCTCTTTGATTTTCGTTCTCCCCCCTTCAAGAGAACACCAAAGTGAGTGACTTCCACATTATACACTCAAACTATGGAAAGGTGAGTTCTTGGTTACATAGGTGACCAAGGAAACTGAAAATGAGAAGAAAATAGAAGAAAGTTGAAGATTTTACCTCAAAGCTTAAAGCTTTAGCTTCAATGGTGGATGATGGAAGAAGAAGAAGAACCAAAGGATGACCACCAAGGAGGATGGTCTTGGAATGGTGTAATAAAGCTAGAAATGTGATGGTGAAGCAAACTATGGAGATTGCCTCCAGGAAATGGGTGTACGGTGGAGGAGGAAGAAGAAGAGAGAAATGAAGAAGAGAAAAGGTGATAAGTGTATTTAGTGTTTAGGAATGTGAGAATAAGGTAATAAAGTGGGAATGTGAATATTTAGGCTCCCAAATGGCCTCTGCCGTGAAGAAGAGTGGAGAGGGAAGAGAGAGAAAATGTGTTAATAAGGAAACTTCTTGGAAGCTTCCTATAATGGGTTTTGAATTAACTTTATCTTTATTTTGTAAATAAAGTTTAAGAATGTGACACAGAGTAGATTTTGGATAATGTGGTAAGATTTTTATTACATGCTATTATCCAATGGATAATAATTACAGTCGACAGAAGTCAGTATTAATTAATCAGACGGATGAAATTATACAACATTTTATCATTCATCTGTTGAATTTCTCTCGAAAAATGTGAAATCTCGCAAATTGTGTCTAGTCTCGGGTTTAGTAAGATCCCCTGTCGACGTTTTCACAGATCAAGGTTCTCTGGAAAAAATATCTCATTTTCCCAGCTCCGCTCAATTTGCACGCAGAATGAAGAATAATATTAAAATTTTCTGCTTTCTCAGAAAAATTCAAAAAATCACAAATATTATAAAATGAACATTCATAATAAAATAAATAAATGTTGGGGTGTTACAAGTTTATTGGTAACCCATACAGGGCGATATATGTTTAGTAATGTCTCTTTCCATTCCTTACTACGGATACTTCTACTTTAAATATTGGTATATCTTAGTCACTTTTCTAATTCTCTTAGATTTCTCCTAATAGATAATTCGAAATAGTAACCATGTCTAGACATACTCCATCCGATGCCATTTACAATGACAATCACATGTCCTTGAATTACTCCATTAATTCCTTCTTCTTAACCATCATAATGAAGATATTAAGTAGTTTACGGTTCAAAGTGTCGGCCATGACGTTTGCTTTTCCAAGATGATACTAAAGCTAGAGGTCATACTTCTTCAAAACTTCTAGTCACCTTCTCTATCTCATGTTCAGTTCCTTTTCGTCGAATAGACATTTCAAGTGCTTGTAATTGCTAATGGCGTTGAATGTTGCTATATAGAAAGTGTCTCTGTATTCTCAGAGTAATTATAACTGCGACTAACTCCAAGCCATGAGTTGGGTAATTCTCATCATGCACCATCGACTATCTCAAGGCGTAAGTCACAACTTTCTAACTTTGCATGAGCACACATCCTACACCTCAATGTGAAGTACCATAAAGTATTTCAAACGGTTCCCCGAAATTAGGTAAAACCAATACTAGTGAGCATCCGGACATCTTCTTAATCCCTAAAAAACTTTCTTCACCTGTGTTAGTCCGTAGAAGTTTGATTCTCTTCTTGTAAACTACATAAGAGATCCCACTATCTGGGAGAGCTCATTGTAACACCCTAAAAATTTCGTATCTCTTAACCACTAATTTTGACAGTTAACAGAATTTTACTGTTTAGTAATTTTCTGATACTGTAAAATTATTTTAATTATTCCGTCAGCGTATTTGATCGTTTTGAGTGATTTACTCCGTGTTAAGAAAATAAAAATTTTTAGGTTGGGGAAAACTTTACATAATTTAATTTTTACCATTAGGTTTTAACTATTTTACATAATCTGATTTGATATTTGTGCGTTTTCTAATTTTTGTGATTTTATGGGTGATTATGAAATTTTTATGATACTCTGACCGTTTTTGGACTGTTTGTGGATCCCAGTGGTCTTACGTGGGCCTGGGATGAGTCCCAAAAAGTGAAATTTTTTTTACGCATAGAAAAATTTGTACTGTTGAGATGGAGACAGGGGATCTTACTAAACCTAAATCCGAAAATAGTTTTAGAAAATTTCTTGTACTGTGTTTTGTACTATATTTAATTTATCGAATGATAAAAATACAGTAAATATAACTTTTGTGGGGTTTAGCAGATAAAAATAAATATTATACTGTTAAGTCCACAATTAGTGGTTATGATAATTTTTTATGGACCAATAGGAAGCAAGTCCAATATTTAAGACTTTGAAATCAACCGTCAATTTAATCAACGGTGTAGAATTGGTCATATAAAGTGGCTATGACCATTTATAACCATTAGATGTTAATTTAATCTATGGTAGAGAATTGATCTTGTAAAGTAATAAGGACCATTTATGACCATTGGATGTTGATTTAATCTATGGTGGAAATTTAGTCTTAAAAAGTGACAAAGACCATTTATGACCCTTGGATGTAAAGTTTGAAGGAGTAATCTTAACTCTTCATTTTGGAGACACATCTAAGGGCTAGGATTTAAAGAAGAAAGATCTAATGGCCTAAATTAAGTCTTCTATCTAAAGCTACACCTAAAGTCTACCTTAATCCTAACCATTGAATTAATCAATGGCTTAGAATGCTTCAAATAATTGCTTGGACTTTCAAGATTGAATCTTAACCATTGATTTAATCTATGGTTGAAATTTGGTCTTATATAATTGCTTGGACTTCAATTGTGAGCCTTGGATGGCAACATGGAAGGAGAGATCTTGACCATCCATTTAGTAGCTTCATCTAAAGGCTAAGATTAAAGGAGGAAGAAGATCCAATGGTCCAAGTTTGTTACTATCACTTGGAAAATTTCTCAATTATTTAGTACCAATTATTTGCTCAAATAATTCACTCTTTTCTCTCTTCACTCTATGGCAATGCATAGGAGGAAGGGGGCCAAAATTATTTCATGCATTTCCTATCTCACTTTATCACCTTTTCTTTCAATTATTCTAGTAACTTGACTATCACTCAAATAAATAAATAATTCACTCTTCACTTTCCAAGTAAGGCTACGGTCATGCAATTGTTTAGGAGACCAAATAATTCACTTTGTGATATTAGGATACAATTCAAGTGAAAACAAAGTGAGACCAAGTCAACAAAAATGGCCATCTTTTCTTTAGAAACACCTATGGCTATGCAAAGTAAAAGGGGGGCAATTTGATTCAATCAATTCCATTAATTCATGTTCCATTATTTATATTATATAACAAAGTAAGATAGTCAATTATGGTGGCTCTCCATTTTGTTTTCTGCGGCCATTCATTGAAGGAGACAAGATTCATGCAATTAATTCATTTGGCTATTGTTTTTATGCCTACAAGAAGCTATACAAAGTTAGTCAATGTTTGGTGGCTATTCTTTCCAATTCCTACGGCCATGCTTGCTTGGTAAAAGAGAAACATGCTATCTTTAATTCATTTCTATCTCTTTTGTTCCAAATTGACTGACGGCCAAGTAGTTTTTGGGGGGCCAAAATATTAACTCATTACTTAATAATTCATATCACTTTTCTATCAATAACATCTCTCACCTTTCTTTCAAAACAAGTGCACGGCCAAGAAGGCCTTAGGAAGCCAAAATTGTGACTTTAGTTTATTTGAACATCTTTTCTATTTCAAGAACCAAAGAACCATATCAAATTTCTCTCCACTTCTTCTCCAAGCTTGGTTCGGCCATGACACCCAAGAATGCCTTTCATTACTCTTTAATTTCAAACAACCATATTTCTTGAATCCTTACCTTATTCTAAGCAACTTTCATGTTGAAGACTTTCTCTAAATCATTTATCTTCATGGACTTTCTTCAAGATCCATGTGATGGAGTATTTATGGTGAAGTGTAAGGAAACTTCATTTATTCTCTCTTTTTCATGATCTAAACCGTGTTTGATCCATGGTTCCTCTTAATCAAGCTTAGCATACTAATTTTTATGTATTTTGTTTTGTATTTGAGAAGCCCTTGGTGGTGAAGGACTTGGAAAAAGAAGCAAAACAAAGAGCTTTTGAGGATCTTCAAGAGGTAAGAGGGAGATCCACCTCACCAACCAAGTATGGTGGTGAGAGATGGTTTTATATTTGGTGGATGGTGAATCCATGTGAGGATTCATATCCATGGTCTTATAATTTATTTGTGGGTGTTTATGTGCTTTAATTATTTGTCTATGCTTGGTATGCTTTGCATGATTTTATGGCTTTGATAGTATGCTTAAATTATGTATGATAAGTATATGGCATGCTTGTAGTATTTATGATGAAATATGTATGTGTGTGCCATGATGTGTTGATGGAAAGGAAAATAATTTTTGGCTCCAATGGCCAAGGGAGAAGGCTACGGTTTTTGATGCCCTTAATTAGGGTTCATGTTGAAATTTTTCAAGAACAAGGGAATTGATTTTTGGGTCCCTAGAACTTAGTGAATTTCGGCCAACACACCTCAAAATAGGTGTTCACAAATTAATATTTTCATGAATGATGAAAATGGATGATTTGAAGAATATGGAAAAATAAACAAAGGGTTTGTTTTTCAAGAGAACAAGAACACGATTTTGAAGGGATTTTTATTGATTTCTTTTATGTAAAAAGTTTCTAAATGTTTACTAATCATGATTTCAAAAAAGAGACGGGAAAATGTTAATTTTAAGGATTTGCAAAGAAAGTGAAAAAGGATTTGTAAAGAAGGTGAAAAAGGATTTGTAAAGAAAGTAAAAATGAATTTGAACAAATGGGTTTGGTTTTTATGACCATCGGTATTTCAATTTTGAAAACAAAGATTTTAATGGTTTTGTTTGTGTAAAATCATATCAATTTAGAAGGAAAAATATTTGATGGCTCAAATGGCCAAATACCTTACGATTTTTGAAAAGCTTGTTCTGCCTCAATTTTATAAAACAAAGTGTTTTGTCACTCGAAAGATTTGATAGTTTTCAATGACCATGTCCACAGTTTTTGTGGATGCCTTGATTTTATGAAAATGATTTCTATACAAGGATTTGGAAAGGGAATTAGAGCGTTTTATCACTTGAGAGAATAGAAATTTTTGTAACGGAAAACAAAGAGAGGTTGAAAACGTTTGAATTTCAATTTATTTTGAAGAAGACTAATTTTGGAAATGATTTGGAAAAAATGGGGAATATAATGGTGTTATGAAAATTTACTAACGTATAACTTATTTTCGAGTTTTGAAATACATTAGAAAATGTTAAGTTTTGAAACGTTGATTTATATCAATGGAAAAGTGATTTTTGTGGATTATATTTTGGAAAAGGATTTCTTGAGTAAAGAAATGTGGAAAAAGATTTTTCTTGAGTAAGAAAATGTGAAAAATAAAATACAAAGTCATATTATTTTGAGAAAGGTTGAAAATGAATTTTTGAAGGTTAAGAAATATTTTCTGTAATGAAATGGTGATGAAAAATGTTTTACGTATCTTAAAAACGTGATTTTTAAGCTACGTAATTTGAAAAAAATGTGTTGAAAATGATATTGATTTATTTAAGTCCAAAATAATGTTTGAAATATTGAGGAATATTTTACATGATTGTAAAATATTGAAAAATATTTTACGTATCTTTAAAAAGCGATTTGAAATAGAGTAAAATATTTATACCTAATTTGGAATACGTTAAAATATTTCTACGCAATTTGAGTTATGTTTAAATATTTTATGTAATTTGAACTCTTGTTGAAAAATCAATATGTGATTTAAAAGTGATAGAATATTTTTACGTGATTGTGAAAAAATGAGAAAATCGTTATGTGATTTGGAAAGTGTTTTAAATATTTTGAGAATGATGGAAAATGATTTACGCGACTTAAAAGAATGATTTTTAAGTTACGCGATTTTGAAACAGTGAAAAATACTATGCGATTTGAGAAACGTATATTTTTACGCGATTGAGAAAAATGTTGAAAAATTAGTACGTGGTTTAAAAGTACAACAGAAGAGTTACAGTATTTTGAAAACGTAATAGAAATGTTACTGTATTGTTAAAACGTAACAGAAGTGTTACGGTATTGTGAAAAAATAACTAAAACATTTTGGAATTATGAAAACGTAATAGAAATGTTATGCGATTGTGAAAATACGACAAAAGTGTTTTATGACTATAAAAACATAATAACATGATGATTACTGTTGAACCAGTGTCCATACACTGTATGAGAAAATGACGAGTTTTGCCTGTGATTGGTATTTGGTGCATTTTATATGCATTGGAAAGATATCCCTGTAATTCGCATTGGTGCATTATACATGCATTGGAAAAATATGCGTTGAGGCATATGATTACATTGAACAAATGAAATTGAAAGATTTGGCCCTTGTGGTTGGACTTGCATTGATATATTCGTGCATTGCATAAAGTATAGCCAATAAGCTATTTTGGCCCTTATGGTTGAAGAGGGAATGTGAATTGATAGTGAGATCTATGATGGATCTTGGGGGCGTCAAGGCGCGGCAGTCGACCAGTGGATATCTGTCTGTGGGCTAAGGCTGGACCATATGCCACTTGGCGATGCAGTCCGTTGCAATGCATTGACGATACCCGACAAGAACACGATTCTTTTCAACGACTGGAAGATTGTCTTTGGGCTAAGGCTGACAATTAACAGAGCATTCTCCTCGAAATTGTGAAAACCTCCATGGAGTTGTTTTTGAAAAACTGAGTCTATGTGCACATGTATGAATCTGAGCATTTATATCTGTTTGATATATTAATTGAGGAATATTGGCTATGGCAATTGTTTTGAATACTTGGATGATGATGATGATAATTAGACAATGTTGAGGGCATTATCGTAATTGTTGTTTATGATAATTGAACTGATGAATGTTTGGATGATGATAGTTGATTAATATCGATGGCATGATCATAATTATGGTATGATCTATCTGTATGATATGTTGTTTGTGTTATCTCTGTGCTACCATGTTGGTATTGGTGTAGGTGATCTCACCTCTTTGCTATGTGGTCTTGCTGTGTCTGTATTGTTAAAATTATACAGTAGAAGGAACGAGTTGTCTTAGACATAACGGGTTGTAGATACTCTGAGATCACTGACAACATTGAAGAGTGGTTGTCCTAGGTTCGATGATGTGCCGGGTAGACAAGGAGTAGAGTTCTGATGCATCAAGTTGGATACAAGAGAAGGAATGAGTATGTTAAGTTTTATCGTTAGTGTTATACCGTGCTATTAAGTAGGACCCGTCATAGGGTTTGCTACTGTTAAAAAGAGAGAGTTTTCTGTTAGTTTTATATTTATCTTTAAATTGTTAAACATTAATTAGTGTCAATATTGTATATTAAATATATTTTCAGTATTACTTATGGATTTCAGTAAGTTTATGTTTCTGTAATCAGTAAAGAAGAAATTTTAAAACCCATCTTTTATAACTCAAACCTTGTGTGAACTTCTTTTTTATTATGAGTCGTGAGTCAGACATGTGATACCCTAGGAAGGGTGTTACACTCATCGACGCTCCTTCAACAGAAACCAGCTAACCCGGTAAGTTACGAGGGTATCATGGTCTCCAATTCTTCCCATTACAAGACTACTTCAACTTTTGATGGACTCACAACAATCCCTTCATTTGCATTCTCATGACTCAAAACTGAACCTCCTCAAACGAGAATTTCGCACTCTGATACTTTGGCATTTGCTCCATCTCCTTTAAGGTTTGAAAAATTGGATCAAGGTGTCCAACGTGCCTATCCATACCTTCGAGAATAGATCAGAATGTCATCATTAATGACAACGACGATTCTGTTCTAGGTAGGGATGAAAGATTTGATTCATGCAGTCTATGAATATAACAGGAGCAATTGTCACTTCGAATGGTATTACGAGATACTCATAATGTCCAAAACGCATTCGAATTACCATTTTGGGAACATCCTCAAATTCCTACGAATTTAGAAATGACCAAAATGTACATCTATCTTGGAGAGAACAATGATTCCTTCATTACAAATCCATCGAATCGTTCATCTTTCTCCGAGGACACTCATCCTTGATTGTAATTTTGTTCAATCGGCGACAGTCCTCATCTCACTGAGAAGTTCCATTATTCTTCTTAACTGACAACATTGTAACTCCTCATGCGGAACTCTTTGACTAGAAGAGTAACATTTATATTCCCCTTGCCTTTGTCCTCCAAGGAAGATATTAGCATGCATCCTCAGGTTCCTTTCCCTCACAAAGCTCCAACCTTGTTGGCCGTTACGAATTTAAAACTCTTGGTTTTGAAAACCACTAAGGTTTTCATCGGGACGATCTAGCCGGATACGACTAGAAAATGATCGACCAATTTCGGAAATCATAAACTCTAATAGGTGTAGCTTTAGGTATGCAAGTCAGATCAACAAAAGATTCAACTTTTAGTAGAATAGGATGAAGTAAACAAACTTGGTTGTCAACGATAAATCTTGGCAATAGAGATAAAAGTAACTGGGTCAATGTCAATGAAAATACAGATGAATCAAAATGATCCATACAGTTGCAAATTGTAAAAGGAAGGGTTACCCCTAGAATTATACAGTACGATTACGGGATCGTCAATTGAGGTACAATTTCCATTGTTTAGATCTTCAAACTTAGAGGTCTCAGCACCTCCCAGGGTGTAAATTCTGGCTTCTGCTTGCGGTTCCACAGCCGTTGCAGCATTGAATCAAGAACTTGCCTTCGCTTGGTTACAGTTGTGGGAAACGTGTCCAGGCTTTCCACATTTAAAGCAAATGATCCCTGCAATTATACAGTCCCTTGTTAGGTGCTCCTTTCCGCACTTGAGACAGAACATTCTCTTGGTGTAACATTCCTTGGTTAAGTGGTTCTTTTCGTATTTCTTACATTTTGGAAAAAATGTCGAGGTCTGATTGGATCTACTACCACTAGCACTCTTTCCATGGGTTGGATGTGGCTATCGTTTTCCTGGCAATCGAGAGTATGGTTTCTGCTTGGATTGATTAGCCTTTCTATTATTCCTCCTTTGGGGTCTAGGCAATCCAAGGTTATCCCAAGTCCGACCTTCCTTCAACAGATTCTGGACCTCAACGTCCAATTCTCATTGTTGCGTGTCCCTTTGACCTTGGTGAGTTGTCACCTCAATTATCCTTTGCATTTCCTCTGCAATCACAGTCATGCTTCCATTGTCTCGTCCTGCGCTCACATATGTACGCCTATCACGAGCCATCGACTTTCTTCGAAGACAAACAAAACATAGCACAACAAAACAAACATAATTATTTCAAACAATATTGTCTCCTCTCGGAAACTAAACACACAAAATCACACAATTCAAACAAGATAATTCAATTTACGAATGCTAACAGTCCCTAACTCGAACTTCTTCATTCTGCCTCCTACGGCGTAACCTCTTGCAAATCGTCAACTCCCAGACAGCTTCTCGAACCAACTTACATCAGTTACTCTTTCTCCAGAAGATCGATTTTCCAAAACCCCTTGATCTCCTTACAAAAGAATTCCTATTTTCCTAGTACTGCACGCCCAGGTGAAGTCATAGTTTCCTGTACACACAGAACTATACATATTGAGTAGGCCAGTCCTTAATATCATGCAACTGTATAATAGTAGCTACTAACATTCATCCTACAGCAAGCCATGCATTCCTTTCCCATCATCTCAATCAAGAGACAAGGAAATGCACAACAGACAAAATTCTACATGCCTAAGCATAACAAGTCCATACCCCGGCTCAACAGGATCAACTGCTCAGATACCACCTAGTGTAACACACCTAAATCTAACAACCGCGGCCCAATCATCATTGCACCACAGTTACTAAATCCAGGCGTGTCACAGTGTCAACAAAAGAGTAATTTCAGATAAAAAGAAATTTGATTCCACATTTACGTATAAGTAGAAAATACGAGCCTCGGAATGAAACATATTTAGAAATCAGCCATTAAAACACAATCACTGAAAGAAAAACATATTCCATATATATAATGTATTTGTCCTTAACACAAGGCATTGATAACATAAAATATAACACTTACACATTCAAATAAAATACAGCGGGAACAAAACACTAAAGGGGGAGTAGTAACCATGGGGTAGGTACTACTAGCAGACAAAGCCGCAACCCCATATGCATATACGGTGGTCGGAGTCCCAATCGACAAGTCTGGCATCAATGCCCCCACGCAACAGCACTCGTACGTAATCGAAGAAATATTGTCCAGACGTCTAATCCCCTCGATAGAGGGGTGGTCCCTCTTCATCTCCTTCACGATCTTTTATCAAACATAAATATAAAATAGAAATACAGAAATATAGGAAAGAGGTGAGATACCGAACATTCAATACCAATGTGGCAGCAAGAAAACGAAACGGCGTGGGATGCCCAAATAACATCACAACGCGTACCTTATCAACAGTAGTAGTAAAAATAAGAATTTAGATAGAAACAACAATAACATCTCAAATAATGAACAATAAGGCAATTCAAATAATCATAACTTCATTTAAAGCAATAGTCCAATCACAATAATAATTAAAATTAACAGTAAAAGCAACAATGTCCCACAACAGTAAGAATTCTCAACAGTAAACTAGTCAAATAATTATTATAGTAATAAAACAATTATTGATTCATAGTTACAAATGCTCATGCTCAATGAATTATGAGACTAACAGTTCACAATGTAACATCCCAACTTTTGGGTAAAAGACCGTTGTGTCCCTATTTTACTGTTTCTTGTTTTTCTGTATGAAATATAGAAAAATAATACTGTTTGTTATTTTATTTGGTAGTTTTACATAATTTGTTTCGATACAGTAAAATAAAAATTTTATCAAATTCTTGTTTTAAATTTTTTACGTATCAAAAGCAGATGTATATCTTGTCTAGTATTTTATATAATCGTTTTACGTATTTTTCTTCAAGACAGGTGAAATAAAAATTTTTTTAGAACTCTTGTTTTAATTTTTTAAGAAAGACATACAACTATATAAACTTTGGATATTTTATTTGAACGTTTTGGACGATTACCTACGTTGTGGGAAAAAATGGAAAAATGACCGTTACGTCCGAACGTCTTGTTTTTCGTTTTTGTTTTTAATTGTTTTCTTCTTGATTTAATGTCCGATAATACTATGTCTGTAATTTTATATGGACTTTTTGTGTGATTTGCTCGGGGTAGGAAAATAATATTTTTCCGGACCGGGAAAATCTGTTTTTAATTATTCGAGAGGCGGGGGATCTTACTAAACCCAATTGAATGAGCCTAAAATTAATCTTTTAATTTTTAGGATTTAAGCTTGTCAAATAAAATAATTTTATATTATTATAATATTATTTTATTAGTCAGTATAAATAAGTGACGGCGGACCCGGAAATATTTTGCGGGACCCACGTTTAGTCATCAAGTGCTGTACACGTGGACCAATGAGGAGCTGGTCAAAATTGGTGGCTATGACTCATCGCAACGGGCCAATAGGACGATGACACGTGGCGTGACACCTCAGCATCATGACTCAGCAGCTTCTAGAAGGTTCCAGAAGTGCTGACTCGGCCTGTGACTCACCGCAGTGACTCGCCAGTTCCAGAAGCTTCTCTGATGACTCAGCGCTATGACTCACCATTTATGATGCAGCCAATGATGCAGTTGTGATGCAGTCAGTGACTCAGCATGCTGACTCGCCATGCTGACTCACCTGTTTTGGAAAATATCTATCTGACTCATCTGCTCTAGAAAATATCTACGTTGACTCGCCATGCTGACTCACCCGTTCTAGAAAATTCCACGATGACTCATCATACTGACTCATCGTAGTGAGTCACATGTTCTAGAAATTTCTCTTTGATGACTCGCTTTATGACTCATCAAGGGTAATCAGTAGAAAAAAATGATCAATAATAATTACTACTCTGTTAATCTAAAATAAAAATCTGTGTGTATTTTATTATCCATTTGATAATAGATACTGACTTTATAAATAATAAATATTGTTCATTGGTTAAAGTATACTATAAAATATAATGTGCACCAATAGAAATTAGTCAACAAAAATAGCAACCAATAAGAATCAAGTTAGTAAATATTTAACCAATAGAAATTGGTCAAGATTAATGGCTTGAATTCTTAAGAACCAATAGAAAATAAGCTATCAAACCAATTTAGGCTTCTTGAAATGTAATGGTTCTACGTAAAGAAGGAATGAGCAATTTGCTCTAATAGCCAAATTCCCAAAGTGAAGTTTACGTAGAAAGCTTTAGACAATTCATTTGGAAAGCCAAATTAACCAAATAAAGACTAGTCAACATTGGTTTCTTCTCTTTGATCTCATTCTATGGCAAAGCCATTTTGTGTGAAGCTAATATTTCCATTCAATTCTTCCTATCTTACATTTAATTACCCAAGTACAACAAAGTCAAATTTAGTGGCTTTTCTTGGTTGCTTTCTACGGTGAAGTAAGCCTTTGGTGAGGCAAATATTACAATCAATTCTTACTATCTTTCATCTAATTAACCAAGTGAGACCAAGTCAAGTTTTGTGGCTTTATGCATGTGCTTCTATGGCAATGCATAAGTGAAGGAAACAATATTAAATGTTTCAAATCATTCTTGCTCTCCAAGCCTTTCAAATTAGTCAATTTTGGTGGCTCTCCTTGTTAGCTTCTACGGCAATTCACTTGGCTTCCAAGGCTATTCACATTTGGTGAAAGGCAATATACTAAAATTAATTATCTCACTTTGTATTCATTCCTCCTATATTCTAAGGTACCTCACGGCCAAAGCTTAGAAAATCCAAAGGAGATTTGTTTTTATTTCTCCAAGTCTTCATCTTTCTCCAAAGCTATCAAGCAAAACTCTCAAATATTCTTCCTTCTTTTCTCTCTTTGTGTTCACGGCCAAAGCTCCCAAATGGAGACAATCTTCATCAATTTATTTCATTTGTTCTCTTCTATATCTTTTTCTTCAAAGAACCAAGATCAAGCAACCAAATTTCTTTCCTTTTTCTCTTCCTCTTGAATTCGGCCAACTACAAAAAAAATCACCTTCCAAGCTTCTAAAATTCTAAATGACCATAGATCTTGAATCTCCATACCATTCTAAGGAACTTTCATGTTGGAAGTTTTCCTAAATCATCCATTTTCATCCTTGTTCTCCAAGCTCAAGGTTTAGGGTTTTAAGGTGAAGTTTATGAAATCTTCACTATTGATTTTATTCTTTCCTTTTAAACCATATTTTGATTCATGGTTTTCCTTACTCAAGCCTTAGATATTAATATTGTATGTTTACTTTGATTTTTCAAGTAGCTCTTGGTGGAGAGGAATTGCTTGAAGGAGACATACAATGGCTTGGAGGTTTCTACAAGAGGTAAGAGGGAGATTACCCTCATCAACCAAGTGTTGGTGGTGAGGAATATATGTGGTTGTGCTTGTAGAATCCACAAGGATTCGGTGGTGTGCTTGTTTTGATGTGTTAATTATTTGTGTGTTTGTTATTTGTGTGTTTGATAATTTGGTGCTTACTAGTAGGTTGTTGTGTATTTGTTAGTAGTCTTCTTATGTGATATTTGTAATAATTGCATGTCTACAAGCTTTAATTTGCATGTCTACAAGCTTTGATAATATGGCATGTGTTAGAAATGCATGATAATATATAGGATGCAAATAATATGTCAAGGATTGCATGAGTGTTCCAAAGAACACATTAACAAGGCTCACGACCATGATTTAAATGGGGAACCAAAATGTTCTCTTAATTTTCTTAAAAGGTGACCTAAATAACCTAAGAGAATTGGTAAGATATCCATTTGTTTAGATTAAGAAAAATGAATTTGGAAATTAAATGGCATAACCTTACATTTTCATTCAACATGTCTAACTTCAACACTTTGATTTCTAAAACTATTTTCTAGGGTAAGGATTAAATCAATGTAGACAATACAAGAGATTAAACATGTATTTAAAAGGTGAAAAATAATTTGGAAATCAAATGCAAAGTTTTTATCAAATTCGGCCAACATGCCAAATTATACATTCATGATTTCTAAAAAAATTAATTCCAAGCTATTTTCAATCAAGAAGAAGCAATACAAGTTAAAGTAAATTTTCTACAATGAGTTTTAAAGAAATAAAATAGTTAGAATTAAGTTTAAGAGGTTAATACTAATGGTTTTTACTGTAAGAAGAAATACAGTAGCTTTATAAAATTTCTAACGTATAGCTCATCGTGTGTTTTGAAGCACGTTAGGAATTTTCAAAAGTATAATTATTTGGTATTAATAAAAATGAAAAGGACTTTTAAATGGTAAATTTAGGAAACCATTATTATAATTTATTAAACAAAATACTGTCAATTTTTAGTAAAAACAGATAAATAAGATAGAAAAGATGTCCAAAAGACAGTATACGCTATGAAAAATATTCTGCGTAATTTGAAAGCACTAAATATTATTTCATCACATTTTAAACAGTTATTTAAGGAAGTTGGACAAGAAAACGATTTAAAAATCTTACGCGATTGAGAAAACGTATTAAAAATTCTACGCGATTTTGAAAACAGAAAAATATATTTACGCGTTTTGTAAACGTTTGTAAAAATGATGGAATTGTGAAAATACGATAAAATTTCTACGCGATTGAACGATACTATCTTTATACTGTCGGGAAAATGTGAACCCGTACAGATTATTTTTGAAAATCTTTCGCTGTCGGGAAAATGTGAACCGTACTGCATGGCTTTTGAAAATTTATATCTTTGTCGGGAAAATGTGAACCCGTACATGGCTTTTGAAAATTTTTATATCTTTGTCGGGAAAATGTGAACCCGTCAGGCTTTTGAGACTATATCTGTGTCGGAAAAATGTGAACCCGTCTGCTTTCCATCTATCGTATGTGTACCATGTATTTGGTGGATTGGTTTGAGACGAATCACATCGTGTTGTCGATGCGATAAACGTAGTGTGGTTCATTGTTCTAATGAACTTGGAGACTTTAGTGTACGGGATCCCACATGTGGACGGAGTTGGTCGCTCCATTTGAAGGGTTAGTAAACCGATAGCACACTATGGTACTCGACATACACTATATTTAATCAAGATTTGTGAAGTCTAGTAGTACATTTGCCTGTAGTGCCACAACGTGAGACCGTGAACTACACCACGCTGGATTGATGGATTCTGTGTCGTGGGGCTATAGACGCAACGTGTGACAATGTGCAATAGTTGGTGGGGCAGCCGTGGTACTATTAGATTTTGCGAGTCATTCCTCTCTCGATACTTGTGTTTTCTTTAGCTCCATGGAGTAGGATTGTATCTTATTGTATATGTTGATATGTGGTGCATTATTATCTTCTATTTGTTATTTTTATCTATTATCTTTTATTTGTTATTTCTTTTATCTGTCATCTTTTATCTATGATATTTTTATTTGTGATTTTATTTGTGATTTCTATCTATGCTTTTTATCGTGATTTTTATCGTGACCTTCCATTTGTGATATTTATGTTGTTATGACATTTGATCTTTCTTTTATATTGTCTTGTTATGATATTTTATATGGTAGGAATTGTTATATCTATCCCGATAATGTTATTACTTGTTTATTTTATTAGGTTATATGTATGTTAGAAATATTTGTAAATTGATAACATGACTATAATTGTGATTATCTGTGTGTATGGAATGACTTTGTCATTCGTATTATTCTTTACTACCGATCTTGGTGCTTGGTGAAAGGGATCTCACCTCTTTCCTGTGTTGTTTTTGTTTGGTTGGTATTCTTCGAATTCGTATAGTAGGCGAGCACATTCTTAACCCTAGGGGAGACAATATTCGAAGATGGTGGCGGCGTCATTGAGTGGTTTTTCAAGTTTCAACAAGATGCAGTGTGAAGAAACAGACTATGTAGGTTGAATTTTTCTCGTTAGTGTTGTTTGCGTGCTATTGGTAGTACCCGTCTTTGGGTTTACTCTGTTTCTACGAGTCTGTAAATATTACGTTTTAACTTATATGAAATGATTGGTGATGTGTATGTTAATGCATAAATTTAATTTCCATTTTACTTAAAATTTCCGGTAAGTTTGTATTTCCGCGATAAGAAATTTTAAAATCCATATTTTGAAACTCAAAGCTTTTATAAAATAATTTTAATTAGTTTTAAGATTTATTTATTTTTTTTAAATGTGACGCCCTACGGAGGGTGTTACACACAATGCAAATGGTACCAAAATTCCTACTCCATGGAGCTAGACATAAACATTTTTGGAGTGAATGATCAAGGAGTAATGTCATTATATCGTTAGCCTATAAAAACAGTGTCTTTCATCTCATAAAACATTTGCGCAACAATGGCTTATACATGGCATCTCAACCGTTGATCGCGATATAGGACAGCGTCTCGGTCCGGATCATCGATGTGTTTGCATCGGTCTACCCCACGGCACAGAGGAGCTCATAACTATCCATGTGAGGCACCCGCACCCTGACGCCCCTAGGGTCAACAATATATGACACCTACGCTTAGTCTATTCGCACCCGCACATAGGTATTATTCAAACTCCTAGGCAACTTGGCCTTTCCAACAATGTCCAACAAACGACACATGCATGACGACACAATGTCCAATCATGTATGTTTATCAATGATGCGTTCATCATAAGCATACCACAATGGCATATATTCATATTTCAATATTAACATGTCATAATTTCATCAAGAGCTTGGCCCCACATAGGAACTAGCAATTTCATCAAATAATTCTCAATATTAATACATATACATGTCCATTATTGCACACATACCGAAATTTTCATGTTATGGATCCAAAAATTCCATTTTCAAAATCATTTCTCCATCATTGGTTTGGATGTATAATCCTGTTGCATTTAAGTGAAATAAAATCCTTGAATCTGGGGTTTAAGATTTATGTTTGAGTTACAAGGGATAAGAAACCATGTTTTCATCATTTTCAACTCAAAAATCTCATTTTTGGGTCCTGGTAATCGATTACATGGATCTGGTAATCGATTACCAGCTTGGCAGAACCTCTGTAATCGATTACATAAAGGATATAATCGATTACATAGCTTCCCAGAAACTCGATGGTAACCCCAGGAACCTGGTAATCAATTACACAGCTATGGTAATCGATTACCAGCTAGATAGAACCTCCGTAATCGATTACGCACAGGATGTAATCGATTACGTGATTCCTAGAAACCATGATTTTGTAACTCAGAAGCTCGGTAATCGATTACAGATGGTGCGTAATCGATTACCATGCACGAACTTGCATAAAAATAGAGTCTTTAGGTCATTTTAACTCAAACCAAACCAATCAATATCATTTTTAACATCATATTAGCTCAAACATGCATCCAAAATCACATAAAGGAAATCAATAACTCATACAAATCAAACCAAATACACCATTGTGAAAAGAAGAAAGAAAAACACATAATGAAGAGGGAAATCCACACATGGATCCCTCAATCAACAACAACATACAAGACATCTCCTTACTACCAAGACTAGTTGAAGAGGATTATCTCCCTCTTACCTATTGAACGCAACCATAAGGATGCTAGCTCCTTTTTGTTCTTGATTTTTGTTTTCACCTTCAAGAAAACACTAATGTGAGTGACTTCCACAATGTCCACTCAAATCATGGAAAGATGAGTTCTTGATCACATAGGTGACCAAGAAAAACGAAAATGAGAAGAAAATGGAAGAAAGGTGAAGGCTTTACCTCAAAAGCTTCAAGCTTTAGCTTCAATGGTGGAAAATGGAAGAAGAAGAAGAAGAACCAAAAGATGACCACCAAAGAAAATGGTCTTGGAATGGTGTAAGAAAGCTAGAAATGTGATTGATTTAGCAAGCCATGGAGATTGTCTCCAAGAGGGGAGTGTACGGTGGAGAAGGAAGAAGAAAAGAGGAAGAGAAGAGTGCTTGAAGAAAATGAGAAGAGAAAGAGTGTTTAGAAAAATAGCAGTGAGGTGGTAAAAGTGAGAATGTGAGAGTGAATATTTGGCTCCCAAATGGCTTCTGCCGTGGAGTGAGTGGGGAGGGAAGAGAGAGAAAAAGAAACATGTGTATTATTAGGGAAGTTTCTAGGAAGCTTCCCTCTTTAAGCTCTTGTTAAATTAATCTTTCTTTTGAAAATAAAGCTAATTGATGTGACACAAAGTAGATTTTAGATAATGTGATAAGGTTTTTAATACATGTTATTATTTAGTAGACAATTGTTACAGTTGACTGAAGTCAGTATTAATTTATCTGACAGATAAAATTTACACAACGATTATTATTTTATCTGTTAAAATTTCTTGAAAAATGTGAAACCTCGTAAACCGTGTTTGGCCTCAGGTTTAGTAAGATCTCCCGTCGACGTTTCCACAGCTTAAGATTCTCGGGAAAAATATCTCATTTTCCCGGGCCAGCTCAGTTTGCACGCAAAATGAAGAATAATATTAAAATATTCCACGCTCTCAGAAAAATACAGAAAAATTTTCAAAAATCACAAATATTATAAAACAACTATTTATCCTAAAATTATTAATTTTCGGGATGTTACACTGAACATGTGGATACTATTTTTACCTAGTGAGTTTTGAGTCATTTATTTTTATTGTGAGAGTGTTTTCTTGACTTTTCGATATTTATTGTTAGTGCTTACAATTTATTTTTTTATTTTTTATTTTTTTACTGGATTATTTCTTTATTGTTATTTTTGGCTAAAGAGAAGTTTTACGTTACACTTGCATTTAATTTGATGCCATGAAAATTGATTGAGTTATATATTTTCTTAAGAGATGATATTAGGTCATGTTTCTTATTTTGAGCCTTGAAATAATTGTTTTTTATTCTTTCATATATTACCGCTAGTTACCCCTTTGAGCATGTTTATTAAGCCTTTCTTTCTTAACCTTTTTTCCAAAGTGTTTTAGGAAAGAAGCATTGTGATTGCAATATGGGACGATATAAGATATTTTTAAAAAAATGAAGTGAAAATGAAAAATAAAATAAATAGAAAAACATGAAGTTTGAAAAAATAAAGAAAAAATGGGAAGAAAAAAAATGTTGGTATTGGCAATTAGCCAAATAAAGTCATTTAAAGAAGGGGAAAAATATGTTAAAAGTGTAGAGTGAGCCTCAAAATATTCTTGGAACACTTTTGATTTTCATTATTACCCTTTAGCCTTCATATTTTCTTAGTATCTGTATTACATGCTTAATAAAGTCTTATTTGATTTTAAGGAATTGTATAGTTCTTTCAATGTACATGGTTAATCTAAAGGTGCAATGTAAAAAAAAAATTCTTGGCATCCTCCCATGAAACAATATTTGTTTTGTTTCCTCAGTGTTCTTTCATTTATTTTATATGTGAGATCTTTATTTTGATTTGTGTCAACTACTGTTCTCACATATACTTGCTATGAGTGATACTATACTTCTAAGGAATTTCCATTGTTGAGGGTAACATTTGTTAGAATTGCATGTAGTCGAAATGTGTTTTCTAATGGAGATTATAGTTATAATATTTGGAAACATTGAGTATATGTCATAGTAACTATATTATTCACATACTCTGAGTTTGATGATGGTTGTTTTTTTGTGTGTGGCAATTATGGTGTTCTGATGCATGACTGATATTCTTAAATTGAGATAAATTAGATTTGATTAAATTGGTTAGAGATATAATTTACTTTGAGGTTTGTTTTAAGTCGTTTTCATTGCTAGGGACTAGCAACAAGTTGATTGGGGGTTGTAATAATATTTAATTTTGTTGATTTTGTGGCATTACATGTATTTCTTTGAGATCAATTAATTACTAAATTATGTGTCAATTGTAGATATTTAAAAGTAAAAGTGGTGCACTCAGTAAGATGACGTGCCATAAAGATAGAGTTTAGAAGAGATATTATCAAAATCTTATGTCTCATCCAAAGTCTCAATTATGTATGGAAACTTAAAGATAAAGATAATTGAAGATTAGATAAGGATCCTTAAAGAGAAAGGAATTTGTTGCAAATTCAGATTCAACTCATATTTTTTGACCTTCTTGTTGTATTTAGACCATATCTTGACCTCCAAATATCATATCGACTTGATTCTTGTAGCGTTAAAAGCTAACAAAAAATGCAACAACTTTTTTGTTGACCTCAATGGCTAATTTTGTCATGTGAAATACGAGAAAAATAAAATTTAAAAAGACAAAAATCTGGTACCCTTCAATAAAAGGAGAATAAGTTTTTTAAAATTGGTTTCCTAAATTCAATCTAGATCTTTTCATTAATTGGGGACCAATTAAGGAGATTGAGTTTCTTAAATTTAGTTTCTTACAATCAATCAATATTTTTTTATTATTTGAGAACTAATTAAGGAGACTTTGTGCAAGATATACTTTTATAAGGTAAAATATCTTATTAATAGACAAGGACCGGAGAGAGAAACATGTATTGCCGCACGAAGCTGAGGAAGAAGGAGTGGCTAATTTTATTGTCTAGGATTAAGATGAAGCCCTAATCTTTGTTACCAAGTGGCCTCAAATACTCAAGAGGGGATTGAACTGAGTTTATAAAACTTTTTTCAAATCTTTCACAAAACACTTGATTACCAATTTTTGTTGAAGCTATTGATTGATAGAGATGAATGGATAGATAAAATAGAAAGCTTTTGCTCACAAATGAACCAGTCAAGAGTGAAAATATTCAAGTAAGTAAATAAACAAATGTGCAAATATAAAGGAGTAGAGATTATAGAATCAAACACAAGATTTATGCTGGTTCAGCCACTCCTTGTGACCTACGTCCAGTCCTCAAGCAATCACTCGAGATTTTTCACTAAACTTCAAGCTTGAATCTGGTGCTTGCTACCTTTACAAATTAGAGCACTTAACAACACCTTAAGATACCTCACCCTTGTGCTTTGAGCCTCAACTTCAAGGGATACCTCACCCTTTACAAAAGTGAGGGATGCTTCACCTTCTTTATATATTAAGCAAGGTTTGTATGAATAGAAACTCTCTTAAAGAGTAGATAATACAAATTAAAGCTTATGGGTATATGGATTCACACTTTTAAGCTAAAAAATAGAGGATTAAATGAAAGGCTATGAAAACTCGAATTAATGCTCAACTAAGTTTTTCAGAATGATTCTCTAACCCTTTTCAATGCCCAACAACTTACATTTATAGCCAAAAGCATTAAAGAGTCGTTTCGGGTGGTTGAGAGCATTAATGGCTATTAACTAGCCATTTATTTCTATTTCTAGTATGGCCCTTTATTCGAATAACACCTTTGCTATTCGAATAAGGTTATAAATAGCACATAGAAGAAAAGCTCTTTAGAACGCGTGATTCAAATAACACTTCTGTTATTCGAATAAGTCACTTAAAATTTAGTTTCTAAAAAACGTGTTATTTGAATAACATAAATGTTATTCGAATAAGCTAATTAAAAACTGAGTCATTGCTCATTTTAAATGTTTATTCGAATAAAACAAGGCTTTATTCGAATAAAGCCTAACCATATGAAATTCTTGGCTTCTCAAACTTTTGTTATTCGAATAAGAGGACCCTTATTCAAATAAGCCATATAAAAAACACTTTGTCAGCTTTTAAACAATGCCAAGTGATTCCAAATGATCTTATAAGCTTTTGGGCACTTAAAATTTGTTTCTTTGGAAACCAAAAACTATTTTGCAGCCTTTGAAACAAGTGTGTTATTTAGGTTCTTTGAAAAATAAGTTTTAGGGCTTTAGTGTGAACCACATTATACCTATGATCTAAATCCTAAAGATGATCTTAAAGATCTTGGACTTGATCTTGCAACATCTTTATGTTTGTTATCATCAAAACAAAGTCTTCATGGGTCAATGACTAATTATATTCTCCTATTTTTATGATGACAAACAAACCATTAAGAAAAGAGTTAGTTTTATAAATTGGAATTCTTGAGGTCATAAGAGAGACTTATTCCCCATCTTGTTTGCAAGAGGTGAATTAAAATCAGAGTTATGCATAGCTCCTCCTTACTTTTGGAATTCCAAGATCCATTTTAAATTTTCTTGTCTTTTCTCAAAATATTCTTAAATTGTGAGAACTCAAGCTTTTTCTCCCCCTTTTGTCATGATAAAAAAGATGGGGCAAGAGAAAGTCAAAGCAAGTATTTGATATACATTTAAGTTCAACATTTGACTTAAACCAGCCTTAACAATATATATATATATTCTATTTATAATAGACTTTGAAAAGCAGGGTAGGCATAGAAGCATTGAGACACAAGATATGCAAAAACATACGCATATTATTCATCAAAACAAGTACTTTTGGCCAATTATATTTACATTTGCAAATCAAAAAAGCCAATACACAAACATATATCCTAATAACTATATATCCTAGAAATAAGCGTCCGATGGAGGAGAAAGAGATCTAGGTGCTCTATCAGATAGCAAGGCCCTCAAAGCAGCCTGTTTGCGCTCTATTGCTTCAATCCTATCAAAGATAGCAGTTAAGGTGTGCTCCATATAAGCACTATTATTGAGCAAGGTTGTCATGACTTACTCAAGGGTGACTGGACCACCAACAGGAGCAACATGAGTAGGAGCAGTAGGGGCAACATCAGGAGCATCATCATCAAGAGCATTAGGGGCAGCAGCATTAGGGGCCTCTTCATTCTCAGCTTCTTCCAGCTTATCAGGGTACACCACTCTTCATTTGCATCGTTGACCATCTTCATTTGCTTGAGAGTGTATTGCCCAAAGATGTTGAAGTGCGTCAACTCTGTTGGTTGCTTCGTCTCCACAACATGTGGAAAATCCTTCAAAAAAGCTGTGATCAGAAGAGCGTAAGGCAACTTAGCCTTTTCCTTACTCTTGGCCTTCATCATATGTTTACCACTAAAGTTTGGCCAGTTTATCTTCAAGCCCTTCCTTAGGATCCACATCATAAAGATATTGTCCTTTGTCAGATAAGCGTAATTGCCACCATGACGAGCGAGGATGTACGCATAAGCGTAGTGCAACAGCCTATCTTGACTCTTCAGTATTCATCCCTTCAAGCCAGCCTTAGGGACCACTGTGCCAGGTTTAGTGATTATGGAAATGGCTTCATCCCTTTTGTATTCTTGGGGTCTGCTTTCTTCCTCAATGGTAGGGCCAACAACATTGAGTCCAAACTTTGCCAACCACTTAGCAAGGGTGATCACCACCTGCTGATCCCTAACCTCAAAAATTATATCAACACCATCCAGCCTCAGATTATAATAAAACATCCTTACCAAATCTCAGTAGATTTTATCTTTGTAGCAGCAAAGGTTGAGCATTCTCTGATGTGCCAACACGTCTAAGAACTCGAAGCCTTCTTCCTTTTCAAACCATGGGAGATCTATGTGCTTGGGTTGTACAAGATTCTGCATAATGAAGCTTTTCCTAAAACGAGCACTGTTTTCTTCGTTAGAAGAGAGCCTACGAAGATTGAGAGGATTAGTAGTAGGAGCAGTTTTGGTGCATGGGCGTTTGGAGGAGGAGGCCATAGTGAGGGTTTAGTGTTTGGGTATGCTGTTTGGGTGAGAGAAAGATGAAGGAAGAGAGAGAGAGAGAAAGAGGCGCATATAGAGGTCAAAAATGGAGGTTTGAGTAATGGGAGCGTGAGGTGCAAAGAGGAGAGAATAGAAATAGTATAAGAAGAACTGTAAAATGAATGTGGGCACGTTTAGCCATATATAAAACTCGCATTTTTATTCGAATAAAACATGTATTATTCTAATAAAATCATGGTAACTGAAAGGTCTTGGCACTTCTGTCAGGCGTTATTCGAATAACACTTGTGTTATTCAAATAACACAACATCCAGGCTGGGCTTCTGCTAAGCGTTATTCGAATAACACATCATACAGACTTGGCTTATGCCAAGTGTTGATTCGAATAACATCGTTGTTATTTGAATAACACACTAAACATGAAAAAATGCTTTTGAGAAGCGTTATTTGAATAAGGCGCCCCTTATTCGAATAAGAAATGGAAGACAACAGTTCTTTGGGAGCCACTGGAAGCTGTTATTCAAATAAAATACTTATTATTCGAATAAGACAAACATGAAAACACCAATTAAGCACATTTTCAACATTAGATTTGAAGGAGGATTCTTACCCAACTTGTGGAGTACTTGCAACACAAACTTAGGGGAACCTCCAATGCTCAAGTTAGTAATAATTCAAGATAAATAAATCAATGATAAAGCATTAAATGCAAGCATTCATTCATATGCATGATTGATCAATTATTCCTAATTCTCTTCTAATGTAATAGAATGTTTCTTTTGCTAGTGGTTTGGTGAAGATATCACTAAGTTGCTTAGTTGTTTCTACAAATTCTAGCATATAATCATATTTTTGTACATCATCTCTAATGAAATGATGTCTTATTTCAGTGTGTTTTGTTCTTAAGTGCAAAATGGGATTTTTAGACAAATTGATTGCACTAGTGTTATCACATCTTATAGGAATGTGATCAAGCTCAAGACCATAGTCTAGAAGTTATCGCTTCATCCAAAGGATTTGAGCACAACATCTCCTAACTGCAACATATTCAGCTTCGACTATAGATAATGCCACACTATTTTATTTCTTGCTATGCCAAGAAACTAGTAAGCTTCCAAGCAAGTGGCATGTCCTACTAGTGCTCTTCCTATCCATTTTGCATCTAGCAAAATCAGAATCAGAATAACTAATTAGGCTAGATGAGGCACCCTTAGGGTACCACAAACCCATTTGTGAAGTTCCTATTAGATATTTCATAATTCTTTTTATAGTACATAGGTGTGATGCTTTAGGATTTGCTTGAAATCTAGCACACATGCACAGACTAAATATAATATCTGGCCTACTTGCCATAAAATAAAGGAGTGAGTCAATCATACCTCTATATTTTGAGATTTCTACAGATTTACCTTATTCATCCTTGTCCAAATAACAAGAAATGCCTATTTGTGTAGCCATATGCTTGTCATTGTTCATTCCATACTTTTTTAGCATCTCCTTGCAATACTTGGATTGACTTATGAAAGTCTCATCCCTTGTTTTCTTGATTTGGAAACTAAGGAAGAAGTTGAGCTCACCCATCATAAACATCCCAAACTCACTTTGCATAATGCAAACTCCTTACAAGGAGACTCATTTGTAACACCAAATATAATATCATCAACATATATTTGAACAAGAAGTATATCATGCTTTTTATGCTTGATGAAAATAGTAGTGTCAACCTTTCCTCTAGAGAACCTTTTTTCTAAAAGGAACTTGCTCGACCTTTCATATCAAGCTCTAGGAGCTTGTTTTAAGTCAAATAAGGCCTTTTTTAATTTAAAAACATGGTTGGACAGTTCAAAGTTTTCAAAACCAGGAGGTTGTTTCACATACACCTCTTCTTGTATAAAACCATTTAAGAAAGCACTTTTGACATCCATTTGATAAAGCTTGAAATGCATGATGCATGCATATGCAAGTAGCATTCTTATGGCTCTAATATGGCTACCAGAGCATATGTTTCTTCATAATATATGTCTTCTTCTTGATTATACCCTTTTGTTACAAGTCTAGCTTTGTTTCTTATTATTAAGCTCATTTCATTAAGTTTGTTTCTAAAGACCCATTTGGTGCCAATTATGGGATGATCATTGGGCCTTGCAACTAATTCTCAAACTTGATTTCTCTTAAATTGGTTTAGTTCATCTTGCATGGCTAAGATCCAATGTTTATCATTAATGGCCTCATCTATGTCTTTATATTCAACTTGAAAGACAAAAGTCATATGATTACATGCATCTCTAAGAGAGTTACGAGTAGTTATCCCTTTTGATACATCACCTATCACCTTGTCAAGAGGATGATATCTTGATATCCTCCATTCCTTGAGAAGGTGTATGATTTGAGAATCCTTTTGTCCTGGGGGATCATATGGGCTTTCTAATTACTTCTTGACTTCTTTTTCCTTGTTCTCTAAGTAAGTCCTTGCCAAAATTTCTGCAACATCATCAACCAAATCCTTTCTCGGACCATTTGGGTTAATTTCATCAAATGCAACATGAATGGACTCTTCTATGATCATAGTTCTTTTATTATAAATTCTAAAAGCTTCACTATGCATTAAATAGTCAAGAAATATTCTTTCATCAGACTTAGAATCAAACTTTCCCAAGTTATCATTTCCATTATTTAAAACAAAGCATTTGCATCCAAAGACATGAAGTGAGAAACACTTGGTTGCCTTCCCTTGTACAATTCATAGGGTTTTTTTTTTTTAAAAAATAGCCTTATTAAGGCCCTATTCATAACATAATAAGCAGTACTTACTGCATCTGCCCAAAAGTACTAAGGAATGTTAGCCTCGTTGAGCATAGTTCTTGCTATTTCTTCTAAAGATCGATTTTTTCTTTATACAACTCCATTTTGTTAAGGAGTTCTAGGGGCAGAAAAATTATGCTCAATGTCATGTTCTTCACAATAGGTTTCAAAATCATGGTTTTCAAATTTATCACCATGATCACTTCTTATGGATGCAATACTAAAACTTTTTTTCATTTTGGATAACTTTAGCAAGTCTTTTAAAAGATGGAAAAACGTCATTTTTGTGTGATAGGAATAATGTTCATGTTAACGTAGAGAAACCATCCACAATCACTAAAGCATAGTAATTCTCACTAAAGCTCATAGTTCTAGAGGGACCAAAAAAGATGCACGTACAAAAGTTATAAAGGTCTAGAAGTTAAAAACACATTTTTAGCTTTAAAAGAGACGTTTATTTGTTTTCCCTTTTGACATGCATCACAAAGTTTATCTTTTTCAAATTTGAGCTTTAGAAGTCCAATTACTAGTTCTTTTGAGACCAACTTATTCAAGTGATTCATATGAATGTGAGCAATCGTTTTATGCCATAACCATGAATTATCTTCCTTACTCATAAAACATTTAACATCATTTGAGGATATATCATCAAGGCTAATCATGTAAATGTTATTGACCCTAAGACCAACAAACTTAACTTGCTTATTGTCTTTTCCTTCAATTATGCAATAATTTGAATCAAATACAACTCTATTTCTTTTATCACATAATTAACTAATGCTAAGTAAATTATGTTTAAGTCATTCAACAAGTAAAACATTATCAATAGAGGAGGAAAGGATTTTACCAAATTTGCCGACTTCAAGGATCTTCCCTTTGTTGTTGTCACCATATATAACATGTCCATTCTTCTTGGAGAAAAGGAAGGAAAACTTGGGCCCATCTCTGGTCATGTGATTGGAGCATCCACTATCAAGATACCAACTTAAGCTTTTTGCCTTCAAGCACACCTACAACACACATTTAGATTTTAACTTTTGGTACACAAATTTTCTTAGGTCCTTGTGTGTTAGATTTAGGCAAGGTGCCCTTAGGGACCCAAATCATTTTAGTCTCAACTTTGGTGTTTATGTTTTTTCTAACATTGCAAGTTAAGGCACTATGCCCTTTCTTCCCATAATGAAAGTATTTAACAAATGGGCTACTTGATGTAATTGAGGAAACAAAGAAATTCTTGTAAGACTTTTGTTGATTATTTGGATTATACCCTAAACTGGCTTTTTGGAAAACACATCTTTATTTTCCTAACAATACATTCAAGTTATCTCTTCCAAAGGTAAATTTTGAAAAAAGTATCATTTAAATTGTAAATTCCTTTTTCAAATGCTTTGCATGATGAGCAAAATAAGAGTATAGATGCATTATCATATGAAGAATAAGTCATGCGTGATGAGTTAGCATTGATTAATCCTAGAGTCTCATTCTCAATTTTGAATTCATTAATCTCCTTGTTTAAAATAGAAATTTTGTTTACCAATAGGGAGATTGTTTTGTTAGAAGATAGAACCATCTTTGTAAGCCTCATGGACTCATCATGCAATTCTTCAAAAGCATCTTGTAATTCATTATACGAAGGTGAAGAGTCTAGGTTAGAAGAATTACCTCGGTGTCACTCTCTTCTTCTTCTTCTTCTTCTTCTACTTCTTCTTCTTCTTCTTCTTCTTTTTCTTCTTCTTCTTCTTCTTCTTCTTCTTCTTCTTCTTCCTCTAGCCATGAGATATAGATGAACTTCTTTATTTTCCGAACTATCGGTAGAATCTATGTTGTTTTCCTTCTATGCTATGTAGGCTCTCCTTCCTTTCCTTTCTGTAGAAGGCCTCTCCTCAAACTTCTCCATCTTCTTTAGGTACACGGGACATACCATCTTCGTATGCCCCAGTTTTCCACATTCATAGCATATTGGAGTTGATGAGGTTCTTTCTCCTTTATGATAGTCTTCTTTGGAGGCAAAGATGACCTTCTTTGAATTCCTTTCTTCTTAAAGAATCTTCCAAACTTTCTTACAAGGAGACCAAGATTCTCCTCATTAAGCTCAAAGTTTTCTATTCCATCTCCATCATCTTCATCATTATCATCAATTGTGGAGGAGGTGGCTTTGAGTGCAATTTGCTTTTTCTTCTTGTCATGCTCTTCATTTTGATTGAGCCTATTTAGTTCTAACTCATGCTCTTGGAGCTTGCAAATAGAGTGGCTAGTGACATTGTTGACAAATTCCTTGATTCTGCAATAGCCATTACTTTGGGTTGTCAATTCCTGCTTAAACACCTCAAGACTTTGTTAATAAGGTCTTCATTAGTAAAAGTTTTTCCTAATAAAATAAGATGATTTACAATGTGTGTGAATCTCTTTTACATTTCTTGAATGTTTTCTCCTTGATTCATTCTAAAGAGTTCATACTCGTGAGTGAGAATATTTATTCTTGATCTTTTCACTTTACTTGTACCATCATAAGTTACTTGTAAAGTGTCCCATATTTCTTGGACGATTTTATAATTTGACATCCTAAAGAACTCAACATACTCCAAGGAAGTGGTAATGATGTTCTTGGCTCTCAAATTGTATTGGACATTTTTGTTTTCTTCATCAGTCTATTCATTTCTTGGTGTATTGGTTTTCATACCATCAACCATATGTGTGGGATAAAGTGACCATTTTCAACGGCATCCCATACATCAAGATCAATAACTTCAATAAAATTTTCATTCTTTCTTTCCAAAGGCATAACCATCCCCATTGAAAAAGGGGGGTCTATTTATAAAAAAACCTTAGGAAGTAAAACTATTTGAAGCCATCACATCTCTTGAAGCTGCTAAGCTCTTTACATAAAAGTCTAGCTCTGATACCACTTGTTACCAAGTGACCTCAAATACTCAAGAGGGGGTGAATTGAAATTTACAAAACTTTTCACAAATCTTTCACAAAACACTTGATTACCAATTTTCGTTAAAACTATTGATTGATAGAGATGAATGGATATATAAGATAGAAAGCTTTTGCTCACAAATGAACCAGCCAATAAAGAAAATATTCAAACAAGCAAATAAACAAATGCACAAATATAAAGGAGTAGAGATTAGAGAATCAAATACAAGATTTATGCTGGTTCAGCTACTCCTTGTGACCTACGTCCAGTCCACAAGCAATCACTCGAGATTTTTCACTAAACTTCAAGCTTGAATCAGGTGCTTGCTACATTTACAGATTAGAGCACTCAACAACACCTTGGGATACCTCACCCTTATGCTTTGAGCCTCAACTTCAAGGGATACCTCACTCTATACAAATATAAGGGACGCCTCACCTTCTTTACAGATTAAACAAGGTTCGTATGAATAGAAACTCTCTCAAAGAGTAGAAATACAAATTGAAGCTTATGGGTATATGGATTCATACTTTTAAGCACAAAAACAGAGGATTAAATGAAAAGGCTATGAAAGCTCGTATTAATGCTCAACCAAGTTTTTCAGAATGATTCTCTAACCCTCTTCATTGCCCAACAACTTGCATTTATAGCCAAAAGCATCAAAAAGTCGTTGGAGGTGGTTGGGAGCATTAATGATTATTGTAACACCCCAAAATTTGTTAATTTACAGTAATGTCTGAATTGTGTTATTTTGTGATTTTTGTGTGCTATAAATTTATTTTGACTGTTCCATAACTGTTTTTGATCTGTGTGTGTGATTTACTCCGAGTTAGGAAAATAATAATTTTTGGGCTGGGAAAAAATCTTTATCTGATTATTCGGAGCTGTGGGATCTTACTAAACCCAATTCTGAGTGATACGTGTATTAATCTTTTAACTTTTAGAATTTATTTGTGAAATAAAAATATTTTATATTTTAATATTATTTTATTATCTGTTGGACAGTACCTAATAACTTTAAAGCAGTAGCTTCTGTCCAATGAATAATAGGAAACAGAAAAGTCTTTGTGACTTACAATTCGGTGAACCAATAGAAATTGGTCAACGATGGTGGCTTGATTTTCTAAACCAATAGAAAGTGGTCAATATTGGTGGTTGGACTAGTTAGTTTAGTAACTAGAAAGCCTAATTAAGTTAGCCTAAACTTAACTAAATTAATCTAAAAAGCTTAAGTAGTAACTAAATGGAACAAACCTAGTTCGCTACCCATTAGAGCCTTAGTTACAAGAAGGTTCTAGCATATTCAAGAAATGGAGGAGTCATTCCTAAGTAACTAGATGGTTAGCTAAGTAACTAGGAAATCTAACTAGATTTACCTAAGCTTAACTAGATACCTAAATGAAGTAAAACTTGGTTTGGTGACTCCATTGAGCTCCACGGCCAAATGGCTTCTAAAGGACGTTCAAGTCACCAATTTTTGTTCAAGTTTATCACTTGTAGAAATATCTAGCTCCATAGTCATCTACTTAGTAAAAATATCAAACAAAACTTACCATTTATCTCCTTGCACTCCATGGCTAACACATAGGAGATAGGATCATTTTTCACTTCATCTTATCAAAAACTAAAAGCTATTCTCTTCATTCTCTCTCTTCCAAGAACCAAAAATTTCATTGCTTCCTCCTTGTGAAGCTCACGACCACCACACCATAGACCAACTCCACTCTTCTAAAATTTTATCCAACACCAGTTCGTAAACCTAAACACCATTCTAAACACTTTTCATGTTGTAAGTTTCTTCAAAATCATCCATCTAGTGCTTGGAAAACAAGCTTGAAGTTTCTTCTATACAAGGTAAAAATCCTTGTTTCTTGTTTTTAAATTGATTCTTGAAGTTCTAAGTCATGATTGATCCATGGTTTTTATTTTTCAACCATAGTTTATGACTTTGTAAATTGTTTAAGTTTGTTAGTGTTTTTCTTGGAGGTTCACGAAAATCACTAGGAAAGCATCCAAGAAGGATTTTGTCTTCCTTAAAGGTAAGAGGGAGATTTAATCTCATCAACCATGTATTGGTGGTGAGAAGATGGATTTGTTTGTGGTGAAGAATCCATAAGGATTCATTCACTTGGTTGTTTAAAGTTTTTCCTATTTGCGATGAGCTTTGATGCAAGCATGTTTATAGCTTTGATATATGTTTTAATATGTGTTTATGAATGCATGATAGTTATTGTATGTAGTAGGATGTGAATAACATGAAAGGAATTGCATGAGGGTGCCAAAGAACCCATGAGGCTCACGACCTACACCACCACCAAGAGGACCAAGATATCCTAAATTATTTTCCTAATCATGGATTAAGTGATTTATTAATAATAAATTGGATTAAGAATTTTTACAAGAGATTAGATGATGTGAAATAATTAAATATGATTTATAAAGCATAGAATGATTTTTGGCTAACATAGAACTTATGATGCTTTTAATTCAAAATTATTTCCTAAGTATAGAATTATATAAATTAAAGAGAACTCAATTTAATGAATTTTAGAGAATAAAATGAAGTGAATTTATTTTAGAGCTTAATTAGAGAAATTAAGTAAGGATGGGAAATAAAATAAATACTTGAAAAGTATTAACCTATTGCTCACCCTTTGGGTTTTGAAGCGCGTTAGCAAGTTTCGAGCTGTAAATATTAGTTAAAGCCAAGAAGAGTAATTTTTAAAGGAAACAATAGAAAATACTACTTAAAGGATTTTCAAGAGGAAATGTTGTAAATAAAGCTAAAAATAAATATATAATGGAGAAAGTTTCAAAATTTAATTTAAAAAGTAAAGAAATATTTTACGTACGTGTATTTAAAATAATGATTTTTAAACTACGCGATTGAGAAAATGATTTAAAAATGTTACACGATTGAGAAAATGATTTAAAGATGCTACGCAGTTGCAAAAACGTCAAAAAATATTTACGCAATTTGAAAACCTTAGAAAAAAGTTGCGCGATTGTGAAAACGCGATAAAATATTTACGCGATTAAGAATAACAGCAGTTTGCTGTCAGGTTAAAGTGGTGGGCTCGATTATGTTGAAAAATGATACTGCCAAGTAATGGCATGCGATTGTGAAAAATAATAGTATTATGATTTGTGTATTTTAGCTCATGCACCATGCATAGAGAAATGTGTCAATTTGGTTGATATTAGCGAGTTGCCTAAGAGATGAATTACACCGTAGTTCGGGTGCGATAGGCGTAATGTTGTTCATTGAGTGAACTTGGAGGCGTTAGTGTGCGAAAAATTCCACATGCGGACAGTTGGTAGCTCCTCTAAGCCGTGGTAACGGGCAACACAGTAGTGATATCGACAAAGCACTATTCTTAATCACGATCTAGTTTAGACTGTCTGGAACAATGCCTGTAGTACACGACGAATAAACTGTGTAGTACTTGGCTGGGGCAGCTAGAGCTATAGCCAGATCTTGTAGATCATTCTCTCTGAAAATTGTGGTTGGCTCCATGGAGTAGGAACGAGTCTGTATACATCTGCATATGTGGTCTGCATCATGATGTGATATTTATATTGGTCTGAGATAGTATGTATGATGTGATAATATGATTTGACATATTGAATGTTATATTTGTATGTACTGTCGTTTTCTATAATGTCATGCTGGTAATGATGTAGATTGTCTCACCTCTTTGTATGCATTTATGTATTATTATTGTGTTTGGTAAAGATTGTGAGGAAGGTGAAGAGGAGCAACCTCCTTATTGTCAGTACGAGGAGGAACAACATCCGAGTGATCAATGCGAAGAAGGCAAACCTCTAGATCATCCATATTGTTTAGGTTGATTTGGTTGTTATGACGCTACCGAGTTTTCTGGGATTCGTGAAATTGGAGTTTCATAGGGGTTCTGAAGCCTGACGTCTACGAGCTGATAGGGAGATGGTTGTTTATATGGGACGTTTAACTATGTCTCTTAGTAGGAAATATGATGGTGTTCCGATGTTCTCTACTACTGTCTATGTACATTTGGAGTTGCCCTTGTCTATTAGGCGCTATTGGGGCAGACGTTTCCATGCCCCTAGTGAGCTTAGTAGTGTGTCGACTGCACAGACTCCTGTCCGTAAGGCTACACGACATCTGAGGTTTCTGTCTTTCGATGATCTCCCAGAGGAGGATCCTTCGGAGGATTAGAACTTTTAGTTCTGTACTTGGGCTAGTATATGGTTTGTATTGAGTTAAACAATTTACTGCTTTATTAAACAATTTATAGTTTGTATTTATATGTATCCTTAAAAACAAAATCATATGTATAATTATGGTGCATATTTAATAATTTGTTTTATTTCATGTTTGTCTATTTTATTTGATGATATAATGTACAAAAAGAAAATTTTTACAATTTATATTATTATATGTTAATAAATATGATTTATAACTTGGGTAAGGTTTTATTATAATTAGTCATAAATATGACATCCTAAGGAGAGTGTTACATATTATGGGTTCTTTTATTGTTGGGTTAAGTTAAAGTGATATGCTTAACTTTCTTTACTCTGGCATATTGCGAATATACTACTATATTAGGGTTAGGATGTTACATTTGTGATCTACGAATTAAATAGTTTGTGCTATATTAAATAGTTTATGTCTTAATTTGAATAAATTATATTATTTTAGATGAATTATATCACTAATTAGATTTCAATAATCTTTAGTAGTGATCAAAGTTTGTAGCCGGATACACTCCATAGAATAAGATTACTTCTCATTTAAGTTAAATTTATCTTTGCATAGTTAGTGGTGGATTCGAGATCCTAGAATTGTTCTTTAATTGAATTTACATTTTAATTTGAGTTATTTCATTTAGATTTATTATTTAATTTTAGTTTAGCACATAATTTAAATTCTTATATTAATTAAATAAAATAAAAATCTCTTTTTTCTCTTTAAATTAATGTAAGTAGATGTTAGATTTTAGTTAATCTTATCACTTCATGTGGGTACGACACCTTTATATATGCTAGATATTACATAGATCTTGTGCGCTTGCAAAAAAAAGGTAATTTTATTATGTGAAAATTTTCTATCAAATTTATGGCGCCATTGTTGGCGAGTTGATTTTGTGATTGTTTTAATTTAATTTTTACCTATTTTAATTTTTAGTTTTGTATTTTTTTAATTTATTTAATCTTCAGTTTTGTTTATTTTATTTTATTTTAATTATTTGTTCTTAGTGTTTTTATTTTTATTTTTATTGTTTTTAGTTTTTGTTAAAAAAGTTGGAGAAGACCAATTCTACTCAAATGTTTGATTTCAGGTGCTATTGCTCCAACTTCTACAATCTTTTTGTTGGATATTTTATTTGATTTATGTTGGGGAGACGCTCTTTGTAATATCTCATCTAGATTAAATATATATATATATATATATATATATATATATATATATATATATATATATATATATATAACTAGTGTTTAAATTGCATTCTATATTTATAGGACATATGTGTAATTTATTAAATTGGTAATATGGACGTACGTGAAATTAAAACTTTATGTGTACAAATTGAATTATTTTTATACAGCGAGTCTGAATAACTAATAGAAGATTTTCTAAAACACTAAAAATTATGAAAAATATTTATACAGAATATTTGACAAGCTATTAGACGAAATCTCTGATATAGGGCCAAAGAATTTTTGGAGTGGGTTTATTAGTGAGGTATGTTAAATGGAAATTAAGAGAAATTGAGAAATTAAAACTCTAAAACTCTAAGTAATTATGCTAATTAGTTTGGTTAGTAGTTTAGTTAGTTCATGCAACTTAGTTAGGTTAGTTTAGTCAGAGTTACTAAGTCATCATGATTTAATTAAGAACCAATGAGAAGCAAGACATTTGGTTGGTTTTCTATTGGTTAGAAACTTGAAGAAGGACCACTTTACTCACTTGTAATTGGATGGCTAAAAAATATAAAGGAAAAAGAATTGAAAAAAAAATGAACACTCCAAGAGAAGCTAGAGGTTTCAACCAAGACAACAAGAAAGGAGGAAGAGGAGAAGAAAAATAAAGGAAAAAGGAGAAAAGCCAAGAACAAGAAGAATCCATAGTTTTTCAAGCTAGAGTCTAAAAGAACCAAGTAGTTAGATTAAAGTTCTACTTTTTCTCAAGTTTTTTTCTTAAGGCCAAGAGGTAGGGAGTCATACTTTTTCTCCAATTTTCTTGAGTTGTTCTTGCTTTAATAGTGTTATAATATGCTTCTTCATCATGTTTTTGAATCAAAGAAGCCTTGTTTATGTTTGTTTTGTTGGATTAGAACCCTAGGTTAGTAAGACTTATGTTGAGTGCTTGAGATTTTGATTGAGTTTCAATGGAAGATTGATAAAGGATGAGGTTGTTAATGAATGAAGAACCACATGAATGATGTTAATTTTGAGAAAATATGGTCAAGAAACCAAGATCTAAGAACTATGGTTTCATTCAAATTAATTTGGGGATTTTGGTCTAATCTTTGATTTAAAGTGAAATTGATGATAGAAATAGATTCTTGATTGTAGAAATTGTTTAAAAATGATTAGAATGGGAAGAAAAATTTCATAGCCACACAAGGATGAATTCAGCCAAGAATGGTTAACTAGGATTAAGTTGGTTGTTGATAATCCATTTAGCATTTTATCATTGTAATTATAAAAATAAATGAGATCGATTATGTTGATGTTAAAATATAATCTATGATGGGAATGATATGAATTATGATTTAAAGATATGATCTATGATATAAATGATATGATTTATGATCAAATGATATGATCTATGATGGAAATGATATGATCAAATGATATAATCTATGGTGAAAATTGTTTAAGATATTATTAAGGAAGTCTTACATGTGTCACTTTATTGGGTTCCATATTTTCCCTCCAAGAATATGTGGAATGACCACCTTTATTGTGGGTTCCTTGATTGGAATGACCACCATGCTAGGGGACGCCCTAGAAAATTCAAAATCTCAATTATGTTATGTTATGTTATTGGTCATGTAAGCAAAAAATAAAGAAATGTTAAAATATTTTACTAAAGGGTATTATTTAGTATGTATTTTATTGATATAAAATAATGTTATGTAGTACTCTGTTTGAAATTATTTTCTACAGTGAATGTAGCTGAACATGTCATAGTTCAAATGATAACGATGTTATAACTGTATAATTGCTCTATTGAGAATTATAAATTCTCACCCCTTCTCTATTATGTTCAGAGAATCAACATAGTACGCATCACCCTATTAATTGACATTGATGCACATTTTGTGTTTCACCCAACTACTTAAGAGCTTCGTCTGGTGATTGATAACATCCACATCCGCTACTTCATCATGCATAATTCTTACTGATAAAGCATGCATGATGTAGTTTTATATAGATGTATATAGCTGACTTGGCTGCATTGTAAGTGTGCACTATCTACTGATGTACTGACCAGATTTGTTTTTTCAGACATTTAAGATGTCTTCTTTTTGTAGTTTTTGTACCTTTTGGGGGTTTATAAATATTTTTAGACAAATGTACTAGCACACCTTATTTAAATGTTAAATATAAATGCAGCTAGTGTTTTTCTAAAACTTTCTATTTGTATTTTATTAGAATTATATTTCATTGATACGTTTATTTATTTAAAAAAAAACAAAATAATTTAACCTAATTGATTTAAGATTTCATTACATAATAAACTGCTGCACGTATTTTATTAAATAAGAAATAATAAACAAAGTACGTAATATTCTATCAACAATATTAAAATATAATAAAATTACTGGTAGGATGTTACATTATGGTGTTAGAGTCATAGTCTAAAGGTGTGCCTATGTAGGTAGAATTAGTATGATCTAGACCTAATTAGAGATGCATTTCCTAGGAAATTTAATAGTTGGTATACATAGCATTATGTGCATATCGGTCTTAGTGTTGTGTTATTTATTCCTAGCTATATGTATAGTATTATTGAGACTAGCCACCTCAATAATTATTTGTCTATGTGCGCAGGGATAGAATGACACCACCTAGATGTACCAGGAATAGAAACACTTCTGCAGAAGAAGTGAATGCCCCTAATGCTCCTAATGAAAGAGTGTGGAATACTTTGGAAGAAATGACTAATGCAATTCGGGACTAAGCCACAATTACAAACAATATTCTATAGCACTTACAGAATAATCTCAATGGAAATAATAATAACAATAATGCTGAGAATAGAAATAAGGAACCAATGAAGGAAAATAATCATGTTGGAAATCAACAATTTCAAGGTCTTGTTGAATTTCGGAAGAATAAGCCACTACCTTTTTGGGGGGAGTACGATCCAACTTAGCTAAAGAATAGATTAGGAAGTTAGAGAAGATATTTGAGGTAATAGGTTGTACTGATGCCTAAAGGTTACTTATGCCATCGATATGCTAGAAGGAGAGGCAGAGTATTGGTGGCAAGGAGCTAGAGGATTATTAGAAGCACAAGAGGTACCAATCACTTGACAAGTATTTCATAATACTTTTCTGAATAAGTACTTTCTAGTCAATATTAAAAATGCAAAGGAAACTGAATTTTTGAAATTGGAACAAGGTAGTATCATTGTGGGTCAATATGTAGCAAAATTTCAAGAATTAGCCAAGTTTCCTACTTACCTAAGAAATCATCAAGATGAAGAATGGAAATCAATAAAGTTTGAATTTGGATTGAGGCCTGAACTTCAGAATGCAGTGGTTGCTTTAGAAATTAGAAACTATTTGGTGCTAGTTAATAAATGCATAATAGTGGAGCAGACTCAATTAAGGATAAATGATAAGAAGGGCAAAACATTTTTTTTAAAAGAAAGGTGGAAAATGAGAGGCAAAAAGGGAATAATACCCAATTTAAGCCCAATTGGAACAAAGGAAAACAAATACAAGATAGTAATAAGATGCAAACTTGCCCTAAATGTAAGAAAGTCTAACGGCAACAAACCTTGTTTGTAGGAGACTTAAAATTGTTTCTTTTATGGATGATGGGATATTTAAAAGTTTCAAACCCAAGTGCATGTTGTTTCAAGTAGTAAATTCTTGGGAGTCCGAGGTCGATCCACAGAGAATTGATGAAGAAAAATTCTTTGAGGTAAAGAGCAGATTTGTCACAATAATAAAGATGATATAAGTTGTTCAAAGATGAAAATGATTCGCTTGGGTTAGGAGATCCACTCTTGGTAATAAATTAGAGACACGATTATTTCTTTTTATAACTCAATTGAAATCATACATAATGAAGGTTCCAATAAGAAAATTTAATATTCAAAGTTCAATTAAAATTATACATGTAATCATATTATGATTCCAATAATTATCTACCAATACTTGTAAATGATCTCAAGTATCTACTGTGCCAACGTCTTGTCTACAATGAATCAAGATATTCATTATACAAGAAGAGTTTCTAAATTGATCGGAAACAGCATACAACACATATAAAGATCACATAAAAATTTATCATTCAAGTACAAGAAGAAAATTAATCTAACCTCAACTTATTACCAAGAGCTTCACTTTTTTACCCAAGCAAAATGAAAATTAGTTACTCATGAATCAAGAAGAAAGAAAGAAAGAAGAAGAAGATGATGAACATAACTTCAATTAAGAACAATAGAAAATTACACAAAGGAAACAATTAATATACAAACATGAAAGTAAACTCTAAGCTAACACCCTTAAATGATCAGCCTTTGCCTCCTTTTATAGAATTAGAAGAGCTCAAAATGCCAAAAGAGATGATGGATGATGAGAACAAAATGTCAAAATAGTTGTTTGATGATGATAAATGGGTAGATTCTTGTCTCCAAAATGTTTCCCTTCTGAACTAATGGCATACGTCCTTTTTTAGCCAAGTGGTCTTCATGAAAGTTCTAGGAAATTGTCTTAGCTTTCCATAGACACTAATTTCATCCAAATCCACCACCTGCAGCCCGAGATATGGCCCAATTATTGCTCATGGGTCAGGCCCAACTTTAGCTCCTCTGTTCTGACTTCTAAGCCCAATATCACCTTCAAGGAATCCGAACTGAGTTTTGTGTTCTTCATAAAAGTTGCAGATAGTGGTCTTAACTTTCAAGTATCCAAATTTCAGAATTGTTAAACTCCTATAGCTCGAGATATAAGTTAATGAGTGCATAGAGGTCAAGCTGTCAAGTTCAAAACTCTAGATTTTGCTTCAACTCCAATTTGAGTTATCCAAATGTGTGTATCCGGTCTTGAGGCCTTCATAAAAGTTGTAGAAATTTGTCTTAGCTTTAAAACAAGACTAAAATCACATCCATCGGATATTTGAAACTCAAATTATAGCTAGTTTACTGAAAAAGTTAAGTGAGAAGATTATACAATGAATGAAATATATTGCTATCAATATGGCTCTTGTTATCAAGTGAATAGTTATTTGGGAATTATCTTAACTTTCCAATAAGACTAGAATCACATTAATCAGATAATTGTAACTCAAATTGTGGTCATTTTACTTAAGAATGCAATCACCCAAATTATTGATAATTCAAGCAATAATTTCTTCAATGATCCAATTAAGCTTAATTTAATAAAATGTGACAAAATCAACTTAATTAAGCCAAATTGAATCTTAAAAAACCTAGTGAGATGATTATAAAATGAATAAAATACATTGTTATTAGTGGACAACAAGACCATTATGTCAAAGATTACTCTAAGATTAACACTCAAAATTCTGTGCTAAGGCCTCAAACCAAATGACGTGTTTTTACTTTAACTATAGAAGAAGCTGAATAGTCTCCAAATTTGATACATGGTAAGTATCTAATTCAAAATCATCTTTTAAGTGCACTGTTTGATTCATGAGCTACACATTCATTTGTGTCCCTTGATTATGTGAAAAATTTGAAACTATATGTTTCTCTATTATCATATGATTTACTAGTTTCCACCCCTACAGGAGGAGAAGTTGTAACTTGTCAAGCTTGTTTACAATGTCTTGTTTATGTACAGAATAAATTATCAGTGATAAATCTTATTTGTTTGCTTATGAAGGATATTGATGTTATATTTGGAATGGATTGGATGTCTCAAATCAAGTTGTTCTCAATTGTTTTGAGAAATCTATGAATTTTATTGAAACTTCTATGTCTAAATCTATTGAGGATATGTCTGTTTATTGCTTTGTCATTCAAGTTAGGGAATATTTGAAAGAAAGTGCACAAGTATATGCTCTTTTGTTTTCTTTAAATTTAGAGGAACAACAAAAATTAGAAACTATCCTTGTAGTGAGAGAGTTACCAGAAGTATTTCATTCAGAAATAAATGATTTAACTCCAGAAAAGGAAATTTCTTTTTCTATTGATTTGATAACAGGAACAGGCCCTATCTCAATCGCATCCTATAAAATGTCCCCATTGGAGTTAAGCGAACTTAAGAAACAAATAGAAGAACTCTTAGCTAAGAAATTTATCTGGCCTAGTGTGTCACCCTAAGGAGCCCCTGTACTCTTTGTGAAAAAGAAAGATGGAAGTTTACGGTTGTGTGTGGATTATAGAAAATTGGGCAAAGTGACTATTAAAAATAAATACCCACTCCCATGAATTGATGACATGTTGGATCAACTTAAGGGAGCCTCAATATTCTCTAAGATAGACTTAAGATCAGGATACCATCTTAAGCCATAAGATATTCCTAAAGCTGCTTTTAGAACTAGATATAGACATTATGAGTATCTAGTTATGCCTTTTGGACTGACCAATGCTTAGTAGTATTTATTGATTACATGAATCACATTTTTTGACCTTATTTGGACTAATTTGTGGTTGTTTTTATAGATGATATCCTCATCTATTCGAAGACAGCAGAAGAACATGAACAACATATTAGACAAGTCCTTCAAATCCTACAAGAAAAATAATTGTCTACTAAGTTAGAAAAATGTGAATTATGGCTTCAAGAAGTAAAATTTTTAGGGCATGTAATATCACAAGAAGGAGTTTTAGTTGATCTTAATAAAGTGGAGGCGGTAATGAAATGGGAGAGACCAACAACCATCACTGAAATAAGGAGTTTTCTAAGATTAGCCAAGTATTATAGGATATTCATTAAGGGATTTTCGCAATTGGTATTACCATTGACCAGACTAACTAGGAAGGAAAAGCCTTTTGAGTGGACAATTGAATGTGAAAATTACTTTAAGGAATTAAAAACCAGGTTAACTACAACTCTTGTATTGATTATTCTTGATCCTAAAGAAAAATTCCCAGTGTATTTTGAAGCGTCCAAGAAGGGTTTTAGATGTGTTTTGATGTAAAATAAAAGAATAATGGCTTATGCTTTAAGACAATTGAGATCACATGAGAAAAATTATCTAACCAATGATTTAGAATTGGCAGTAGTAGTGTTTGCCTTGAAAATATGGAGGCATTACTTATATGGAGTTAGATTTGAAGTGTTCAGTGTAACATCTTCTTCAACATGTTAGACTTGTAAATAGTTACAAAGATAGCTTAATATTTGCTTAACATACATGTTTAATTTTGTGACAATTTGAGTTAGTTTAGGCACTTTGTTGTAGCCTAAAAGGTGAAAAGTAGCTTAAAATGACCTATATATTAGCTTAAATGGCTTAGCTAATGGAAATAGAGGTAAATAATTTATTTTTAAGTCACAAATGTGTATTATATGATGTGGTTGAATTTTAAGAATAATCGAAGTCAGTTTAGTATTTTTAGGTATACTGGTTATGTGTTTTAATGCTGAAATGACTAGTCACGTATATAAAAATGATGGTTTTGCTGCAACAAGATTTTTTATGAATCCTATGATTTATTTTAAACTTGTTGGCTTTAAGAAAACTGGATTTGGAGAAATCTAAGTGTTCTTAGCAGATCAAGAATATCACTTGGTCACTTAAGTGACCAAGGCTTTCACATTTCTGAGCCTTATATTGCTTTCCATTTTTTTTCTTCAATTTACTTGTTTCTCATCTCTCTCCCATGGTTGAAAAACAAAAGCAACAAAGAAGAAAGAGAAAGGAGGAAAGGAAGAAGAGGAAATCAAGAAGAAAAGGCAAGCTTGAAGACTTGTGATCTTTTTCATCATCATCTCCATCACCATACCAGCTTGAGGAGCTCAAGGTTGGGGTTCTTGAGTTGAAACTTCATCTTTTCTCACTTTTCCATATTAAGCTTGTTTGAGGTTTGATATGCCAATTTGAGTTCTTGAGATGTTTGAAGTGATTTTTTTGCTTGGATAAGTTTTAAATGTAGTCTATGACTTGTTCATGCTAAGAGTTTGGATTAGAAATTGAAAATTCTCCATTTGGATCTAAAATGCTCTAAGTGTTGATTTTAGGGATCTGGATGAGTGATTTAATGTTTTGGTTCATTTTTGGTGAAATCAATTGGTGTTTTATGTTTTTTTCATGTTAGTGAACTTGTTAGAGACTTTAAATCACCTAGAAACTGGTTTGAAGTGACCAAAATCTGTTATTTGTTCCAATGGAACAGTACCACATTCTGCAAAATTCTGCAGAACCATGTTTCTGCTTGATGTAATTGATTACAAGGTCAATGTAATATGTGACACCTGGGGCCGACGAGGGCGGGGAGTGGTCACCAGTGCAAAAAGATGAAGCACAGACAAGGAGTGGCTCCTGACAGGCTTCTAGGCGAAGGGACACATGAATGAACTAAATACACACCAGAATGAGAGGGATTCAGAGACCGTGCAGGTATAAGACTGCATAGTTGAGGATGACTTAAAGGAATTGATTAGCACCACCCTTATCAACAAGATGCATCTTCTTTCGGGAGCCAAGAACATAAGTACTTCATAGTTAAGTGTGCTTGACTTAGAGCACTTGTGGGATGGGTGACCTCCTGAGAAGTTTCCTAGGATGTGTGTGAGTGAGGACAAAGTATGCTAAAAAGACCCGTATTGGTTTGTGGGGACACTCATCAATCTTGTAGGCAGTCCCAAGATGTTACATAATCGATTACAAAGCCTCTAGAAGTGATGTAATTGATAACAAGGTCAATGTAATCGATTACCAAGGTTCTGGAATTTGATGCAATTGATTACAAGGGAAATGTAATCGATATCCAAGTTTCTGACTTGGTTGTAATCAATTACAACGAGGGTGTAATCAATTATAAGTCCCCTGTTTATGAAAAAACCAAGTTTTTACTTGATGAGATCATTTGTGCCAGTCTTTTAAGCTGTATTGAGACACTTTTGAGGATATTTCTTGGAGAGAACTATTAACTTGCATATGTGAAAAGTTTGGAAAATTCTTAGACATTCAAAGTGTGATAGAATGCCTAGGTTAGTGTTTAGAACTTTGGTTAACGGAGGTTGATTTCTAAATCACTTGTGAGTGATTGTGTGATGTTCTAGATACTATTTAGCTAGAAATATGAATCTTACTACTTTGTTGGATAAGTGAGGTTAAGGTTCCTATGTTCTAGTGTTTAAATTGTGGCTTAGATATTTGGTTTTCAAACTTGTTATTTTCTATTTCCTATGTATTGTAACCTTAGATGTTGTACACAAACATGTGGCCTGAGAACAAGGTGTTGGATCTAGATTCTCTTTGCATTTATGCTTGTATGATTAGGGTTACCGGTATGGGGGTGGTAGCAGTACTCTTTCTTTTGTGAAAGGAATGAATCCACTTATTATTAGGTAGTGTGATGGCTCTTTTGCCTAACATATTGAGACAAATACAATGAACGGAGATTTTTGAGAAATAAGTAAGTGACATGTGTTTTAAAAACTGAAACTTGCATTAGCATTGCACAATTATTATGTTAGGATTTTGTTTGAGCATAACCATACATCATAACATAAAGCATTGCATTGTTGACAATTGTATGGGCAATTGTATGGGCAGTTGTCATGGCTAGACTGGTTGCTTGTTTGATAGTATCATAGGATTATATGGGCGATTCTTTGGTATTGTTGATTATCGAGTATTCTATTACAAGTTGTGTAATTTTATGTTCAGTTGATTTATTTGTTATAAATTATTAACTGCTGGTCTTAGTATGCTTATATTGAGAAATTGTGATTTCTCACTCCTGTGTGTTCCATGTAAATCCAGGTGAAGACCCTCTAAAGGGAAATGGCAAGAAAAATAAGAAGTAGAAGGCTTAGTTTAGCAGCTTTATTTCTTTTTGAACCAGTTTGTATATTTGTATTCTTCTAGTTATATGTAAAAGCTTATGTATATAGTATGGCTTGTTAGCTAGTGATATATGTATATATGATTATTTTATCATTCGTGGCTCTCTATAATGACTTTTCAGGTTATTATGGATTTTTTATTTTTATGCATTTTTAGAAGTGACATGCTTAATGCGATTTATCTCGAAATATTCCATTTATTTTACGATAATTGTATTAGGGTGTTATATTCCGGTGATTAGGGGTGGAAACAGGCCAGGCCAAGCCAGGCCAGGCTTTGCATTAAATAGGCCTGACTTATATCCCAATTATAAGGCCTGAGTCTGGCCTGTGAGCTTGTAATAGACTGGTTTTTAAGGCCTGACTTGACCTTTTTAAAAGCTTGGCCTAGCTTGAAAGCCTATTTAAAGACCTATTTTGCAACGAGGCCTTTAAATAGACTAACATGCCTACCTTTAAATAAGTCAATAGGCCTTTACATAAACTAATATGCCTACCTTTAAATAGACCAACATACCTTTACATATGCTAATTGGCCTATCTTTAAATAGGTCAACATGCCTTTATATAGGCTAACAAGCCTAAGCCTTTAGGCCAACGGGCCTACATAAGGCCAATAAGCCTTTGTTATAACTTAACACTTACCTTCTAATTTTATAGATGCTCACCACTTTCTTACTCTAGTCTTTGGTCGATGTGGGACTTGGAAATATACTAAGTTGTAGAATTATTAGAGGCATATAGTTGCAAAACATGAAGATCGAACATACACTCCTCTAATTGCAACATGAATGCAAGAAAGACTAGAACTATAATGAATTAGCATCATGATAATAACTGCATGTTCTATAATGAATTGACAAGAAAGATAATATCATAATATTAATAATTGGTGAGATTCGCATATTACCCCAAAAATTCCACAAACAACTAAATGAGTTAGACATGAAAAATAGTCCAATAACTTTGGCAACTTTTCGTCAGGTTCCTGCAACTAGAGACAAAATAATTGCACGATTTAACCATAAGGAAATTAAAATAATAACCTGACATATGTTATTAACAAATATATCAACAAGAAATCCAGAAATAAAAATTGCTAAACGAACCCACTTGTTTTATATCTCCAGAACCAACCTTTTCATTAATAGAAACAAAGGTCAGGGTTCTTTCAAATGACGTTATAGTTATAGAGGAGATATAATTCAATGATGTAGGATATTGCTGCAATTCATGGTCCCCTGTGAGATATAAATAGCATAGGTTATATCTTCATGTTTTACAACTATATGCTTCCAATAATTTTATAACTTGGTATATCTCCAAGTCCTGCATCAACTAAAGACTAGAGCAAGAAAGTAGTGAGCATCAATAAAAGTAGAGGGTGAGTGTTAACTTATTATTTTCATTCTGATAAATATATTACATTAAATATATTAATAAATATATTATTTCTATTCTAGCTTACTAACTATATTAATGTATTATAATAAATGAATAATTATAATTATAATTTATAATTATTATAATAATATATATTATATTATATATAGTTAAATAGATCAAGCTGGCTTGCTAGGCTTAAAAGACCTATTAGATGGATTGAGGTCTGATCTTTTTAGTTAAACATACTTTTAAAAAAGCATTGGCCTAGCTTGTTTAGTAAACAAGCAAGGCCAGACTAAGCCTCATGCAAGCCAGGCCATAAGCCCCTAACAGATAGCCTGACCTATTCCACCCTTATCAGTGATCATACAAGTTTGAAATATCTCTTTGATAAAAAAGAACTTAACATAAGACAAAAAAGATGGGTAGAATTCATAAAAGATTATGATTTTAAGTTAAAATATCACCTAGGAAAAGCCAATGTGGTAGTTGATACACTTAGCAGAAAGTTACTACACGTGTCCTATCTCATGATTCAAGAATTAGAGTTATCAGAGAAATTTTGAGATTTGAATCTCTCAATAACTCTGTAACCTAAAATTTTGTGCATGGGTTAAATAGAAATTGTTAGTGAAAATAAATCACAAGTTAGAAAAAACAAAACACTGACCAATTTCTACAAATGATCAAAGACCAGATTGCTCAAGGAAAACAAAAAGAATTTACAGTAATAAACGATGGGACTGTGATGTATAGGGATAGATTCTGTATTCTAGATGATAAAGAATTGAAAAATCAAATACTACAGAAAGCCTATTGTAGAAAATATACTATTAACCTAGAAACCAGCAAAATGTATCAAGATCTTAAGAAAATTTTCTAGTGGCTAAGATGAAAGTAGAAATTGCAAAATTTGTAACTAGGTATTTAACATGTCAAAAAGTTAAAATAGAACACAAAAAATTAGCCAGTTTGCTACATCCATTAGAGATTCCTGAGTACAAATGAGATAATATAGTAATGAATTTTGTGATGGGATTACCACGAACTTTTTCAGGGTATGATGTTATTTGGGTTATTGTAGATAGATCAACTAAAACAACTCACTTCTTGGCAATCAAGGCTACTTATTCATTACATAAATTGGCTCAAATGTACATTAATGAGATCGTCAGATTGCATGGTATTGCTTCTAGTATTATATATGATAGGGACCCTAGGTTTACTTCTAGATTTTGGGGAACATTACAGCAAGCATTAGACAATAAATTTTGTTTTAGTATAGCCTATTATCCTCAAACCGATGGGCAAACTGAAAGAACCATTCAAATACTAGAGGATATGTTGAGAGCTTGTGTTCTAGAATAGATAAGAAGTTGGGATTAGTATTTACCATTAATGGAGTTTGCATACAATAACAATCACTATTCTAGTATTGGAATGGCATCTTATGAAAGCTCTATATGGCAAGAAGTGTAGACCACCACTATGCAGGTATGAAGTTAGAGAGAAAAATTTATTAAGACCAGACATAGTGTAATAAACTTCAGAGAAAAAAAAATTTATCAGGGATAAATTTTTACTGCACAAAGTAGGCAAAAAAGTTATGCTGATTAGAGAAGAAAACCTCTAGAATTTCAAGAAGGAGAACATGTATTTTTAAAAATTTCTCCTACAACTGGAATTAGTAGAGCACTTAGATCGAAGAAATTGAGTCCTTGATTCATAGCTCCAATTCAAATTCTCAAGAAAGTAGGGTCAATAGCTTATCAAATAGCATTTCCACCCTGTTTATCAAATCTTTATGATGTCTTTCATGTTTCTTAACTTAGAAAATATTATTTAGATGCTTCTCACATTCTATCCAATGAATAAACTAGTATCTGATCATTCTTTATCATTCTTCGTCAAAATGGAGGCTTTAACCTAGACGGGGGGAATGTGATAATGGTCGTCCCAATCGTGCCATGGAAGTTTCTTTCCCTAGACTCTTCTTCTTGCCCCTCTTCTTCTTCTCCCTTGCCCCTCCCTCAATAAAGGAAGACGTTTGCTCAAGCTTTGAACAATGCGTGTGATATTCCTTTAAGCCAATTGCCTGTGCCATGTATGAAAGGAGATGCACTCTCAGTTTCAATACCAGAAGAGGAGTATCTCACAAGAATAAAAGCCTCAAAGAATAATCTGCATGGACGGCTTCTTTTATCAAAGGGTGATTCTCCTGTTAAATTTAATGACTTGCGCTCCAAGCTTTCCACTCTATGGAATCCATTATCTCTTTGGAAGATGGTTCCTATAAGTAAAGGATTCTTTGAATTTTCTTTCTCCTTCATTGAAGATATGAGGCAAGTTCTATCTGTTGGTGCCTGGAACTTGAACCCTGAAACTCTTCGTCTCTTTTCATGGTCTCCAGACTTCAATCCTAACCTTGTAAAACAAACCAACGTGCAATGTTGGGTCAGAATATTTAGATTCCCATTAGAGTATTGGAGGCCTAAGATATTGTTTGCCATAGCAAGAGGGATCGGTGTTCCATTATCCTTAGATGATGCAACAATCAATAGATCCATGGGGCATTATGCAAGGATGTTAGTGGACATTGATCTTGCAGGAGCTCTCCATGATCAAATTCTTGTTGAAAGGAAAGATTATGCCTTTTTCGTGGGAGTTGAATATGAAAGACTACCATTGTTCTGCTCTTCTTGTAAAGTTATTGGTCATTCTATTGATAACTGCAGAAAGAGTTCAAAGCCAATGAAACAAGATTTTGATTCTTTGAAAAATAAACAATTTGCTGCTGTTAAATCTAAGGATGCTCACACGGTAACTGCTTTTTATGTTCCCAAACCTAAAGCTATTGACATTGATGGAATGGCGGTTGGTGGCTCTGGTACAGATTTAAATGATCTGCAACATGGAAATAATGTCATTCCAAACAATCAAGATGATGAACAAAGAATTGCAGCAGCTTCTGTTCATGAACAAAATTCTAATCAACCAAATTCCAATGTGCAGACTCGAATTAATCCCATTTTGGGATATTCTCATGAATTCCCTAATTATACTCATGCTCAACATATTGATGATGTTGATAGTGATGATGTGGAAACAATCTTTGAAGAGGAAGATGCAAATGTTATTAGACCCAATATTCATACTGATGAAACTCCCTCGGGTGATTCAGTCCAATCCTCAATGAACTTTGAAGCTCCTTTTGTTGATGTTCAGCTTAATTTTAATAATCCTTCTTCAAATGAGAAGTCTCTAGATTCAGTTGAACATGTCTCTCCATCTATCCAGTAATCTATTGTTCCTGATTCTGTATCTGCTTCCAAAATTCCTTCTAAGCATAATGAGGTAGTTAAAAGAGACTTGAAAATTGTTGGCAAATTTTGGAATGGAAAAGTGGATGACGATCAATCTGATTCTGCCACTGATGGCTTCACAGTGGCTCTTTTAAAGTCTCAAAAGAAGATATTAAGAAAGAGCAAAAGGCTGCAAGCTGCTAAGGCAAATGCCCATTATAGGGCTGCTTCTTCATCTTCTTTTTGATATGAAGATCCTATATTGGAATGCAAGAGGTTTGGGTAATCTAGCCACTAGATTATTATTAAAAAAGTTTTGTCTTAAGCATAAGCCTGATTTTCTATTTTTAGCAGAGCCTTTTATTATTTCTGATCAATTACCAAATCAGTTTCTACAGCATCTTCATCTTAAGCTATTTTTAGAAAATGATAGAGGCAATCACATGCCTAATCTGTGGGGAATTTGCAGTGATAGATTGAATCCTGTTGTAATATCAAAGTCTCAACAACAAATCTCCTTATCTGTCTTATGAGATAATCAGTCAGTTTTTATTGTAGCTGTATATGCTAGCACTAATCACATTCTGAGAAGACAGTTGTGGCTGGAGTTAACTGATTTGCAAAACTCTAATCTGGGGCCCTGGTCTTTTGTTGGTGATTTCAATGCAGTACTTGGAGCTCATGAAGTTAGGGGAGGAAGGCTTCCTTATAGAGTCTCTTGTGATGAGTTTCGGGCATGGTCAGATAATGGTCATCTTACTCATCTAGCCACAAGGGGAGCAGAGTTTACTTGGACTAATGGAAGAAGATCTAATGCTCATATAGAAAGGAGACTAGATAAGGCAGTTTGCAATGAGGATTGGCTCTCCTTTTAGACCAATATTTCCTGCTGCACCTTGACAAGAGAATTTTCTGATCACTTCCCTTTGCTCTTAGATTTAAAAAGAGGTGCTCAAACTTTTCCTTCTCAGTTTAAATTCCACAGTATGTGGACAGATCATATGGATTGTAGGAGGCTTGTTGGAGAAGTCTAGAGTAGACCTGTGAGGGGCTGCCCTATGTTTACTCTTGCACAAAAGCTTAGAAACTTGAAAGCTGAATTGAAAGTCTGGAATAAGCAAATCTTTGGGGATATTCATCAAAAAGTGCAGCAAGCTCAGGATCAGGTTGACAGAATCCAAGAGGAAATTTCTTTAAAAGGTTATTCAGATTCTCTTAATGATGAGGAGCTGGTTGCTCAATCTAATCTTCAACAAGCTCTCCACTATCAAGAGGAGTTCTGGAGAGCTAAGGCTAAACTCAATTGGTTCGTGCAAGGAGATAGAAATACTTCATTCTTCCATAGAGTGGCCAAGGTCAAGCTTGTTTCTAAACAAATGTCCATTTTAAAACAAGGTGATGTTCTTTTAGACAATCAGTTTGACATTGAAAATCATGTGTTGGAATACTTTAAGTCTTTATTTGCTTCTCAAAACACATGCACCAGTAGTAATCTCATTGATAGAGTAGTCCCTAATCTGGTTTCAACAGAAGACAATGCTCTTCTCACCAAATCTGCCAACCTAGAAGAGGTTAAAAAAGCCGTGTTTTCCATGAATGCCTTGGATGCCCCAGGTCCAGATGGTTTTGGAGGTATCTTTTATTAACATTTTTGGGACATTATCAAGCATGATGTCTATGATTCTGTTCTTCAATTCTTTAAGGAATCTTGGTTACTGCCTAATCTAAATTCAAACATGGTTGTCCTAATTCCTAAATTCCATGGTGCTATTAAAATTGAAGATTATAGACCTATAGCCCTTGCTAACTATCAATTTAAGATCATAACCAAGGTATTGGCTGATAGGCTTGCTATAATTGCCCTAAAAATAATTTCTGATCAGCAAAGGGGTTTTATCCAAGGTAGGCAGATCCAGGACTGTATTTGCATTACTTCAGAAGCTGCCAACATGCTTGGTTATAAGAGCTTTGGAGGCAACATTTCCCTCAAGTTTGATATTAAAAAAGCATTTGATACAATTGATTGGGAGTTTCTCATTAAAGTGCTTCACTCTTTTGGTTTCCATGACACCTTTTACAATTGGATTAGAGTCATTCTGCTTTCAGCTAAGCTTTCGTTTTCAGTTAATGGCTATCCCACAGGTTTTTTTCTTGTAAAAGGGGAGTGAGGTAAGGTGATCCTCTATCTCCTCTCCTCTTTTGTTTGGCAGAAGATGTTCTAAGTAGAGCCATTACCGCTTTGATTGATTCAGGCACTTTAATCCCAATGACAGGTCCAAGAGGCATCTCTATTCCTTCTCATGTCTTCTATGCAGATGACATAATGGTCTTTTGCAAGAGTACTAAAAAGAACCTAAGGGCTCTTATGAATCTCTTCAATGAATATGGTGCGGAATCTGGGCAAATTCTGAGCTTGGCAAAGTGCAAATTCTATGTTGGCTCAATGTCCCTAAGAAGGAAGATAGAAATCAGTAACCTCCTTGGTTTTTCTGCTGGAAGTCTGCCTTTTATCTATCTTGGTGTTCCAATTTTTCAGGGCAAACCAAAGGCCATTCACTTGTAGTCTATTGCAGATAGAATAAAGTCTAAGTTAGCTTCTTGGAAAGGTTCTCTTCTTTCAATCATGAGTAGAGTGCAATTGGTCAAATTAGTCATCCATAGCATGCTGATATACAGCTTCCATGTTTATTCTTGGCCTATCTCCCTCCTCAAATCCTTGGACAAATGCATTAGGAACTTTATATGGTCTGGAGATATTCTAATTAAAAAGGTATGCACAGTTTCTTGGCACAAGTTTTGCACTCCAATTGAAACTGGTGGTCTTGGGCTAAGATTTTTAAAGTTAATTAATAAGGCTGCTTTACTGAAATTAACTTGGGAAATGTGGTCTTCAAAAAAGTCTTGGTCTAATCTAGTTAAGGCTAGATTTTTCAGATTTAACTCCCTTGTTTGTCACTATGTAAAATCTTCAATTTGGCCAGGGTTGAAGCTCTACTTAGAAACTATTAAAAGAGAAAGCTGTTGGCAGATTGGTAATGGAGAATCAATAAATTTCTGGTCAGATATTTGGTTTTTCACAATGACAGATCTATAACTGAGTTGTTACATGTCCCAGATCACTTGCTTTCTTTTTTGAAGGAAAAGTCAGTGATTTCATTATTGATCATTCATGGAATATCCCTACTTTCTTAATTAGTAAGTCACCTTATCTGTTTGCTGAAATAGCTTCTATGCATTTTCCTATGGAGCATGGTGAAGATTGTCTAACCTGGAAGCACAGTGATTCGGCTTCTTTGAGCTTCAAAGATGCTTATACCTTTCTCAATAGCCACAATGCTCAATCTGCAACCTGGTTTAAATCAATTTGGAGTGCCTGCATCCCTCCTTCGAAGTCTTTCTTGCTTTGGAGACTATTACACAACAAACTTACTACTGATGAGAATTTAAGGCAAAGAGGTGTGATTGTTGTTTCTATTTGTAGCCTCTGTGGTTCTATAGATGAGTCTTCTAACCATCTTTTCCTCAAGTGCTGCTTCTCTAGGAAAATCTGGTCTTGGCTCTCCACTGTGTTATGTTGTAATGTGGACTTATCTTCTATTAGATCAGTTCTTTCCTCTTGTAATAGAAACTGGTGCACTCAAGTTTAGGACATTGTTAAATCTGTTGTCATTCATTGCTTTTGACACATATAGTCCTGCAGGAATCATATCAGATTCGATAATAAGTAGCTTTCTGTTAATCAAGCAATTAGTTGCATTGCTGCAGCATCTAAGCTCTCAGGAATAGTTTCTAAAGGCACAATGACTAACTTAATTGTTGATTTTAAAGTGCTGAAATCCTTTGCAATAGATAGCTGCCCTGCTCGGTCTCCAAAGATTTTAGAAGTCTGTTGGCTCCCTCCTCTTTGTAGTTGGATAAAGTGCAATTCAGATGGAGCTTCAAGAGGCAATCTAGGTCATGCTTCTTGTGGTGCAATTTTCAGAGGAATGATGGGTGAAATTCTGGGTTGTTTTTCAAAATATATTGGTATTTCTCCCTCTCTTTATGCAGAATTCTCAGCAGCAATCCATTCCATTAAAATTGCTTTTAAGAGAAATTGGAAAATGCTTTGGTAGGAATGTGACTCAAAGTTGGCAGTGGATGCCTTCACAAATGATAGTCTTGTCCCTTGGAGATTGAAAAATAGATGAAAAAACTGCATTTTTCTAATCAAAATGATGGAGTTTAGAGTTTCTCACATCTTTAGGTAGAGTAATTCTTGTGCTGACAAGTTAGCGTCTCATGGTTTAGCCAGTAAATGCTTCACTTGGTGGGATTCACCACCTAGTTTTATTATGGATGACTTTAATTATAATAGGTTTGCTCTTCCATTGTTTAGATTTTCTTGATTGTTTTTTTTCATGGGTTTTGGTTTAGCCCCCCATGTTCTTTTTGTATTCCTTTCCTTTTTAATAATAATTTATGTTTTTGTGCTGCAAATGATTGGTGGGGTGTTGGGTGCCAACCTGGTTGGGATGTTACACCTCATGGTGATGCCTTTGCACATTAACTCCTTTGCATAAAAAAAAAATTTATCCAATGAATCAGTATAGTTAAGAAAATATTTGACCAATTTCACTAGACCAGTACAAATTCTAAACACTTATGATAAATAGTTAAGAGGAAAAATAATCTCTTTGGTTAAGGTATTATAGGAAGGATTAACGATAAAATAGGTCACTTGGGAAAAGATAGAAATGTAACAAAATTCTCTAGAGTTATTCTCAATAGGTAAAAATTTGAGGACAAAAATTTTAAAAGGAATGGAGAAATGTAATATCCCTTCAAACTATATATATATATATATATATATATATATATATATATATATATATATATATATATATATACACATACACCAGTGTTTATATTGTATTCTATATTCATATGACATATGGGGAATTAAAAACTTTTGGGTACAAATTGAATTATTTATATACAGTGAGTGTGAATGACTGATAGAAGATTTTCTAGAACACTGGAAATTATGAAAAATATTTAAAAGGTATGTTAAATGGAAATTAAGAGAAATTGAGAAATTAAAACTCTAAAACTCTAAGTAATTATGCTAATTAGTTTGGTTAGTAGTTTAGTTAGTTCATGTAACTTCGTTAGGTTAGTTTAGTTAGAGTAACTAAGTCATCATGATTTAATTAAGAACCAATCAGAAGTAAGACATTTGGTTGGTTTTCTATTGGTTATTAGAAACTTGAAGAAGGACCACTTGGCTCACTTGTAATTGGATAACTAGAAAATATAAAAGGAAAATGAATTGAAAAAAAAAAGATGAACACTCCAAGAGAAGCTAGTGGTTTCGGCCAAGACAAGGAGAAAGGAGGAAGAGGAGAAGAAAAATAAGGGAAAAAGGAGGAAAGCTAAGAATAAAAAGAATCCATAGTTTTTCAAGTTAGAGTTCAAGAGAATCAAGTAGTTAGATTCAAGTTCTCCTTTTCCTCAAGTTTTTTTTATTAAGGCCAAGAGGTTGGGAGTCATACTTTTTCTCCAATTTTCTTGAGTTGTTCTTGCTTTAATATAGTGTTCTAATATGCTTCTTCATCACGTTTTTGAATCAAAAGAAGCCTTGTTTATGTTTGTTTTTGTGATTGGAACCCTAGGTTAGTAAGACTTATGTTGAGTTCTTGAGATTTTGATTATTCAATGGAAGATTGATAAAGGATAAGGTTGTTGATGAAGGAAGAACCATATGATGATGTTAATTTTGAGAAAATATGGTCAAGAAACCAAGATCTAAAAACTAGGGTTTCATTCAAATTAATTTAGGGATTTTGGTGATTTAAAATGAAATTGATGATAGAAATAGATTCTTGATGGTAGATTTTGTTTAAAAATGATTAGAATGAGAAGAAAAACTTCATAGCCACACATGGATGAATTCAACCAAGAATGGTTAACTAGGATTAAGTTGGTTGTTAATAATCCATTTAAAATTTTACCATCGTAATTATAAAAATAAATGAGATAAATTATGTTGATGTTAAAATATAATCTATGATGGGAATGATATGATCTATAATGGAAATGGTTTAAGATATTATTAAAAAAGTCTTACATGGGTCACTTTATTGGGTTCCATATTTTCCCTCCAAGGATAAGTGAAATGACCACCTTTATTGGGTTCCTTAATTAGAATGACCACTATGCTAGGAGACACCCTAGAAAGTTCGAGATCTCGATTATGTTATGTAATGTTATTGGCCATGTAAGCAAAATATAAAGAAATGGTAAAATATTTTACTAAAGGGTATTATTTAGTATGTATTTTATTGATATAAAGTAATGTTATGTAGTACTCTGTTTGAAATTATTTTCTGTAATGAATGCAGCTGAATATGTCATAGTTCAAATGATAATGATTTTATAATTGTATGATTGCTCTACTGAGAATTATAAATTCTCACCTCTTATCTGTTATGTTCAGATAATCAAGATGGTATGCATAACTTTGTTAATTAACATTGATGCACTTTTTGTGTTTCACCTTGCTACTGAAGAGCTTTGTCTAGTGATAGATACTATAACACCCTAATTGTAAATACTATAATATAACCTATATATACTAAGTAAATGTAATTAGTATGCCACTTTCTAACTTTAACGTAATAAACAACCTATTGATCAAATGAGGTTGATCAATATTTGATTGGTTACCCATGAAAGAGATGAATGATTTATGCATTATTTGCATATTGATGAAATGTGAGGCTTTGTGCTATGACATGATAGATTGATTCTAAAGGTACTTTATGATAAATTAAATGGAGATTTGATATAAGAACACAAATTTCTCTTATGATTTATTTATGTATGTTTATTATACTATGATGCATTTAGTTCCAAAAATCATGTTTAGTTGATGGATAATAAGTCAAAATGTGATTTTGAGGTATTTTAAGTATTCTCTTACCTGTATGTATTTTTAATAGTTATTTATGACTTGCTTATGATAGGAGTTTGAGTTAGAAACTTAGAACTTTTCATTTGGACCCTTGATGCACAAAGTGAGAAAAAGAATATTTTCTTACTTATTTGAGCTTAAATCTATGATTAATGAGCTGAATTAAGTGTTTAATGATCCTAACAAGATTAGAAACCATGAGTAGGGTTGAGGAACACTTAGAATTCATGAGTTGACCTACAGACATCGTATAGACTTGATTCCAGAGCCATTTGAAACCTAAGACATAAGGCTTAATGTAGTCAAAATTTTAGAATTATCGAGCAATCCAGTTAGTCCCAGTTTTGATTTGAAACCGAGCTAAATTCTGCAGAAAAAGCAATCTGGCACCTGTTAAACCAAATTGCATGATTTCTTACTCCGATGTTGTATTTACATGAAATTAGTGTCATTTGAAAGCTAACATATAAGGCTATATGACTGTTACATTTCAGAATTTTTGAGTTCTTAGTTTGTTCCCAGTTTCATTTCAAAGTCAGGTCATTTTCGGGTAAAACAGAAAATGTCATGTTTTAGCTTCTGCATAATATTGCATAACTTTGGCTACATTTGTCCAAATGATGTGAGGTTTATGGCATTTGAAAGATATGAGGGAAGATTATATGACTGTAAAATATCAGAATTATTGAAGTTAGTATGTGTATTTGGTGCACTCATGAAAAACAACTTTTTTAGGTGAAAATTGAGGGGTTTTTGTGAAAGTTTAGACCCTAGAAACTTTAGTAGCTTCTTTAATAGTTAAAGTTGAATTATGAAAGCCTAGTAGAAATGTGTTTGCTCCTTGATGGGCTAAACTTGAATTAAATGCTCCTTTATTGAGCTTGAAATGAAAGGTATGCATGATACTGGGAAGCAATATAAAGGAATGATGAAGGTAGATGATGTTGAATGAGTCTCTCTCTACTAGCATGTATGATAATATATTAAGAAAAGTTTAATGATTACGATATTGCTTCTCCATTGTATATGAAAAAGTATGATTATGTAAAAAGTGAAGAAAGGAAAGGTTTTTAATACTCTTACATGTTTTGTTTTAAAACTTGTTATTTGATGTTTCCATGTATTGTAAACTTATGCTTGGATAAAAGGGCTCCAAGTGGTTTGGACAAAAGGGCTCCAAATGCCAAAGCTATGAATGTTTGGTAGTGCAAGGAACAAAAGGGCGTCATACCTATCCAAAAACAATACAAGGAACAAAATGGCTTCCTAGAACAAAAGGGCTTCCTGGAAATAATCAAATAACATGTATTTTATAAAACAAAATATTTTAAAAATCATTGTATGAGCATACTTTATGATTTTCATTAGGCATAATCATACATCACCATGCATTGCATAAAATTGGCAATTGTATGGGCAATTGCCTTGTTTTCTATAATTACAAAGGTTAAGGACAAGAGTTGGCAAGAATGGTTAGGAATGGTACATGAAGTAGACTTGTTATTATTCTTGGTATACTTATGAATATTTTAGTGTATGTTTGTTCAATTGAACTGATATATAATAGTCAAATTATTTTTGTAATTAAATGAACTGTCTGCTTTAGGAAGGAAAAAGACTGAGTTTTGACTTATGCCACCTTTTCAAATGATTAAGTATAATTTACTTTTTACTCCAAAGCAACTGAATTTACCATAATGTTACGATTTCAGACTTACTACTGAGAATTATTAATTCTCACCCCAATCTTTTTATGTTTTCCATGATAAATCCAGAGGAGGATTTAAGCAAGCACAAGGCAAGGAGATGAAGATTTATTTATGTTGTTAATCTAATAGTTTTGATTATGTAATTATATTTATGGCTTTGTAAATAAATTTATGCAATTAGTTTTGTAAATATTTGTAATCTCAGACATATCAGATAGATTTCTAGTAAAGAGCAAGTTTCTGGAGGTGTAAAATGTTTTGCTCTCTTGCTTTCTTAAAGGCTCTATATATATTTATTCGTTGAGAAAATCTCACTTTTAAAGACATAAAACTAGGGGCATTTTTATCCTTTTACAAAACTTATATCTCCTAAGAACACTTTGATCTTATTATTTCAAGTTTTCTAACCTCTATAAATATTAAAATAAATTCTAAGATTTACCTTGATACTTATTTCACAGTTTCCTTAAGTTTTCATATATGCACTGAGTCCATTCGGTATCAAAACACGTACTCGGTGTACTTAAAAATATCAAACAAACTCAATTTACCTTCAAATTCTAACTACAACTTTCTTAACTCATTTATGACTTAAAAATAACTTATCCATAATTATTTCTCTTATCTAGGCAACTTATGTCATTTTTTAGGTCATTTTAAGTCACTTTCTACATTCTGTATTGCGGCAAAGTGCATAAACTAGCTCAGTTTATCATGAAACTTTACAGACATGTTAAACTAGTATTAGGCTACCTTGGTAACCCTTTACAAGCCTAATATGTTATCGGGGATGTTACAGATACCATCCACATTTGTTACTTCATCATGCGTGATTCTGATTGACAAAGCATGCATGATGTAGTTGTATATAGATTTATATAGCTGACTTAGCTGCATTGTGGGTGTGCACTATCTACTGATGTACTGACTAGATTTGTTTATTCAGATATTTAAGATGTTTTCTTTTTGTAGTTTTTGTGCCTTTTTGGGGTTTAGAAATATTTCTAAACTAATGTATTGACATACCTTATATAAATATTAAATATAAATATAGCTAGTGTGTTTCTAAAATTTTTTGTTTGTATTTTATTATAATTATGTTCCATTGATGCATTTTTTAATAAAAATAATTCAACCTAATTGATTTAAGATTTTATTACATTATAAATCATTGCACATATTTTATTAAATAAGAAATAATAAACGAAGTTCGTAATATTCTATTAGTAATATTAAAATATAATAAAATTACTGGTATGATGTTACACTCCTTATCGTTAGATTTAAAAGAGTACAATATTGAGATAGAGCGTACACATAGAACTTAAGTCTGACTGAAGACTTTAAACTTAGCGTTATATGGAAGGCAATTCAAGTTTCTTTCATTTTTCTTTTGATGGATTAGTTTTTAGTTGTTAGTTTCACTTTACTGTTTGAGTTGACTTAAGTGCCTCCCAAAGTTCGGAACGTTTGTATGGGGATTTAAATAGTGTCGACCAACAAAAAAATAAATAAATAAAGTAAAAATACAAAAAAATAGTTTACTTGTTGGTTTATTTTATTTCTTTTTCTTTCCTTTTTGTTATTTCTTTTCTTTGCTAACAATTGTCAGGGTGTAATTATCATATTTCCTTCTTCCCTTGTAATTGCTAAACATTTCAGGAATGTGACTCTTCCCTATTATTCTTTCTTCTTTTTATCCCAATAATTATTTTGATACATATTGATGATTATTTCTTAAGTCTATATTTAATTTGAAACATTGAGGACAATGTTTGGTTTTGATTGGGCATGAGTGTTACTTGAGTATTCAGTTATGTTATCATTATGTCACTTTTGTGTAAATTTTTTTTTTCTTATCATCTTACTCATATTGTTTCAACTATTCACATAGCTACTTATGCATATCTTATTGTTAAAAATTGAAATAATTAGAGAACTTGAAGATGAACATGTTGATACTATTTTTACCTGGTGAGTTTTGAGTCATTCATTTTTATTGTGAGAGTATTTTCTTGACCTTTCAACATTTATTGTTAGTGCTCACAATTTTTTTTTATTTTCTCATTGGCTCATTTCATTATTGTTATTTTTGGCTAAAGAGAAGTTTTATATTACACTTGGATTTAATTTGATGTCATAGAAATTGATTGAGTTATGTATTCTTAAAAGATAATATTAGGCCATGTTTCTTATTTTGAGCCTTGAAATATTTTTTTTTGTTCTTTCACATATTACCACTAGTTATCCTTTTAAGCTTGTTTATTAAGTCTTTCTTTCTTAATTCTTTTCTAAAGTGTTTCAGGAAAGAAGAATTGTGATTGCAATATAGGGTGATATGAGAATTTTTTTTAAAAAAAATAAAGTGACAATGAAAAATAAAATAAAATAGAAAAACGTGAAGTTTGAAAAAATTAAGAAAAAGTGTGAAGAAAAAAAATATTAGTATTGGGGATTAACCAAATAAAGTGATTTAAAGAAAGTGTAGATGTGAGCTTCAAAATATTCTTGGAACAATTTTGATTTTCATTATTACCCTTTAGCCTTCATATTTTCCCATTATTTGCATTACAAACTTAATAAAGTCCTATTTGATTTTAAGGAATTGCATATTCTTTTAATGTACATGGCTAATCTAAAGGTGTGATGTAATTTTTTTTCTTGGCATCCTCCCATGAAATGATATTTGTTTTGTTTCCTCAGTGTTCTTTCATTTATTTTATATATGAAATATTTATTTTGATTTGTGCTAACTACTGTTCTCACATATACTTGTTATGAGTGATACTATACTTTTGAGTGATTTTCATTGTTGAGGGTAACACTTGTTAGGATTGCATGTGGTTGAAATGTATTTTATAATGGAGATTCTAGTTATGATATTTGGAGACATTGGATATATGTTGTAGTAGTTATATTATTCACATACTCTAAGTTTGATGATGGTTGAATTTTTTTGTGTGGCAATTGTGATGTTCTGATGCATGACTGATATTCCTGAGTTGAAATAAATTGAATTTGATTGAATTGGTTAAAGATATGATTTACTTTGAAATTTCTTTTAAGTCGTTTTCATTGCTAGATACTAGCGATAAGTTAATTAAGGGTTGTGATAATAGCCTTTTTTTTTTATAAAATAGAATGCAAAAGCATCACAATAGAACAAGAGATCCCAACTAGGTTGGCACCGCAGGCTCTACTAATCATCTGCAGTAAACTAAAAATTTATTGATCAAATAAAAAAAAGGAGTACAAAATCATGGGGGGGACATCAACCAAACCCAAAGGAAAGTAAACACTATTTAAATCTATAATTGGATAGACCAAACCTATTACGAAAAAAGTCTATCCTGATGAAATCAAGAATCAAATCCCACCAAGAATAACACTTAGAAACTACACCAAAAGATGCTAATTTGTTAGCACAGTTATTTCCTTCTCTATAAATATGAGAGACCTTGAATTGCATGCTAGAAGTAAGTAGGAGCCAATTATTCCACTTGTTCCGAAGTCTCCACTAAACTATCTCAAAAGAAGAAAAAGCTTGGACTACCAAAGAAGAGTCACGTTGCAACCAAAACAATGCCAACCTTTCTCAAAGGTCACCTCTATAGCAAACATAGCCGAGAACAACTCAGCATGAATTGAGTCAGTGATACCATAATAAGCAGCAAAACAACCTAGAACTGTACCACTTGTCTCTAAAAATAGCACCACCACCAGTAGGGCCAGGAGATCCTTTAGCTGCTCCATCTGAGTTTGCTTTGATCCAACCACAAGTAGGTGGAATCCAATCCACCTGAATGACTGAAGGAGCTTTACTAGGGTGACCTGATACACCAAAGAACTTTAAAATTAAAAATTCTTGCATAGATGAGCCCATGTGGTTCTTGGTGAAGTTGCCTGAAAGAGAAGTAGAGGCAATAACCATGCTAATAGCATATTTAAGAGCAATAGATTTATTATCAAATCTGAGTTTGTTCCTACAAAACCAAATGACCCAAATAATGTTAATAACAGCAGCAGAAATAACATCTTTTGCTTGCGGGTTCCAACTTCTATTACATATAGAAAGAACGGCCTTCAAAGAAGAAGCATCAACAATCAAGTTTACTATAGAACTGAACCAAGTCCAAAGCTTCTTTGGAAAAATGCAATCGAAGAAAAGATGAACAGAGGATTCTGCAGCTTGATTACATAAACTGCAAACAGAAACAGAGACACAACCTCTAAGCTGCAAATTTTCATCAGTTGGCATCCTATTATGAAGCAACCTCCAAGCTATAAATGATTTAGAGGGAGGAATTGCAGAGTTCCAAATCAACTTATACCAAGAAGAATGCGGGTGAGGTGGCTTAAAGTGCAGGAAAGCATCTTTAAGTGTAAGAAAACCAGAGTTTGATTTTTGCCAAACAAACTAATCAACAGCACAAATTTTAGGAATTGTAATTTGAACAATATCATTAGCAATAAGAGGAAAATGAAATTACCTGAATAAAATTTGCACTTGTTCAAACTCAGATGCTGCCTAGAAGCTTGACTATAATGACTAAACAAGTTCATTAAAGCCTCAAGATTTCTTTTAGTTCCCTTACAAAAGACCAAGACATCATCAGCACATAAAACATGGCTTGAAGTGGAAAAATTATTAGGCCCAGAAATTGTTTTTAGAATGCCAGCGTCCACCAACTGGGTGATTCCTCTACTGAGGACATCTTCGGCAATACAAAAAAGAAGAGGGGATAGAGGGTTACCTTGCCTAACTCCCCTCTTACAATTGAAAAAATGCGCAGGTTTGCTATTAACTAGGAAAGAGAGCTTAGCTGAATTCAAGATAACCCTGATCCAATAACAAAATATGGCATTGAAACCAAAGGCTTCCAAGACATTAATTAAGAAGTTCCAATCAAGAGTGTCGAAAGCTTTTCTGATGTCTAATTTGAGAGCAAGATTTCCACCAAAAGTCTTGTAATCCAGTAAATTAATGGCTTCTGAGGCAATGCAGATGCAATCCTGAATATATCTCTCCCTAATGAAACCCCTTTACTGTTGGGAAATGATTTTAGGGGCAGTGAGAGCCAATCTATCAGCCAACACCTTTGATATAAGTTTAAATTAGAAGTTGGCTAAGGCAATAGGTCTGAAGTCTTCAATTTTATCCGCTCCAACAATCTTAGGAATCAACACAACCATATTCGAATTTAAGTTGGGCAGCATCCAACCTTGGTTAAATAATTGAACCACTGACTTGCAGACATCAGCACCAATAATATCCCAATACCTTTGATAGAAACACCCTCCAAAACCATCAGGGCCTAGAGTACCATCTCTATTCAAAGCAAAGACAACTTTCCTAATTTCCTTAGTAAAAGGCAACTTGTTTAAAAAATCATTATCTTCTGAAGCAACTAAAGAGGGCATCACTGAATTGATTAAATCATTAGGGACACAGTCATTACTAGTGGAATACAAAGATACACAGTAATCCAATACATGCTGAGCTATATCCTTTGGATTATCTAGAATTGTATCACCATTCTTTAACACGGACATTGACTTAGAAGCCTGCGTAATTTTTGTCACTCTATGAAAGAAGCCAGTGTTTCTGTCCCCATGACAATGTTAGTTAATTCTAGACTTCTCCTTCCAAAACTCCTCTTCAAGGCTCAAGGCTTGCTGGAGCTCTAATTGAGCAATAGCTTCCTGCTGAATCAAATCATCATTGGCATCTGTAGAGTCAAGTTGTTGGTGAATGTTATCAATAGCAGTCATTGCATTATCGACCCTAAGGTGAATATTTCTAAACATAAGCTTATTCCAGCTTTTCAACTCAGATTTGATAGCCTTCAGTTTTTGAGAAAGGATAAACATTGGACAGCCAAGAACTGGTCTATTCCACACTTTAGTGATTAGCCTGTGACAGTCTAGATGCTTCATCCACATCTTATGGAATTTGAATGAACAATGAAAAGAATGAGTCACTTTTTGAGAAACCAACAGTAAAGGAAAGTGATCCGATTTGCTTCTAACAAGAGTACAACAAGCAGTGGAACTCCAAAAGTCCAACCAGCCATCATTGCAAATAGTCCTATCAAGTCTTTTTTTTCTGTAAAAGCCTCTGGTAACAATATGAGTCAAATTGCTATTATCAGTAAAAGCTTTGAAATCATCACAAGCAGTCCTAAGAGGCAAAGTTGAACCTCTCATTTCATGAGAACCAAGGATAGCATTGAAATCACCTATGTAGCACCAAGGCCCTGGATAAGTAGCTTGAAGAGTATTCAGGTCAGACCAGAGCTTTCTTCTCACTAAATAAGCAGTGTTGGCATACAATGCACCAATGAAAACAGAATGCCCATTTATGGTAACATAAACTGAAACCTGTTGAGAAGTGTTAGAAATAACAGCAGGAGAAATATGAATGTTACAGATTCCCCACAAATTAGGAAGATAACCATTTCTATTATTGACAATGAATGGTTTCAAATTCAATTGCCTCCAAAAAGAAAAGGGAACATCATCAATGGAAATCCAAGGCTCAGAAATAAAAACCAAATCTAGCTTATGTAAAAGACAGAATTTTTTTAACACTAATCTAGTGGCAGGGTTACCAAACCTTCTACAATTCCGGTAAATAATCTTCATTAAGCAAAGTTCAGAGGACCACCCCTAGATCAGGTAGCTCTTTTTCTCATTCTTTCTTTTGAGATTTAGACAAGACATTAGTAAAGCCTTCATTAGTACCTTGCTTATAATCTCTTACAACATCCATGAGGTATTTGCTTGGATCTGCATTGCCTTGAGAAGGGATTTTCTCCTAAAGTGCATCATTGATTTCATCTTCCACAGCATCACTCCAAAGAGATCATGTTCCATTGACCTATAGGCTTCCATAAAGATGAAAGCTTGGATCGCAAGTCAGCAAATTTAATAGGCGCATCACCCTTAGAGATAATCAAACGGCCATGAAGATTATTCTTGCACCTCTGAAGATCGGCCTGGTATTCCTCTTCAGGTAGAGCATTTCCTTTCCAACAAGGACAAGGGAGTTGGCTAATAGGAACATCACACGAATTATGTAAGGCCTGTGCAAAAGTTTTGCACTAAGGAGAAAGACAAGAAGAAGAAAAAGGTTAAGATAAGGAAGGAGAAAAAGGAGCCAAGAAACTCCATGGACAAACAGTAGTGACGTTAGCCATGAAAAAGCATACAAACCCTAGGGGATCACAAGAGACGAAACCCTAGCAGAGCCATGGCGTTCCTTCAACTAAGCTAATTAGTTTCTAATTCTGTGATAATAGCCTAATTTTTTGAATATTTTTATTATAAAAATAGACATTATTATATCTCAATATATTTAATTTTATTAATTTTGTGGTATTATCATTTGTTTATTTAAGATCAATTAATTATTAAATTATGTGTTAATTGTAGATATTTAAAAGTAAAAGTGGTGCAATCTATAAGATGCTGAGATATGCCATAAAGATAGAGTTTTAAAGAGCTCTTATCCAAATCTTATGTCTGATCCAAAGTCTGAATTAGGTGTGGAAACTTGAAGATAAAGATAATTGAAGATTGGATAATGATTCTTAAAGAGAAGAGAATTTGTTGCAAACTCGGATTCAACTAGTATTTTCTGACCTTGCTATTGTATTTAGACCATATCTAGGGCTACATATATCATATTGACATGATTCTTCCAGCGTTGAAAAGCTAACAGAAAATGAAACAACTCTTTTGCTGACCTCGAAGGCTAATTTTGTTATTTGAAAGACAAAAAATATAAAGAGAGAAAAAGACAAAAATTTGGCAGCCTTCAATAAAAGGAGATTAAGTTTCCCAAAATTAGTTTCCTAAATTCAATCTAGATCTTTTCATTATTTAGGGACCAATTAAGGATATTGAGTTTCCTAAATTTAGTTTTCTAAATCCAATCAATATCTTTTTATTATTTGGGAACCAATTAAGGAGACTTTATGCAAGATACACTTCTGTTAAGTAAAATCTCTTCTTAATAGACAAGGACCGGAGAGAGAAACACATAGCGCCACACGAAGTAGAGGAAGAAGGGGTGGCTAATTTTAATTTCTAGGATTAAAATGAAACCCTAATCTTTGTTTTATATGATTTAACTTCATTTAAGATATTTTTTTTATTCTATAATTGTACAATGACGATGTTTATTGATTTTTAATTGTTATTCAAATTAATTTTTATTGATTATTTTTTAGTCAATTAGTAAATTTAAATTGATATGTTTTAATGACATGCCTAATTCTTGTAGTTTTAGATATGAGTTGTGCAATAGTATTCATTTCTTTTGTGATCTACGAATTGAATAGTTTATGCTATATTAAATAGTTTATGTAATTATGTCACTAATTAGATTTCAATAATCTTTGGCAGTGATCAAATGATGACCAGTACGTACATCTATCTTGGAGAAAACAAAGACTCTCTTCTCGTTGATCGATTGAATTGTTTATCTTCTTCCGAGGATACTCATCCTTGATCGTAATCTTGTTTAATTGGCGACAGTCCTCATCTCACTGAGAAGTTTCATTCTTCTCCTTAACTGACATCATTATAGCTCATCATAAGAAACTCATTGATTATAAGAGTGACATTCATATTTCCCCTGTTTTTGTCCTCCACAAAAGATAACATGTATCCTTGGATTCCTTTTCCTCATAAAGTTTCAACTTTGTTAACCGTTACGAATTCAAAAATCTTAGTTTCAAGAAACACTAAGGTTTTCATTGGAACGATCTAACATGATATAACTAGAAAAATAACCAATCTATTCCTAAAATTATGAACTCTAATAGGTGCAATTTTTGGTAAGCAAGTCAAATCAACAAAAGATTCGATCTTTAGCAGAAATAAGATAGGTTAAACAAATTTAAGTATCAACGACAAGTCTTAGTAATAGAAGTAGAAATAACTAAGTCAAAGATAACTGAAGACACAAACAAATCCAAATGATCCACACGGTCATACGCTATAAAGAAATGAGTTGCCCCCAGAATTGTACAGCACAATCAAGGGATCATCTTTCGCGACACAATCTCCATCGTTTAGATTTTCAGTCTGGGAAACTTTTGCTCCATCCAGCATGTAATCTTTCCCTTCAGTTAGGGATCTTGAAGTACATGCATCATTAACAGAAGACTTCTTCTTCGTTGAAGCACAATGATTAGAAACGTGTTCAGGCTTTCTGCATCTGAAGCAGATTATCCCTTTGATCTTACACTCCCTCGTTAAGTGGTACTTTCCACATTTCTTACATCTTGATAAAAATGTCAAGGTCTGACTGGATCTACTGCCACTAGCATTACCTCCACACATTTGTTGTTGTTGTTGCTTTCCCGGTGGTTGTGAATACACTTTCCTCTTAAATTGATTAACCTTTCTATTATTCCTCCTTTGGAATCTAGGCAGTCCAAGGTAGCCCAAAATCAACTTTCCTCCAACAGATTCTGAACCTCAACTTCCAATTCTTGCTGCTATGCAGCCCTTTGATCTTGGTGAGTTGTCACCTCAGCTATCCTTTGCATTTTTCTACAATCGCAGTCATACTTCCATTATCTCACCCTGCGCTCACATGCGTATGTCTACCACAAGACATTGCCCTTGTATGTCTACCGCGAGCCATTAAATTTTTTCGAAGACGGACAAAATATGACAAAATATAGCAAATGTAATTATCTCAAACAATATTGTCTCCTTTCGGAAACCAAACACAATGAATCACACAATCCAAACAAGATAAGTCCAATCCATGAATCCTAACAATCTCCAATTAGAGCTTCTTCATTCTGCCTTCTATGGTGTAACCTCTTGCAAGTCTTTAACTCCCAAACAACTTCTCAATGTAACACCCCGAAAATTAATAATTTTATGATAAATAGTTATTTTATAATATTTGTGATTTTTGTGAATTTTTCTGTATTTTTATGTGAATGCGGAATATTTTAATGTTATTCTTCGTTTTGCGTGTGCACTGAGCAAAGTCGAAAAAATGAGATATTTTTTCGGAGAACCTTGAACTGTGAAAACATCGATGGGGGATCTTACTAAAACCGAGGTCAGACACGATTTACGAGATTTCACGTTTTTTGAGATTTTTATCTGATAAATAAAAATCACAGAATAATTTTATTATCCATTGGACAATAAATATCAAATTTTGTTAACTGTAATTTCAGTCCACTAATAATAAATCCGATACAGTGTTAGTCACATTTTAGAGAACATTTTAATGACATCACCATGGTGACATCACCATGGTGACATCATCACCATGACATCACTTTGACTTTTCAAAGGGAAGAAGCTTCCTAGCACCTTCCTTTTGGCTTGTTGGAGAAGCTTGGAGGAAGCTTCCTTGCACTTTCCTATTGGCTACTTCAAGAAGCCACATTTCTTCTCTCCTCCTCTCCACCACACATTTTTTAGGGCTCTTTGTGGCCACATATTTTATTCCATACACTTACACAAAATACACCTAATTACACATTTCATTTCATTTCACTTTACTATCACTTTCTCTCTCTACTTTCCATCTTCATCTTTTCTCTCAACCATTTTCTCCTCCTTCTCTCTATCTCCACGGCAATACACATTTTGGAGAGCCAAAATTATGCATCTCCCTTTATTACACTCATTTACAATTTCAACACACAAAAGCTACTAATTTCTCTCTTTTACTATTTCTCTCCTCTCATTTTTTCTCACATTTTCTTCTACCTTCTTCCTCCTCTCTTCCACGGCTACACACTCCATTTCCCCTCCATGAATGCTTGATTTCAAGCTTCTATCTTGCTTAAATCTACACTTCCATTGAAAATTTTCCTTCCTTGTTGGAATCACTCTCTAAAAAGCTCACATTTTCTCTCCATTCTCTTCCTCTTTCATAGCCAAGAAGACCCATTTTTGGCCATCCACTTCTTTTGCTCAAACAACCTCATTTCCTACCATTTCTCATCACCTAGAACACTTTCTCCTTTGTGACCACCACCAAAATCCACCATTTTCATTTTTGCTCCATTAAGCTTCAAAGTTGGAGACTTTAAGGTAAAGTTTATAGTTTTTCCACCTTTTTCTCCTTATTTTCGTGATCCTTGATCTCTTGGGTGATCAAGGATTCCTTTTCTAAGCTTTGATGATGATTTTGGTAAGTTTTTATGTCCTTAGGGTTTCTTTGAAGGTGTAGTATGTTGGTCCGTAAATCCGCAAGCGCACGGGTCGACAAGTAATATAAAGGAGAGTTAGAGTATTGTGTCCCAAAGGATTGAATAATTTAGAAGAATGTTAAACTTAACTATTATTCAAAAAATTTTATCCAAGCAAATGAAAGAGAGTGGGTTGCAATTCAAATAACAACTTAAAGGAAACAAAATAAGAAAACACCAAACACCAATTCCACAAGAGAAGATGAGAATGATTAAAGCCTAGGGGTCCCTATTCACTTGTTATTTCAATGATTAATTGCAATTAACAAGCACTTATCAATGAATTGATATATGTTGGCTAATAATCATCAATAGATAAGAGCCTATGTCTAGGACAATTACCCATGTGAAACCTAGCTATTCCACTATGTGTCCATGTGAAGCAATATAAGAATCACTCATTAAGGCCAATTATCAAACACTTGCCATGCATGACCAAAGGGTATATGTCCATCCCCTTAGTTAAACATACATCAACCATACCATATCCATATTCACAACACCCTATATCTAGTTCAATTGGAATATTAAAAATCATGCAATTGATGGCCAATCAATAACGAGCACTAAGCATAGATATGGATGAACAAAACCAATTTCATTGAAAGGACACTTAACTAATTACAATTTAATCAAATCCATAGCAAGATCCTAGAGAGACCCTAGATTAGAGTTTAGTTACACATTATCAAGGAGAAGAAAACAAATGTAATCAAATGATTCATCATGTTACAAATCAAGAGAAAAAGGGGAAAGAATGAACAAAAATTTGAGAGATTCCAAGCTTGATCTTCCTCCTTCTTCTTGATTCTTCCTTTAGTCACCTTCAATCCAAGTGTGTTCCTCCTCCTCTCTCTTGCTCTCTGGAATTCGTGGCTAGGTTAAAACTGAAGATGCCCCTCCTTCTCCCAAAAATCAGAATATAAGGATAAATTCGTGTGCCAGGATTTTACCCACGCCTAGGCGTGGTTATGAATCACGTGCCTGTCCTCTGCTTGCCACGCCTAGGCTTGATTTTACCACGCCTAGGCGTGGTGGTCTCTGTCTGAATCACCCTGAAAAACTGAGTCTTACACGCCTAGGCGTGAATTAACCACACCTAGGCGTGAATTAACCACGCCTAAGCGTGGATGTCTCTGCTTCTAATCCCTAAGAAACCGCAAGGTGCCACGCCTAGGCGTGGCTTGGCAGCGCCTTCCCTTCTTGTTTTCTTCACACTTTGAGCCTCTCTTCACTTTCCTCATCCCTTCCAAGGCCTTTCTCATCTTGAATACCTATATCAAAACAATGATAAAGTCCATCAAATCACAAATCATCTAACTTCGATAAACAAGAGCTTCAAAGATTTAATTATAAATCATTTGAATCAACAAGCTTAATTCACCAAAGTCATGCAAATATTGAACTTATGACCTTGAAAACTTAGGGATAGCATGCTCAAATACAATCAAATTCAAGTGAATTAACTTCATTTTCTGAAGTTATCACACCCCCAAACCTAAAGTTTTGCTAGTCCTCGAGCAAACTAATCCAAGTAGGAAAAGGAATTACAATCCAATTCAAAGGTCAAGAAACATGAGGCAATTTGAACTAGAGCAAACCCAGCTTCCAATTATTATTCATACCCTCAGAAATCACTTCACCACCTCACAACAAGGTCCACACATGCAAGAAATTCCCAACTATCATGATCACCCTTGAATGCCATTTCTGTGCATGAAAGATTTCCCAAGCCCATGTATTTAAGACCCTTTCCTAATCATGAAGAGCAAGATGAATGAATTTATAAAATTCACATGCACTCTCAAAAGAATGTTCTTCATCCCTTTCTCCACTAATGTAGGCAAGACAAAATCAAAGATCATGAGGGTCTTTTAAGCTTGTAATGTAAGGCTAGGGGTAGTGGCTAAGAAAGAAGGGAAAGGATTTGAATTCAAATATCAAACACATAATCAACCACTTCTATTGAATCAAGCCAAGCATGTAGATGCACAAATAGAATCCAAATTGAAGAATCGACTTTCTTTATTCCATTTTCTCATCATTTCAAATTTTTTTTTTTTTGGATTTCTAAGATCATACATACAACCTTATTTTCATTGCAAAAGGGCTTCAATTCACACAACAGCCCACTTATTCATTTTCTTTCTCCTTTTTTTTTTGGATGAAAGCTAGTAAACACAAATTCCTGGATTCTTAGTATCATGCAAAACATTATGGCTCAAAACAACAGAACTGCTCAATCATGTGCCCAACAAGGGACCTGTATTGAGGGGAAGAGATCTTTCTTTCACAAGCATGGTTTAAGAGGGTAGAGATTAGGGTTAAAGAAATGAAACTTAGGCCACACACACGCACACTTGGCTTCAAAAGCGGTACTAGGGGACTCATTCATTCAAGGTTGGCTTGAAAAGCTCAATCGGTCCAAACAAGTGCCCTAGTCATTTCCTTAAACACGCTTTGCCTAGGATTTCGCCTCAAAAGGGAATTAGACAAGCTTCTAAGATGCAAATAGACTTTACACATGCCAATCATAAATTTATCCAACCATGCATTTCATTCATATTTCAGAATCCACTACACATGCAACAGGGATTTTCTCTCATACGCAATTATGGCAATAAGTGTAAGCACAAAAATTTGACTTTTTACAAATGAGTTCCCAAGCAGTGAGGTGTATATATGATCCACACAATCATCAGATATTCTAATCAGAAATCGAGCATACATAAGTTCAACCTGCCTCAACACACACTCATCCATTCAATTCCTAATTCACGCAACCCTCAAGGCAAAATCATGCTCACTCAGATCCAAAGAGAAGGGAATCAATATATATATATATATATATATATATATATATATATATATATATATATATATATATATATATATATATGTCCAAACAATGATTCAACAAGCGATCACAAAAAGATCATCAATCCAATCCCCCCCCCCCAAACCTAAGATAAGCAGTGTCCCACTATATCCAAAAGAAATCAAGTTTTTCAATAAAGTATGTACAATGGACTGAAAGGAAAAACAGAAAAATAAAGCAGAAAGTGCAAGAAAACAAGGGCCCTGGCGCCTCAAAACAAGTCCTCCTCATCAAATAAGTCATCGCCCTCAGCGCCCATCTCCGCATCATCAACTGGTGGAGGAGGAGGAGGAGGTGAAGCTGCCACTGGTGGGGCTGCAAAAGGAGGGAATGCTGGAAAATCATCCATTGGGCGCCCCTGACCCAAAGCCATCCAATGAATGCCCTGGTACATCGCAGCCAGCATCTCCTGCTGCATAGTCAGCATCTCCTGCTACATAGTCAGCATCTCTTGCTGCCTAATCAGCATCTCCTGCTGCCTAGTCAGCATCTTCTGCTGCCTATCCAGGCGTTGATCATCAGAGGTAGCCCAAGCAGTGTCAAAGACTGGAGCAGGCTGTGGAACAGGTGCAGGGGCAGGTTGTGGAGCTGGTACAGGAGCGGGCTCTGGCTCTGCAGCTGGGGGCTGGACCGGGGCTTACCGGCGCTTCTCCTGAGCAGTCATAATGGTCTGCACTGCCCGTTCTGTCATGGGAGTCTTTAGCTTCACACGGACTTCAGTGTCCTTCCATGGCACTTTCGATTTCCGACACAGTGCACAAATAAGAGAAGGGAAGAACAACGATTTCAGCTTCGTTGTGATGCAAAGCCTGACATGATCATAAAGAATCTGCACAGTGTCCACCCGTTGAAGAGTATGGATGGCATACAGCATGTATGCGCACTCAGGATAAATCTCTAATCTATGCTCCATAGGCAGCAATGAGGAGCAAACGAAGTGGTTCCACGGGCATAACTCCTTGCCCAGACTTTCCTGTTTAATGAAATGGATCGAATGATCTGTGTTGCATTGCCCTTGAACAGGAAAGGTAGAATCACAAATGGCTTCCAGCACTGTTTCAAAAGATGTACCACCATCCTCTTCCGGCAGCTGCAGTGTTTTGTATGCACACACCAGTGGAGGAGGGCCAAGGTGTAAAACCTGGCTGATGCGCTCAACAGAGTAGTTAACAGTCCTCCCTCTGACTTTAGCAGTGGTCTTAGAACGCTTTTCAGCAAATGCGTTGGCATAGAATTCCTTGACTATTGCAGCTACTAGTTCTTCCACAAGATGCTCCGCAAAATGTTCCCAGTGGAACTCCTCAGTGGCACTAGTAATGGCGGGATATCGTACCACATTAAGGTCATGGAATCCCTGCTCAGCAATGATGTTAATCTTTCTCAAATGCTGCCAGAAGTAGTCATATGCCTCTTGAGATACAAAAATCTGTGGGTCATAAATGGGAATTTCCGCAGCATCCTGTGTGTTATTTGGGTTAGCCTCAACAGTTCTACGCTGTCTCTTTGACATGATTAGAGGATACCTGAAAAGAATTTAATCCCTGTTATGACCATTGAACAAGAATCAAGCAATCAATGTAAGCAGTCATATCCAATCAGAATAGTTGGCAATGCAAACAATAAGCCCAATCATTCACAAATGTCACTCATGCAACTCATGTAGCCCAAAGCTCGCCGAAATCAACAATCCAACCCCTAAAAGTGACAGAAAAGCTTTCAGAAAACTCAAAATGACAACTCAGAGCTCAAGCATGATGACAATATAAATTAACATCCTCCAATCACATAATAGCATCGCCACATCAATCATGCATAATGAAGCGATCCACAGATAATTCTCAACCCAAGCAATTCACAATCAACCCAACCAATTAACATAGTGTAACCAATTCCTAGCCCCACCCCAAAAATCGCGACAGTCACACGATTAACAACTCAGAAATTACTAGAATCATTGAGCAAAATAAGCATATCAGCAACCATACCATTCAAAAATCAAGAATTCCAGAGTGCTGAATAAAAATGCAAAATTCACACTACCAGAAATATTCAACCACGTTAACACAGTGTGACCCTTGATGAGCAATATATCAACACAAAAAATTAGCAATATTGAAACAAAGTATAGCAGAAGATAGGACAATGCTACACAGTTCAAAAATATTCAACATGTGAATCATGGAAACAGAGCATATCAGAATCACAGTGATCACAACATATTCAACTTAAGCATATGGTGAACAAATTAGTCACAAATTGAAACAGCCACCATAGTTAAACAACTCAGAAGTCAAAAATGTGGAACTCACCGTGAATGAAGCACAAATGGCACAAAGTACCCAAAAACCAAGCCACAGAGAAGACAAAAACAAACCCAACACCAAAATCAACAAGAACAGGAAGGTATGGTGGTTGTTGGGTAGGGGAAATGTGGGGAAGGAGATACGGTGAAGAAAAGGTGAAGATTTGGATATGGTGAAAGGTGGGTACGGTGGCTATTGGGTGGGGGAAATGTGGGGAAGGAGATATGGTGATGGCTGAGAAGAGGGGTTTACGGTGGTGTTACGATGGAGGTGCTTAGGTGGAGAGGAGGAAAGAAGAAGGACAATATGGTGGCTATGGGAATGGAGGGAGGAAGCTACGGTGGTTTAAGTGAAGAAGGGTGAGAAGATTGGTGGGGAAGAAATGGTGTTGTGTGTACGAAGGGGGGGATTAGGAATTAGGGATTTGAGAGGGAAGAATAGAAAGAGAGAGAAAAGCACGCATTTGTGCAAAAGAAGACACAAGGCGTGATGTTACCACGCCTAGGCGTGGTTATTTTTTTAATTTTTTTATTTTAATTTTTTTAATTTTTTTTATTTTTATTTTTATTTTTATTTTTTGAATTTTTTTAGCAATACTAAGCCTAGGCGTGGAAAACATATGCCTAGGCGTGATGCTTGCAGGTTAAATTGACTGAAAACGCAGAGAGGACCACGCCTAAGCGTGGACAATACACGCCTAGGCGTGGAGGTCTCTGGAAAATTCCCCCAAAAGCAGCTGAGACCACCACGCTTAGGCGTGTAAAAACCACGCCTAGGCGTGGAACTCTGATCTCAAATCTTAACAAACAACACCAGAATACCCCACATCCATGCATCAAACACCCCCTTATTCTCAAACATCTAAGAAATAGCATAAGAATGACAAGAACAATCAAAGCATCAAATTGAAAAACAAACACTAAAACAATAAAACAAAATCAACCAAAATTACAAAATAAAAGAAAAATCATGCATAAAATTGTCCTAAGCGAAGAGATAGGGTTAAGAACTTGGGTTGCCTCCCAACAAGTGCCTTATTTATAGTCCTGGCTAGACTTTGCAGACACTCAGGATGGAGGAGCGAGGGTAAGTGAAGTTTTGTGCCTCTCCACCTCACCACCTAAGTAGGGTTTGAGCCACTGACCATTGACCTTGAAGGTTGACTTTGAAACTGGGTCTTCCAAGGTTATGGCACCATGAGGAAAGACTTCCACAACCAAAAATGGACCTGACCATCTAGATTTTAGCTTGCCAGGAAATAGTTTAAGCCTTGAGTTGAACAGGAGAACCTTCTGCCCTGATGCAAAGTTTCTTGGGATAATACGATTGTCATGCCACTTCTTCACCTTGTCCTTGTATAACTTGGCATTTTCATATGCTTCGAGACAAAATTCCTCAAGTGCATTGAGTTGCAACAATCGTTTCACTCCACAAGCTTCAAAATCCCAATTCAATCTCTTGATGGCCCAGTAAGCATGATGCTCAAGCTCAACAGGAAGGTGACATGCCTTGCCAAAAACTAGTTGATAGGGGGACATACCAAAAGGAGTTTTGTAAGCAGTGCAATATGCCCAAAGAGCGTCATCCAGCTTCTTTGACCAATCCTTTCTGGAAGGACTCATAGTTTTCTCCAGAATCCGCTTCAACTTTCTATTAGAAACCTCTGCTTGGCCACTTGATTGTGGATGGTAGGCTGTGGCTACCCTATGTGTCACCCCATATTTGGCAAGCAATGCAGCAAAGTACTTGTTACAGAAATGAGATCCTCTATCACTAATAATAGCATGAGGGGTGCCAAACCTTGAGAAAATGTTCTTTTTCAGAAAAACCAGGACCACCTTGAAGTCACTAGTGGGTAAGGCACAGGCTTCCACCCACTTCGACACATAATCCACCGCTACAAGAATATAACGGTTGCCAAAAGATGATACAAAGGGCCTCATAAAGTCTATGCCCCACACATCAAAGAGTTCCACTTCCAAAATGGAGTTCAAGGGCATCTCATTCCTCCTTGAGATATTTCCAGTTCATTGACAACGGTCACAGTTGGCTGCAAAGGAGTAAGAATCTCGAAATAGAGAAGGCCAATAAAAGCCTGATTGCAACACCTTAGCCGTTGTCCTTTCACCCCCATAGTGACCTCCATATGGTGAAGCATGACATTGCTCAAGTATCGCACTAGTCTCCTCCATAGGAATGCATCTTCTAAGCACTTGATCGAAGACACTGCTAAAGAGAAATGGCTCATCCCAAATAAAATATCTGACATCATGAAGGAACTTCTTTTTCTCGATGATAAGACAATTCGGATGGCACCAATCCACTCACTATGTAGTTAGCAAAATCAGCATACCATGGATCCGAACTAGCAAACACCGCAAATAGCGTGCTCATCCGGAAACGACTCACCAATCAAGGTGGGTCTTGCCGATACTTCTCATTCTCTAACCTGGAAATATGATCACCACGATTTTCAAGCACCCTTTCTGTCTCTCGATCTCAAGATCAAACTCTTGTAATAATAATACCCAGCGAATCAACCTTGGCTTGGCATCCTTTTTGCTTATTAGATACTTGATGGCAGAGTGATCTGTGAAGACAATGACTTTGGTGCCAACCAAATATACTCTAAACTTGTCAAAAGCAAACACTACAGCAAGGAGTTCCTTCTCAGTGGTGGTGTAGTTCAACTGAGCATCATTGAGTGTCTGGCTTGCATAATAGATGGAATGAAAGATTTTGTTCTTCCTTTGGCCCAACACTGCTCCAATTGCATAGTCACTAGCGTCACACATGAGCTCAAATGGTAAGGTCCAACGGAGTAGTGATAATGGGTGCAGAGATAAGCCTCTTCTTCAATTCCATAAAGGCTTCCATACAAGCTGCCTCAAACTTAAAAACCACATCTTTTTCCAGCAAGTTACACAACGGTTTAGCAAGCTTAGAGAAGTCTTTGATGAACCGGCGGATAGAATCCAGCGTGACCAAGGAAGCTCCGAACTCCCTTCACTGAAATTGGTGGAGGAAGTTTCTCAATCACTTCAATTTTAGCTCCGCCCACTTCCATTCCCTTAGATGACACTCTATGACCAAGTACTATTCCCTCTTGGACCATAAAATGGCACTTCTCCCAATTGAGCACCAAATTAGTTTCCTCGCACCTTTCCAACACCATGGCCAAGTTCTGGAGACACCCATCAAAGGAATCACCAAAAACAGAGAAATCGTCCATGAATATCTCCAAGCAGTTCTCTACCATATCAGTGAAAATGGCCATCATATACTTTTGAAAAGTAGCAGGAGCGTTGCACAACCCGAAGGGCATCCTTCTGAAAGCATAAGTCCCATAAGGGCAGGTGAATGTTGTTTTCTCTTGATCATCTGGGGCAATTGCAATCTGATTATAGCCCGAGTACCCATCCAAGAAACAGTAAAACTCATGACCTGCCAACCTATCCAGCATCTGATCAATAAATGGCAATGGAAAATGATCCTTTACGGAGTTCGGAGTGTTAAGCTTCCCGTAATCCATGCATATGCGCCATCCGGTGGACAGATCCCTGGTGGGAATCAAATCATTATTCTCATTTGCTACAACTGTTATTCCACCTTTCTTGAGCACACACTGAACTGGGCTCACCCATTTGCTATCAGAAATAGGGTATATGATACCCGCATCCAGCCACTTGATAATCTCCTTTTTGACAACCTCCTTCATGATGGGATTTAGGCGCCTCTGATGTTCAATGGTTAGCTTATGGTCAGCTTCCAACAATATTTTGTGCATGCAGATGGTGGGGCTAATACCCCTGATATCCGCAATGGACCACCCCAAGGCTGTTTGTATTCTCTGAGCACTCTGAGCAACTTGGATTCTTGCTCTTCTGACAAGGATGAGGAGATGATAACTGGCAATATGGACTCCTCCCCTAGGTATGAATACCTCAAATGATCAGGCAATGGCTTGAGTTCTAGCTTGGGTGGAACTATGACAGAGGGTTGGAGACTGAGCTTATCAGAGGGTATGTTCAATGGTTCAAAACCTGGTCTCCTGTAAAACTTAGCAGACACGTCAAGCAGTTTAATACATTCCATCATATCATCCTTATCGACAAACTCATGTATGGATGTTAATGATAAAGTAAGGGGATCATCAGTGAAATTAGTATGGAATGCAGTATTAACTACTTGATCAATCATACCCAAGTAAGAACATTCTTCATGGTCATTGGGAAATTTCATGGATTTGTAAATGTTAAAAGTTACCTTATCCTCATTGACCTGCATTGTAACCTTGTAACACCCCAACTTTTGAATAAAAGACCGTTGTGTCCCTGTTTTACTGTTTCTTGTTTTTTGTATGAAATACAGAAAAATAATACTGTTTGTTATTTTATTTGGTCGTTTTACATAATTTGTTTCGATACAGTAAAATAAAAATTTTATCAAATTACTGTTTTAAATTTTTCTGTGTAATATACAGCTATATAATACTGCTGGATATTTTATTTGAACATTTTGGATGATTAGCTACATTGTGGGAAAAAAATGAAAAAATGACCATTACGTCCCGAATGTGCTGTTTTTGATGTTTTTGCTGTTTTTAATTGTTTTCTACTTGATACAGTGCTCAATATTACTGTCTGTGATTTTATTTAGACTTTTTGTGTGATTTGCTCAGGGGTAGGAAAATAATATTTTTTCGGACCGGGAAAATCTGTTTTTAATTATTCGAGGAAGGGGATCTTATAAACCCAATTGAATGAGCCTAAAATTAATCTTTTAATTTTTAGGATTTAATTGTCAAATAAAATAATTTTATATTATTATAATATTATTTTATTAGTCAAGACAAATAATAACAACGGACCGAAAATATTTTGCGGGACCCATTTAGTCATCAAGTGTGGTACACGTGGACCAATGAGGAGTGGTCAAAATTGGTGGCTATGACTCATCGCAACGGGCCAATAGGACGATGACACGTGGCGTGACACCTCAAAGATCATGACTCAGCAGCCTTCTAGAAGGTTCCGAAGTGGTGACTCACCTGTGACTCACCATGATGACTCGCCGGATTCGAAACTTCTCCGATGACTCAAGATGTCGACTCGCCATGCCGACACTGACCAATGATGCACAAGTGACTCACGGTGATGACTAGCCATGCTGACTCATCTGCTCTAAAAAAAATATCTACGCTGACTCGCCATGTTGACTCACCCGTTCTAGAAAATTCCACGATGACTCATCATACTGACTCATCGTAGTGAGTCACATGTTCTAGAAATTTCTCTTTGATGACTCGCTTTATGACTCATCAAGGGTAATCAGTAGAAAAAAAAATGATTAATAATAATTGTTACTCTGTTCGTCTAAAATAAAAATCTATATATATTTTATTACCCATTAGACAATAAACACTGACTTTATAAACAGTAATTATTGTATAATTATTGTTTATTGGTTAAAGTATGTTAGAAAATATACAATGTGCACCAATAGGAATTGGTCAACAAAAATAGCAACCAATAAGAATCAAGTTAGTAAATATTTAACCAATAGAAATTGGTCAAGATTAATGGCTTGAATTTTTAAGAACCAATAGAAAACAAGCTATCAAATAAATTTAGACTTCTTGAAGTTTGGTGTTCTACGGTGGAGGAAGAGAGCAATTTGCTCTAATAGCCAAATTCACCAAAGTGAATTCACGTAGAAGGCTTTAGGAAATTCATTTAGAAAGCCAAATTAAACAAATGAAGAATAGTCAATATTGATGGCTTCTCTTTGTTGCTTTCTACGGCAAAGCAAAGCCTTTTGATGAAGCAAATATTACAAATTCAATTCTTACTATCTTTCAATTAATTAACTAAGTAAGACCAAGTCAATTTTAGTGGCTTTTTTGCATGTGTTTCTACGGCAACTTGCATGCTTTAGGAAGACAATTCCAACACTCCAATTCACTCTCACTCTCTATGCATTTACGGCAATGCATGTTTGAAAAAAACAATTTCAATACTTCAATTCATTCTTTCTCTTCAAGCATCTACGGTCATGCATTTCAAAAAGGAATTAAAGCTAATTTCCATTTCCTAAAATTAGTCAATTTTGGTGGCTCTCCTTTTTGGCTTCTACGGCAATTCACCTTGGGTGAATTCTTCAATTTGCTATCATTCAAAGAAACAAAACAACCAATATTTCTCACTTTCTCTCAAGGTCATTCACGGCCAACCAAATATCAAAGCCTTCCTCTTACTCCAAAATTCTCCAAATAGCAAAAGCTCTCATCCATTTTTCCTTCCTTGTGTTTCATGGCCATAGCTTCCAAGAAGAGGGCAAACTTCACCCATTTATCTCACTTGTTCTCTTCTATATCCTTTTCTCTTCCCCATGGATTCGGCCAAACACACTTCAAGACCATCCAACCACTCAAAAAATTTATCCAACCAAGTTTTCTAAACCTAAACACAATTCTAAGAACATCTCTAGTTGAGAGTTCTTGCAAAATCCTTCATTTGAAGCTTGGAAACCTACTTGGGAGATTTTACCTAGAAGGTGAAATTTCTTGTTTTCTATTTCTAAATTCTTTTTCAAAGTTTTAAGCCATGATTTATCCATGGTTTAAGCTCTCTTTAATATTAGTAATTTGTAGAAATTTTGTTTAAACTTGTTAGGTAATTTTGGTGGAGAAAACCGAAGACCCTAGAAGGAGTGAAAGCATACTTGTCTTCAAGAGGTAAGAGGGAGATTACCCTCATCAACCATGTGTTGGTGGTGAGGAATGTTTGTGTTTGTGGTGAAGAATCCATAATGATTCATTCACTTGATTGTTTATTATTTTTCCTAATTGTGTTTGATTATGTGTGTAGCATGTTTAATGGCTTTAACATTTTGTATGTGTTATGTGTGTAACATGTCTAAAAGCTTTAATATTTTGTATGTGTTTATGGTTGTTTTAAATATATGGTATGTGTACTTATATGTATGATAATTATTGTAACATGTGAATAATATACAAGGAATTGCATGAGTGTTCCAAAGAACACAAACCTAAGCTCACGGCCTCAAGGCAAAAAGGAGAACCAAAATGTTCTCATCAATTTTCTAAATGTGGAATTTAATTAACCTAGGAAAATTGACAAGTTACAAATTGATTTAAAGTAAGAAAAATGAATTTATGGATCCAAGAATGAAATTAGGTATTTCGGCCAACATGCCTAAGTTAAATGTTTTGATTTCTAAAACCATTTTCTAAAACAATGATTTAATGAATACAATGAATTTGACATTGATTTAAAAGATGAAAAATAATTTAAAGATCAAATGCAAAGACTTTGTTAAATTTGGCCAACATGCCACATACTTTTAATCCAAATTTATTTTCTAATTATGGACTAGATAATTTAATAAAAATAAATTAGATCAAGAATTTTATAAGAGATTAAATGTATGGAAATAATTAGGAATGAATTATAAAGCATAGAATGATTTTCGGCCAAAATGCCAAATTTAAATCTTTTTGATTTATAGAATTGTTTTCAACTAAGTTTAAGTAATAAATGCCAAAAGGATTTTATTACAATGAGTTTTGAAGAAATAAATTGATTAGAATTAAGTTTAAGAAGTTTAAGCTAATGATTTTTCTTGTTAGAAGAAATACAAGTAGTTTTGTAAAATTTCTAACGTATAGCTCACCTTGTGTTTTGAAGCACGTTAGTAATTTTCAAAAGTGTAATCTATTGGTTGTAATAAAAATAAAAAGAATTTTTGACAAGAAACCTAGAAAATCATTATTATAATTTTTCTAAACATAATCTTGTCAATTTATATTAAAAATGGACAAATAAATAGAAAAGATGTCCAAAAGACAATTATACGGTATGAAAAATATTCTACATAGTTTAAATGTATTAAATATTATTTCTGTTTGTTTTAAACAGTGTTTTCAAGGTATTCGAACAAGAAAATGATTTAAAAATCCTACGCGATTGAGAAAACGTATTAAAAATCTTACGCGATTTTGAAAACAGAAAAATATATTTACGCGATTTCAAAATGTTTATAAAAATGACGAGATTGTGAAAACGCGATAAAATTTCTACGCGATTGACCGAAATAATCTTTTTCTGGAATTTTCTGTATTTTATGCTGTCGGGCTATGAGGTGAACCCGTACAGGCTTTGAGACAGTATTTGTCCGGTGGGACTTACTGTATATTTTTGCCATTGAGGGCAAGCCATGAGGGCATATTTTTATACCATGAGGGTATTTTGGTAATTTGCCAATTTTTGGTGAATTTTGGTTGACGAGGTGAATCACATCGTGTTGTCGATGCGATAAACGTAGTGTGGTTCATTGTTCTAATGAACTTGGAGACTTTAGTGTACGGGATTCCATATATGGATAGTCGGTCGCTCTGCTGGGCCGTGGTAACCGATAGCACACTAATGGACTCGACACGCACTATATTTAATCGAGATTTGTAAAGTCTAGTAGTACATTTGCCCGTAGTGTCACGACGTGAGACAATTGAACTACCCCACGCCTGGATGGTAAATTCCCAGTGATGTGGAACTATAGACGCAACGTATGACCGCGGAATAGTTGGCTGGGCAGCCGTGGTACTAATAGATTTTTGGGAGTCATTCCCTCTTATATCTGTGATATCTGTATGTGTTTAGGTCCATGGAGTAGGATTGTGTCATATTGCATATGTTTATATGCTGTACATTATTATCTTTTATCTGTGATCTTATGATTATATGTTGTTATTATCTTTTTATCTTGGATCTTATATGTGGTTATTTCTTATATGTGGTTATTTCTTATATGTGGTTATTTCTTATGTGTGGTTATTTCTTATATGTGGTTATTTCTTATATTTTTATCCATGATATTATATGTCGTTATTTAGTATATATTTATCGTGATATTATATGTTGTTATTGTTATTCATTTTATTATGATATATGCTTATTTGATTTTACTTATAAATTGATAACATGATAATATTTGTGATATCTGTGTGTATGGAATGACTTTGTCATTCGTATAATTCTTTGTTACCGTACTGGTATTGGTGAAAGGGGATCTCACCTCTTTCCTGTATTGTTTTTGTTGTGTTTGTATTGTTAAATTCATATAGTAGGTGAAACGAGTTTCTTAGACCTACTGGAGGCTATGTTCTGAAGATGGTGACGGCGTCAAGATGAAATCTTCCGAGTTTCAACCGGATGCAGCTTGGTGGAGAAATGGAACGTGTAGGTTGGGTTTTTCTCGTTAGTGTTATTACCGTGCTATTAGTAGTAACCTTTATTGGGTTTTCTACTGTTTCTCTGAGTCTGTAAATGTTATCTTTTAAATTGTTGTTGAACATTTTCGTAGCATATATATAATATGTGTATTAATCAATTCAATTTAATTTCGATTTTTTTTTCTTATAATTTTTGGTAAGTTTATATTTCCGCGAAATGAAATTTTAAAATTTATCTTTTAAAAATCAAAGCTTTTATAAAATAATTTTAGTTGGTTTTATGTTTTATTTAAAATGTGACGCCCTACGGAGGGTGTTACAAACCTCACCTTTTTGGACATCGATCATAGTCTTACCCGTGGCCAGGAAGGGTCTCCCAAGAATCAAAGGCACATTGCGGTCCTCTTCCATATCTAGAATGATGAAATCCGCTGGAAAGATGAACTTGTCTACCTTGACCAATACATCTTCTATGACCCCTTTAGGGTATGTGAGAGAGAACGGTCACCACTGCAAGGTAACTGAAGTCGGCTTCGCCTCCCCCAAACCTAGCCTTTGAAAGATGGATAAGGGCATCAAGTTTATGCTTGCCCCTAGATCACACAAGGCTTTTCCAAAGAATTGGCTCCCGATTGTGCATGGAATGGTGAAGCTCCTTGGGTATTTCAATTTGGGAGGTAGCTTATTTTGTAAGATTGCACTACACTCCTCTGTGAGAGCTAAGGTCTCATAATCCCCCAATTTCCTCTTCTTGGACAAGATGTCTTTCATGAACTTCACATAACTCGGCATTTGTTCTAACGCCTCAGCAAATGGAATGTTGATGTGAAGCTTCTTGAAAATTTCCAAGAATTTTTGGAACTGAGCATCAAGCTTCTGCTTTGCTAGCCGGTTAGGAAAAGGTGGAGGTGGTGTTATGGGCTTGTCCTCCTTCTTCTTGTCTTCAAACCTTTCCCTAGCCATTTTCTAATTTTTCTCAACCTCATTACTCACAACCTCTTCATCTTGAGCCACCTCAATTTCTTCTTCAAGTTTGTTTGGTCATTGGATTACCTTCTATCTCCTTCCTACTTCTCAATGATATAGCCTTGCACCTTTGCTCGTTAGGGGCACCCTTAGAATTGTTGATGGTGTCACTTGGGAAATTCCACGGGGGCTCTGTTATTTAGAGCTTGGGCAAGTTGGCCCACTGAGTCTCAAGATTCCTCAATGACGCTGCTTGGCTTTGCATTAAAGCATCGTGGGATGCTAACCTTGAATCAGTCTTGATCATGTAATCTTGTTGACTGGTCATAAACCGAGCAAACATCTTCTCCAAATTAGAAGTTGAAGTCGATGTTGAAGTTTGGGCTTGAAGGGGGCTCTGTTGTTGGAAGCCTGGAGGAGCACGAGGTGCTTGATTATGCTGATGAGATGAGGAAGAGCCTTGAACATTTCCACCCCATGAGAGATTAGGATGGTTCCGCCAACTGGGGTTATAAGTATTACTAAATGCAGTATTGTGACCCGGTTGACGGAATTGACTAGCATATTGTACACTTTCCAAGCTAGCCGTACAATTGGCAGTGGAGTGATGATCCCCACAATGATCACAAATCTCAGCTGTGACATTAGCTCCGCTTGCAACTGAGTTGACTGTCATGGTGTCCAACTTCTTGGAGAGTGCTGCCACTTGAGCGGAAAGTGATGTGAGAGCATCAACTTCATGTATCCCGGCTGCCACTCTCCTCGGAGCAACTCTCTCTGCTGGCCACTGATAATTGTTGTTAGCCATTTCTTCCAACAGGTCATAGGCTGCATCCACAGTCTTACTCATAAGTGCCCCTCCAGCTGCTGCATCAATTATGGAACGAATGGAGGTTGTCAAGCTATTGTAGAAAGTATGAACCAACATCCATTTTGCTATGCCATGGTGGGGGCACTTCCTTAGCAAATCTTTAAATCGCTCTCATGCTTCATATAAAGTTTCTCCTTCAAATTGCCTGAAGGACAAGATGTCATTTCTGTACTTCATTGCCTTCATGGGAGGAAAGAATCGGTCCAAGAACTTCTGAGCCAGCTCTTCCCAGGTAGTGATAGAATGTTCTGGTAAAGAATGAAGTCAAGCCTTGGCTCTATCCCTCAATGAAAAAGAGAAGAGCCTTAAGCGAGCTGCATCGTCAGTCATCCCATGATGCTTGAAAGTATCACATATCTCCAAGAAATTGGCTAGATGAGCATTTGTAACACCCTAATTTTTTTGGAAAAATATTCCGAATGTCCTGTTTGCTGTTTTTTAAGCTTTTGTGTAAAAGACCGTTGTGTCCCTATTTTACTGTTTCTTGTTTTCAGTATGAAATACAAATACGTTTTTACAAGCTAAGATTTTATTTAGTCGTTTTACGTAATTTGTTTTGAGATGGTAAAAGAAAAGTTTTGTCAAGCTACTGTTTTAATTTTTCTGGGAGATATACAGACATATAATACTGTCTGTAATTTTATTTGAACGTTTTGGATGATTTGCTTCGTCGTGGGAAAAATGGAAAAATGACCATTACGTCCCGATTGTACTGTTTTTAATTTTTCTATATGTTACAGTGCTTAATATTACTGTCTGTGATTTTATTTGGACTTTTTGTGCGATTTGCTCCGGGATAGAAAAATAATATTTTTTGGGCCGGGGAAATCTTATTTTAATTATTCAGAACTGGGGGATCTTACTAAACCCGATTCTGAATGATACTGTTGTAGATCTTTTAATTTTTAGGATTTAACTGTCAAATAAAATAAGTTTATATTATTATAATATTATTTTATTAGTCAGTACAAATAAAATGACAGTGGACCCAGAAATGTTTTGCGGGACCCACGTTTAGTTAAAATAGTTAACTTAGTAGCTTAATTAAGCATCATTAGTAGTAGAACTTTCAAGAACATGGTGACTATGCTCAATGACTAGGCTAATTAGTGACTAAGCATGGTGACTAGGTTAGTGACAATGCTAGAATCAACCAATGAGAGTTAAGTTTGCTAACCAAGTTTTGATCTTGACCTTTGATCCATTCTAAGGCTAGGATGTAGCCAAGCCAATGGACACCTTACATGGCTTGAAGTCTATGGCCATTTGGCCTTTGGAAGACCAAAAATCATTTCACTTTCATACATTTTCTCTCTTCTCTCTCTTCCGAAAACCCTAAACTCCATTGAAGCTTCCTTGCAGCTCTATTCGGCCAAACCATAAACTACACCATCCAATCACTCAAAAATTTATCCAACCAAGTTTTCTAAACCTAAACACCATCCTAAGAACATCTCTAGTTGGGAGTTCTTGCAAAATCCTTCATTTGAGGCTTGGAAACCTACTTGGAAAATTTTACCTAGAAGGTGAAATTTCTTGTTTTCCATTTCTAAACTCTTTTTCAAAGTTCTAAGCCATGATTTATCCATGGTTTAAGCTCTCTTTTATGGTTAGTAATTTGTAGTTTTGTTTAAGCTTGATAGGTGACTTGGTGGAGTGAAACCGAAACCCTAGGAAAGGTGTGAAGGAGTGTTTGTCTTCATTTAAGGTAAGAGGAAGACTAATCTTATCATCCTTGGGTGGTGGTAAGAAGATGGAGATTGATTGTTGTGATTGTAGAATCCATAAGGATTCCTTTGTGTGATTGTTAGTAGCTTATTTGTGTATTTGTTAGTAGCTTATTTGTGTGTTTGTTAGTAGCTTTCCTATTTGATGTTTGTAATAATTTGTATGAAGTTGCATGTCTACAAGCTTTGATTTGCATGTCTACAAGCTTTGATAATTTGTATGTGTTAGAAATACATGATAATTTATAGGATGTGAATAACATGCTAAGGTTTGCATGAGTGTTCCAAAGAACATACCAATGAGGTTCACGGCCATTAACCAAAAATGGAGAACCAAAATGTTCTCATTATTTTCTTAAAATGTGATTTAATTAACCTAGGCGAATTAACAAGATATAAAATTGTTTAGATGAAGGAAAATGAATTTAGAGATCAAATGACACAAGTATATATTTCGGCCAACATGCCAAACCAAGTATCCATGATTTCTAAAATCAATTCCAAACCATTTTCAAGTATAAAGATGCAATATATGTTAAAAAGAAATTTTCTAAAATGAGTTTTGAAGAAATAAATTAATTTGAATTAGGTTTAATCAACTAAAACCATTAATTTTATTGTTAGAAAGGAAATACAGTAACTTTTGTAAATTCCTAACATATGGCTCATGCTATAATTTTGAAGCATGTTAGTGGTTTTCAAAAGGATTAAATTATATGGTTTAAAAAAATTAAGTAAACAGAATTTTTATGGAAAAAGTAGGAAACCATTTATATAAATTTTCTAAACAAAATACTGTCAATTTTTATTAAAAACGGACAAATAAGATAGAAAAGATGTCCAAAAGACAGTATACGGTATGAAAAATATTTTACGTAGTTTAAACGTATTATTTATTATTTTCGTTTATTTAAACAGTAATTTTTAAGGGATTTGGACAAGAAAATAGTTTAAAAATCTTACGCAATTGAGAAAACGTATTAAAAACTCTACGCGATTTTAAAAACAGAAAAATAGATTTATGCGATTTAAAAACGTTTGTAAAAAAAATGACAAGATTGAGAAAACGCGACAAAATTTCTACGCGATTGACCAAAATGGTATTTTCTGTATTTTTCTGTTGTCGGGCTATGAGGTGAACCCGTACAGGCTTTGGAACAGTATTTGTCTGGTGGGACTTACTGTATCTTTTTATCTTTGAGAATATATTTTAATGAGGGTATTTTGGTAATTTCTTATCTTTGGATCATATATTGAGTTTATGCTAATTTTTGGTGGATTGGTTGATGAGGTGAATCACATCGTGTTGTCGATGCGATAAACGTAGTGTGGTTCATTGTCTTTATGAACTTGGAGACGTTAGTGTACGGGATCCCATATATGGATAATCGGTCGCTCCATTGGGCCGTGGTAACCGATAGCACACTACTAATGGACTCGACACGTACTATATTTAATCGAGATTTTGTAAAGTCTAATAGTACATTGCCTGTAGTGACACGACGTTTGACAGTGTGCTACACCACACCATGTGATGTTGGGCTATAGACGCAACGTGAGACCGCGAAATAGTTTGGTTGGGCAACCGTGGTACTAATAGATTTTACGAGTCATTCTTTCTGATATCTGTATGTGTTTAGCTCCATGGAGTAGGATCGTGTCATATTGCATATGGTTATATCTTGGACATTATTTTATTTATCTGTTTATTTTTATCTGGTTATTATTATGATAAATTGTCTATTTCTTATTTTATTCTATCTGTGATATTATTCTATATGTGATATTATTTTATCTGCGATATTATGTGTTGTTGTGACATTTAAATCTTTACACTATCCCGTTATTAATTATCTTTATTCTGACTTTTCATATTGCATGAAGCGTATATCTGTTGTTTGTCGTTTTCTTATTTGCCATGTTTGTGATGATTTTAGATTGTCTTACCTCTTTATTGTATGTGTTTTCTGTATATATTTATTTACTTGGTAAAGAGTTTGAGGAAGAGGAACAGTCTCTTGAGATTTTGTATCCTGAGGAGGAAGAAGAAGCGAAGAAGCCGAAGATCGATCAAGACGACCAAGAACCATCTGATCATCCATATCCATTGGACTGATTTGTTTGGGTATGGCGGTGCCAGGATTTCTGGGTTTTGTGCAACTTGAGTTTCACGGTGGATCGTTAGCTTGGCATCTGCAGGGAGATATAGACTCAGTGACTTACGTGGGACGATTGACTGTGTCCCTACGACATGAGTTTGATGGAGAGCCAGTTATGACGACTACTGTATTTTTGCACTTAGAGTTGCCTTTATCTCTTAGGCGTTATTGGGGTGGTGTGTCCACTGAGCCTAGTGAGATGAGTATCATGTCGACTGCGCAGTCTCGTTTCTGCCGAGAGTCGAGGCATCCTGGATATTTATCTTCTGAAGATCTTCCTGAGAGTGATCCTTCAGAGGGTTAAATTTATATGATGTATATTTTGGGCGCGTCTGCGTATGTATATATTGACTCTTTACTATTTTTATTTACAATTTCTGTTTAAATAATTGTAATGATAGTTGTAAATTATTTGTATAACTTATAACTTGGACCATATGTATATTATGAGTGATGTTGTTCTGTTGGTTTATATTTTTGCGTTATTTTATTTAATAATATTCTGTTTAACAGGAAATATTTTTACAACCCGTATTAGTACGTAACAAATGTTTTACAACTTGGGTAGATTTTATTTATCTTTCTTTTATTTTCTTTATATATGTGACATCCCCACAAGGGCGTTACAGCATTAGGATCTTCATGGGGTAAATCTCCAAACTGCACATTTTGTGGAACCATCTGAATAATAGCAGGCATGATCTCAAAAGTCTGTGCTTGGACAGCTGGTCGTCTAATGCTAGATCGGATTTCTCTAGCATTTGGGGTGGCATATTCCCTCAATGGTCTTCCAGCATTTTCCTCCTCTGCCATCTCAGATTCACTAACCAAATTTAGTGCTTGTTCTTGTACTTGTTGTTCTCTTAGCAATCTACGAAATGTCCTCTCGATCTCAGGATCGTAAGGAAATCGAGACATACCTTGAGTTCTTCGCATACAAGAGCCAAGTACCTGAAAAAAAAATGCAAAACAAAACGAACGAAACTTGAAATAAGAATTGTGAATAAATGTAAGAAATAACACAAAATCTAAGTTCAATCCCCGGCAACGGCGCCAAAAACTTGTTGGTCCGTAAATCCGCAAGCGCACGGGTCGACAAGTAATATAAAGGAGAGTTAGAGTATCGTGTCCCAAAGGATTGAATAATTTAGAAGAATGTTAAACTTAACTATTATTCACAAATTTTTATCCAAGCAAACGAAAGAGAGTGGGTTGCAATGAAAATAACAACTTAAAGGAAACAAAATAAGAAAACACCAAACACTAATTCCACAAGAGAAGATGAGAATGATTAAGCCTAGGGGTCCCTATTCACTTGCTATTTCAATGATTAATTGCAATTAACAAGCACTTATCAATGAATTGATATATGTTGGCTAATAATCATTAATAGATAATAGCCTATGTCTAGGACAATTACCCATGTGAAACCTAGCTATTCCACTATGTGTCCATGTGAAGCAACATAAGAATCACTCATTGAGGCCAATTATCAAACACTTACCATGCATGACCAAAGGGTATGTGTCCATCCCCTTAGTTAAACATACATCAACCATACCATATCCATATTCACAACACCCTATTTCTAGTTCAATTGGAATATTAAAAATTATGCAATTGATGGTCAATCAATAACGAGCACTAAGCATAGATATGGATGAACAAAACCAATTTCATTGAAAGGACACTCAACTAATTACAATTTAATCAAATCCATAGCAAGATCCTAGAGAGCCCCTAGATTAGAGTTTAGTTACACATTATCAAGGAGAAGAAAACAAATGTAATCAAATGATTCATCATGTTACAAATCAAGAGAGAAAGGGGAAAGAATGAACAAAAATTGGAGAGATTCCAAGCTTGATCTTCCTCCTTCTTCTTGATTCTTCCTTTAGTCACCTTCAATCCAAGTGTGTTCCTCCTCCTCTCTCTTGCTCTCTGGAATTCGTGGCTAGGTTAAAACTGAAGATGCCCCTCCTTCTCCCAAAAATCAGAATATAAGGATAAATTCGTGTGCCAGGATTTTACCCACGCCTAGGCATGGATTTCCCACGCCTAGGCGTGGTTATGAATCACGTGAATCACCCCTCGAGTCTTACACGCCGAATTGCCACGCCTAGGCTTGATTTTACCACGCCTAGGCGTGGTGGTATCTTCTTGTCACACCGAATCATCCCTTCCGAAAAACTAGGTCTTACAAGCCTGGCGTGAATTAACCACGTCCAAATATTGGCGTAGGGAATTAACCACGAATTAACTTCCAGGCGTGGATATCTCTCTTGTGTTGCTTCTAATCCCCGAGAAACATTTTTGATGTTGTTGCAAGGTCCACGCCTAGCTATTGGTTTATTTTCATGATGACTACCATTTTGGGGAGTCAGCGCGTGGAGTTGTCACGCCTAGGCGTGGATTGGCAGTGCCTTCCCTTCTTGTTTTCTTCACACTTTGAGCCTCTCTTCACTTTCTCATCCCTTCCAAGGCCTTTCTCATCTTGAATACCTATATCAAAACAATGATAAAGTCCATCAAATCACAAATCATCCAACTTTTCGATAAACAAGAGCTTCAAAGATTCAATTATAAATCATTTGAATCAACAAGCTTAATTCACCAAAGTCATGCAAATATTGAACTTATGACCTTGAAAACTTAGGGATAGCATGCTCAAATACAATCAAATTCGAGTGAATTAACTTCATTTTCTGAAGTTATCATAGTACGAAAATATCTACAAGGAACCAAGAGGCTTGCTTTCTTGTGTTGTCTTCCATAGGTAAGAGGGAGATAATCCTCTTCAACCTATCTTGGTGGTGAGGAAACATTTTTGATGTTGTTGAAGAGGAATCCATGTGTGGATTGCTCTCTTTGTTGTGTTATTTTCATGATTGTGTATTTATTTGGACTTGTATGAGCTATTGGTTGTCTTTGCATGCTTTGATGACTATGGATTGTATGTTGGAATTTTTAGATTGATGTATGGAGAAATGTAGGGTTTACTTACCATTTTGGGGGTCACGGCCTTAGGGCGAATTTTTGAGGATTTAAGTTTGATTTTAGAGACATTGGAACTTAGGTGATTAGGTGTTAAAGAATTGATAATTGTAATGGAACAATTTTGGGATTTCTCACCTGAATTGGTTCTCTGGGAGGCTACTAACTACGGCCTCTAGGAGATTTATTGGTTAAGTTGTGATCTTTGTGCAACCTTGGGTCTTAAGTGATTAAATGATAAGTGATCAACATTGTGGTGAAGGAAAAAGGGTTAGACTTTGTTATAATAAGGCTCACGGATTCCTAAGGCAAAATGTCACAAAATGTAGTGCTAAAATGGAGACGTAGATGATTAGAGAATTCTAGATTCGCTAAGAGTTCATAAAATAAAAAGAATAAAGAATAAGACTTTATTTTATGGATTAGAATGATTTTGAACATAAGGGAAGAACAAGAGAATTTGTATACCCTCAGAGTAATTTCAAGTGAGCATAATTGATTAAATTAAGAAACTTGAGCAATCTAAAGGAATGAAGATTTAATAAGGACTTCAAGAGAATCCTTCTAGAAAATGAAATTCATAAGAGATGTTAATTTTAAAGTGAAACCCCGAAATGAACTTCAAAAAGTGTGTTGTTACTCTTAAGAATTTAATACTATGCTATTGTGGGTCCGTGTTTGGGACTAAAATTATGTTAATGCTTAAATTGGCCAAATTGTGGCATGTATAGAAAATATATCATTATTGTTGGATATACTTGATTTTGCATGGAGTCAACATGCATTGAACATTATACACCTTTTGTTGTTGTGCCAATGTACTAGAGTCGGGTGGATCAGTGTTATTTTGTAATTGTATGGGTAGTTATGTAATATCATTGATACTAATGATATTAGACAATTGTATGGACGATTGTTTAATATCATTGGGGACAGTACAATGATGGCTTGAGTTATGCATATTCGCATTGAACAATTTGCTCAGTCGATGACTGTTAAAAGGCTAGATGAGCCTATGATTATGCATTGAATCAGTATGCATTGAACAAATTGCTCAGTCGATGACTGTTAAAAGGCTGTATGAGCCTATGAATGAGAATTGAATAGTGTGGTCTATGATGGATCTATGGGGGGCGTAAGGCGTAGTGAAAGCTAATTACACGCATTACGGGCCCGACAAATCATTATTCTTTTTTGTGGTAAATAAACGAGAATTGATTATAGTGCGATCCAGTGGAAGGATCTCTGGGTGCATCAGGGCGCTGTGATCCCTCTAGTGACCTGTTTTGTCACATTGTATGCCCCTAGCCAGAAAGTCGATTGCAATGCACTGACGAGGAACCGACAAACACTATTCACTTCGTGGTCCCATAGACTTTCATTGAGGGGGACAGATCTTCTGGAACATTCATCTTTGAAATGGAATGGAAAATCTTAGTACCAAGTGCACATGCATTGTGAGTCGGCATTGTGAGTCAGCATATCATTTGGCACTCATTTATATGATGATTATATTATTATGTTATATGATGATTACACTCATTTATTTGGTCGCTAGGGTGCGGTGATCCCTCTAGTGACCTGTTTTGTCACATTGTATGCCCCTGGCCGGAAAGCCGATTATAACGCACTGACGAGGAACCGATAAGTACTATTCACTTTGTGGTCGCGTAGACTGTCATTAAGGGGGATAGATCTTCTGGAACGTTCATCTTTGAAATGGAATAGAAAATCTTGGTACCAAGTGCACATGTATTGTGAGTCGGCATATCATTTGGCATTTATTTATATGATGATTATACCATTATTTTATTGATGTCATGATTATCTGAAATGTTTTAATTGCTCATTATTTGAGATTTTGTTGCTGTTTTCTCTTATCGTATGTGATTACTGCTGCTTAAATGTTATTGCTCTGCTATGTGGGCACTCTGCGCCATTCTATTTCTTTACTGCCATAATTGGTAATGTAAGTAGGATGTCTTACAACTTTCCTGTATTCATGTATTTCTATTATATATATATATATTTGAAAAAAGATCGTGAGGAAGAAGATGAGGGACCACACCCTTACTGATTGAATTAGGTTGATTCACTATTTTCAATATGGCGTGGGACGAGATTTCTTTGATTATGTACGAGTGCAACTTCATGGGGGCATTGATGCCTAACTTGTCGACTAAGACTCCGAGCATCATATATATTTAGGGTTGCGGCTTTGTCTGCTAGTAGTACCTATCCCAGGGTTACTACTTTCCCTTTTTGTGCTTTTGTACCCGTCATCTTTTATTTGAATATGTAAGTATTATGTTTCATATTATCAGTGTTTTGTGTTAAGGATGAATATATTATATATGAAATGTGTTTTTCTTGAGGTGGTTTTATTCCGAATGGTTGGATACTAAATATATTTTCATTCGGGGCTCATATTTTCTATCTATGTATAAATAGAATAATTTTTTTTTGTAAATACTATTTTTAAGACTGTGACACGCCTAGATTTAGTGACTGTGGTGTAATGATGATTGTGCCATGGTTATTAGGTCTAGAGGTGTTACATTAGGTGGTATTAGAGCAGTTTAGGGCTTAGGCATACGTTGAGCCGGGGTATGGACTTGCTATATTTAGGCATATTAGAACTTTTGTAGGTTGTACACTTCCTTGTCTCTTGATTGAGATGATGGGAAAGGAATGCATGGCTTGCCATACATTGAATGTTAGTAGCTACTATTATATAGTTGCATGATATTGAGGATTGGCCTACTCAATATGTAATGTTCTGTGTGTACAAGAAACTATGACTTCGCCTAGGTGTACTATATTAGGGGAATAGGAATTCTTTAGTAAGGAGATCAAGAGGTATTGGGAGAACCGATCTTCTGGAGAAAGAAATGACTGGTGTAAGTTTGGGTTGAGAAGCTGTTTGGGAGTTGAAGACTTGCAAGAGGTCATGCCATGAAGGACAGAATGAAGAAGCTCGAGTTGGAGACTGTTAGGATTCGTAGATTAGATTTATCATGTTTGAAATGTGTGATTCTTTGTATTTGGTCTCCGAAAAGAGACAATGCTGTTTGAAATAATTAGGATTGCTTTATTGTGTTATGTTTTGTCCATCTTCGGAGAAAGTCAATGGCTCGCGGTAGACATGCAAGGGCAATGGCTCGTGGTAGACGTACGCATGTAAGCGCAGGATGAGATAATAGAAGTATGACTACGGCTGCAAAAGAAATGCAAAGGATAGTTGAGGTGATAACTCACCAAGATCAAAGGGCTGTACAACAGTAAGAATTGGAAGTTGAGGTTCAAAATCTGTTGGAGGAAAGTCGATTTTGGGGCAACCTTGGACTGTCTAGATTCCAAGGGAGGAATAACAGAAAAGTTAATCAGTTTAAGCAGAAACCGTATTCACGATTATCAGGGAAGCAACCGCAACATCCAACCCATAGAGAAAGTGCTAGTAGTGTAACACCCTTGTAGAGATGTCACATTTATGATGCAATGAAAGAAAGATAAATAAAATATTACCCAAGTTGTAAAATATTTGTTACATTAATAATATAGGTTGTAAATTTTTTTCCTTTTTATACAGGATATTACTAAAAAAAACACGGAACATAAAATAAACAAACTGTCATCACACATAATATACATATGATTTTGTTTTAAGTAGTACAAATAATTTACAGCTATAAAATATTTAACAAAAACAGTAAAGAGTTAATATAATACATAACATCCAAAAAGTGCCCAAGTGCACATCCCAAATTCCTAACCCTCTGAAGGATTACTCTCAGATGACACTTCAGGTGATAGGTATCCAGGATGTCTCGACGCTCTACGGACACAAGTCCTTGTGGTCGATACACTGCTAATCTCACTAAGCGCATGGAACATTCCTTCCCAATGACGCCTAATAGACAACGGCAACTCTATGTGCAAATATAGAGTAGTAGTAAAAGCAAGTTCCCCATCAAACTCCAATCGTAGGGACACAGTCAAACGTCCCACATAAACCACTGAACCTCTGTCCTCTCTCAAATGCCAGGCCTCTGAACCTCCGTGAAACTCCAGTCTCACAAACCCAAGAAATCCTGGCAACGCCATCCTCCAAATCAATCTAGCGAGTATGGATGATCAAAAGGTTTGCCCTCGTCAAATCTATCACAAATCACACTATTCAATTCTCATTCATTCACTATAAAAAGAATAGTGATTTGTCGGGCCCGTAATGCATGCAATCGGCTTTCACCGCACCTTATGCTCCCCTCAGATCCATCACAAATCATACTATTCAATTCTTATTAATTCACCGCGTAAAGAATATTGATTTATCGGGCCCGTAATGCGTGCAATCGGCTTTCACCGTGCCTTACGCCCCCCTCAAATCCATCATAGATCATACTATTTAGTTCGCATTCATGGGCACATACAACCCTTTAACAGTCATCGACTGAGCAAATATTCAATGCATGTTGACTCAATGCATAATCATAGGCTCATCCAGCCTTTTAATAGTCATCGACTGAGCAAATGTTCAATGCATGTTGACTCCATGCACAATCATGTATATTTCACAATAACACTTTTCCATCATATGCCACAATTTAGCCAATTTAAGCATCAATATAATTCTAGTCCCAACTACGGACCCACAATAGTATAGTATTAATTTCTCAAGAGTGATAGCACACTTTTATAGTTTTATTTCGGGGTTTCTCTTTAACCTAACAATTCTTATGAAACTTTCACAAAGTTTCGCTTTGATTAACGTCTCTTATGAAGTCATTATGAGGTTTCACTTTAATTAACATCCCTTATGAATTTATTTTCTAGAGGGATTCTCTTGAAGTCCTTATTCAACCTTCATTCCTTTAGATTGATCAAGTTCCTTAATCTAATCAATTATGCTCACTTAAAATACTTTAAGGTCTTTGCAAGTCTCACAAACTCTTTTGTTCTTCCCGTACGTCCAAAATCATTCTAAGTCATAATATAAAGTCTTATTCTTTGTTCTTTCCATTTTATGAATTTTTAATGAATCTAGAATTCTCTAATCATCTACGTCTCCATTTTAGCATTACATTTTGTGGCATTTTGCCTTAGGAATCCGTGAGCCTCATTATAACAAAGTCTAACCCTTTTTCCTTCACCACAATATTGATCACTTATCATTTAATCACTTAAGACCCAAGGTTGCACAAAAATCACAACTTAAACAAATAAATCTCCTAGAGGCCGTGAACATCCCAAGTGAGAAGTCCCAAAATTTTTCTATTACAATCATCAATTCTTTAACACCTAATCACCTAAGTTCCAATGTCTCTAAAATCAAACTTAAATCCTCAAAATTTGCCCTAAGGTCGTGACCCCCAAAATGGTAAGTAAACCCTGCATTTCTCCATACATTAATCCAAACATTCCAATATGCAATCCATAGTCATCAAAACATGCAAAGACAACCAATAACTCATACAAGTCCAAATAAATACACAATCATAAAAAACAACACAACAAAGAGAGCAATCCACACATGGATTCCTCATCAACAACACCAAAAATCTTTCCTCACCACCAAGATAGGTTGAAGAGGATTATCTCCCTCTTACTTATTGAAGACAACATAAGAAAGTAAGCCTCTTGGTCCTTTGTGGAGATTTTCGTCCTACACCTTCAAGAAAACCCTAAGGACATCAAAACTCACCATCAAAGCTTAGAAAAGGAACCCTTGATCACCTAAGAGATCAAGAATCATGAAAATGAGGAGGAAAGGTGATAAAGCTATGAACGTTACCTTAAAGTCTCCAACTTTGAAGCTTGATGGAACAAAACAAAAATGGTAGATTTTGGTGATGGTCACAACATGAAAGTTGCTTAGAATAGTGTATAGATTCAAGATTAAGAGTTGGTTGGAATTAAAGAAGATGGATGAGTGGTTTAGAGGGGTGAGGCCCTGGAGATGGTGAGAGAATGGAGAAGAAAAATGAGTTCCTTATAGGTGATTTCAATAAGAAAGGAAGATCCTCAATGGAAGTGTAGATTCAAGGATCAAGATGAGTTTAGCAAGCTAATGAAGATGGCCTCCCATGGTGGTCATTGTCGTGGAAGAAGAAGAGAGAAGGAGGAGAAAATGGTTGAGAGGAAAAGTGAGAGAAGAGAAATAGTAGAGAGAGAAAGTGATAGAAACTTTTGAGTGAAATGAAAATGTGATGTGTGGTTGAGAGAAAAGATGACAAATGGTCATCTTCTCCTTCCTCCAACCATAGCCACACAAAAAAGGAGGAGAGAGGGATTGGCTTCTCCAACAAGCCAAGAGGAAGGTGCTAGGAAGCTTCCTCCACTTCTCCAACAAGTTAAGCTTCCACATTTTTTAAAAGTCAAAGTGATGTGACATAAAGTGGATTTCCTTTAGATAAGGTGATAGGATTTCTACTACAAGCTATTACCCAATGGATAATTGTTATAGATAGCAAAACCAGTATTAATTGTCCAACGGATAATAAATTATATAGCGATTTTTATTTTTATTTGATAAAAATCTCAAAAAACGTGAAACCTCGTAAACCGTGTCTGGCCTCGGGTTTAGTAAAATTTCCCATCGACGTTTTCACAGTTCAAGGTTCTCAAGAAAAATATCTCATTTCCCTAGCTCCGCTCAGCCTGCACGCAAAATGAGGAATAATATTAAAATATTTCGCGTTCTTAGAAAAATTTCCAAAAATCACAAATATTACAAAATGACTATTTATCATTAAATTATAAATTTTTGGGATATTACACTACTGATTACTAGCGGTCATCATTGCAAGTTTATATATCTTGATCTAACTATGGGCATGAGATAGATTCCTTTCCATTGCACCTTCACATGGTACATTGCCACGTATAGCTGATACCCCCTTGGCGCATGGTATGTAATATACCATTTGTTTATTTCTGGTTTTATGCAATTATTTTGGGGATTGTAACATTTGATTAATAGATGGAGGGGCTCTGTGAATTTTACATGATATATGCACTTACTGAAGGTGTATAGGTTCAAACTTGGCCATATGAAGCAAGATGATATAAGTGCCTCCTCTTATGCATTACATGTTGTACTAAATTTGATCGATTTTGCATTTTTCCTATGATTTTGTATTTGTGTAGATTGTGTGGGAGACATACACCGAGGACATTATTCAAACACTATCACAAGTTTGCAGGTAGGGCCGTGATATTTAGCGATCAGTTATCCCTATGATTTGCTTTCACATTGTTGAATGACACCAGCCTAACCGTGTGATGCGTCAGTTTGGTTTGAAGCAACACATTCTAGGGGAGCCTAGTCAACTTGATAACTTGGATGACATTATTTTATGTGGAAAATCTACTAAAAATTGGCTAGACATACATTGCGTTTATATCTAGTATTAGGATTAATGATGCAAATTCATCATGCAGGGTCTGGATTCGATTGGCAAACTTGGCCCTAACTCAAAGTACATGAGATGGTCTACAAAGCACACACGTCGATGGATCACCAATGATGGCGCACAACATGGAATTTTGGTAATAAAATTTTACACTAACTTTTTACTTAAGGTTTAATTATTTACTGAGGACATTAATGTTTATCTTTCTTATCGTAGGGTATTTAAGTTTGACAATATCTACAAAGACTCTTCCTCAAACAATTGGAATGAAAATGTACAACGTCTAACATGTGCAGTGGAATAGTAATACAACATCTCAACAACATCACGAATTAAAACGCATATATGAACCTTATGAGTAGGCTCCTCTAACACAAGATTTTCAAAGGTCACCTGAGGAAGTGGGATTTAAACGCATTGGGATAGATGGTTCTTTGTTAACCATACCTAATACACATTAATAACTCATATCAAAATCAAATACTCAAATGTTATTAAGAAAACACGATATTCCTAAATGGGTTATGACCATACCTAATATATATGAGCAAATAAAGTCAAAATCCAAATTTTTATGATCATGAGAAAGTAAAGGATTCACACAAGTATGAGGATCACCCCATTTCGTGATTTGTTACTTATTTAACTTTTTCACCATAATTGTCCTCATCCGCCAAGAACCTTCTGCATGTCTTGGGCACTTCACGTATAAGTTAGTCTTGATTCAACCACAAAAAAAGTTTGATGCCTCTTCATCGAGTAATGTTTCACAACCAACTGAACGACTTGTTAACTTTCAAATCGCAAACCAATATATAACTCATCTCCTGCATGCCAAGAACTGGGTACATCCAATCCCGAAAAATCATCCTCTTGATTAGGGTGATCCTAATTAATATATTTATAATGTGAAGTTGAAGCCAAAAACGAAGTCTCAAAAGCATTTTGTGTGCTTGTACATGTGTTAAAAGTGTATGAGCCATGGGTTTGTAAGTGCTAACTACACTATATATCAAATAAAACATGTGGATACTAACCTATTTGTTGTGGAGTTTCACTAACAGGTACTATAATGAAACTATAGATGCTATAATTAAAGGAGAAACCAAACCAGTAGCATCAACGTCAGCATCAAAATCGCCCTCAACCTCAGTGTCAGAATATTTGCTATTGGGAATTTCACCTCCGTCTTCATCTTCACTTTCACTGGACACAATTGGGAGGTCCCTACTCCAATCTTCATCATCGTCAGAAAAGAAAATGTCAACATCGATAAGACCCAAAATTAGTGCAACAGCAGACTCATCAACATGACAATCTTCATTGTTGATTGACATGCCATTCATAAGATATGAATATATAGGTACGAATGAACTATCCACAACATCGATTTCAGCATATAGTTCCATGATTGCCATAATAGAATATTGCTTAAATGTGCTGATCATGTACTCAATATCTTCATCATTGACTACTTCAAGTGCAATATATTTATTCTTATTCAGAGATATCAGAAATCTATAAGTTAGGCTTGAAATGACTTTATGTAATTGAAGCTTCAATTTTGAATGTATCTTTTTCTTCAATTCATCATAATTTGTACCACGCTTAATTTGAATCGATCTTATATCACCTTTAAAAGTGATTCCTTTGTGTCCTTCAAACTTTATATCATTTGAATAGACAAAAATGATTAATTGACTCATTTTTTGAAATAAAAATAGCTATACAAAATAAGTGAGTGGATGAGAGAAAAAAATATAAAGATGGTGAATGAAAGAGCTTGTATAAGTGAATTGGGAAGGGGGTAATGGATTTTTATAGGAGAGTGTCACGTGGCAGCATTTGGTTAAAGCATTAGTCCATGTGGCACCTTACAAGGCGCTAGATGGTTTAGCGCCATTCACCAAATGTTGCCACTTATCGTAATCTTTGTAGCTTTTTTTAATTATTATTTTTGAAAGGTGCCACATGGACCAGTGTCTTTCATAAGTCACTGCCATGTGGTCTAAGATTTGATTAAAGTTGCATAAACTAAAAAACTCCACATGGACTAGTGCATTTCATAAGGCTTAGCTACGTAATATGTAAAGGCTACAGGTTTTGAAAAAAATTACAGGCCCACATGACTTTTCTTAGGGTGTTAAGTGGACTAACACCTTTGGCTGCGTTAGCACAAAAAAATAATAAAAAATTAGTAAACCTTATTGATATGGTAAAAACTACCCTAAATTAATAAATTGTTTCTAAATTAACACTAATTTGATTAATTACCCATGTTTATCCTTTACATTAATGTATTGATTAGTTGGGCCTTCCTATATGAAGAAGCCCTTATGGAATGAAGATTAAAAAAATAACAATCGCAATATTCTTACCGTGTACAGTGCCACACCTAATGCCACACCATATCTTTGCTGACATCTTCGTATATCTCCCTTTCTCTCTCCCTGTCTTTTCATTTCCCTCTCATTCTTCCTTTCTCCCATCTCTTTCTCCCTCTCAAATTTCCCCCTATTCTCTCCACATTCCCCCTCCATCTGTTATGCTCTTCGTTCCTTGTTTCCCGACTTTCTGAACCCTAGAGTTGTCCCCGTCCCTCTCATTTGGCATTCTCACTTCCCCTTCGCACCAAACTGAGTTAGAGACCATTGTCTGTCAAAGACGACGCAGGCGTGCTCCCAGTTGGTGTGCGAGGTTGAAATTAGCACTCCCAGTTGGTGTGCGAGGTACTAGTTGGCGATTGCAACGGTGAGCTCTTGGTTTGTTTCATTCAGGTATGGTGACTCTTAAACTTAAATCACTCCCAATGGTAGCTGTAGGGTTGCAAAGCTTTTTGGCTTGAGGGTAGAGGCGTGGGGTAGTGGCGACGTATAATAGAACCTGACGCGGGTCCAAAGCTGAGAATCACCTCCGTTCATGCGTGGCGCTGCTTACCCGCTGTGACTTTGCTACGACGTACTATTGCTGTAACACCCTAAAAATTAATAATTTCATAATAAATAGTCGTTTTATAATACTTGTGATTTTTGTGAATTTTTCAAGATTTTTCCCAAAATGTGAAATATTTTAATATTATTCCTCATTTTGCGTACGCCCTGAGCGAAGCCGGGAAAATGAGATATTTTTCTCGAGAACCTTGAATTGTGGAAACGTCGATGGGGAATCTTACTAAACCCGAGGCTAGACACGATTTACGAAATTTTACATTTTTCAAGATTTTTATCTGATAAATAAAAATTGCATAATAGTTTTATTATCCGTTAGACAATAAATACCAGTTTTTGTTAACTGTAACTTCTGTCCACTGATAATAAATCTGATATAGTGTTAGTTATATTTTAGAGAACACTTTAATGACATCACAATTGTGACATCATCACCATGACATCACTTTGACTTTTCAAAAGGTGGAAGCTTAGCTTGTTGGAGAAGCTTAGAGGAAGCTTCCTAAAAATTTCCTATTGGTTTGTTGGAGGAGCCACATTTTTCTCTCTCCTCCTCACCACCACACAATTTGGGGGCTCTTTGTGGCCACTCATTTTATTCTATACACTTATACAAAATACACATAATTACACATTTCATTCTATTTCAAATTTTACTATCACTTTCTCTCTCTATTTTCTCTCTTCATATTCTCCTCTCAAGCTCTCTCCTCCTCTTCTCTTCTCCTTCTTCCACGGCACCCACATCATCCTTCCCCTCCATTGTTGCTTGATTTTAAGCAAAGAGTTTACTTGAACTAACCATCCTTTGGAGCTCTTCATTCTTGTTGGAAGATATCTTCAAAAACTCAAACTCTTACTCTCCATTTTCTCACCCACCTCACGGCCAAGACACCATTTTTGAGGTTCTCCAAGCTTTTCTTTAAACCAACCTCATTTCCTACCATTTCTCATTACCTAAAACATTTTCTCTTTTGTGACCACCACCAAAATCCACCATTTTCGTTTTTGTTCCATCGAGCTTTAAAGTTGGAGACTTTAAGGTAAAGTTCATAACTTTAGCACCTTTCCTCCCCATTTTCATGATTCTTGATCTCTTAGGTGATCAAGGGTTCCCTTTCTAAGTTTTGATGATGATTTTGGTGAGTTTTGATGTCCTTAGAATTTTCTTGAAGGTGTAGGACGAAAATCTCCACAAGGGACCAAGAGGCTTGCTTTCTTGAGTTATCTTCCATAAGTAAGAGGGAGATTTACTCACTTCAACCATTATTGGTGGTGAGAGAACTTTTGATTGGTTGTTAATAGAGGAATGCATAAAGGATTGCTCACTTTGTATGCTTGTTCTTTATGCTTTTGTGTATATTTGATTTATGTGAAAGTGTTGGTTGTTTTGAATGCCTTAATGATGTTGGATTGCTTGGATTTGATGAATGGAAAAATGTAGGGTTTCCTACCCTTTGGTGAGGTCATGGTTTTGGGCCACATTTTAGGGGTTTGAGATTGATTTTGTGGGAATTGAAATTTAGGTGATTAGGTGTTAAAGAAATGATGACTATGATGGAAAAACTTTGGGACTTCTCACCTTGGAGGCCCACGGCTAAGTGGCCCAATGATGGGTCCATGATGGAATTTGTGCACTACTTTGGAACTTAAGAAATTAGGTGATGGATAATTGATGAAATGATGACAAATTTTTGGACTAAAAACCCTTGGAGAGGTCTCGGTCAAGAGAAAAGAAAATGGGGTATCCAAGACAATTTTTGTGTGATAATTTGAAACTTAGAAGATTAGATTAAGAAGGAATTGATTAAGGGTAAATAATGATGAAACAAGATGTAAATTTTTGGGTTCAATGACCCTTAGGGCTCATGCTAACAAGGAGATGGAGAAATTGATGTCCTTGGGAGGTTCACGGCCTCTAGGGCTTTATTGGCTAAGATTTACTTATCAAGATGAAACTTGGATGAATAGGTAATTTAATAAGCTATTATGGATTCATAAGATGGAAAAATGAAGGAAGAAGATTTACTTGATAACTTAAAGTGATTTTAGACTTGAGAAAAGAATAAGAGTTTGAGTGAGGCTTGGAAAGCCTTAGAATGATATTCGAAGTGAGTATGATTAAATTCAAAGTAAAGAACTTGGCTAATTAAGAGTACTAAAGATTTAATGAGAATTACAAGAGGATTCCCCTAGAGAGGATTAGTGATAAAAGTCTTGAAATGAAAACGTAACCTAGGGTTGAATTTTTATAACTATGTGTTATTATTGAAGATTTAAATATGTATGTTATTGATAATTGCATTGGCCAGTTATGGCATGGTTATGAGAAAGCATACCACTGTGAAATATACATAAATATGTTGATATGTAACTTGACCAAATTGTGGTATTGTTTCAAGAGAAGTATATTATTGATGAATATACATGATATGCAATGTTTATGAGAAACCTATTATTGATGAATATACATGTTGCACATTGAGTCATCATGTATTTGTGAATGTCCATTGGACTATGTTGTAAAGGCGGTGTATGCTTGGGAGATTGAATTACACTTTAGTGCGGGTGCGAGTAGACTAAGCGTAGGTCATAATTGTTGGCCTTGGGGGCGTCGGGATACGGGTGTCTCACAATAGAAAGTGGTAGCTCCACTGAGGCCGTGGGATAGACCGATGCAAACACACCAATGATCCGGACCGAGATGCTGTCCTATATCGCGATTATTGTTGAGGTGCCATGTATAAGTCATGTTGCGCAAAATATTATTTTTATGAGAAAGCACTTTATTTTAAGGCTAACGAGATACTGGCATGACTTATTGATCATTCTCTCTGAATGTTGATATTTAGCTCCATGGAGTAGGATTTTGGTACCATATGCATTATGCATTGTCAGTCTCATATTTCATCTGGCACTTACAACTGTTAAATTATCTCTTTTAATGTTGTAATAATTATCAGACTATTGAATTATCCGCTGCCTGAGATATTATTGTTGCTTCTCTTTTATTGCTCATTTTATTATTTTTTATGGTTGTTTCTCTCTTATTGCCTATTTCATTATTACTATTGATGAATATATGTGTTGTGATTGTCGCGACCGTGATCGCGGTGAGAGCGGGGAACAAAATAAATTATTAGGAGTCGCCATCAATTTTATTTAAATTAGGAAAAATTAGAAAACCCTTTTAGAAAATGGTGTTTGGAACCAGATTGGATTTGAGAGTCGGTTATGCATAGGGAAGGGTGGAGACTTAACCCCATAGCACTCCTAACACATCCGCCCTAAAACAGTTACCCTAAATTAATTATGCAAAATTTAATAATCTTATAATATATTTGTTTTACCCTTTTTTATAAAAAAAACTAAAAAATAAATAATTTGTGAAAAATTAAACTTTGGCTTGACGAAATAAAAATTTCGCTCTTACGTACCCTCAGGTGCAATGAGGAACTCAAAGTCACGTAGTTCTATAGAAAATAAGTATGAGTTAGTTGATTTTATTTAAAGAAAAGATTTATTTTTTTTTTATAAAAATTTGAATTAACAAGTCATCGCGACTCTGTTAATCAAATTAAGGTTTGAATAGGTGAAGCTCGCATCATGCTAGAGACGTCACCCACTGATTATTGAATTTATTACTATTAAATGAGATTTTTTTTTTTATCTAGAAAAAGGATGATAATAATAATAATAATAATAATAATAATAATAATAATAAATTTGAATCTTTATTAAATAGTAATTTATTTTAAAAATTAATTCGAATCATTAGGTTGTCACAACTCAGATGATCCGAAATAGTTACAAGATTAACAAACTGTTACAACTCAGTTAATCTTGTTTCATTTTTAAAAAAAAAAAGGATTGAAATTTGTTTTACTTTTATCATCTTCTATTTTTCGTTTCTTTTTCTTAATTTTTCTTTTTAGCCCAATAACTCACTTCTTTGAGCCTATTTTTCATCTAAAAAAAAGTTGAGATTCAAATATTAAAAAGATGCTCACGATCAAGCCAAAAAGGGAAGGGGCTCTGTTTCTTCTCCTTTGATATTTTTGCAGCAAACAAGAGGACACCAATGGATGCTGGCGGTGGGCTAGATCAATGACGGATGAGACGCAGCTGGGTGAGGGCTTCGGTGTTTGGTCTAGTCGGAGCGGCTGGGATCAGGTGTCTCCGGGTTAGAGCGGTGATCGGTGCGACGGTGAACTGGTCGGAGGCGGGATGCTTGCTCAGAGTGCTGGCGACGCGATGGGACAGAGGCGATGTCGATGCGGTGCACGGACGGTGCTGCACGATCTGTATAGGGTGGCTCAATTCATTGGCAGAGCGACGGTCCAAGTCGTGCGAAAGCTTAGCCGAATCCGGATATGGGTGGCGCGCGGTGTGGCTATGTGGTGGGACTGGTTCATATGGTTGGTCTTCGGCACTGAAGTCAATGTGGGTCAGAGCGAACCAGCAACGAGACGATTGGTGCGGGGTTCAGGAGATGTGGCTGGGTTGACTCGGTTGGATCTAGTGGGTCGTGGTGGTGTTTGGTTGATAAAGGTGAAGCTTAGGAGATGGTGTTGTTATGGGTATTTTTTGGTGGGTTGAAAAATGATGGTAATGGTGGTTCGTTGGTGAGATGAGTTTTTGTTTAAAAGTTGGAGATGATGAAGGTGAAGAGTGGTGGTGATAATGGGTGGTTTTGGAAGAGATTCTTTGGAAAAGATCGAAGATGAAAGTTTAGGATGGGGGTTATGAGTTAGGGTGTTGGTAACGATGAAGGTGGGAAGTTGTGGGCTTGGTGATAATAATGGAGTTGGAGTGGTGGTTGTTGAGTTGGAGCTTTGGGGTGGTGATTATTTGAGCGATGAACAGGAAGTGTGGTGTTTTTGCTTTGAAATTTGTTTTCTGAAATTTCAGGTCTTTTGATGAAAAGTGTAGGTTATGATTTTATAGGCATGAATTAGGTTGAAGAATTTGAGTTAAAATGTGATTAGGAATAGTTTAGGATAAGTGATGAGACTTCTTTCGGATGAGTGTTGGGGTTGGTATATGATAAGTATTGAGATTTGGTTAGGATGAGTTTAATTGATGGGATTTGTTTTGGATAAGTTCTAGAGTTAATGTAGGATGGGTTATGGGTTTATGGATAAATGAGTTAATGGATTGGATCATGGGTTATGGGTTAATGGGTTAAAGGGTTGGACCAATGGGTTAAGGGTTAATGGGTTGGAACATAGATTATGGGTAAATGGGCTAATGGACCAATGGGTTGGATAATGAGCTACTGAATGAAAGATTGAACCTTTTTTTTCTTTTTTTTTTCTTTTTTTATTATTTTTTTTATTTTACAAAAATACCCGAATAAAATTGGGTGTTCACAGTTGCCCCTCTTTACTTATTTCTTACTAGATAAAAAGAATAATCGTAACTTTTCATTTTATCATGATAAGGAACGAGTAAAGAAATGAACTCAAATTTTGTACAGGAGAAACAAAAACAATGTGAGAATAAAGAGCGATGCGCTCAAGGATAAAATGATAGAAATCTAAATGACAGAAGCCGATGGATTCAAAAGTAAATGACAGGAGTTGATGCGCTCAAAATAAATGACAGAAATTTAAATAATAGGGAGCCAATGCGCTCAAAAGAAAATGACATGATCCGATGTGACTGAAATTTAAAATGCATAGAACTGATACGCCCAAAAGGGATTTCAAATACAGAGAGCCAATAATTAACAAAAATTTAAAAAGTATGGAGTTGATGCTCTCAAAATGTACAGAGTTGGTTTGCTCAAAACAATTTAAAAAGTAAGGAGTCAATGCGCTCAAAAGAATTTAAAAATATGGAGTCGATGCGCTCAAAATGATGTATGGAGTCGATGCGCTCAAAATACAGGGAGCCGATGCACTCAAAATGATGCATGGAGCTGATGCGCTCAAAATGAATGGAGCCAATGCACTCAATGATGCATGGAGTCGATGTGCTCAAAATGAATGGAGCCAATGCGCTCAAAATGATCCATGGAGCTAATGCGCTCAACATGCATGAAACAATTTGTGTTAGTAAGTCATAGACTTAAGATCTTTTTCTTCTCAACTTTTTTCTTTCTTTTTTTTTTTCTTTTCTCTCCTTTCTTTTCCTTTTTTTTTTTTTTTTTTTCTTTTCTCTCTTTAAAAGGCATTTGTACCAGCGATAATTTTAGAAAGCTTTGACCAATCAAACTCTTGTTCACGTGCTTTTCTTTGTCAGACCCATCAGTTGACTTGGAATCCTCTTGACTTTTTCTTTTTTCTTCTTCATTTCTTCTTTCTGTTTTCTTATCTCTCCCTTTGAGAAATGAGATGATCATCCCTTGTTGTGAATCCTTGCTTGGGGCTACTAAGTATTTGTGAGAAAAAAAAATTTTGTCCCAATATTTGTTCCTTGATCATTGATTTCCTGCAGCGGCCTGATGACTCAATCACTATCTTTGTTGCTACTTCCTTCAATATAAATTCTCAGAATTTTTGCCTCAGTGTGGCTAATTGAATGCGAACTAAGTTGCCCTTGTGTAGCCAATAGAATACAAATAAAATTGCCCCAGTTTAAGCAATTCAAATTTATTTGCCTTAACTCTTGCTTAAACTGCCATTTTGGGTTTTTAACATAACGAGCTTCGAAACTTCTAAGTTCTTTTTAATCTGAATTGTTCATCAGGAGATTGCCATCAGATGGTCAACATAATGTTGTACTCTTATTCACCTTATTTGAAACATTACGTAATAGACAGACATGTATTCAAAAGTACAACATAAAAGGAATTTACTGAGTAAATAACTTTTAGATTGGTCTTGGAAGTTTGACTACACAAAGGAGCATATACAAAAAAAAAAGACTCAAATGCTGATATGAGATCCAAAGAAGTGTTGACCCGATATGAATAGGTTTGACCTTCATGAGACAAGTCTTTAGTTGTCTACTAGATATTATGGCCAAGGATTTTCTTTTGCTTAACATTTGCATCAAGCGAAATTGAACCGAAGAGAAATTTACCCCTGTCTAGGACTGAATTGAGTAGGACCAAGACTTATCCTAATGACTAAAAGATTTGCCCAAGACAAATTGAACCAAGGAAAGGAAAAATTGCCCCAGTTTAGAGCCGAGTCGATTGGGGTACAAACTTGTCCTAGTGTAAGGCCAAATTGAACCAAAGAAAAATTTTCTCCAGTTTAGGATAGAAATGAATAAAGCAGGAGCTTGTCCTAGTGACCAAAAGATTTGTCCCAGTGTAGATTAAATTGAACCAAGGAAAGAATGCGCCGTTGTAGAGCCAACTCAAACAGGGTAGAAACTCGCCCTAGTCTAAGTCTCTTTTTTTTTCTTTTCATTTTCTCTTTTTTTCTCTTAAAGAAGCAATGAACTAAATACTTAGATGAGTGTAACATTTGTCTCAAAATTAAAGTTAACGAAAATGACAACAAATTATCATTGATCAGAATGGACTTTTTGAGGCTTGTAATGTGGCCAAGGCTAGGGGTTATGAAAGGTAAGATATAAGACTCAAACAAGTATTTAAGGGTGGAATGAGACTAAAGATCATTGTTCAAAATTAGACTTCATCAACTGCTTTTCCACTTTCAAACACTTTTCTATTATTATTCTCCTTTTCTTTCCCATTTCATTTCATTTTCTTTCATTCTCCTTTCCCTTCTCCTTTTTTTTATCATTTTTTTATTTTTACTTCTTGTCCTTTTCACTTTTTCTTCCTTTTTCATTATGCTTCAGAACATTCATCATTACAATCAACCTTTACTTCATGATATCCCCTAGTATAGGAGTGATCCTTATTCAGGGTTTATTAAAAAAAATTTTAAGCTTAAAATTGGTAACAAGGGATATAAAATGATGAAATTTTATTAAAGGTAGAGAAAAACGGTCAATCTTTATTTTCAAATCAAGATTGTTTATTTTCAAAACTTTAACTTTGAAACAAAAAGATAGTGCATACCAAGTTATTACTTATAAGCTCATTTTTTTCTTTTTTGATTTTTTTTCTTTTTCTTTTGCAAAGACACTTACATATGCGGATCTAACTGAGAATTACTAAGGAAGATGCTTTAAAGAAATGAAAGAAAATAATTATCAAGAAAGACAAAGTGATAAAAGGAAATAAAGTACCCATGCAAATTCATTACATTAATGTTTCAAGAAAGTTAACATGAGTCCAACATCACTAATTATTACTTCAAGAGTTGTTAACAATACTAGGTCCAACTATTTCTTCAATGTCAAGCTTGCCATAAGCAATTAGCTTCCTTACTACAGTCTTAAAGGATTCACAATCTTCAATCGAGTGTCATGTGACATCCATGTGGTATTTGCAAGTTAAACTCATATTATACCCTGCTGGAAATGGTGGTTCTAAGGGACATATAGGATTTTTCGTAATGAGGTGAGCATCAAACAGCCTCTGGAAAAGATCTGCATTCGAAATAGACAATCTTGGGAAATGTGGTAGGTTTTGGGGGTGAAAGCAACCTTGATTTTGGAAGTTTGGTCGAGGTTATGGGTGATTTGGGTAATTTTATGGAGGTGGAGGTGGATATCGGGTATAGGTTGGGTGAGTTGGTGCATATGGTTGTGGTATAAGGATGTTGTTGATTTGGAATTGTGGAATTGAGGTGATGTTTGTGGTTGGTATAATTTGGTGTGGAGGGTAATAAGGAGGTGTTGGTGTATGGTATGACAAATAAAGGTTAGGGTTATATGGTGGTTGATGACTTAGGTATTGTGGGGAATATCGAGGTATGAAGGTCTGTTGATGCTGGACAAAATTCACTTCAGGCTCATTCTTTTTCGGCTGTAATCCTTTCTTCGCAGTGATATCCTCTGTACTGCTTATTGGCAACTTCCCAGCCTTGGGTAAAATCTCGATTCTTTCCCCAACAGCGATCAAGTCAGTGAAATCTTTATAGGTTGCTCTGGCCATTGCTCCGATAAAAGGATTTCCCAGGTTTCCGAAGAAATATGAGCACATCTTAGACAATGTCAATGAGGGTTGAACTTGAGCCGCCAAGGCTCTCCACCTTTGTGCATACTGCTTAAAAGATTCATCATTTTTTTTCTGCATTGAGATTAACTGTTCTTGAGTTGGGACTGTTTCCAGGTTGAACCGATACTGACCCATAAACAGGTTTGCCTAGTCATCCCAAGAAGAGATCTTGGAGAGGTCTTGTTAGATACACCATTCCAAAGCAGGCTCAGTCAAGCTTTCATGGAAGAAGCTGGCACAGTCTTTTGACTAATTTGACATTTTAGTAATGTATGATTTTAGGTGAAAAAATGGGTTTGTACTCCCGTCATATTTGTCAAATTCTGGAACTTTAAAGTCCTTTGGGATAATAACGTTGGTAGTAGGGCACAACTCTTCTATCCCAAGGGGACCATAGGTGCTAGGACCTTTAATTGCTTTGATTTGTTCTTCCATCTTTTCCATCCATTCTTCTCTTATCTTGTCATCTTGGATTATTGCATGACCGGTCCCAGCAGGAAATCCCGTTGACATAGGGATGGACATATGCGATGGTTCCCATGCACACTCAGCATTACCATGAATCTCATTTTGAGTTCCTTCCAAAGAATGATATCCTTCTTCAATAGGAAGTACTAGTGATGCAATATTTGATGTTTCTCCCACAAAAGGCATCTCAGTGGTGGCCCCAGGGTTTGCCCTCATGGAAGTAATATTTGGTGAGTGCAAGTGTGCCCTAGTTATTCCTATACCTCTGGCTATCCCTATCAAAGTGAAGGTCTCCTTTATGGCCGACAACATTTCCTCCATTCTTCTCTAAGAGCCTGTCATTTCATTCATCCTTTCTTTCATTTCATCCACTTCCATACTCAGATTCCTTCTTTCATTTTCAGTTGTCATAGCTGCAAGCTTTGTTCGAGCCTTTGTGTTGTGAACTCAGGTTTGATTGGTGTCTTCTTTCCTTGGTCGCGCAATTGATTGGGTGAAATCCGCAAGTGTACGGTTTCGTCGTCAAGTAATAAAAAGATCGAATCCACAGGGACTATGTCTAAGAATACTAATTAATTAATTAATTCAATTAAATTAAACAAAAGAGAATATAATTGTTGAACAAGAACGTAGAAACCAAACAATTAAATAAATAAAAGTTGGGAAGCAAAGTTAAGAATAAAAATAACAAATTGTCGAGAAAGGTTTTCAGATTCAAGAAAGCTTCCAGGATTGGGGTTAACCACAATGATACAAGACTCCTAATTGACAATCCTCTTATTAACACTTGAAATTCAATTGAAGGTGAATTACCTTAAATTAGTTAATGTTCCCTTTCAAGATACAAGAATCGTGCCCAATTAAACCAATTCCTACTCTCGTGGTAATTGAATCTAAATTGAACCTATTACGCTTTTTGGTAATTCATTAATCCTCGAAAGGCTAAACCTACTCTCGTGATTTAGACCTTAAGTTCAATTCTTATGGTTCCAACACCTAGGTTTACCTTTCAGTACGTCCCTAGATATCTATGAGATGCAAATAAGTGGCCAGCAAATTCACATGAATAATCGCAATAAGGATTGAATCAACAATATTCAAGATTAATAAAAGGGGTAAACAATATCAATTAATCATCATTAATGTATCAAAGGGCATTGCCTAATCCTAGAAACAAAAGGGAACTACTCTGATATGGAGAAGAAGAAACCAGAAATCATGTTCCAAGAACCTCCAAACCCGTAATCCAAGAGGGAAGAGAGGAAGATGAAGATCAAGAGCCTCCAATGTGCCTCCTTCAAAACCAAAAACGAACCCTAATGTTGTCTTCAGAACACCTATATATACCCCATGGGTTAAAACTAGTTCAAGCCCATCAGAAAAGAGAAAAACGGACTTAAAAATCGACACGCACAGAACCACGGCCGTGGTGGGTACCACGGCCAGGCCGTGGTCAGTTCTGGACTTAGAGTTCTCAACCAGACTCTCAACCACGGCCGTGGTGGCCACCACGGCCAGGCCGTGGTTGTCTTTGGACTTCCCCTTTTGCTTTTTCACGTAGCTGCTCGATCCATGGCCGTGGTTCAGGCCACGGGTAGGCCGTGGAACTCTCTGGAATGAGCCTTTTTGTCCCAAATTGCTACTCTTTAAGCTCCAACTTCAATTGTGCAAGCTTTCCATCCATTTCAAGGCCAATTAAGCACCAATCCTGCACAACACCAAAAACACCGCAGTTATCCGAACTAAAGGGAAAAACAAACAAAAAGGGAAACTAAAATGCCTAGAATGTATAAAAATGCATGCAAACACATGAACAAAATATGATGTTGTTTCACACACATCAAAATACCCCCAAGCTTAAGATTTTGCTTGTCCCCAAGCAATAACTAAGACCAAACAAAGGAGTGGGGATCAAAAGACAATAATAAATTAGGAACCTGAGAAAACATCCAACCAAGCAATAGGCAAAGACAAACCAAGAAATAGAGAGGTAATCAAAATCAAGTCCAATTAGAGGCTAAAGTTCTCAGAAATCATGCTCCTCACTAAATTAGGATCACTCCACTAACCACACTCAAAGTGTTTAAGGATGAAGACAATGCGCTCAATATTCCTCAAAGAAAATGCACTTCCATAAGCTTGATAAGAAACCAAATTTCTACTAATAATCAGCATGAATGCAAGAATCAAAAGGTCTTTCAAGGGATATAATGGGGCCATGGGAATGATGTCAGGAAGGATAAAGAAAGGAGGGTATGCACAAAGGGCTAACAACATTTTCAACAAGCACAAGAAACCCAATAGAACATACATGGAGCAAAGACATTTTTTCAATCAAGGCATAATTCCATATTTTCTTCTTTTCTTTCCAAACTTTCATCTCAAGCTTTTCTTTAATTTTCTTTTTTCCTTTTTCCTCAATTTTTTTTAGAGGGGAGAGACCTCATTTTCAAAACACATGATTCCCAATACAACATTCAAACTCAATTTGCTCCATTCAATATTCTAAATGATCACCGACAATGTATCATCATAGGCATCAAGAAAACAATTATACAATAGGCTCAAAATGGGCAACTAGTAGATGAAAGTGTAACAAATTCAGAAGGCCAGAAAAATACCTAAGATGCCTTAATCACATTCAAGCATGCAAACCAAGATTTCGCCTCAAAATGGTTTCAAATCAAGTTCTAGAGCGCAAAATCAATGAGGAATGACCACTCAACACAAAAAATGGGATGAAAAATATTATAGTGCATAAATCCCATACAGGCTCAAAACTCACTTTTAGAGGTACAAAAAATCAATGAGAAACACAAATTCAGAGAACATATGCTAATTATCAACTATCAAGAAATCACCTCCACTATCAATTAAAGACAATTCCTGTTGCCTACCACAAGAATCAATAAATTGGGTTCCAAATCAATTATCATCTCAAAATCCCCAAAAGAGAGGGGGACAAGGTTCAACCAAAAAGCAGAAATATAAGATGGTGCGAAAAATGCAACAAGAAGATGCAATGCAAAATGAGACATGGGAATGTATGATAATGAAGATAAAAATAAAAATGAAAAATAAATACCCCCAAGCTTAGACCTTACATTGTCCCCAATGTAAAAATCTAAAACCATGGAAGGAATAAATGAAAAGAACTCACTACGGTGGTGGAAAAAGGGAGGCGTGTAGCCATGAACCCGAACATCCGGTCTAAAACTCCATTTTTTTTGTGGTCGACAGCTATATACATCCCCCTACAAAGGCTCCGAACTCAGGGAGGCACCAAAGCAGACTCAACAATAGCTAACTAAGAAACAAAAATAAAAAAAATGTTAATTAATAAAAATAAGAAAATAAAGGAAAAGAGATAGAATGTTGGGTTGCCTCCCAAGAAGCGCTAAGTTATAGTCATTAGCTTGACTGTGAGTTTGTTCTATGCTCAGGTGATGTCAATAGAGTGGTACTCAGTCCCCACTCCATCTTCATAGTGTTGCACTCTCTGGCCGTTTATTAGAAATGTCTTCTAGCCTTCTATCTTCACCTCAAGCACACTATAGGATAAGACTCAAACAATCTATGCTCACGTGAGTATTCCCGCCTGTCACGCGGGTGACCCAGGTTCGATCCCCGGCAACGGCGCCAAAAACTTGATTGGGTGAAATCCGCAAGTGTACGGTTTCGTCGTCAAATAATAAAAAGATCGAATTCACAGGGACTATATCTAAGAATACCAATTAATTAATTAATTCAATTAAATTAAACAAAAGAGAATATAATTGTTGAACAAGAACGTAGAAACCAAACAATTAAATAAATAAAAGTTAAGAAGCAAAGTTAAGAATAAAAATAGCAAATTGTCGAGAAAGGTTTTCAGATTCAAGAAAGCTTCCAGGATTGGGGTTAACCACAATGATACAAGACTCCTAATTGACAATCCTCTTATTAACACTTGAAATTCAATTGAAGGTGAATTACCCTAAATTAGTTAATGTTCCCTTTCAAGATACAAGAACCGTGCCCAATTAAACCAATTCCTACTCTCGTGGTAATTGAATCTAAATTGAACCCATTACGCTTTTTGGTAATTCATTAATCCTCGAAAGGCTAAACCTACTCTCGTGATTTAGACCTTAAGTTCAATTCTTATGGTTCCAACACCTAGGTTTACCTTTCAGTACGTCCCTAGATATCTATGAGATGCAAATAAGTGGCCAGCAAATTCACATGAATAATCGCAATAAGGATTGAATCAACAACATTCAAGATTAATAAAAGGGGTAAACAATATCAATTAATCATCATCAATGTATCAAAGGGCATTGCCCAATCCTAGAAACAAAAGGGAACTACTCAGACATAGAGAAGAAGAAACCAGAAATCATGTTCCAAGAACCTCCAAACCCGTAATCCAAGAGGGAAGAGAGGAAGATGAAGATCAAGAGCCTCCAATGTGCCTCCTTCAAAACCAAAAACGAACCCTAATGTTGTCTTCAGAACATCTATATATACTCCATGGGTTAAAACTAGTTCAAGCCCATTAGAAAAGAGAAAAACGGACTTAAAAATCTGACATACACATCGAACCACGACCGTGGTGGGTACCACGGCCAGGCCGTGGTCAGTTCTGGACTTAGAGTTTTCAACCAGACTCTCAACCACGGTAGTGGTGGCCACCACGGCCAGGCCGTGGTTGTCTCTGGACTTCCCCTTTTGCTTTTTCACGTAGCTGCTCGATCCATGGCCGTGGTTCAGGCCACGAGCAGGCCGTGGAACTCTCTGGAATGAGCCTTTTTGTCCCAAATTGCTACTCTTTAAGCTCCAACTTCAATTGTGCAAGCTTTCCATCCATTTCAAGGCCAATTAAGCACCAATCTGCACAACAACACCAAAAACTTGAGTTATCCGAACTAGAGGGAAAAACAAACAAAAAGGGAAAGTAAAATGCCTAGAATGTATAAAAATGCATGCAAACACATGAACAAAATATGATGTTGTTTCACACACATCAGCAATGGTGCTGAGCATGGTAACACCAAGCAAAAATAATGAGATGAAATGAAGTGAATGAGATTCATGAGATGCATAAGATGAAATGAAAACATTTTTCTTTCTTTTTTTAAAAAAAGAATGCAAGGAATGCTATGAAAATGTATGATTTTTTTTTATAATGCTAGGGGCTAGGAATGCCATGGCAATGCATTTCATTTTTTTGGTGATGAAAATGCAAGATGCTAAAAAAATGAGGGATAGTTAGATAAAGAAGAAGTACACTCCCTTCGTGTCCTACGGGGTTGCCTTAAAAGAAGACATTCTATCGTAAGGATCTATGGGTCTTCTAACTCGTGATAAATCTCATTTGGTGGCATTTCTATTCTAAAGGTCTCTAGAGCCAAGTCCTATTTCACACTGTTGACCACGAAATAATGGGTAAACCACTAGGTGTATGACATTCATGAAAAAGATACACTCTAGATAAGGTTTTCGCAATAACCAAATAGGATGTACATCCAAAATGGCTACCACTACACAACCTCTACCTAACTTAGGCTTCACTCAGACCCGGGTATAGGGTGTTGGTGTATGCCCTAGTGGCCAATGCATTTTGTTTGTATTTACATACATTATATTATGTTATTTTATATGAGGCATTTCATTTATTGTGTTCTTTTTGGTAGACATAATAAAGTCCTTAGAATAGTAAGTTTGATACCATAGGACATCAAGTGGATGACTTGATCGTGAGATCCTATTGGATAAAACACTATTCTTAAATGTCCCTAGTCAAGTATTATTGTTAATTAGGACAACAATAATACATTGAGGCTAGTATGTGCGTGATCGATGACCATATCTCACGGGTCATGGATATGAGATATCAAGTCTACACATGGATACATATTAGAGTAATGATGTATTGACAGACCCGCCATGAACGCTACGTGGATCGTTACGTGAGTGTCATAAGCGATTCTCATAGTGATAATGGTGTATGTGGTCCTTTGACCTGAAATCACTACGATTCCTACATGAGGAGTTGTGTGTTTTAATGCCATCAAACGTCATCTGTAATAAGATGATTATAACGTTGGTTATTAGACATGCCGCAATACATGTGGAGGAATGTGAGTGACCTAGATGGGATTTGTCCCTCCTACATAACAGGAGCGATATCTTCGGGGCCCCTGATTGAGTGAGACTACGAAATGCATGGCCATGCTCAAATAAGTCAATATGAGATATTGATCTTATTTGTTATTACTATGTCTACTCGGGAATCAGGAAACTAAAGATTGAACTAAACAAGGGTGACACATTCCATGCCTTGTGTTCAACGGATATCCTGGACAAAGGGACTAAACTACACGGAAACATTAGTCACGGATAGGTTATGTCAAATCACCGACATTCTCATACTTGGGTAGCAGTGATGTGTTGCTAGATACCACTCACATTGTTTGTAATATTAAAATGAGATTTTAATATTACTACCAACGTCATGAGAACCACGGGTCGCACACTTAGAACGGAGACTAAATTGGAGTAATCGAATCCAAGTTGGACTCGGATTCAAGCGTGGGCCTAACTCATGACGGATGGGTTTAGGGTTGCACCACTTACCTTACCTTGCTACTGCTCACACTCACTTAAGGTAGCCTTTGTTATAAATAATCTTGCTAAGGGGGCTGCTACTAGGTTACATCACAACCCTAGCCGCACCTACGAAAGTGAGTGAGAGATAGTGAGGTCTTCTTCTCCTCTCTTAGCACTAGCACTACGAAAACAGAGGCGTGACTCCTTTTGCAAGTCATTCGTGTGGATACCGCAGAAACATCGTTGCTATTACGGTGTTGATGATTCACCTCGCTTGTGTCTATCACGCTTCAAGAGGTAAAAAAAAATAATTTAAAACTCAGATTATGGATTTTCGCATGGATCCTGTGAGGGAATTCTGTTATTCCACTGTGAGACTTTTGATCCGCAAATTCCCAACAGTGGTATCAGAGCCACTTGCGAAACCATGATTCGGTTTTTTGCTTTTCTTGTTATATGCGATAACATGATTCGTTGCTTTCTTTTGATAAAAGATATGATCTTTATATGTTGTTTTGAAACCATGAAGATGTTCATATGTTTTTGCGAAAAACTATTTTGAAAGCTTTCTGTTTTTGCGTTTTTCGGTATATATATATGATATGTATGAATGAAAATCGTTTTGAATGCTTTTCTTTTTTGCGTTTTTTTTGGTATATACATATGTGATATGTATGATTCTACGAAAACTGTTTTGAATGCTTTCTATTTCGCATATTTTATGTATGAATGCGATATACACAGTTGCGACACAAGGTTTTGGAAACCTTGTTTCCGTGTTGCGACGACCATGAAGCTTCCTCATGACATGAAGTGTTCATGTCTTCACGCATTCTGGAAACCTTGTTTCTGGATAGGCGATGACGACTGTGAGGAACCCCTGTGGCACATGAAGCGTTCATGTGTTTGCGGGCCTTAGGGTTCAAGTGTTGTTGCCAAGCCGTCATAGAGCGGGAGGGTCCAACTCGAATTTTTGTTCAAGTAACCGGTGGTGGTACATGAATGAAAATTTTTTTTGAGGGCGCCGCTGCCCCGCACCACAAGGGCGCCTCCCCTTGACCCGCTCGTTGGCCAAGGCGGCGGGACCCTATCAGGGTTGCCCGAACCCCGTTTCGTGGTGTGTGATATTCGAAAGTGCAATATTCAAAACTATTTTTATAATTCTCAAAATAATAATGTATTATTGCTTTGTGTTTATGTATTCTTAGAGATGCATGGTGCATGGTTATGGCCTTAGTCTTTATTTTATGCTTTTTGGTTATTTTAAATACGACTGCGTGTCGTGCCTTTTCTCTACATTCTAATTGTACATTCTCTTCTCATCTAACTCCCCGAATGTAAAAGAGGTTTCTATAATGTAATCTTCATGTGGAGACTAGGAGACGACATCAAGTGAGGACGTTGGTGGGAGACGCTTGGTGAAGCTGGCATTAATTAATGCTACTCTCTTAGAGGCCATAACCATGTCACATTTATTATATGCCTTATATGTATGAGATGCATGGATAATGTTTATGGTATGTTAAACAAGTTTAATAAATGGTGAGATCTAATAATAAAATTCCCTCAAAGAAAATATTAAGTCATTATGTGATGCCTTCCAATGCGTGACACTCGTCAAGACTAATATCGATCAAGTGTAGGTCTGCCAAAGCAGGGTGCCTTTATCTATATTAGTAAGATGCGATAGGATAATAGTAATATCCAATTGTCAACCATTGGGTTTGACTTAACTAGGCCATTTCAATAGGATTGAAGGCTTAGAGGTATGAAGTTGGGCTTTAGTCCATTAGATGGATTAGAATAAGTGTTATTCACCCAACTATCCAAGAGTTGCATGTGATGTAATTGGAAAGAGTTTCTTACCTAAATAACTGAATTTTGGGCGATCACCAAAGTGACTCAAAACTAGGTGAAATATGGATCTTGGCCCACTAGGAAATCTTCCAATGGGATTTTCCAAGTCAATCTTGAGGGTCATTGATTTGAATAAAATAGTGGGAGACATATTTAATTAAAAGACCTTGTTAAATATGTTTATAGCATAATACTTATATTTTGCATATTTACGTTGATAGATTACCATGGCAACAAACACATCAAGTAACTTATCATTGCGATCGGTCCTTGAGAAGGACAAGTTATGCTGGGACAAATTTCCTAGCTGAGTACGGGAACTTGAGGATTGTCCTCAAGCAAGAGAAAAAGTTGTATGTTTTAGAACAACCTATTCTGAACCACCTGCTTGCTAATGCCCCTAAAGTTGAAAGAGATGCTTATAAGAAGCATCAAGATGATGCCTTGGACATTGGATGTCTAATGCTAGCCACCATGAACTCTGAGCTCCAAAAGCAACACGAGAACATGGAAGCATACGATATGATCGTACACCTCAAAAAGCTTTATCAAGAGTAGGCTAGACATGAGAGATATGAGGTCTCCAAAGCACTCTTTCAATGTAAGCTGGTAGAGGGAAGCCCTGTTGGTGCTCATGTACTCAAGATGATTGGGTACATTGAAAATCTTGAGAGACTCAGTTTTCCTATGGGCCAAGAGTTGGCCACTGACTTAGTCCTACAATCGTTACCGGATAGTTTTAGTCAATTTGTCATGAACTACAACATGAATGAAATTGACAAACCACTACCAGAGTTGCTAAGCATGTTGAGAACTGCTGAGCAGAACATAAACAAAGGCAAAGGAAAGGCCATAATGATGGTCCATAAGAATAAGGGCAAGAAACAGCAGAAAAAGCCCCAGGACAAGTGGAAGGGTAAGGGCAAGGAAAAGTCCAAGCCTAGCACTTCTAGCTTGAAACCCGAGTGGGTGGAGTGGCTAAGGAAGGTACATGCTTCCACTTTGCGGTCGACCAGGACATTGGAAGAAGAAGCGTGCCAAGTACCTAGAGGAGCTCAAGAAGAAGAAGGGAAGTGAGACTTCCACTTCAGGTATTTTTGTTATAGAAGTCAATTTATCTACTTCTGCATCATGGGTATTAGATACTGGATGTGGATCTCACATTTGTGTAAATGTGCAGGATCTAAAGAGCAGTAGACCATTGACTAAGGGTGAAGTCGACCTACGAGTGGGAAATGGAGCAAAGGTTGCTGCACTAGCCGTAGGGACTTATTTATTAGCTTTGCCAACTGGGCTTGTAATTGAATTGGATAATTGTTATTTTGTGCACTGCTATTAGCAAGAATATCATTTGTTTCTTGTTTGGACAAGAAGGGTTTTACTTTTATAATTAAGAACAAAAGTTGTTCTCTTTATTTGAATGATATTTTCTATGGTAGTGCACATTTGAGTAATGGACTTTATGTCCTTGATCTCGAAACACCCATTTATAACGTAAATACAAAGAGGTTCAAGTCAAATGATATGAACCCAACTTATCTCTGGCATCGTCGTTTGGGCCATATAAATGAGAAACGCATTTCCAAACTCCATAAAGATGGATTCTTGGACTCGTTTGATTACGAATCATATGAGATATGTGAATCTTGTTTATTGGGAAAGATGACTAAGGCCCCATTCACTGGACAAGGTGAAAGGGCTAGTGATCTTTTGGGCCTCATACATAGTGATGTATGTGGGCCACTAAACACACTAGCTAGAGGCGGTTTTTAGTACTTCATTACATTTACTGATGATTTCGGTAGATATGGATTTGTATATCTTATGAAGCACAAATCAAAATCCTTTGAAAAGTTCAAAGAGTTCAAGAATGAAGTACAAAACCAACTTGGCAAGAGTATTAAAATCCTTCGATCAGATCGAGGAGGTGAATACTTAAGCCAACGGTTTGATGATCATCGAAAGAGTGTGGGATAATATCTCAACTCACTCCTCCTGGAACACCACAATGGAATGGTGTTTACGAAAGGAGGAACAGGACCTTGTTGGACATGGTCCGATCCATGATGAGTCATGCGGACCTTCCAGGCTCCTTTCGGGGACATGCTCATGTTACAGCAGCTTTCACACTTAACCGTGTTCCATCTAAGACGGTTCAACAGACACCATATGAGATGTGGACTGGGAGAAGACCCAGTATGTCTTTTATGAAGATTTGGGGTTACGAAGCTTATGTTGAACGTCAAGTTTCTGATAAGCTTGGCCCAAAATCAGATAAATGCTTCTTTGTGGGGTATCCTAAGGAAACCAAGGGATACTATTTCTATAATCCTATCGAGGGCAAAGTGTTTGTCGCACGGGCTGCTGTATTCCTAGAAAAGGAGTTTATCTCCAAAAGAATCAGTGGGAGGAAAGTAGAACTTGAAGAAATTCAAAGTTCACAAAGTAGCAGCGAACCAATGGTGGAAATAGAGCGACCTCCACAATCGTTGTGGAACCACAATCTGCTCTAGTAGCACAAGACCGCGTAGGTCTAACGGGATACGTCGTCAACCAGAGAGATATGGATTTCTCATGACTCAACAAGGTGACGTATTACTCATGGATCAAGATGAGCCTGTGACTTACCCGGGAAGCCATTATTGGCCCGAGAATCGAAAAATGGCTTGAGGCCATGAGATCGAAATGGAATCCATGTATACCAACAGGTATGGACCTTGGTTGACCCACTGAAGGGATAAAACCCATTGGGTGCAAGTGGGTTTTTAAGAAGAAAACCGACATGGATGGTAATGTGCATACCTTTAAGGCGCGATTGGTGGCTAAAGGTTTCAAGCAAATTCATGGTGTAGACTATGATGAGACTTTTTCCCCGGTTGTGATGCTTAAATACATTCGGATCTTGCTTGCTATTAAAGCATACCATGATTATGAAATCGGCAAATGGATGTCAAAACTGCTTTCCTTAATGGAAATCTTCTCGAGGATGTGTACATGACACAACACGAGGGTTTTGCCACTCCACGAGGATGCTACAAAGGTATGCAAGTTGCAACGATCTATTTATGGATTGAAGCAAGCTTCCGAAAAGCTGGAATCTTCGTTTTGATGATACAATCAAACAGTTTGGTTTTATCAAAAATGAAGAAGAATCTTGTGTCTACAAGAAGGTTAGTGGGAGCACAGTTGTCTTTCTAGTATTGTATGTAGATGACATACTACTAATTGGAAATGACATCCCTACCCTACGATCAAGTAAAGACTTGGTTAGGGAAGTGCTTTTCTATGAAGGACTTAGGCGAAGCCACCTATGTATTAGGTATCAGGATCTATAGAGATAGGTCGCAGAGATTGCTTGGCCTAAGTCAGAGTACATACATAGACAAAGTGTTAAGACGTTTTAACATGCATGAATCCAAGAAAGGACTCTTGCCTATGTCGCATGGTATAAGCCTATCTAAGGCTCAATCCCCTTCCACCCAGGATGAGAGGGATCGCATGAGTAAGATTCCATATGCATCTGCAATTAGATCTATCATGTATGCCATGTTATGTACTCGACCAGATATCTCGTATGCTTTGAGCATGACGAGCGGTACGATCGATCCGGTGAGAGTCACGGAGTCTTTGTCAAGAACATCCTTAAGTACTTGAGAAGAACTAAGGATTCGTTTTTGGTATATGGAGCCGAAGAGGAACTAGTAGTAAAGGGTTACACCGATGCTAGCTTCCAAACCGATAAGGACGACTCCGGATCGCAATCGGGTTTTGTTTATTGCACGAATGGTGAAATTTGTGAGTGGAAAAGTTCAAAGCGGGGAGACGATCGCCGATTCTACCACAGAGGTGAGTATATTCTTTGCCTCCAATGCGAGAAAGGAGGCCGTTTGGATCAGGAAGTTCATTACTAAGCTTGGTGTAGTTCCTAGCATTGTGGACCTAGTGGACCTTTATTGTGGTAATAATAGAGCCATTGCACAAGCTAAGGAGCCTAGATCTCACCAGCGATCTAAACATATACTTAGGCGTTTCCATCTCACTCATGAGATCAATGATAGAAGAGATGTGAAGATATGCGAGTACCAACACGGATGATAACATTGCTTGATCCACTTGACGAAGCCTCTTGCACAAAAGAAGCATGAGGGTCACACTAGGTCTTTAGGCATTAGAAATATGCTTGATTGGCTCTAGTGCAAGTGGGAGATTGTTGGTGTATGCCCTAGTGGCCAATGCATTTTGTTTGTATTTACATACATTATATTATGTTATTTTATATGAGGCATTTCATTTATTGTGTTCTTTTTGGTAGACATAATAAAGTCCTTAGAATAGTAAGTTTGATACCATAGGACATCAAGTGGATGACTTGATCGTGAGATCTATTGGATAAAACACTATTCTTAAATGTCCCTAGTCAAGTATTATTGTTAATTAGGACAACAATAATACATTGAGGCTAGTATGTGCGTAGGCCCGATGACCACATCTCACGGGTCATGGATATGAGATATCAAGTCTACACATGGATACATATTAGAGTAATGATGTATTGGACAGACCCGCCATGAGAACGTTACGTGGATCGTTACGTGAGTGTCATAAGCGATTCTCATAGTGATAATGGTGTATGTGGTCCTTTGACCTGAAATCACTACGATTCCTACATGAGGAGTTGTGTGTTTTAATGCCATCAAACGTCATCTGTAACAAGATGATTATAACGTTGGTTATTAGACATGCCGCAATACATGTGGAGGAATGTGAGTGACCTAGATGGGATTTGTCCCTCCTACATAATAGGAGCGATATCTTCGGGGCCCCTGATTGAGTGAGACTACGAAATGCATGACCATGCTCAAATGAATCAATATGAGATATTGATCTTATTTGTTATTACTATGTCTACTCAGGAATCAGGAAACTGAAGATTGAACTAAACAAGGGTGACATATTCCATGCCTTGTGTTCAATCTGGATATCGGAAAAGGGACTAAACTACACGGAAACATTAGTCACGAGATAGGTTATGTCAAATCACCGACATTCTCATTACTTGGGTAGTAGTGATGATGTGTTGCTAGATACAGCTCACTTGTTTGTAATATTAAAATGAGATTTTAATATTACTACCAACGTCATGAGAACATGGGGTCGCACACTTAGAAACAGACTAAATTGGAGTAATCGAATCCAAGTTGGACTCGGATTCAAGCTGTGGGCCTAACTCATGTGAGATGGGTTTAGGGTTGCACCACTTACCTTGCTACTTGCTCACACTCACTTAAGGCAGCCTTTGTTATAAATAATCGCTAAGGGGCTGCTACTAGGTTACATCACAACCCTAGCCGCACCTACAGAAAGTGAGTGAGAGATAGTGAGGTCTTCTTCTCCTCTCTTCGCAACTAGCACTACGAAAACAGAGGCGTGACTCCTTTTGCAAGTCTGTTCGTGTGGATACCGCAGAAACATCGTCGCTATTACGGTATTGGTGATTCACCTCGCTTGTGTCTATCACGCTTCAAGAGGTAAAAAATTTAAAAACTTGGATTATGGATTTTTCGCATGGATCCTGTAAGGGAATTCTGTTATTCCGCTGCAAGACTTTTGATCCGCAAATTCCCAACATAGGGTCCCACTCGAATGTGTGTGATAAACGTGTAGGTGCGGTGGGTGTAGGGAGCATACAAGCAAAATAACGAAAATAAAATAAAACAAAACAAAAAAATCCCCCAGAAATTCTTTATCCTAAGGTTTAAATAACAAAATAATCAACAAAAAAATAATAAAAAATTTAAAAAATGAGAAACAAACCAAGAAAAGTAAAACAAATATATAAAGATTACAAAATTTTGCACAATCAACTTATATAGGCTTGACTCTCAAGTATTCCCAGTGGAGTAGCCATCTATCACGATCGTGATCGCGGCGGGAGCGGTGAACAAAATAAATTGTTAGGAGTCGCCACTAATTTTATTTAAATTAGGAAAAATTAGAAAACCCTTTTAGAAAATGGTCTTTAGAACCGGAATGGATTCGAGAGTCGGTTATGCATAGGAAAGGGTGGAGACTTAACCCCACAGCACCCCTAACACATCTGCTCTAAAACGATTATCCTAAATTAATTATGCAAAATTTAATAATCTTATAATATATTTGTTTTACCCTTTTTTATAAAAAAAAACTAAAAAATAAATAAGTTGTGAAAAATTAAACTTTGGCTTGACGAAATAAAAATTCCACTCCTATGTACTCTCGGGTGCAATGAGAAACTCAAAGTCACGTAGTTCTATAAAAAATAAGTGTGAGTTAGTTAATTTTATTTAAAGAAAAGATTTATTTTTTTATTTTGATAAAAATTTGAATTAACAGGTCATCGCGACTCTATTAATCAAATTAAGGTTTGAATAGGTGAAGCTCGCATCACGTTAGAGACGTCACCCACTGATTATTGAATTTATTACTATTAAATGAGATTTTTTTTTATCTAAAATTATCTAGAAAAAAGGTAAATAATAATAATAATGAATTCTGAATCTTTATTAAATAGTAATTTATTTTAAAAATTAATTCGAATCATTAGGTTGTCACAACTCAGATGATCCAAAATAGTTACAAGATTAACAAGTTGTCACAACTCGGTTAATCTTGTTTCATTTTTTTTAAAAGGATTGAAATTCGTTTTACTTTTATCATCTTCTATTTTTTGTTTCTTTTTCTTAATTTTTCTTTTCAGCCCAATAGCTCATTTCTTTGAGCCCATTTTTCATCTAAAAAAAAAGTTGAGATTCAAAAATTAAAAAGATGCTCACGGTCAAGCCAAAAGGGGAGGGGGTTCTGTTTCTTCTCCTTTGATATTTTTGTAGCAAACAAAAGGACACCAATGGATGCCGACAGTGGGCTAGATCAACGACAGACGAGATGCGGCTGGGTGAGGGCTTTAGTGTTAGGTATGGTCGGAGCAAATGGGATCTGGTGTCTCCGGGTTGGAGTGGTGATCGGTGCGACGGTGAACTGGTCAGAGGCAGGATGCTTGTGCAGAGTGCCGAAGACGCGATGGGACAAAGGCGATGTCAATGCGGCGCGCGGACGATGCTACGCGATCTATACAGGGCGGCTCGATTCATTGGCGGAGTGACAGTCCGGGCCGTGCGAAAGCTTAGCCAAATCTGATCTGGGTGGCGCGTGGTGTGGCTGTGCGGTGGGACTGGTTCGTATGGCTAGTCTTCGACACTGGCGTCGGTGTAGGTCAGAGCGAACCGGCGATGAGACGGTTGGTGCGGGGTTCAGGAGATGTGGCTGGATTGACTCGGTTGGATCTAGTGGGTTGTGATGGTGTTTGGTTGATAAAGGTGAAGCTTAGGAGATGGTGTTGGTATGGGTATTTTCGGGTGGGTTGAAAAATAATGGTAATGGTGGTTAGTTGGTGAGATGAGTTTTTGTTTAAAAGTTGGAGATGATGAAGGTGATGAGTGGTGCGATAATGGGTGTTTTTGGAAGATATTCTTTGGAAAAGGTCGAACCGAAAGTTTAGGATGGGGTTATGAGTTCGGGTGTTGGTAACGGAGAAGGTGGGAAGTTGTGGGCTTGGTGATAATAATGGAGTTGGAGTGGTGGTTGTTGAGTTGGAGCTTTGGGGTGGTGATTATTTGAGCGATGAACAGGAAGTGTGGTGTTTTTGCTTAAATTTGTTTCTGAAGTTGTGTCTTTTGATGAAAAGTGTGGGTTATGATTTTATAGGCATGAATTAAGTTGAAGAATTTGAGTTAAAGTGTGATTAGGAATTGTTTAAGATAAGTGATGGGACTTGTTTCAGATGAGTGTTGGGGTTGATACAAGATGAGTATTGGGATTTGTTTAGGATGAGTTTAATTGATGGGATTTGTTCTGGATAAGTTCTAGAGTTAGTGTAGGATGAGTTATGGGTTTATGGATAAATGAGTTAATGGATTCGATCATGGGTTATGGGTTAATGGGTTATAGGTTACTAGGCCAATGGGTTAAGGGTTAATGGGTTGGAACATGGATTATGGGTAAATGGGCTAATGGACCAATAGGTTGCATAATGAGCTACTGAATGAAAGATTGAACCTTTTTTTTTCTTTTCTTTTTTTTATTATTTTATTTTACAAAAATACTCGAACAAAATTGGGTGTTCATAGTGATGTTATGTGGGCGTCCTGTGCCGTTCTATTTTCTTACTACCGTATTGGTATTGAATGCTGGGTGTCTCACCTCTTTCTTGTATCCCTGTATTTCTGTTCTATATTTATATTTGATAAAAGATCGTGAGGATGAAGAAGAGGGAGCACACCCTTACTAATTGAATTGGGTTGATTCATTATTTTCGATATGGCCTTTGTACAAGATTTCTTTTGTTACGTGCGGGTGTAACTTCATGGGGCCATTCAATGCCTGACGTGTCGACTGGGACACCGAACGTCACATATATAAGGGTTACGACTTTGTCTGCTAGTAGTACCTATCCTAATGTTACTACTTTCCCCTTTAATGCTTTTGTACCCATCATCTTTTATTTGAATATGTAAGTACTATGTTTCGTGTTATCAATGCTTTGTGTTAAGAACAAATATATTATATATGAAATACGTTTTTCCTTAGGTGGTTGTATTTTGAATAGTTGGGTACTAAATATGCTTCATTCGGGGCTCATATTTTCTATTTATGTATAATGGAAATTTTTGCAAAAGATTGTTGTAGAGACTGTGACATGCCTGAATTTAGTGACTGTGGTGTAATGATGATTGCGCCGTAGTGATTAGATCTAGGGGTGTTACAATTGCTACAAGGTGAGTTTACCTTTGAGGTATCCTATGGGTGAATGACGTTGTTTTGGTTATGATGATGATGTTAAGGGGAATGGAAGAACATGATTTCAAAGCAATGGGAATAAAAGGATAAGGATTAAAACTGTGGCTAATAGGGTGAAAATGAAGGGGTTTATTGAAGCCAATAGTGACTCGAATTTGGATGCAGAAGAAGAAGATGGTGTGTTGGAGTTTACACAAGGAGATGGAGATAACTTTGTTGGTGTACAATGAACGATGGAATGGAAAGGGTTGGAAAAGGTGAGAACTTTTTTGGTTTTATTAGGCAGTTCTTCTAGCACGGTGTAGGTAGTGTGTAGTGTTATTGGCAAGTATTATGCACAATTGTTGGTAAAAAAACAAAAAAAGAGGAACCTGGTAGTGTGGTTGTTGATCATGTACTAAAATCTCTTAAGAAAAGAGGCATGCATTGTTTGTATTTTACAGTTTTGCAATGTCGCTTCAACTAATTATAATATGTACATACTCTAAATGAATGACTTTATACTCTGTGATTGTTTTTGTGGAAGCAAGTTTTTAGAGGGATAATAGATACTGGATGAATGTGTTGCACTTATGGATACACTTATGACTTAAGAGGCTAAGCTTCTTTTCTTAAAGATTTGTTTCTCTTCTTCAATTTGCTAGGAATATTATTTATCAGTTTAACTTGATGATGCCCAAATGCTATGTTGCTATTATTAAGAATCATAAAGACGTGTATGTGAATAATTTAGACATACTGAATTATGATGAATTTCTTTCTTCAAGATGAGTGACTAAAAACTTTTATGATAAACTTGCTTAGATCTTATTCAAACATCCCATATCTCTAGCACATGAAACAAATGATAAAAGTTTAGGTAGAAGATTTCTTTTATTTTTTTCTTTTGGATTTATTTCTTTGATATTATATAGTATGTTTGTTTTAGATTTTCAGAGACTACAAACGAACTTTTCAGTAAAAGTAAGAAATTTTTCCTTCCTGCATAAGTGCGAGAGCCAACTTCTTCTGTTTGCATTGATGTAAATGTGAAACAAACAGTATAATAATCGTTATGAATAATTCAGCTTTACTAAATTTGGACCTCTTCATCTTTTTATGACAAACCCTTCGGCAATAGTAACTTTTTGAGATTTTTTGATACGGTGGTTGATTTATCTGTTTTTCATAATTTTCTCTTCCTCTGAGTTTCTCTTTTCTAATAAAGGTGCATTATGGGTTGGCTAAGATATGTAATTTGGATTCAACAGCCTATAAATATAGTTGTTCACTATGTCTGTTGTGTTGCACCTAATAATAATTTTAGGATACCAATTCTGATAAAAGGAGCCATTTATGGTGATTAGTTGAAAGTTAAAACTCATGCATATACTGAATGAAGATTAGTTTTGGGTCGTTCTACCGAATGATCAAGAACTGCTCGACCATCTCACACTGGTAGATCTCTTATGTTAAAATCTTATTTTCTGATAGTAGAGTACAGGTAATAAAACACTATATAGTCATGAAGGTTTGTTGTGTTTATGTTTTCCTTTATTTTGTGTTTTTTTACTATTTTGTGTTGTTTATGGTGATTGTTTTAAAATCAGAAACTATACTCTACTATTTGGGGCTCCTGGATATTTTAAAGAAAAATAGAGGAACTTGGATGTTTGTCATCGGAAGATGATATTTTTTTTCCTATATGTTTGTTTGTTTGGTTATTTATTCTCATTTGCTGTAAAGTAGTGATCTTTTCGTAGATGAATTGCAGATATTAGGAAAAACATTATTTTTCTACGCATTTCTCTTATCTAGTTTAGATGTTCCATTTGATGCTTACTTACCTGCAGTATCTCATATACACTTCATGTCATGTGTTTGAGTGTTCAACAAGTGTCTATGAGAATGGAATGAGATGGGTCTTTATGCATTTGGATGCTTCATTGTTCTGCTTCTTTGCTAGTATTATTTCACTTCTATGTCTTTGAAGACTAGCTTTAATGGGTTTGTGATTTTTTTCATTAATTCGTTGTTATTTCACTTCGTTATTTCACTTCATTGTTCTGCTTCTTTGCTAGTATTATTCTTTTCAACAAGTATTATGTCACTTCATTATTCCCATACATTAATTCGTGTTTTTTTTATATCGTAATTCTACCACAAGTGAGCCCACTTCCCTCGCATTATCCTCACTTTGTTGTTGTTCTTCAATCTTAATCCCTTTGTCTATTGTGGTTGGTTTGCTCACCATTTTCACCTTTTCAATTGTAGGTCCTTTTGGAGTGGGTAAACCTAAAGTGACTGCTGAATTTTATAGAAAAGTTCACAAGAGTCTTCATTGCTAGTAATCCTGTTCTCTTTGATTTAAGAGTGTAAAAGAAAAGGAAACAAAGGTAGTAAATGATAACAATAAAAAATAATAGTCATAAAAAAGGCAAGCAAAAAATCTGTAGAATGTTAGTAACTGTGAGCATTCACATTAGCAACTGTTATATAACACATTTGCATTCATCCTTATTCATAACCAATTCTTCTAAGTTAACATCATCAACTAATGTCATCCTAAATGTGTGGATGGGCTTATCAAAACTACCAACTTCACAGTTCTAAACAGCAATAAAGTACCATAACATTGTATAAATAATATAATTATAGAAGAGACTTCTAACCTTCATACGACGTTCTCGTAAAGCAAGTAAGCCATGTTAAGTACATGTTGCCTTTATATTAACTCTAGAGAACTCGTCCTTAGTCATAACAAATTCTTTTAAGTTGACAGCATTAGCTAATGTCATACTATATGAGTGAATGGGCTTGACAAATATAGACAGTGGGTAGAAGCAACAGAGTGCAGATTTCCCACCAAACAAAAGCAGATACTTAGATAACAATTCATCTCAAATAATTTGGTTGTAAGTTGTTATTATTACTTATTCATAAGAATTTGGACCAGTATAAATGTTGTTGCCATGTAAAACTTTCTAGCTAGTCATGTTCCCTGAAACCCAAGAATTTTGTAGTGGTAGAATGTTTTGTTGAGAAAATGATGAAGCCCAATGGCAAGAAGATTAAAAATTATTTGTCATTTGTGCATGACCTATTTCTTGAATTAGTCTTGTGAATTTGCTGCTATGTGGACTAGATTGAATTAGTCTACTAGATTGAAGTTAGTATAAATGTTGTTGTCATGTAAAACTTTTTAGCTAGTCTATTGATTGCTTAGGTTCGGTTGTGGTGCGGGGCAGATTAAAATGCTTTCCATCATTTTGCAGGTGATGTTGTTTCATTTGTAAAGTGTGTTACCTAAATAAAAAATTTGGAGCAGGGCACCATCAAGAAGGAAGGAGGGGTCAACAAGTTCAAACAAGTAAAATGTATAGTACACATGTTCTGCTTTTAGTATTTGTATGACTGCTATTTATTTATTACTAACATGAACTTTATTGTTACATTTTTCAGTTACGTTTAAGGCATGCTTGCATACCCAATGTGATGGTTGACATTAACAATAATTTGTCCATTGCACAAAGAACCCGAATTGAGGCCACTCCATTCAAAGCACTTGTAAATATGCCAGACAATTTCAAAATCTTTGGCATACTACTGTGGGAATTAGCTTGTCGATGGGACGACAAAGTAGGGGGTTCAAAGTTAGAAGTTGGGTGGTCGGTTTTAATCCCATTGATATATGTTTTGCGTTTGGACTGTGCATCAGAGGTGAACGTGTCCAACCTGACAATGGAGAGGAATGTCAAACATTGTCTTTGTTTTGGGGTGAAGTTGTCACCATTGATAGAATTGTCCAATTGCTCCATGTATATCAAGGTGACCATCAGGTGGATGATTTTTATAGATTGTACATACTCCTTGCATTTGGCTTATTCTATTTTCCAAGAACAAGCAGGTGTGTGTACGGTGCCATGATTAACATGTTAGATGACTTGGATGCTCTTAGTAATTACTGATGGGGTTTAGCAGTATATGATTTCTTAGTTGATAGTTTAAGCGGAGCTGCTTCTGTTATGAAAAAGGGTGAGAATTTAAGCCAACGACACATAACAGGATGTGCAGCTATCCTTCAGGTATATATGTATAATATTTGTAAAATCATAATAATTTTTTCCATGCATGAATTTTATTGGCATATATGCATATTAACCTTCCTAGTAAAACTGTGCACTTAAATATGACAATTGCTTAATGTAGATTTGGGCTTTAGATCACCTGTCCATGTGGAAAACAGACAGTGACCCTCGATTATTTCCTTTTCCACAATTTTTGAATTGGTAAAACATGGGGAGCAACAAGGACAAGATTGATCGGGCATTTCGACACAATTTGGTAAGCATGGTTGAATTAGTTTTGCAATAACATGTTTAGCAAGAAACAAATTTTTGTATGCTAGTATTTTGTCAACATTTGATATTTATGCATTTGGTTTGTTTTGTGTATTAGCATATAATCGAGGATGTGGCTGCGACGACTAAAGAGATGCGGGTTGAAATACTCAGAGAAGCATTGCACAAGGCACAACCCCACTTTGGGCATGATTGAGCAAGGTCTTTTGATATAGAGGACCATGCTAGTGAACATCGCTGGCTGGTGGTGGAGAATAGGCAGTTTGAGGAGAGGATTTCCTTTCTCGAACAAGAACTGAGTATGTTGAAACAAATAGTGCTTCAGCATCCAACGACGATGCCTTCAACTTCAGCTGCTACCACGCATCATCCTGAAAACATGCATTGACAAAGTGATGCATTTGTGATGCCTTTCCATGGTGACAGTGAAGGGTATGAAGCCGATTTTTAGCAAAGGTCTGGTCGTGCATCACCCTTGACAGTCGGAAGCCCACGGCTTCGCAGTCATACTGCTGCTCGGAAAGACGGTGAAGGATGTTTGATTAACGTTAGAATTGTGTGGTTATTATGTTAGTTTTTCTCCCTTGTTTGAATTATCATACACCTTATAGTAACCTTTATTTGAGATTATAAAGGACTTAATGTATAAAAATTTTATGCTGACTTATGCTTTTCTTATATATGCTATTGTGACTGCAAGCTCGAAGATTACATTAGAGAAAATCATCTACAAAAATGAAATTTTAGTGCATGAAAGATTTAAAAAAATTAAATTGCTATCTATTATACAGCGAAATAGGGAAGTAAGTAATTTTAGATGATACAAATACAATAATGGTAAATTTTAGAAGGGTACATTTACCATATCTCTATTTTGTGGGAATTTTAAAAAATCAACATTCCTTTTTAGGTAAATCATTAGTAAGCCTACCTCAAGAGAATGATGCAGGTAATTGTCAAACCTCTTTTCCACTGCCTTAGTTGCTTTATATATACATAATTGTTTAACATCTAACTTGAGGTTAGTTGTTGCACAGATGAAAATAATCTTCGGGCTGAAGCTGATGTTGAGGTTGTTACCACCGATAAGCCACCATCGAACATTGTCACGCAAGCAAAACTCGTATCGAGGAAGTGTGTGGAAAGTGCGTCCACTCGAACTCCATATGTATATGAGCTGAGGAAGAGGAAGAACACCCAGAAGTAACGAGTTGACTGATGGTTAATAGATATTTGGATGTGAACTTTGTAATGTGATTATAGGCTTTTCTTATATATTTGTGTGTATAATGTTTAATTTTTTGGGTGGAGGTGGCTCCTTTGAGGAGTTTGAAAGAGTTGATGCTTCTCTAATTGATGTCGTTAACTCGATAATGTTGAATTTAGTTTTTTTTTTAGATGATACAATGTCATATAGATAAAGGGATCCAATGAAATTTTTACAAGTTATGTATGAAGCTCACTAATATCTTGTGGTACATGTTATGTGAATGTATTTGTTTGGTTATTTTTGTTTGATTGGTAATGCCAAGTTGATTTTTAAATGAATATTACCCATTTCAGGATCAGTTCAATGTCGATTACACATGCCACCAATATTAAGGACAACTATGTAAGTAGTTGGCTTGCTTATGAGCCTATAACCAACTTGTGAAAATAGTTAGTTAATGAAGAACAAAAAAAGTGCTTAATTGCCTAGAAAAGTTGGTTAACGAGGTAAAGGCTGGAAGGGTTGCATATAATTTGTGCATGACCATTAACCAACTTCAATAGGTCATTAACTACTTTTTTTGTTCTTGATTAACCAACTTTGTTTCAACACTTGTGAATTGATTAACTACTTTTTTGTTCTTGATTAACCAACTTTGTTTCTTACACCACAATTGGATTTGGGTTTTCATGTAACAATGAAAAATGAAATTGAAGAATATATGGTTGTGGTTGAATGTCGTTATCGTAATTAAAAGTTAGATTCCCAATAAATAGAGAGAAGTCATACATAAATAAAGAAACCTTTTTTTTAGATGATACAATCTCACGTAGATAAAGGGATCCAATGAAATTTTTATAAATTATGTATGAAGCACAATAATATCTTGTGTTATTGGTCCTAAGGCCATTACCCATTCATTTTTTAAGGCAAAATCAACTTTTTAAAAATCCAAAGGAAAATAATCATTTTCTCACTGTTTCTACGCTTGTAAAAAAAGTTAGTTAATGAAAAATAAAAAAAGTGGTTAATAACCTGCAGAAGTTGGTTAATGGGATAAAGGCTAGAAGGGTTGCATATTATTTATGCAAGCCTATTAACCAATTTTCATAGCTCATTAACCACTTTTTTGTTCTTCATTAACCAACTTTGTTTCTACGCTTGTGAAAAAAGTTAGTTAATGAAGAACAAAAAGGTGGTTAATGACTTGTAGAAGTTGGTTAACAGGGTAAAGGCTAGGGTTGCATATTTATGCATGCCTATTAACTAACTTTCATAGGTCATTGTCACTTTTTTGTTCTTCATTAACTAACTTTGTTTCTACGCTTGCGAAAAAAGTTGGTTAATGAAGAACAAAAAGGTGGTTAATGATGTAATACCCCAAAAATTGATAATTTCATAATAAATAGTAATTTTATAATATTTGTGATTTTTGTGAATTTTTCTGAGAACGTTGAATATTTTGATATTATTCCTTGTTTTGAATGCGCGCTCAGTGGAGCCGGAGAAATGAGATATTTTCTCTTGTTTTGAATGCGCGCTCAGTGGAGCTGGAGAAATGAGATATTTTTCTCGAGAACTTCGAACTGTGGAAACATTGACGGAAGATCTTACTAAACCCAAGATTAGACATGGTTTACGAGATTTTACGTTTTTCAAGATTTTTATTAGATAAATAAAAATCGCTGTACATTTTATTATCCGTTGGACAATTAATACTAGCTTTGCTATCTGTAACAAATGTCCATTGGGTAATAGCTTGTAATAGTAATCTTATCATCTTATCTAAAGGAAATCCACTTTATATCACATCCAATCTCCTTTATCTCAAAAGAATGATTAATTTAAAAGAACCCTAAAATTTTCCCATATAACAATCCAATATTTTCCATAGTCATCAAGACACACAATGAAAATCAATAAATCATACAAGTTAAAATAACACAAAAACATGAAGAACATCACAACCAAGAGAGCAATCCAAATGGATTCCTCATCAACAACATAAAGAAAACGTTTCCTCACCACCAAGATAGGTTGAAGAGGATTATCTCCCTCTTACTTATTGAAGACAACACAAGAAAGCAAGCCTCTTAGTCCTCTCCTTGAAATTTCATCCAAATCTCCAAGAAACCCTAGAATGAGCAAACTTTCATAACCACAAACCAAAGCTTGAAAAGATGAGTCCTTGATCACAAAGATGACCAAGGATTTCGAAAATGGAAAGAAATAATAGAAAAGTTACAAGCTTTACCTTTAAAACTCTAAATCTTAGAACTTTATGGAAGATGGTGGAAATAGTGGATCTAGGTGTTGTTCACAAAAGAGAAAAGCTTTATGATGTTGAGAAGATGTAGGAAACAAGGTTGTTTGAGTAAGAGAAGTTGAGGCCCAAAAATGGTGGTCTAGGCTGTGGAAGAAGAGAGAAAATGGAGAGGAAAGGGAGAGCTTTTTAGAGAATGATTCTAACAAGAAAGGAAGATCTTTAATAGAAGTGTAGATTTAAGCAAAGTTGAAGCTTGAAATCAAGCAAACATGGAGTGTGGAAGGGTGTGGGTGCCGTGGAAGAAGGAAGAAAAATGGAAGAGAATGACTTTGAGAGAAAATGAGAGAAGAGAGAAAAAGAAGAAAGAGAACGTGTCTTGAAATGTTGAAATTAGAAATGAAGGTGATAAAATGAGAAATAATTTTGGCTCCCCTAAAGTGGTGCATTGTAGTGGAAACAAGAGAGAGAGGAGGGAAAAGTGAGCTTCATGCATGCATAGGAAATTTCTAGGAAGTTTCCTTAGGAAACTTTTTGATTAAATTAATCATTCTTTTGAAAGAAAAGAGATTGGATGTGACATAAAGTGGATTTCCTTTAGATAAGATGATAAGATTTCTACTACAAGCTATTACCCAATGGACAATTGTTACAAATGACCTGCAAAAGTTAGTTAACAAGGTCAAGGCTGGAAGGGTTACATATTATTTGTGCATATCTATTAACTAATTTTTATAGGTCATTAACCACTTTTTTGTAATTCATTAACCAACTTTGTTTCTACGCTTGTAAAAACAGTTGGTGAATAAAGAACAAAAAGGTAGTTAATAATCTGCAGAAGTTGGTTAACAGGGTAAAGACTGGAAGGGTTGCATATTATTTGTGCATGCCTATTAACTAACTTTCATAGGTTAATAACCACTTTTTTATTCTTTATTAACTAACTTTGTTTCTACACTTGTGAAAAAAGTTAGTTAATAAAGAACAAAAAGGTGATTAATGACCTACAGAAGTTAGTTAACAGGGTAAAAGCTGGAAGGGTTGCATATTTGTGCATGCTTATTAACTAACTTTCATAGGTCATTAATCACTTTTTTGTTCTTCATTAATCAACTTTGTTTCTACCCTTGTGAAAAAAGTTAGTTAATGAAGAACAAAAATGGGGTTAATGACCTGCTGAAGTTGGTTAACAGGGTCAAGGCTGGAAGGGTTGTATATTATTTGTGCATACCTAGGTAGGTTGCTTTACTTGCAACAAAATAAATGTTTGAAATAATAAAAACATCTAACATATTGCTATCATCATAGTTCACCCTTTGCCACCACCACATTTCTTATCAGAAGTTGGCAAAAAATATGCAATTTCTGCTAGCACTAATCTTTGAACCCATTACAGGTAAATCGATAGTTGCCCCATAAACCTGCAATACCAAAGTTAATTGCCTTAGTCTTTCAACCTAAACATTAACCCCAATAAAAATGGTAAAAATATAATTAATTAAAAGATTTAAGTACAATGTCAGTGTCCCTCGACTCGTGTTTCTTCAAATTGCCTGGAATAACTACTCATGGCAAAATTCATGTATGGAATCTCACTACTAGCAGCCTGAAAAAAAGCATTTAAATAAGTCAACTACAATCACTTATAGAACATAAAATTTAGCATATGTTTCTCATGTCTTTTGCCTACTAGTGACATCATGTTGAAAATATTCAAATAATGATAGAGAACTTTGTGTTGGACTTTCTGCCAACTGTGAAGTCCAACAACTATCTTTATAAACATCAACATTTGTGTCCAGGTCAACAGTTGTTAACTGTAAAGGAAGAATATAACTAAAGTTAAATTATAAATTCTTATAAAAGTTTACACATAAGAATGATTCCATCAATACTAAGCTGAAACATAACAATCAGTTCAACATTAATTATAATTTAAATTTAATTTTCGTGCATACACACACCACGGTACAATCATCATCTTGTTCTCTAGGAGTCAATCTTTCCACATATGAGCATACATGTAACTTGTTTCCATTGATCTGACTCATGCTTCCATCAATGCACTCCTACATAAACTAACAGAAATAAGTTGAAAACATATTTCAAAATATATGTGCTCTTTCCAAAAGAGGTAACAGTACACAGTTGTTCCATACATAAAGAAAACATATCCAAATGCACTCACATGAATTGTGAACATGTGTGGATTTTGATGTGTTATCTTCCTCTTTTTCCTCATAATTTGGTCAACTTTTTATACTTTCTTATTTGATCGAGGGCGGCCTTTACGTGCTACACGTAATGGACTATGAATCTCACTCGATGACTCATTGGTTTGACTGCTGCCAATGGCAATCACATTGCCTGTTTTGTCTTGACCTTTATGACGTGTGACATTATTGTAGTTCGATGTAGTAATCGATTGCACCTCGCCTTTACCTGCATGCAATGTTTGGAGAAAAAAATCACTAGCATCGTTACACTCCGCAGCAACTTTGGTAACCTCGTAAAACTCTTTCAACAAATTATCAAACTTTTGCTCCATTTTGGCAAAGTATATTTCGAAGGCACTTCCTTCACCCTTTCTTGTGCAAGAACAACAAGGGAATGTCTGCACATAATACCTTTAAACTCAAACAACAAGCATTTGCATCTAACATCATGATTGCCACGATTAAATACCACCTCAACTGTTCTTTCCTTCAGACTTCCAACTACTACCATCTCTTCTAACACATCATAAGTACAAATTCCATCCACAACACCCTTAATACAAATAGAACAATTCATTTTACTCCTAAATTTAGCTTGAACCTCGTTAAACTTCGTATGGGTATACTCACCTTGGAATTACCTCTCAATCATAGAGTTCGACCCACATGCAATAATGTTGTTAAATGATTGACAATCTGCCTCATATTCCTTTTCTGCCTTATCATGGAAAGCATTATCATACTGCCTTACAAATTGCTGCAGAGTTGTTGTTGAGTTTATATACCCATCAAAAAATACGTTAATGCTCTCACTCCTCTGAGAAGTTGACATTCCAGCCCAAAAATCTTTCTTCAAAAAGATTGGGACCTATTTATACCACTCATTGTACAACCCACTCAACCATTCATTGTCTTGTAGGCCATATTGTTGGACGAAAGTAACCCACTTTCCTTCAAATTCAGCCTTTGTCAAACTGCATTTTTCATTGCATCCTTGATACTATTATATTCACCATATCCTTTCAATTTCTTTGGGATTTTTTTCATGATATATCATAAGCATCATCGATAGAGAGTAATAGGAAACACTATCTGGATTGCATTTTTCATGGCCTTGCGTTGATCAGTGATAATACCGTTTGGAGCCTTTCTTGACATACAATTAAGCCAAGATTCGAACAGCCACACAAACGAATCAATGTCTTTGGTAGATAGTAAACCACATCCTAGCAAAAGTGATTTCCCATGATGATTCACACCAACGAATGAAGCAAATGGCATGTTATACCTATTTGTCAAATAGGTTGTGTCAAATGTTACAACATTTCCAAACGATTCGTATGCAGCTCTACTTCTCGCATCATCCCAAAAAACATTCTTCACATGAAAGTCATCATCCAAATCTATAGAATAGAAGAAATTACTATTTTGTTGTTGCATCAGTGAAAAATAACTCCTTAGAGTCTTACCATCACCCTCCTTCCCAATTGCACGTCTTTCCCTCCCAACATAGTTTGTCACGTCGCGTTCAACAAATGGTAAATTATCATACCCTCCTACATCATGAACAAGAGAATGGAAGGTCTTATTTAGCCTCACGTCTGCTTCATTGTTGATCTGTATTCTTCTCTTCACGTGTATACTGATGTTTCTATTTCCGTGGAACATCCTTGCCTTCACTGGGCTAAGATCATGAGAGTGGTCAAGTATAGCTTTCTTTATGTACCAAAGTTCATTTTTGTTCAAACTGACAGTTATCTTTGCTTGATAATTATTCTTGATTGTTGGATATGTATTCAAATCATTTGGTACTGTTGACACATAATTCCCTCCTCGTGAACATGCTAGAATGAAGTATTTTAACTCTATCATTTCCTTTTCTTAAATTTCTAGTGATGAAATCGAATCCCTTTGCAATAGTATACTGCCAATAGAATGACTTAACAGCAACCACTGAAGGAAATATAATGTCTGTTGTAGGCTCATAAGGTTCAAATTGCTCATTGAAGCTGTCAATCATAGTTAACTCAGCTTCATTTGCTTCTTCAATGCATTCAGCACCGCTAACAACATCATCTAACACCCCACCACCATTGACAGTATTTTTATCCTCCATGGAAGCACCTATTTCCAATTCCATTAACCTGTATATGCAAAACTCATGTTACCATCCAAAAATTCAGCTAGTGGAAAGCATTTTAGCTATCAATGGTCAATAGATTTTCCATAGTGAATGTAAGGCATGATCTTTCATATTATGTATGAGTTAGAGTTATAGTAAAGAGAAATGAGTGGAAGTGTTAAGGCTTAGATTAGAAAAAAGGACAAAATGTGATTATTGTTTTACTGCATTTTTTATCCTACTCTAACCTGATAACAATATCCTCTCCCCTACCCCATGATAAGACCTGATAGGATATCACTTCCCACCCTACCCCCTAACTTCATCCTCTCCATCCAAATCTCTCACCACCGTCAACAACCACCAATGCGCCAAGTTCCATCACCTGCAAGCCTCATCATGCGCAGCAACCCCCTGCTCACACCACCGTATAACCCACCTCCACTAACATCGGCCCAAAACCTCCATCAACGGCCTCCAAAGCCTTATCCTCCACATCTCAGTGTCGCGCCTCCACCCATGGAAACTTAGATCTGCCACCACAGCTGCCCCACGCCATTGTGAGACCACTGAATCTGCACTTTCGCCCTCACCTTCGATTCTAGAAGCTTCCTCGCACGCGTCACGACATGCCACACTAGCGAGCACATCGATTAAAATGACGAAATCTCAACCGTTTCGTTTCCATTAACCGTTTTCTGGTAAGGATCGTTGCTCTGCTTCCCCTTCAACTCAACGACTTCAACGTCCCCTTCATTGTTCTCCGGCCATGGCCGGTGGTTCACTCTGGCTTTCAATTTTTGAATGGCTAAGTAGCTGAAACTGAAAATCCTCTCGCGCAATAGCTCGTCGGCGTTGAACATCACCTTGATTTCACCTTCAGGCAAACGGAGCACGACGTTTGAGAATAGGGTAACACTTGATTTTATTTTTGAAGAAGCCATTTTTTGAATAAGGGATGAAATCTGGTAGAGAATAGGGGAAGAGAAGAAGACACCACAACATATTGGTTTTTTTTTAAAATTATTTTGAAGGGTATTATAGTAATATTAAATAATTGTTATACTATTTAGATTCTTATATTGTTAGGTATCAAATGTCTGATTGTATACGAGTTAATCAGATCCTTTATACTATTAATCTTTATTCTATTGACTTATATTATCATATTATCAGTGCTTATACTATCATGTGTGTCATACGTTGCCTTATGTTACACTGTGGTCAGGTAACTCTGCAACCATACGTGGAGAGATCTTATTCGTTGGAGTGTATGAGTCGTTGTGCGCTGATTGGATGCAGTTGCACCCTATTTTTTTTTTCTCTGTTCTCCATTTTGTATCTTGCCACGTGGAACGAATACTTTGACCAGGGAGCTAGCCAAGCTAACTTCGTTCTTTCCCCATTTTTGCCGATCCGAAACGCAATGGGAAGGTCTCGGTTTGACGCGCTCGTCTCCGTGTTCGTCACGGTGCACCCGCACGAGACCTCTGCTCTGCTCCACTCCTTCTTCTGCTTCTTCTTCGTGAGTTTCTCTGCTTAATGCAATGACAATGGCGGTGAGAGTACCTCTTTCGTCTTTTTTTTTATATTTTCTTTTTTAATACGGCTTTTTGGGTGTTTGGTGCAGATTTTGAGTGCGTATTTCGTAGTTCTTCCGTTGCGGGACGAGGGTGCCATCTCATTGGGGTTATCGAATCTGCCTGGTCTATTTGTTGGGTCTTTGGTGCTTACCGTCATTGCTGCGCCCGTTTCATCTCTCATATTCTCTCTCCCTAATCTTTCCAAAAACAAGGTATCATTATATTTGTGAGAATTCTTTATTCTTTGTGCCCATAATCATGCGTACGTAGTTAGATCGGATTCAATGTTGATCATTCATGTAACCATTTTTATTATTATTATTATTATTATTATTTGAAACTGATGACTAAATGGCATTGCGCTGAGCTTAGACCTGACAGCGCAATCATGCATACTACAAAGAATGCTTTAGCATCTAACCAATTCAATGTTATATTGATGATTGCAGTATCTGTTGTTATTTTATTTCTTATACAGCATTTTATAGGAACAGTGTATGCATTCTCTTTTGTATATTTATCGACTTGACAACAACTGGGTGATGTTCTACTCTTTTATTTCATAAGCAAAAGACATAAGTGCGATCATCTTGGCTAATCCCTATCTATTTCTGGAGTTACTTATCCAACAACATTTTTTAGCATCTTAATTGACCTTTTTCCCCTGATGCAGGGTGAATATTTCATTATTACTGTCTCTTCTTCTATAATTGTCTTTCAAAGATATTTTTGGGTCATAACTCACAAGAGCATTTTAGCATGGTATGTTTAACTTATTTGGTACCATGATTGCCTGATAAATCACACGACATAATACCCACAAAGGGTGACTAAGTGGTAAGCAAGCTTGAGCTCAATGATCGAGGGGCCTCTACAATGTTAGGGGTTCAAGCACACGAGAAAGCACTTGTGGGGAGGGGGCAGCTTCAATGCCACGAGCAAGCATTAGTCTCACACCCAAAGGGGAAACCTCATAAGATAAATAAAAAAAAAAGTCACACGACATAATAAATACACTTGAAATATTGATGCAACTAACATGTATTTTCAAAACCAACACTTTGTATGTAACCAGATGAACTAGTTTCTGAATCTTTGGTATAATTTCTTGTTCTACTAAATAGGAAAAAATCATTACCATTATGGTAAGATGCATTCATATTTAATTATTTTGAAGAATAGTCACTCTTCTCATGAAAAATGATTTTTGAAAATGATAGATAGTGGTTATTAATTTGTGTTTTCCTTGCTTGTCATGTTATAATGGTGCTTCTTGAAATCCCAGGCTTTGGTTTCTATACACAGGTTCTTTAGTGTATCACTTATACTGTTCTTTATTCTGTGGTGTTCCTCATCAGCTGGATACTCAACGTCCAACTTGATAGTAAGACAATAATATAACTGAAAGTTATTCGTTACAGTCTGGATTGTTTGTTCAGTTCAGTATTATTTGTACTTGATCGTGTTAAATTGGGTTTTCTGTTCCTAGGGATCCACAACTTTGACCTATTCCTCAAAACAGGAACAGAAAATTGGTGACCAAGGCAGTCTTGCATCTTCATTAGGTTGGGATAACCATGGATGGTTCTATATCTCTGTCCGAATAGGATTGTTTATTTGGGTACGGTTTATAATAATTATATTATATTTATCATTTTCAGGTTCTAATGTATAGTTTGACTTCATTCTGCTGTTAGCATGCTTCAAAAGACATTTTTGTGATTCTAGTTTATGCTTTTTGTGAAGGTTGCTTTGCTTAATCTTATTACAATTTCTTCAACTTGGGCAAGGGTAATTGACGTGATGGATAGTGAGGTTTGTTTACAGATACATCATTTTTGTTGTAGTCTGTGTTATTAGTGGTCCATTTAACTTGCCCTGCGTTCAGTCAGGTTCAAGATTATTCGGGTTTATTGGTGCTGGTGCCACACTTGGACAATTTTTTGGGTCACTGTTTGCTACAGGAATGGCTTTTGTGGGCCCATGTAAGTTTGCATGTACTTTACACAGTCCTTTCTCTTAGTTTTGCTTTGCTTTAAAGTAAAATCTTGTCAATTGCAGTCTTGCTTTTGTTTGCTGCTTTGTTGATGGAACTTGCAGCACAGACATCGAGAGGAATAAATCGTGATACATCTCATGTCGAAGAAGAATTGTCTCCCATTAGGTCATTCTTCATATTCTTTTCTTCATAGTTATATGAATGAAAACTGGATATAAATTTCAGGTTTCGGGGTTATTATAGTATATACCTCATTTTCATTCAGGGGGCTAAGTATCGACCTTTAAGAAGTGTACAGCATCTAGAACTAGACATTCCTAATTCTGTGAACTACTGACAATACATTCTGTGGTACAAATTTTGTAGTATATTCATGGAACATAGTCACAATAAGATTTTGAATAGAAGTTCTCCTTTCTAATAATAAATGTCATGGGGTTGCTGCTACCTTTACTTGTATATTTCTAGGGTGCTTATCTTCTATATGATCTTCTTTAGAGATGGATTCTATGCCAAACACCATTTATTTATTTATTTTTTTGTGATAGAAAAAGAAATATTATTAGATGAGAAGAGAAAAATACTAAGAAAGAGAATAAGACATCCTCACATACAAACAAAAAAGAAACATGAAAAACTAGTGACATTGAGTCATGCAACAAAGAATGCCAATCTCTCTGCATGTCTAACAAAGAAACACCCCTAAAGAGACCATGTGCAAAACACCAAAGGGAGGCCAAAAGAGTAACCCTATCCCAAATGAAGTCTAGGGTCGAAAAAGAGTCCTTGAAAATTCTGGCATTTCTTTCCAGCTGTAGACTCCATAGAACAACATAGATGGAGCATTTGCCACAAGATCTTTGATTCTTTATGAGAACCAAAACCTCAAAACTTAGTAAGGAGAAATTGATGCAAATCCCTTGTGGGGACCCAAGACTCTCCAAAAATCGCAAACAACTTATTCCAAAGAAAACTCGCAGCAGAACAATGCAAAAAGAGATGAGCCCTAGATTCCGAACCAGAGCAGCACATTATACACATATTAGGAGACATACACCATTGATTAGTTATGTAATTTGAAATGCTAAAATGTGGTTTAAGTAATTTGGCAGCACAATCCCCAAAAACATGGATAGATAGATAGACACACTTGGACGTCACACATGCACACATAGAGAAAAGTGTTAAATATGGGGTAACTTGGATTGAATGCACCTCATTAAATTATTTTTTTGAGGCAAACTGGTCATTTTTCAGAAAATGTATAGTGCAAGGCAACAGGAGGGATCATAATTATTTATTTATTTTGAATTTAGAGAATCTGATTCCAACCATGAAAATGAGCCTGATGAGAAGGCTGAACGTACTCTAAGAGGTTCTCCAAAGTCATCTACTTCTTCAGTGAAGCTTCAAATTTGGCCCATATTAGAAGGACTCTGGCTTATATTGTCATCAACTTACCTGTTGCATGTATCATTGTTCATCTGGCTGAGTGCAGTTGTCTCTTCATTCTTCTATTTTCAGGTAAGGTAATCTTCTGTCCTGAGATACAATCTTTGGTTTTCATTATCAGCATTTCTGGTCTAGCTGAGTGATAGAAGTCATAGAACATGTGGTAAATTGTGCATTTATATAAAGCTTTATTGCTTACTGAAATTTTACTGCCATCTCTGCTCTTCCTCTGATTCTCTAAAAGACTGAGCGAAGGAAAGGCCAAGTCTAAAATGGTTACATTTGAGCTCACTTTAGCTTGAATCTCTTAGGGGATAGCTAAGCCTACCCTTTAATAGATTTCTTAAATTGAATCATTTTCTTGAATGATTATCTACCTTCTTATGCAAAGACAGTTTATTCAAAGGATTTAGTCATGTGATTGGTTACCCTCTAATAATAAGTGCAAGATAAAAACATGTATCCTAGGTTAGTATACGAAGGCAAAGAATTAAATACTATTTACTAGTCACTAAGAAATAGAATAACTCTACCAAAGAAAGATACAAGAAGGAAAAACAAAGATTATGCAGAAGTTGCTGTACTAAATTGAGCAGCATATACTGATTTGAGCATAACTTGATTTCTAGGACTCCAAATAACATGAGGTTGGTCTCATCAGAAAGCTAGGTGATGATACTATTCTGACAAAATTTCATAATTTTTAGTTATCTGGTTTGATACCAGTTTTATTTTGAAAACAGTCTAATTTCAGCAGAATTTGGATCCTGACAGCCTGTATTCAAGGTTGCAGAACTTGAGTTATGGAGTTCTGTTTGACCTGGTTCCAGTGGCATGTTAAAGTTAAGATGTAAAAAGATCCGGATTTTAGGAGGTTACTAGAAAATTAAATTGCTCCTGAAACAGAGTCAGTTCAGCAGCCAAAAAAAAAATGTAACAACCTTAGTGTTTAGACTTAGGTGTTGGAGAAAGACTAGATAAGATAGGTTATGTTGGTTACTGATAATTTGCATAGATCTTATATGAACATAATTTGATAATTTAAACAAAGAACTACCTGAATTTACCAATGAATTGAACTATTGTTGACCAACAATCTTGAATGATTTTCTACTCTTATATTTAGGGGAAATCATAAATAATGGTGCCACTATATTAAAACAGTTATTGAAGGACTTCTTAACTTTAGGAATACTTAGTGGATTCCCTTGTTAGTCAAAGGGAGTGGACTAAGATCTTATCATAATAGAACTGACTTGGGTTAATACTTATTTCTAGGTTCTTTGTTAACAAACTGTTTACCTAGAAATATTATTAGTTCCCGAGCTCTCAAATGTGCAGCTCATGGTAATAGTCTTGTTCTATATTCTATATATGACTAAAGGGGCAATTCCCTCTTTGTATAAAGAATCTATGGTATGATTAATGTGGTGACAGACTTCAATCCTCATTTCTTTTCTAGGTATAATTAGGGGGATAATCTTGAGGTGGTATTTAATTAGCAGTAAAGAGGGTATCTATTAGGGATGGCATCCGTGCGGGGTGGGGGAAGGGAGGTACTCCCCATTGCCTGTCCCCGCATCCCCAATCTTTCTCAATCCCAGTCTCCAATCCTTGCCTTGGGGTATTTTTTCCCCTTTTCCCATTCCCTGACTCCTCACGAGTGAAATTATTAAAAAAAAAGGAAAACTATATATAAAGTTGGAAACAATTTCGGTTTAAGTCTACAACATCAACAAATTAAAACAACAAATTACTACTTAGTGGTATTTTTTTACTTTTTAAAATTATTTTAATATAAAAAAAATATAGATAGAAATTACTGAAATGGAAATACATATATATGATATAATCATTAAGGATAATTTAGTAATTTCTTGGAGACGAGGACCCCACAGGGCAGGGGATACGATCCTTGTCCCCATCTCAGTAGGGGAAAATTTCCTGAACTCGAGTCCTTGAATGGGGTAGTCCTTGCGGAGATCCCCAAACGCAAGGAGATTTTGTCGTCCCTAGTATCTATTCATTATAATCTGTCAGTTGTTCGGAGGGATCCTTGATTTAGTTGAGAAGAACACCAATGAGAGTCCTTAAAGGAAAATGAAAGTTCACCTTTTAAAAGACTTTTATAAAATTCATGGTTTGGTTTGTTGAAAACTATGTAAATAGGGTCTAGATTCGTTGTATATGCTAACTAAATCATAACCAAATCATGTAATTACGGTAATTAGGATCTTTTGTAATCTTTGTATTTATTACAATAACTCTATATAATTTAGCCTCCATTGTGTAATTTAGACACAGTTTTTTTCATATGTCTCTCTTTTCTCTCTTTCAACATAGTATCTAGAGCCTATAGAGAGGCAACCTTAGAACCGTTCACGTATGCCGTCTGGTGAGCCCACTGCTCTCTGGTGAAATTTTTTTTCCGGCCGACTGTGTTTTCACTCTGGTTTGTCGGTAAACACCATCTTCCCATCGCTGCCGCCGTCCACTGTCGTTTTTTCTGGCCGGTGAACTCACCAGTCCCACAGCCGGCCTAAGTTCGGCCAACCCTAGAAGGCGCAGCTCTGGTGACTGTCTGACGTGCTCTCACACGCAACTTCTTCTCTTTGCGCGCAGCCCACGCACCGCCCCTTTCTTCGGCTTGTCCGGCCACCTCTCCGGCAGCCACTGGTCTCATTCAACTCGCCCCAACCTGCTCTACAAGATTTGAGCTCAGCTCAATCAACCAGCCTCTGTGTGGCCTTAAACACTTGAACAGAGCCATCCAGGTACTTGTGGTTTCAGTTTTTACCCTCTTGTATTCTAACCCATGGCGAGTTCTACCTCCTCAGCTGGCTCTAAAGACCTCTCGAAGGCTGAGCCTCCTGTTTTCACCAGTTACGTCTATGCCCCTCTCTCCGATGACAAATTGGATGGCTAACTATGATACTTGTGTTTTGGACATCAAACTGTGGCTCAACGACCAAGGCTATGAAGAGCACCTCACCACGAAGCTTGAGTCTGTGCCTGAGGTTGAGAAATCAAGGTGGAAAAAGATTGATGCCCAGTTATGCATTATCATCAAATCCACTATTCATCCCTCCCTCAAGCATATCTTCCGCACTCATATCACCTGTGAGTCTGTTTGGGAGCAGGCCAAGGTTCTTTACACCAATGGCACTCAACGACTATATGGGGTGTGTTATAACCTCATGAGTATTGTTACTCCTCGGAAGTTTGATGGTCCTATGTCGGCTTATTTGGGGAAGGTCCATGATGCTCTCCATGATTTCAATGAGCTGCTGCCCCTTGCTGATACCTTGGCGAAGGAACCCGAGCAACGTAGTACCTTCTTCATGCTCATGGCCTTGTATGGTTTGCCTCCAGAATATTCTGCCAACTGTGATCAGATTTTGGGTTCTCCCACTATCCTTACTTTGAGCACGACTTGGTCCACTTTGCTCCAAGTCCCGACCAAGCAGCCCTTTGATTCTGTCGTTGCTCCAGCTCCGATTGGTACCTCTGTCCTGGTCTCCCAGAGCAACAATAGTGGTCGTTCTCATTCTGGCAACTCGGGTAAACCTCGTCCAAAATGTGATCATTGCAACAAGTTGAGTCATACCATTGATAGGTATTGGATTTTACATGGCTGTCCTCCACGGGCTGCCAATGTTGCATAGACTGTTGCCCCGGATCCACCTGAGCCCTCTGTCTATCCAATCGCATCTCCCATTGCCTATGCAGATTTTCTGAAGTGGGTTGAGCAACACCAGGCCTCTAGTTCCACTACATCTGTTGAGCACACTGGTAATGCATTTGCTTGTCTTTCTCTGTCACCATTCTTAGGTCCTTGATTCTGATGCCTCTGATCACATCTCTACTAATAAGTACCTTTTCTCCAAAATTTCTAATTCTGGTTATTTACCTATAATCACTTTAGCAAATGGTTCCCAAACACAGTTGCAAGGGATTGGCACTGCCCATCCCCTCCCATCCTTGTCTGCTGATTCTGTGCTTTATGTTCTCGGGAGTCCTTTTAATTTACTGTCCATTAGTCGTTTGACCCGTTCTTTAGATTGTAACATTACATTCACTAAAGATATTGTCATTTGTAAGACCAGAGTTCGGGACGAATGATTGGCGCCAGATGTGAGTCTAATGGCCTTTACCTGCTCTTTGCCACCTCTCGTGTTTGCTCTGTCACAGATTCCCCTCTCACCATCCATGCTCAGTTGGGTCATCCGAGCCTTGCCAAACTATAGCGAATAGTGCCGAACTTATCTAAGTTATCTAGTTTACTTTGTGAGTCGTGTCAACTTGGAAAACACACCCGTAGTCCATTTTTCGACCGAGTCTGTCGTCGAGCTGCGTCTCCCTTTACTTTAGCTCATTATGATGTTTGGAGTCCTAGTCGTATCGAGTCTACTTTGGGTTACAAATATTTTGTTACTTTCATTGATAACTACTCTCGGTGTACTTGGTTATTTTTAATGCAAAATATGTTTGAGTTGTTTTATATTTTTCAGAAATTTTATAATGAAATAAAAACTCAATTTGGTGTTCGAATTCGTACTTTGCATAGTAACAATGCCCGTGAATTTTTATCTCAGTCTTTTAAACATTTTATGGCATCTAATGACATTCTTCACCAAACATCTTGTGTCTATACCCTTCAACAAAATGGGGTTGTTGAGCGCAAAAATAGACACCTAATTGAAACAACTCGAACAATCTTGCTTCATGATTGTGTCCTTTTCTGTTTTTGGGGCAATGCAGTTTTTATTGCATGCTACTTGATTAACCGCATGCCCTCTTATGTGCTTGATAACTAGGTATCCCACTCTGTATTGTTTCCTCATCAACTCCTCCATTCTTTTCCGCCTCGTGTCTTCGTGTCGACATGTTTTGTCCATAATCTCGTTTCCGGTCTTGACAAACTTTTTGCTCGCTCCATCAAATGTGTTTTTCGCGGTTACAATTAGTCTCAAAAGAGTTATCGTTATTTTTCACCTACTCTCCACCGTTACTTGGTCTCTGCCGATGTAACATTCTTCGAGTCCGTTCCTTTTTTTGACTCTTCTAGTTTGAATCTTGAATCCATTACTGAGGTCTTCCCTGTTCCTCTGATAGGAGGCCCATTATGCCTAATTCGGGCCATCAGATGGCTGAGACAGAAGATGATATGTTAGTGGGCTTTAAGCATGATAAGCCCAAGGTTTGGAGAGTTTATGAGAGAAAGAAAAATAAAGGGAAGAGGGGAGAGAATGAGGTAGCAGCTGCCTAGGTGGAAGTTAGTTAGGATTTGCTTTATAGGGAGAGGGAGAATAATGAAACAGACATGACAGAAGAATTTTGTTTGTACCCAAGGGGTTAGGCAGAGAGAGAGTATCTCTTCTCTGAGGAGCATTGCTCTGGTTTTCCATTGTAGAGAGCTTGGTCTCTTATTTTCAATATATATTCTGCATTACCTTTCCTTTAATTCTTCTCTGCTCTATCAATTGATCCGACCTACTGCTGTTCATGCCCCCGAAAATGGCGGAACGAGTGAATGCTTTGGAAGTTCGTTTGGAGCGTGTGGAAGCTGGGATGGAGAAGATGAAACAGACATTGTTGGCTGAGATGAATCGTTTATGGGGAAGCCCGTCTCGTTCCGGTCGCCATCCCGGAAGTGAAGAGGAGCAGTCTTCGTCTATGGACGAATTTCGTTTATCAGCTAAGAAGGTGGAGCTTCCTTCTTTTGTTGGTGAGGACCCTGTAGCATGGATTACTCGTGCTGAAATGTATTTTGAAGTGCAACGCATCTCTGAGGAGGTTCGCATTCAGTTGGCGAAGCTGAGCATGGAGGGTCAAAGGATACATTGGTTCAATTTGTGAAAGGATTCCACCGAAGAGTTGACGTGGGAGAATTTCAAGGAAGCTTTGGTGGCGAGATTCGGAGGGGGTCGTTTGGACAATCTATTCGAAGAGCTGAAGGAACTGAAACAAAATGCCTCGGTGGATGAGTATATCGCTGATTTTGAGCTTTTCTCTTCTCAGTGTGGTCGTTTACATGAGCTTCAATTTCTGGGTTACTTCATCTGTGGTTTATTGCATGACATTCGGAGTCGGGTGCACACCTTCAAGCCAAAATCACGTTACCAAGCGATGCAACTTGCTCGCGACGTCGAGGCGGAATTTGCTGTGCAATCGCAATTGGGTCAGTTGTAGGTCAGCCACCCACTTGGACTCGTCCACCAAGGGCTGGTTGGACCCAGCGTGAAGGAGAAGGTTTTGGGCAGTCGAGTCAGGCCCAATCGGTGCAGTCATGGAACTCGGGTAAGCCTAAGTCTCAATCCGGGTCAAACTTTTCACTCGGGTTTGGGAATAAGGGGTGTCTTCCGCTGTGATTTGGAAAGGCAGTATGGCGGAGGAGTCACGGCGATACGGCGGAGACAGGAATCGTGGGGTTAAACATCTCCCTTATTCGGAAGTGTTGGAGAGGAGAGCTAAAGGCCTTTGTTTCCGCTGCAATGAAAGATTCCATCCTCTTCATCTATGTACTGGAAAACAACTGAGATTGATCATTTTAAGGGATGATGAGACAGTTAACGAGGGTGGCGAGATTATCGCCATTGAAGTTGAGGAAGATGAGGAAGAAGAACAACTTGACTACAAGGTGATGGGAGTGTTTGGCATAACCAATTCGCTTTGGTCTGGTGCGAAAACCATGAGATTGGAGGGTATGATAGGAGGCGTGTCTGTGTTGGTGTTGATTGATAGTGGGGCAACCCACAATTTTATTACTCCAGCAGTGGTGGAGGCTTTGGGTTTGCCTATGAATACAACAAATTCGATGGGAGTGAGTTTGGGTGATGGACACAAAGTGTTGACTATGGGGAAATGTGAAGGAGTGCCATTGCACATAGGTGATTTAGTGGTAAATTTGGATGCTTATGTTCTAGGGTTAGGAGGTATGGATGTGATTTTGGGAGTGGTATGGTTAGAAACTTTGGGCAAAGTGACGATGGATTGGAAGGAAATGTCTATGGTATTTGAACACTATGGCCACATGATTAAACTCAGAGGATAGGGAAGGATTGCACAGAAACGGAGTTTGGGTGTTCGTGCTACTCTCCAAAGCATCGTGGAGGAGGATGTTAAAGAGATCGAAGGCTGGTTTTGGTCAACAACAATTGAGGTGGGTGCAGAACATTTAATGTCCAAGTCCAATTTCCTTGAGCTCCAGAATGTGTTGTGTAATTATGATGCAGTTTTTAAGGAAGCTAGTGGGTTACCTCCAGTGAGGAACACTTCTTATGCCATTGTATTGCACCAAGGAGCAGGCCCAGTGAGTGTAAGACCATATAGATACCCACATTACCAAAAGGATGAGATAGAAAAACAGATTAAATCACTTCTTCAACAGGGGGTGATTCGCAATAGCTCCAGTTCTTTTTCTAGTCCAGTTATTATGGTAAAGAAGAAGGATAATTCATGGCGTATGTGCACGGACTATCGAGCATTAAATAGGGTGACTGTGCAGGATAAGTATCCTATTCCAGTTGTTGATGAATTGCTGGATGAGTTGTTTGGAGCAGGGTATTTTTCTAAATTGGACCTAAAATCCGGTTACCACCAGATTAGGATGAAGGAGGAGGATATTCATAAGACTACATTTCGTACTCATGAGGGTCACTACGAGTATTTGGTAATGCCCTTTGGTTTAACAAATGCTCTGGTGACTTTTCAGTCAGTAATGAATGAGATTTTCAAGCCTTTTTTGCGCAGATTTGTTCTAGTCTTCTTTGATGATATTTTGGTGTACAGTAAGGATTGGAGCACACATTTACAGCATCTGGAGACAATTTTAAAAGTGCTGCAACTGCATCAATTTGTAGCAAACCGCAAGAAGTGTGCTTTCGGGCAACGGCAAGTTGAATACCTTGGTCATGTTATTTCCCAGCAAGGTGTGGCAGTGGATGCTAACAAGGTGAGCAGTGTGGTTAATTGGCCTATTCCTAAGAATGTAAAAGGTGTACGTGGGTTCCTTGGTTTAACCGGGTATTACAGGAAATTCATTGCTAATTATGGTAAAATCGCCAAGCCATTGACAGATTTGACCAAGAAAGATAGTTTTGTGTGGAATGTAGCAGCTGCCTCAGCTTTTGAGCAATTGAAACTCGCAGTTACTTCTGCTCTGGTGTTGGCCTTGCCCAATTTTTCAATTCCCTTTGAGATTGAATGTGATGCTTCGAGTAAAGGAGTGGGAGCAGTGTTGCTGCAGTTGAAACACCTGTTAGCTTACTTTAGCAAGGCTTTTTTTGGATCTAAATTGTCTAAGTTAGCCTATGAAAAGGAGTTGATGGCTTTGGTTTTAGCCATTCAACATTGGAGGCATTATTTATTGGGTAGAAGGTTCATTGTGTATTCTGATCAGAAAAGCTTGAGGCATTTGATTCAACAAAGAATCACCACAGCAAACCAACAAGAATGGATAGCTAAGTTGTTGGGATTTGATTTTGAAGTGGTGTATAAGGTGGGGCTGGAAAATAAGGTTGCTGATACTTTATCTAGGCAACATGATGAAACAGAATTGAGAGCAATTGTGTCTTATCCTATTTGGCAGCAAGGTAAGGAGTTGCAGGATGAAGTGATGCAGGACCCTGTTTTAAAAGCAATCATTGATGCTGTAGTAATTCATCCAGATTCCAGACCAGGTTATGTTTTCAAGGGAGGGGTCCTGTTCTATAAGAACAGATTGGTGTTACTAGAAAAATCTCCTATGATTCCATTACTATTAAAGGATTTTCACTCTTCTTCGAGTGGTGGCCATTCTGGGTTCCTTCGCACTTATAGGAGGATTGCTGGAAATTTGTTTTGGCAAGGAATGAAAAGAAGTGTGCAAGAATTTGTTAGAGCTTGTGACACTTGTCAAAGGCAGAAATATGCGACTACGACTCCTAATGGGTTGCTGCAACCATTATCTATTCCTGTGCTGATTTGGAGTGAACTATCTATGGATTTTATAATTGGGCTGCCCAAAAGTAATGGCTATGAGGCAATTCTGGTTGTGGTGGATAGACTATCCAAATATGGTCATTTTATCCCTCTTAAGCATCCATTCACAGCTTGCAGTATCGCTGCTGTTTTTGCTAAAGAGGAGGTGCGATTACATGGAATTCCAGAATCAATTTTGAGTGACCGCGACCCTTTGTTTGTTAGCATCTTTTGGAGGGAGCTGTTTAAGCTTCAAGGAACTGTTTTGAAGATGTCTTCTTCTTATCATCCTCAAACGAATGGACAAACAGAGGTGGTAAATCGATGTTTGGAAGCTTACTTAAGGTGTTTTGTGTCCGAACAACCAAAATCGTGGTCACATTGGCTTCCTTGGGCGGAATTGTGGTATAACACCACTTTCCATGTGTCCACAGGGTTCACCCCTTTCCAGATTGTTTATGGGAGACCACCACCAACTTTGGTGCATTTTTTGGAAGGTGAAACTCGGGTAGAAGCTGTGGCATAAGAGTTAAAGGATCGAGATGAAACTTTGAGACAATTGAAATATAATCTGCAACGAGCTCAAGAGCAAATGAAACACTATGCTGATAAGAAGAGGAAGGAAGTACATTTTGCTGTTGGAGAATGGGTTTTTCTCAAATTGAGGCCTCACAAGCAGAATTCAGTTGTGCACAGGATCCATCAGAAGCTGGCCCCTCGATTTTTTGGACCTTATAAGGTTATACGAAGCTGGGGGAAGTGGCTTATAAAGCGCAGCTACCTGAAGCTTCTAGAGTGCACCCCGTATTTCATGTTTCACAGCTAAAGAAGGCAGTAGGTGATTATCGGTCTTCTCCGGATTTGCCTTTGGATTTGGGGATAGATATGGAAGCAAGCATTCAACCTGAGAAGTGTTGTCATGGAGAGACAAGTTTGAAGAAGGACAACACACAAGAGAATGGTTAATTCAATAGAAGGGCATGTCTGTCGCGAATGCCACGTGGGAAAAGGAACTGCTGCTGCAAAGTCAATTTCTGAATTTAGCCTTGAGGACAAGGCTGTTATTGAAGGAGGGGGTAATGATAGGAGGCCCATTATGCCTAATTCGGGCCATCAGATGGTGAGACAGAAGATGATATGTTAGTGGGCTTTAAGCATGATAAGCCCAAGGTTTGGAGAGTTTATGAGAGAAAGAAAAATAAAGGGAAGAGGGGGAGAGAATGAGGTATGACTGCCTAGGTGGAAGTTAGTTAGGATTTGCTTTATAAGGAGAGGGAGAATAATGAAATAGACATGACAAAAGAATTTCGTTTGTACCCAAGGGGTTAGGCAGAGAGAGAGTATCTCTTCTCTGAGGAGCATTGCTCTGGTTTTCCATTGTAGAGAGCTTGGTCTCTTATTTTCAATATATATTCTGCATTACCTTTCCTTTAATTCTTCTCTGCTCTATTATCCTCCTCCTCTTGTCTCAGATGAATCCGATACCACTCAGTCACCTCCTGTTGGAGGACCCCCACTGCTCATACGCCCCATTCAAGTCTATCATCGTCGGCCCCAGCCACCTCTACCGCCACTACCTCCACCAGAAGTTGCTGAGGTCACTGCGGACTCTCCTCCGGAGCCAACTCCTTTACCAGCTCCGGCAATGTCTCCTGAGCCTGACCTTCCCATTGCTCTCCGAAAAGGTACACAGTTTACTCGTAACCCTTCTCCTCACTATGTTAATTTAAGTTATCATCGCCTATCTTCTTCACATTTTGCATGTATTTCTTCCTTGTCTTCAGTGTCTATTTCTAAATCTCCAGGTGACGCCTTATCCCATCCTGGGTGGAGATAAGCTATGATTGATGAAATGCGTCCCCTTCAGAACAATAGTACTTGGGAACTTGTTCCCCTTCCTCTAGGGAAGTCTGTTGTAGGTTGTCGTTGGATCTATATGGTCAAGGTTGGCCTGGATGGCAAGATTGATCGCCTCAAGGCGTGTTTGGTGGCAAAAGGGTATACACAGATTTTTGGCTTGGATTATGGGGACACTTTCTCGCCGGTGGTGAAGATGGCTTCTGTTCGGTTCTTTCTATCTATGGTTGCTATTCGCCATTGGCCTCTTCATCAGCTGGACATCAAGAATGCTTTTCTCCATGGTGATCTAGAAGAAGAGGTTTATATGGAGCAACCACCAGGGTTTGTTGCTCAAGGGGAGTCTTCTGGCCTCGTTTGTTGTCTTCACAAGTCCTTGTATGGTTTCAAACAATTTCCGCGGGCTTAGTTTGGTCGATTCAGTATTGTAGTTCAATAGTTTGGTATGATTCGGAGTGAGGTTGACCACTCTGTCTTCTATTGCCATACAGCCTGAGGTTGTGTCTATTTGATTGTGTACGTGGATGACATTGTTATCTCTAGTAGTTATCACTAGGGCATAACTCAGATAAAACAGCACCTCTGTCATCACTTTCAGACCAAAGATCTTGACAAACTTCGTTATTTCTTGGGGATCGAAGTGACACAATCCAAGGATGATATAGTTATCTTACAAAGAAGTACGCTATGGACATCCTTGAGGAAACAGGTTTGTTGAATGCAAAGCCTATTGACACTTCTATGGATCCTAATGTTAGGCTTTTACTGGGTCCAGGGGAGTCACTTTCAGACCCAGGAAGATATAGAAGATTGGTTGGAAAATTAAACTACCTTACTGTTACTCGTCCAGATATCTCTTTTTTAGTGAGTGTGTGGTAAGTTAGTTTCTAAACTCACCTTGTGAAGGACATTGGGATGCAATCATTCGTATCCTAAAATATATTAAAAGAGCTCCTGGAAAAGGCCTCTTCTATGAAGATGAAGGTCATACTCAAATTGTTGGATATTCAAATGCTGATTGGACAGGCTCTCCTACTGATAGAAGATCCACTTCTGGGTATTGTGTATTCATCAGGGGCAATCTGATATCCTAGAAGAGTAAGAAACAAAATGTGATCACAAGAGCAAGTGCCGAAGTAGAATATCGAGCAATGACTTTAGCCACTTGTGAACTCATTTGGTTAAAACAACGACTTAAGGAGCTTTGATTTTGGGATATTATGTAAATGATGCTCATTTGTAATAATCAAGATGCATTGCATATCTCCTCAAATCTAGTATTTCATGAGAGGACCAAACACATAAAGATAGATTGTCATTTTATTAAAGAGAATATCCTATCTGGAGACATCACCACTAGTTTCGTCAATTCAAGTGATTAATTGACGGATGTTTTCACTAAGTCTTTGAGAGGTCCTCGGATAAGCTATATTTGTAACAAGCTTGGTGCATATGACTTATATGTTCCAGTTTGAGGGGGAGTGTTGAAAACTATGTAAATAGTGTCTAGATTCGTTGTATAGGCTAACTAAATCATAACCAAATCATGTAATGACAGTAATTAGGATCTTTTGTAATCTTTGTATTTATTACAATAACTCTATATAATTCAGCCTCTGATGTGTATTAGACACACGGTTTTCTTCATGTCTCTCTTTTCTCTCTTTCAATAGGTTTTAATGTTAGAAACTCACAAATTTCTCCTCCTTGTAGAATTTCATATATATATATATGTGTATATATATATATATATATATATATATATATATGTTATGCAGTACCGCCGAACTTATTATAAGAACATTATAAAACAGTATGACAAAAACATGGGATTTACTTGTAACATGTTAGAGAATAATTATTAGGTTATTATATATTGTTGGGCTGGGTCTATTTTTGTTGTACTGAGGCTAATAGATTGAGTTAGTCATTCACATTCCTAAATTTCTAACTGATAGGTAATTTACCCATGACAAGGGTGTACTTTAAGAATTGTAGGAGGAAAAGCAGGGAATCTGTCCCTTGCAATCACACAATTAGAGGGAAGAGCAAAGGTCAGGGGGTATTCAATATGTTAATGGGTTGTAACATTTATGTGGCAGCTAGTGGGAGTTGAGAGAATAAAGAGGGATAACAATTAGCATTTAACTAAGGGGGTTATGACAAATGAATTGACACTTAGTGGAGAGAATAAATAGGGAAGTGGAGGAAGGGAGAAGGCATCTAGTCATTTGAGTGAAGAATTGTGGCCTTTGGGTGGGGAGGAAGTAGACCCTCGAAGATATGTAGGTGTTCTATTTTTATTTTCTGTTTTTGGGTGTATTTAAGAGGAATTTCCCTATTGTAAGAAGTTAGACTCCATATTTCTTTCTCCGTAATGCAAGTTTATATCAATTGGTATCAGAGTTCTCGATCCGGGAGCCTTGGACAATTCATAAAGAATGGAGGACAATATGCAGCTGATTGAGAAGTTGCTGGATAATTTGGGGACGCGAGTTTTCGATCGTCGGAAGAGATTAGAGATTCTAGTGTTCGAAGGAGATGACGCTTACGGATGGTTGACCAAGGCCGAGTAGCATTTTGGAGCAAATGAAACGGCCGATGCGCAAAAACTATCGGAGGCAGTGAGAGCTCTGCGAGGTCAAGCTTTCATCTGGTATCGGTGGTGGAAGTGCCGCAACCTAAATGCTACTTGGTGGACCTTCATGAAGGCCATGATCAAACGTTTCCAACCTGAGTATGATCTGGATCAACCTATTTGGGTTCAGGATGAGGAATTGGAACCTTTGGATCCAGAAAATAGAAGTAAATATGAAGGTTCAAAGGTTGAGAATCAGAATCATTGTGGTGGAGAGGAAATCGACAAGGGTGAAGTAGAACCAGTGATAGAAATTGTTGAAGAATTATGAGTTTAGGGTTTAGGGTTTAGGGAAAGGAAAAGAGAGAAAGACGGCTAAACAATAGTAAATTAAGAATATTATTGATAGGAATGAAATGTGATATAATTCCATAACCTAGTACTCTTATTTATCTAATACTTTGATGTAAAAGCCCAAGCCCACTAATACTAAGACTAATAACCCTAATATCTTCTAACACTCCCCCTCAACTAAGCTTTAGCTTGTTACAAGTAGTAAACCCATGAACATAAAACAAATAACAAAATCCTATCTTTATCCAAAAGCGAGAAGAGAAACTCTACACAGGGACGTTGAACCATTCAAATACGACATAAGGAAAAAGAGAAGATGCTGAACCATCCAAGTGTTCAAAAAGGAAGAAGAAGAGAAACTGGGAAACTTTTGTTCCCAAACCTGCAACACCATTGTTAGTGAGAATCTAGGGTGGCTGCACCTTGGTAATAGCCCTTCCCACCTGGCGGCTCCATCTAGCGGGCAGCCCTTTCCTCTAGCATCTTTGGGGCGGCTCCACCTCGTTGGTTTCTCTTTACCTCCAATCTGGCAGCCCTTTCCTCCAAGCTCAAGGTGCGCTAAGAAAATCCACAAGTAGAACAAAGAAACACAGGATAGAACAACTTTAACTTGCCTCCTTCAAAGATATCAAATTGACACAATCATAACTCAGCTACCAAGCCTCTATCATAGCAACAAACCAAAGTCCAAACTCACAAATCACAAGATAAACCACAAAATCAAAAGCCAAATCTCCCCCTAACTGGAAAGGACGTCAAACCAATCGACGAAAGAGAGAACGAAACCATCCAAAACCACACCGTCATGCCTGAAACAGACCTTGCCGAATATCTCACTGGAACTTAGACCACCGATAACTTGACCTATACTAGAAAGTAAAGCACCCAGCCATGAACAAACACCCAATCAATCATCATTATCAAACTTCAACCCAAAAATCAAACCTGAAAACATCACCGAAAGTCTCATCAGAGAGGGAGCCTCACTCGCTAGAGTCACCACCAACCGAGCACCACAATAATCAAAGAGGCGAGAAAACACCAACCCACTGCTGGAAAACCCGAATAACACCTTTCCGGCTCCAATCCGACTCACGGAGTCAAAGACAACATTGGGCTCAAAGGAAATTACCCCAAATAGTGCTAAAATCACACCTAACCACCACATCAGAGATGTTGTTGGAGCTCCGGTCACTAGCAACCACTTCTGATTGCCAGCCGGCCTTGTCTGTACTAGAAAGGTACATGCCCAGCCACAAACAGATCCTGGAATAGGGGTGTGCAAACTAAAGCACAAACTCGCACCACCAAAATGTGGACCCAGTACCACCGCTAGCTGCCACTTTTACCATTAGCCTCGCCAGTTGTCTCACCGGCACCTCCGGTTGCGAACCATCGGTGATTGCCCCTGGGTTGCTTGGAAAACCAAACTACAACAACAAAAATTGTGTACCATAGACGCATACCAAAGCAGACCCAAAACGCGCGAACCAGCCACCTCCGCACCTCGATCTAGTTGCCACCGGTCGGCTTGAGTCTCACTGGAAACCGCTTGTGGGTTGCCTGAAAATTGAAATAGCAGCCAAGAGACAAAATGTAAAGGAAAAAATATACAACCGAGTTCCATGAACTCGAAACAACGGAAGGGAGAAACTTTCCTTAAGGTGGATAGTATCGCTCTGATACCATGTTGAAGAATTACGGGTTTAGGGTTAGGAAAAAGAAAAGAGAGAAAGATGGCTAAACAATAGTAGACTAAGAATATTATTGATAGGAATAAAATGTGATACAATTCCATAACTTAGTACTCTTATTTATACTAATACTTAGGTGTACAAGCCCAAGCCCACCAAATGAGACTAATAACCCTAATATCTTCTAGCAGAAACAAACATTGCTAGTTCAATGGAGAGGTTGGAAATCACTGAAATGGAGAAGCTGCATAAGCAGCTTGATATGGTTCTTGGAACACCATCATAGCGGCAATAAAAAATTATGGTGGAGATCACAATGAAAGAAACAAAACCTGTGATTAAGCAAGAACCAACATATGGGCCAACACTTAAATATGGGACGCCTACTCATGCTGATAGCAAATGTGGGCAGCTATTGATTGCAAAGTGCAGTATTGCAGTTTGTTCATCTCCTCTGACATTTTCTGATGTGTGTGAAAGAGTTGTTGTTGGGAATTTATTTTGGAGTAGATGAATATTTTGGTGAGTATGAAAAAGCAAGTGATAACATATGCCCTCTTGCATTAGATATATACATTGGGATGCTGAGCTTGCAGCTTTTGGGGTGCAGTTCTTGCAAGTTGCTTCAATGGATCCATGAAAATGGGGGTGGAATTTGCATGGATTTCTATGATCCATTTAAGGACAAGAACCAATTTTGTATAGATGATCACGGGGGATCATCACTCCGACACAAGTTTCATTTTGTTTGCATTCAGCCAAATTGTTTTGAGGAATACAATATTGTTGTGCAGCTACTTACTTAGTGTACAGTTGAACACCAAGTCAATCTTGTTGATGAAGTCGCAGAAAGTTACCCCAACCTAGAGTTACCTGGCTCGCCTAGGGTTCATTTTGAGTCCCACTCATGTTTCAAGCAATGGGACCCTGGAGGGATTCCCTTGAGCTATCACAAGATTTCCTTGGCTCTTCACCTTGAGGACAAGGTGAATCTTTTAGGAGGGGAGTATTGATAGGTATCCAACCATGACAAGGGTGTACTTTAAGAATGGTAGGAGGAAAAGCAGGGAATCTGTCCTTTGCAATCACACAATTAATGGGAAGAGCAAAGGTCATGGGGTATTCAATGTTAGTGGGTTGTAACATTTATGTGGCAGCTAGTGGGAGTTGAGAGAATAAAGAGGGGCAGCAATTAACATTTAACTAAGGGGGTTATGGCAAATGAATTTGCAGTTAGTGGAGAGAATAAATAAGGAAGTGGAGGAGGGGAGAAGACATCTAGTTATTTGAGTGAAGAAGTGGGGCCTTTGGGTAGGGAGGAAGTAGAACCTCGAAGATATGTAGGTGTTCTATCTTTATTTTCTATTTTTGGGTGTATTCAAGAGGAATTTTCCCTATTGTAAGGAGCTAAACTCCATATTTCTTTCTCAATAATACAAGTTCCTATCACTAACATGGTATCATGAGCTAGTTAGAGTAACCCTAAAACACAAACCAGTTTCCTCAGCCAAAAAAAAAAGACCAAACCCTTTAAAAAAAAAAACTAGCCTTCCCTACTCAGAATCAACCGATCTACCCTTTCCATGAGTTAGAAAAAATTTTCGTGCACTGCTAAGCACGATTTTGTGCTGTTATGTGTGGATTGGGCGTAATTTTTCACGCCAGATGAACTAAGTCGCGGCCCAAGGTGCCACAGGTTGTGTTTTCGGCGACCAGGGGTGTTGCCGCTGGCCAGAGAAGTGCGGCTAGGTGTGTCACAGCCTTGGGAGCAGGGTTTCGTCCTAGATTGATGAGTTTTTTGCAGATCCAGTGCTGTTTGGTCTGTTTTTGGTGCTGTTCTGGTGTTTTCTTCGAAACCCAAGTGTTGTTTGGTGCATTTTAGGTTCGATTTTGGTGTTTTCTTCGAAGTCCATAATATACTAGATGGTGTGATTTTGGTGCAACTTTGATGTTTTCTTCGAAGCCTATGTGCTGTTAAGTGTGATTCAAGTGTTTTCTTTGAAGCCCAGTAAATGTCAAGTTTTCAGAGGTAGATTGAAGCTAGAGAGGTGATATTTGGTGTTTTGCAGCATCTTTTATTGTTGTTTGTTGGCTTTGGTGGTGGGTTTAGGTTGCTGTTTTTGGAGTTTTGAAGGTGAAGACACTTGAATCTGTTGAGAGAGAGAGAGAAAAAAAGAAAGACATGTATTGAATCGTGTGTTTCAACTACACAATGGAGGCTGAATATATGCTCAATAAGTAATAAATAATTACACAATTTACATGATGTGAGACTAATAGTTGTACTACTAATTACACCTAATTACATATGTTTCCAACACTCCCCTTCAAGCTGGAGCATATAAATCATATGCACCAAACTTGTTACACAAATAACTTATTCGTGGACCTCTCAGGGACTTGGTGAAGACATCTGCTAGCTGATCATTTGAGTTGAGAAAGTTTGTGGTGATGTCTCCTGATAGAATCTTTTCCCTGATGAAATGACAGTCAACCTTAATATGTTTGGTCCTTTTATGGAATACTGGATTGGAAGCTATATGTAAAGCAGCTTGATTGTCACATATGAGTGTCATTTTCATAACCTCACCAAATTGAAGTTCTTTGAGGAGTTGTTTCAACCAAATAAGTTCACAAGTGACTGAGGCCATAACTCGGTATTCTGCTTCGGCACTAGATTTTGCAACTACATTTTGCTTCTTACTTTTCCAGGAAAGTAGGTTGCCTCCAATGAGTACACAATACCCAGAAGTGGATCGTCTGTCAGTAGGATAATCTGCCCAGTCAGCATCGAAGTATCCAACGACCCTTATCTTCATAGATGAGGCCTCTTCCGGGAGCTCCCTTAGTGTGTTTAAGGATTCGTATCAATGCATCCCAGTGGCCCTCACAAGGAGTTTAGGAATTGGCTAACCACACTTAAGGATTCGTATCAATGCATCCCAGTGGCCCTCACAAGGAGTTTAGGAATTGGCTACACACTGATTGCAAAAGAGATGTTTGGCCGAGTAACAGTGAGATAGTTTAACTTCCCAACCAATCTCCTATACTTTCCCGGATCCGATAGAGGTTCCCCCTGATTTGGTAGGAGTTTGGCATTTGGATCCATGGGAGTATCAACCGGCTTGACATTCAACAATCCTGTTTCTTCAAGGATATCCATAGTATACTTTCTTTGAGACACCACTATACCATCCTTGGATTGAACTACCTCAACCCCCAAGAAATATCGAAGTTTACCCAAGTCTTTGGTCTAAAAGTGAAGAGAGAGATGTTGTTTTAACTTACATATGCCATGGTGGTCACTTCCAATGATGACAATGTCGTCAACATACACGACCAGAGAAATACAGCCTTGGGCTGTGTGGCGATAAAACACAGAGTGATCTGCTTCACTCCGAATTATACCAAATTGTTGAATTATAGTGTTGAATCATCCGAACCAGGCTCTAGGAGACTGTTTGAGACCATAAAGAGACTTGTGGAGACGACATACCAGGTTAGAAGACTCCCCCTGAGCAACAAATGCAGGAGGTTGCTCCATATATATCTCCTCTTCTAGATCACCATGCAGGAATGCATTTTTAATGTCAAGTTGATGAAGAGGCCAGTGTCGAATGGCAGCCATGGACAAAAACAACCGGACAGAAGCCATTTTAGCCATAGGAGAGAAAGTATCCCCATAATCTAAGCCGAAGATTTGTGTATACCCTTTTGCCACAAGACAGGCGTTGAGACGATTAGTTTTACCATCAGGACCCATCTTGATTGTATAGATCCACTAACAGTCAACAACAAATTTCCCTGGAGGAAGAGTAACCTGTTAGAACCGAATCTGTTAGGTTCTGTTAGGGAGTATTGTTGAGAATGATTTCAGGAAGCACTCTAAATATAATAAACCTTTACAGGTTTATTATAGAAAGAAAAAAAAGAAACAAATAATTGTTAACCGAAAAAGGGATACGGGATATTGTGTAAGTGTGTGGGTAGTTAGTTAGGATTCGTTATTGAGTGATCAGGAGCTTAGGTAGAATGTATGCTTTTAAATAGACCTCTTTTGTTATTGAGAGGATAGCTTTTGAATATTTTCGAGTGACTGGAAATTCCAGTGGGAAAAAGGAGAGTGCTCCTTTTTGGGGTAAAGTTGTTTACCTTGGTTTCTTTGTATTCTTGATCCATTCATCAATAAAGAGGAATTCTTCAGTAATTGTTCTTTGGTCAGAAAGAGTTTTTCTTTGTTAGGAATTCAAGATTCTAATCTCAGAACCAGATTCCTAACATAACCAGTTCCCAAGTACCACTGTTGTGAAGCGCACCCATTTCATCAAACCATTGCTTGTCTCCATCCGGGATGGGATAAGGCTTCACCTGGAGATTTAGGGATGGAAACAGAAGACAAGGAAGAAAGACAAGCAAAGTGCCAAGAAGAAAGGCAGGCGGTGATAACTTGAAGCAATATAATGAGGAGAAGGATTACGAGTAGACCGAATACCTTTTCGCATGGCAATAGGAAGATCAGAGTCGTCTGGTAGTGCCAGAGCTGGTAAAGGAGTTGGTTCTGGAGAAGAGTCCGCAATGACCTCAACATCAGTATCTAGAGGAGGGATATGGGGCACTAGAGGTTGTGGTCGGCAGTGATAAGTGTGGAAGAAACGGTCAGTGGTGCTAGGGACCTACATGGGTAGTGGTTAGGGCGATTCAGACTCGACAGTGACAGGGACAAGAGGAACCAGAAGGATCGCAGAGATTGACTCAGGAGTCGAAGGAGACGACTCAAAGAAGGGTACAGACTCGAAGAAAGTAACATCGGCCGAGATAAGGCAACGTCGTAGAGTAGAAGAATAACAACGATAACCTTTTTGGGACCGAGTGTAACCAAGGAAGACATACTTGAGGGATCGGGCCGTGAGTTTGTCTAGCCTAGGAGAGAGATTATGGACAAAACTAGTGGACCCAAATACATTAGGTGGAAGAGAATGAAGAGGCTAATGGGGAAACAAGACGGAATGAGGGACACGGTTATCAAGCACAGAGGATGGCATGCGATTGATAAGGTAGCATGCAGTAAGGACGACACCATCCCAAAAACGAAAAGGAACCTAACTATGGAGTAAGAGGGTTTGAGTTGTTTCAATAAGGTGTTTATTTTTACGTTCAACTACCCCATTTTGTTGAGGTGTATGGGCACAAGATGTTTGGTGAAGAATGCCATGAGAAGCCATAAAAGTGTGAAATTGATGAGATAAGTATTCACTAGCATTATCACTGCGCAGAGTACGAATAGGAACACCAAATTGAGTTTTAATTTCTTGATAAAACTTTTGAAATATGAAAAATAACTCAGACTTGTTTTGCATTAAAAATAACCAAGTACATCGAGAGTAATCATCAATAAAGGTAACAAAGTACTTTGACCCTAATGTATAAATAGTACAACTAAGACCCCATACATCATAATGAACTACGGTAAAAGGAGATGCAACTCGATTACCGAAACGATCAGGAAACGGACTACGGGTGTGTTTCCCTAACTGACATGACTCACAAGGAAGACTCGATAACTTGGAGAGGCTCGACACCATTCTCTGTAGTTTGGCAAGGCTAGGATGACCCAACTGAGCATGGATGGTAAGAGGGGAATCTGTGGCAGAGCAAACACGAGAAGGGTTGGAGAGCTGGTAGACGCCATTGGACTCATATCCGGTGCCAATCATCTGTCCCGAACTCCGGTCCTGCAGAAGAACATAATCTTTAGTGAAAGTAATGGAACAATCAAGAGAACGGGTTAAACGACTAATGGAAAGTATATTAAAAGGATACCTAGGAATATAAAGAACAGTGTTGTCAAATTGCGGCCATGGCAGCGCCATGGCGGATTGCGGTGGCGGGATTCTTGGAATCCGCCATTCACCAGCCGCTGTGTTGCGGTTTCCGCCTTGTTCGAAATGGCGGCCGCCACAGCCATGGCGCCATGGCGGTCATGGCGGTTCATTGCTGAAATAGCGGTTGTAGCCTTCTTTTTTTTTTTTTTTTAAAGGGGCCTTTCAGGATTTTCAGCCTTAGGGATTTATAAAATCCCTAACCCATTCGAAGGAGACCACCCACTTTCAGCCTTTGCCTCTTGAGACCTCCTCCCACTCCCACCCACCTGCCTCCTCCATCATCTCCGGCGACTGAGCGGCGGGACCCAAGCATATCCGGCGGCCGACGACCTTCTCCGGTGAGGTAATGACAGAACATCCTTCTTAGCTCCCTGTCTCTCTCTGTTCTCACTTCTCAGCCTCACTTTTTCTTCTTTCTTCACTTCTTCTTTCTTTCTTTTTTCTTTGTTCTCTGTTCTCAAACTCGAGACCTATTTGTTCATTGTTCGTCTTTCTCATTCATTTTTTTTTCGTTTTGGGTTTCCCTTCTCGGTTCCACTGTCTCTCTCTCGTTCTGTCTCTCTCTGTTCTCACTTCTCACCTCACTTTTTCTTCTTACTTCACTTCTTCTTTTCTTTCTTTATTTCTTTGTTCTCTGTTCTTAAACTCAGATCTGTTTGTTCATTGTTCTGTCATTCTCATTCATTTTTATTTTGTTTTGGGTTTTTCACGTCTCTCCATTTTGGGTTTTACACTCTCAAGCTCAACTCTCTGTTTTATACTTTTTAGTATTGTTAGTTTTTATTTTCTAGTGACCTTATGCTTAATTGCTTATGTTATGACTTATGAAGACTTTGATTATGTTTATAACTCGAGTTATGACGATTATGTTTTTCCCTTATGCTTTTGAATTGTGACACTTTTTGATGAATTTTATTTAATAGAATATATTTCTAATTTTATTGTACTTGGTGTATGTTATTAGTTTTTATTATTTATTATATTTAGCAAATTTTTTTTGTATTTTTTCTCGTATATATTTTATTTTTTTAATCAGCCGCCATGCTTCCGCCATTTTCCGCAACCGCCATCCGCCATTTTGTATGGCGGATTTTTGGCTTTCCACCATGGAGCGCCATCTGCCATTAACAACATTGATAAAGAACCGAATCAACAGTGAGGGAAGGGAGGGGATTAGCAGTGCCAATCCCTTGAGATTGTGTCTTAGAACCATTAGCTGAAGTAACCATAGGCAAATAACCAGAAGTAAAGAGTTGAGACAACAAAGCCTTATTACCAGAAATGTGGTCGGATGCACCAGAATCAAGAACCCAAGGGATGGTGACTGAGAGAGGCAAGCATAGGAATTACCGGTGTGCACAACAAAAACAGTGTAACTCGAAGATTGACGCTGCTCAAACCACTTTAGAAAATCTGCATAATCAGCCAGAGAGGCTGTAGGTGGTTCAGAAGGCTTAGAAGTGTCTGGTTGAGTAGTTTGTGCAACATTAGCAGTACGAGGAGAACGGTCATGTAAAGTCTAGCATTTATCAATGGTGTGACCCAAGCGATGACAATGATCACATTTCGAACGAGGTTTGGAACCTAAATGACCCCCACGGGAACGACCACGACTGTTGGTTTGAGAGACGGGCAGATGTGTCATTGGTGATAGGAGCAACAGGAAAATCAGGACTGTGCTTAGCTAGAACCCGAAGCAAGGTAGAACATGTCGCAGAAAGAGTAGGAACAATAGGAGATCCCAAAATCTGATCACGGATGGTGGAGTAATCTACAGGTAAACCATAAAGGCCCAAAAACATGAATAAGGTGTTCCGTTGTTCAAGTTCCTTTGCTGGGGTATCCGCCGGAGGCAACTGTTCATTGAAATCGTGGAGAGCACCATGAAGTTTGTCCAAGTAGGCGGTCATAGGGCCATCAAACCTCCTCGGGGCAATAAGACTCATAAGATCATGGCAAACCCCATACAATCGCTGAGTGTCATTGGTGTATAGGACCTTGGCCTGCGCCCAAACTGATTCACATGTCAAATGAGCCTAAAAAATCTGCTTCAAGGAGGGAGTGGATGGTGGACTTAAGCACATTGCACAACTGAGCATCAATCTTTTTCCACTTGGGACGGTCAACCTCAAGCACAGAATCAACCTTGGTAGTGAGATGATCCTCGTACCCTTGACCGGTAAGCCAAAGTTTGAGGTCGGAGGCCCAGGAATCATAATTAGTGCCATCCAATTTGTCAGTGGAGAGATGAACACTGATATAATTAGTGAAAACACCAGGTTCCACCTTCGGAGCATCTGTAGGATTCAAGGAGGCCATGGATCAGATGACAAATAACCCAAAAACGCAATGAACAGTACCTGAAACAGATACGGGCAGGTCTATGACACGTCTGAAGGATGCGGTTGGGGAGGTGGAGGACTAGGCTCAACAGAGGAGAGGCCAGCGAGCACGGTGAGGCAAACAGCGGCCAGAAAGGTGGCCAGACGCGCCGTCACGCGCTGCTGGAGAGAGGCACGTGGGTGTGAAACGCAGTCCACTGAACTCGAGCGTGCGGGCACGTGGCTTGGTGGCTGGGCCTGCACTTCGGGGATCGGGCCGAGTAGAGGAAGGCGCTCCAAGCGGTGGTGAAGGTGGGTGGAAAAGACGTCGGTGGAGGTGGTTGGAAAGGACATCAGCGGCGGCGGCGGCAGTGGCTGAAACTTGTCAGAATGGAACACGGCAGAGGAGATCCGGTACCCAGAGTGATGACACGGGTTGTCGAAATTTTTTTTTGGCACCGGGGGATAGTGGGTCCTCCGGGTAGGCACGATTCTAGAGTTGCCTTTCTCTAGGTTCTAGATACCATGTTGAGAGAGAGAAAAAAAAAGAAAGACATGTACTGAACCGTGTATTTCAACTACACAACAAAGGCTGAATATATACTTAATAAGCAATAAATAATTACACAATTTACATGATGTGGGACTAACAATTGTACTACTAATTACACCTAATTACATATGTTTCCAACAGAATCTTTGTTTGGTTGGTATTACGAGATTTGTTTGAGATGGCAGATGGTCATTCCAACTCAGGTTCTGATAGTTCTAATTAGTTTGAAATCTCTACAAAGCCTAAGGTTATACCTGAAGTGATTTTAGCTTCGGTTCAAACTATCGATAACAAGTTTGTTGGGAAACCTACATAGTATCAAGGCCAGTGTTTTGCTCGTGCAGTCACCTAAGAGGGTCTTTTATCCTCGCCCTTATCTACTCTAATGCAGGGCTTCAAAACTATTACCATGTCTAATGCTGAATTTGATGCCTATACTCGATTCTGGGCTTCATAGGGTATTACCACTTCATCTACTACTACACTTGTTTAGACTGGTAATCCCATTGCTTGTCTTACTTCTTCCTCCCGCAACTGGGTCTTTGATTCAAGTGCAACAAACCATATGTTTAGTAATACAAGTTTTCTTTATTTATTTTAGTCTTCTTCTTTATTACCTAGTGTCACACTTGCTAATGGTTTTTCTACTCCGATAGTCGGAACTAGCACTGCCTATCCTTCTTCTTCCCTTCCTTTACAGTCTATCTTATGTCTACCTAACTTTCCTTTCAATCTTTTGTATGTTAGCAAAATTACAAATACTATGAATTGCAATGTTCACTTTTTTCTTAAATATTGCTTTTTTTAGGATCTTAGGACGGAGCAGGTGATTGGTAGGGGTCGTGAATCCAATGAGTTATATGTTTTAGATTCAGAAGCACAAGAGCCACAGTCGATTGCTTGTTCCACTCTATTTCAGCTTCATTGTCGTCTTGGACATCTACCTTTGAAAACTCTAAAGAAATTGTGTCCTACGTTAGAGTCCTCTTTTGTTTTGAATTGTGAGTCTTGTCAATTTGCCAAACACCATCAAGGAACTTATCCTCCTAGAGTCAATAAACAGGTTGCATCCCTCTTTGTGCTTGTTCACTCTGACATTTGGGGGCCTTGTCCTGTTGAGTCTAAGTATGGTTTTCGTTATTTTGTTACTTTTGTTGATGATTACTCTCAAAACTTGACTTTATTTTATGAAAAATCATTCTAAATTATTCATTGTCTTTCGTGCTTAAGTTCAAACCCAATTTAATGTCACTATCTGCACTCTTAGAAATGATAATGCTAAAGTATATCTTTCTACCTCCTTTAATTCATTCACGACAGCACGTGGCATCATTCATGAAACATCTTGTGTTGTCGCCCCTCAACGAAATGGGATGGTTGAAAGAAAGAACCACTAATTACTTGAAGTTGCTCGTGCTCTCTTGTTTCAAAAGAAAGTCTGTAAATCTTTATGGTCTAACACTGTTTCTATAGCCTGTTACTTAATCTTTTGTCCTAGATGGTCAAAGTCCTTATTCTCTTCTCTTTCCTTCTTAGTCTTTATTTGTTCTTCCTCCCAGAATTTTTGGTTGTACTTGTTTTGTCTAGGATGTTCGTCCCCAAGTCTCTAAGTTGGATCCTCGTTCTCTCAAGTGTGTTTTCCTAGGCTACTCTTGTAACATTCTCTCTAACTTAATAGATTTAATTAGATTATATTAATGAGTTTGAATAAATTAAGCCAGGAAAGGATACTGAAGCTTAAGATACCAATATTGTAGTGTAAGCAAAATGGTGAAAGGGCAAAAAGGAAAATTATGAGTGAAATCTAGAATTTTCTACGATAATTATGGAAGGTGGAAAATTTATTTCTGAGAGACTGAAGTACCCTTAGCAGATATAAGGTTAACAGTTAAATTTTTCCTTTTTGGCCCAATTCCACAGCCCAGTCACTATAGCAAGCAGCTACTTTTTACCCAATAGATGTTTTCTCTCTTTCTTCATTCTCTCCACCTCTCTCACGTCTCCCTCTCTCTCTTTCTCTATTCTCAAACTTTTTATTCCACTCACTCCCTATTCTCTCCATTTTAACGTGACCAGCAGAGGAAGGAGGGGAAATCAAAAGCAAGAAGGAGCTTAAGGGAAGGAGGAACTAGAGAGGACAAAGGAAAGTTGTCACAAGCTAGGTAGCGGGAAATTTTCTTAAGCTTTGTTCATCCTTGTTTCATCTGTTCTTATTTCTTGAAAATGATGGATTGATGATATTTGTGAGTATTTTGAGATGTTGAACAAAGTTTATGCTTTTATGCTATGGTTGCATGATAAAAATTCAAGCTTTGATCTTATTCTTGATAAACCTTGGGTTTTGAAAGATGGGTATGAAAGCCCTATTGTGATTGGTTGTTTTATGGGTGATTTGGGTGCATTTCTGTGATTACTTGATGTTGTGGTTGATGTTTGATGGTTTGATTTGGGTCAAAGTGGTTTAAGAACTCTGATTTCTGCATAAATCAAGCTTGTAATCAATTACATAACCCCAATAATCGATTACAATGCTTCTGGAGTTGCGAAAATGGATTCTGGGTTGGATGTAATCGATTACATCTTAGATGTAATCGATTACAGAGCTTCTGGTTGAGATGTAATCGATTACATTAGTCATGTAATCGATTATCAGACTCCCAAATAAGAGTTTTTGATCCAAAATTGATGGAAATAGAGTTCTTAACCCCATGGGACCTAAATACAAACCTTAAACCTTAAATGTTGAATGATTATGCATCCCAATTACTTGGGAAAACACTTTGATGATAATGTGACAAGAGATTGAATGATGAATTTGAACACTCATGATCGGAACTACTATATTGTACATATTATTGCTTGATGATGAAATGTGAGGCCTTGTGCCATGATTTGAAATTGATGGAGTGGATATCATGAGTATAAATGAACTGATCATGATGTATGATAATGTGATATGAGATTGATGATTTAAAACAATGGTTGAATCTTCATGAGTAACCCATTCCTAGGATATCCTTGGGTCTAAGAGGTGACTTGGAAATGGTGGTAGAGGAAGGACATTCCCTTACCACCAAAGTATTGAGGTTGGGATGAAAGTTACTTCTCCCTCTTTACCTGATTTCTCCAGGGTCAATGGTAGTTGAGGATGGACATTCCCTATCTGCTCTTGAGGTATTCCTAGTTTAAGTATAGTGTGAGGATGGACATTCCTTCCCTATCAACAGTAGTTGAGGATGAACATTCCCTCTTTACTCAACTCTATAGAGGATGGACATTCCCTCTTTGTTGTGGCTTGATTTGGGTTACTCGGGGTAGTCCTGTGTAGCGAGAGCTATGAATGGGTTAAAGTGCACCAACCTGAAAGCAGGCTACTACCAAGAGATTGGTATCGTGATGATGGACATTCCCTCTGTACTATTGAGTTGATTAATGACGCATGTGTCCTAAGAATTGGAAATGATGAGAATTGAGATTATGATTTATGGCTTGATAAAATGATTTATGATTGTACGATTTTAATGGTTTTTATAATAGTATAATGAGTTGTCTATTTCGAGAAGAGGAAGGACGTGGATTTGGCCCTTTTGCCACCTTCCTAGAAACGTATTAGATGAATTGAACTTATTTTTCCCTGAAATAGCTGGAACCATTGTGTTGACACGTTTTTGAAACTACTGAGAATTGTAAGATTCTCACCCCATTTCTTTGATTTCCATAATGATTCCAGGAGATCCCCTATAGCTTGTAAAGATGGAGTTGGACTCGAGCTTATGAAGAGGAGCTTATTCCTTTTGACATGATATTTTTGTATATGGTTATACATACCATTCTTTTGGGCCTAAGAGCCAAGTGATGTAGTTTATATATTTTGTTGTACTAGAAAGTCGTATTGTATATGACTTCGTTTATGGGTATGTATTATGTACTTTCGCTTTAGGCTCATATCTTGTATAATATTTATATTTTATTTTCAGAAAATTTTGATATTGAACTTGTGACATCCTTTAATACGATTGTTAATGCATAATTCCGAATATGACGTTAGCTTAAGTATTAGGATGTTACAACTCTCTTATTCAAAAGTGCTACAGATGTTACTATCCTGATTTGCGACGCTATCTTGTCTCTGCATATGTGACTTTCTTTTAGATTACCCCTTTCTCTTCGGAGTTATCCCCTCCGTCTACCACAAGTGAGGACAATGACTTCTTGGTATGTTACTTTCCTATACATTCTCCTTCATTTGTTTCGTATACTTCTGCAAATTCTACTATTCCTATGTTTTCTTGGCCTTGACCTCTTCCTATTTCACCCTTTCCCAACCACTATGTTTGGAGAAACAAGCAATTGGTTGTGACTGATACTACTGCTCCAAGGCCTCTAGATTCACCTCCTCATACAACCCATTCTTCCTCCTCGGATCCTGCTCCTTCTGAGTCTAGTCTTGATCTTCATATCGCTCTTCAGAAAGATAAGCGTAGTTGTACCTATCCTATTTCTTCTTTGTCTCTTATGATGGTTTATCTAGCTCTGCTAAGTCCTTTGTAGCTTCCCTTGTTTCTCTCACTGTTCCTACTTAAACGTCCTAATACAATTATCTCAATATAATTGGTATATTCAAAGATCAATAGTATCAAACATTTGACTTCTAACTTAAAGACAATACTATAAATCCATAACAAGTCATTATAGAGAGCCAAGAGGGAAAGAAAAGCTACATAAATACATCATAGGTCTCAAAAGGGCAGATGGTAATACATAATTTCTTTATACATCACAAAGCAAATATAATAAATACAAGCTTTGCCTCTAAAAGCAAATAAACTATACTAGTCTTTTTGCTTCTTCTTCTTTCCCTTTGAAGGGTTACAACTTGGATTTATCATGGAATCAACAAACGGGGTGAGAATTCACAATTCTCAGTATATGTTTCCAAATCATGTCATCATGATACCTCCAGCTGCTTCGGAAAAAACAAGTTACACAACAATAACTAGAAAGGTGGCATAAGCCAAATTAGTCTTTTCTCTTCTCGAGGCAGACAATTCATTCATTTACAAAACATAGCATAATTATCACATAATTATCCATTTACAATGAATAAACAAATCCATTTACATCAGAATATGTTTGCAATAGGTACATGAGCCACTACTCATTACCAAAGGAACATTCACATACTCACTTTATGTAATATTTCCAAGCAAATCATAATCTCAAATTCACATCTCATTCCATAAAAGAAAACAACTGCCCATACAATTGTCAATTGAGTGCAATGCTTATGTTATATGCTTATGCCTATGCAATATCCTAAAGATATGCTTGTGCAGTGTTTTGTGCAATGTCATGAGACTTGACTATTCTCAGGAATCTAGTTCCTTGTATTTTTCTGGGTAGGGAGGGAATCTGTTATCTCCTTAACCTACTTGGTAATGAGTAGACTTGTTCCTCTGCACAAACGGTGAGAGTACTACTACCACCTATAAAATTGGTAACCCTAGCCTTAAGAGCCTGCACGCTCTGAGAATCTAGGACGAGTCCTTATTCAAGAATTTCTCAACATACCTACAATTCTTTGGCCAATGATTGTGCACACCATAAAAGGTTACAATACAATAACAACTTTGTGAAACAATGCAGTGTTATATTCACATCACATATACACACCACAATACAACATCACAAGATCTACACTAACCAAGTGAAAGAGCAAAAATCTAGTAATCATGCGATTCCGGCGCAACTTTATCACACAAAGGAGCAACTCCATGTTTCTAGCATTTTCTCTTAACTCAACCTTAGTAAACAAGGGAACACTTATCATTCATGCACCTTAAACTCAACTTTCACCATAAAGGAGCAACAACTCATGCATAATAATAGGCAAACCATGCCAAACAAACTCAATTTAGTTGTACCTAGTACACCTTATCTTCACATCACAAGCGATATCAAACACAACCTTATGTTGTTTAAGATTCTAGATAACAACCTATAGCAAACCACAACCATTGGATGCTCAAAGTCTCCTACTTTCCCATATATGCAAGGTGGTCATTTCTTCTATGAAATACCCCTACTAGTGTCTCAACACACTTTAAAAAACATATATGAAGGATTCTAACAAGTACAAAAGTCAATTTCATCAAAATAAAGATCATGAGAAAATCTAGAGTTGGCGCCTAGGCGCCACTCACCCACGCCTAGGCGTGGACATGGCAGGGCATCACTATGTTTTCCTCAGCCTCTAGCGCTTAGGCGCCCAACACTGGCTCCTAGGCGCCATGCTTTCGACCTCCACTTGATGTGTTCCTGATCAGTTGGCGCTTAGGTGCAGCACACTGGCGCTTAGGCGCCATGCTTGTAGCATCATGCAGGATTAGATCTAGACAGTGGGCAATTAGGCGCCCAACTCTGGCGCCTAATGCACTAGAAAACTTGATTCTTGTTCCATTGATTCTCATATCAGTATCTAGTCCTCAAATCATGGGTTCTAAGTGATTTTCATACACAAACATGGTCTCTAATCATATAGCAACCCTCATGCAAACTCCCAACTCATCTAGCATGGATTTATGCTCAAAATCAAGGCCTTCCATGCCCATTTTACAACTTCTAACTCAAGGTGTTTCATGGATAATTTCTAAGATCAAAACTATTAACCATACATAGATTAACTCAAGTTGAATTACAGAATAGGTTTCCAACAAGTTCATCCAACCCAAACCATGGAAAAATCCTACGAAACCCATTTTCAAACCAAAACATGCATATCACAAACATGAAGAGAGAACAACAAGAGGTAGAGTTTGAGAACAAGCACCCTTACCTCACTTGTGTGGTTGATGATCCTCAAGCTCTAGTTTTCCCTTGTCTTACTTCCCTTCCTTTCCTCTTCTTCTTCCTTCTTTCTTTCTTTCCCTTTCTTTCTCTCTTCTTTCTCTTATCTTCCTGTTGCTTGGAGACGTGAGATGAGAGAAAATGAGAGAGAAAAGTCAAAGAAAATAGAAGATAAGGATGACGGTGGGTGGGTTGGAGAGATAAGGATGGATTGAGATATTTAGTTGGAAACTTTATATCTCTTAGGAATACTTTGATCTTACCAATCTAAGTTTCCTAACTTCCGTAGGTGTTATGAAAAATCTTAGGATTCATCTCAATCCTAGTTTCACCATTTCCATAAATTTTCATATATCTGACTCATCATTCTGGTATTTAAACACTCACTTAGTGTACTTAAAAAATACTAAACTAACTCAGTTTATTCTCAAACTTTATCTACATCACAAACCACATATTTGTGTCCTAGAAATAAATTCATATTTATTTCTTTTAACTAAGCAATTTATGTCATTATCTGAGTCATTTTAAGCAGTGTTATTAGAATCATTAGAATCGTGATTCAATTCGTACGATTCGCCATGATTCTCCCTCCCAGCGATACAGATCGTTTTCTGTATCATTTTCGCCTCAGAATCGCACTGCGAATCGGTTGAATCGCAGTGGAATCGTAAGAATCACGAATCTGCAGCGATTCGTGCGATTCTCCCAGAGACATGTCGCGCAAGCAAAAACGGGTTGCCCAAGCAGAATGGGTCGCGCGCAAAAACAGGTTGGGTTTAGTGTGACCCAGTTCTGGAAAAGCCATTTTTTAGTGTTTTTTTTGCAAATTCTTTTATGGGGAAAGTGCCGAATCTTTCCCTCCCATCAATCCCAAACAATAATATAAAAGAAAGAATGACCTAAAATTGGTTCCCACTCTCTGTCTCTTTCTCCCACATTTTTTCACTTTGTCATTTACTCCTTTTCTCCCCCACGTTCTGCTTCGTTTGTCTCTTAAGTGCTACTGCTCAAGATTTTGTTGGTCCCTTTGGTCACTTATTGGTAATTTTTTATTAGCTTTCTACTCTTTGTTGTTGTGTGTTGTTGTGTGCTATTTTTTGAGTGGGATACAATGGGTCAAACTAAGAAAAAAAAGGAGCTTGATGTCACATGCAACCATTGTGAAAATGTTCCACCACATAGGCTTTTAGTTAAATGCATGTATTGTTCACATACTTGTTGGGGTGGTATTGCAAGGATGAAGCATCACGTTGCTGGAACAAAGGAGAATGTAAGTCCCTGTACATCTATACTTGATGAAGTTAGAGAGAAGTTTGTGAAGTTGTTAGACAATAGAGAAAAAGCTAAAGAGGCAAATAGTCTAGAATGTTTTGAAGAGAATGGAACTCAAGATGCTAATGCAAAAAAGGGCACAATGGACTCATTTGTTAGCAAAGGGAAGGAAGGAACTTCTAAATCTATGAAGCAAAAGACAATGAATGAGATGTTGAAGGATAGGGATGAGAGGAAATTGAAGAGGAAATCTATATCTATAATAGGAGATGAGAGTGAAATTGAAGAGACTGTTGGAGATGCGGAGGAAGAGGGAGAGCTTTTGACATCAGATGATGAGGATGATCTAACTGACATTGATCTTGGGAATGATGAATGATGATCGTTAGATTATGTATTAGGAATAGAAAATAGTGATTTGCTATCTGTTTTTTTTTTTTGAGGTGTTGAACCGCTAAAACCTATGTAGTCACTATTCCTTTTGTCATTTTGAGTTTTTGACTATTATGACTTGAATATTGGTTTATATTTAAAATTTATTGGCTATGTAGTGAGTTATTTGACTTCAAAATACTAATATCTAGATGTTTTTAATATTTCTTTATGTGAATTTTTAATTATTGGTCATGAATCTTATGATTGATGATACGATTCGATTCACAATTCAGAAAGTAGGTCTTTCGATTCACGATTTGAATCTCGATTTGACAACCTTAATTTTAAGCTACTTTTCACATTCAATGTTACAGCAAAGTGTCTAAATTAACTCAGGATGTCACAAAATTTAACAGACATATCATGCAAGTATTATGATACCTTTGTAACCATAAATAAGGCGAATATATTAAAGAGAACGTTACACCTACCACTGTCATTGAGGCCTTGTTTCTTGAGGGATGACACTTGGGATTTGGTTTCTTTGCCTCGTGGTAGGGATGTAAATGAACTGAGTTATTCGTAAACTACTCGAGCTTGACTCGTTAAATGTTCGATCAGGCTCATTTGCTTAATTAAACAAACAAGTTTAAGCTTAAATTTAGGCTCAATTATATAAATGAGTCAAGCTCAAGTTTTATAGGCTTAACATTAAAAGCTCGCGAATAGCTCGTATATGTATGAATATATATTATTTATTCATTATGTATTTAAATCACAAAAAATGTAATTTTAAATAAAAATAGTATAGATAATTTATTTATTTTCATTACTAACAAAAAGTTTGTATAAGAAGGTTATGAATTTTTTTTATGTAATGGATTATGAATAAAAAAAGCTTATTTTTTTAGTTTTAGGTTTTTTACTCTATCTTCTTGTATAAGGATGTTTACTAAATACTAAATTAATAAACTTAAATACTTCAAAGAGAGATTTGATAAAATGAAAAAATATAATCAAGCTATAACTTGAATATCAAAGAAACTTAAAGAGGATTTCTGAATTGCTTGAGTAGAAATTACTCAGCAGGTGTGATGTATATATACATCAGAATTGTAGCTTACAAGGTTCAATATACAAGGTAATTAATAAGATAGCTAACTCCCTATGTGCATGAATCTAATAAATTCTAGTATACATGAATTTGTACATGAACTTATGAATCTGTTCATGGAACCTTATTAATGAATCTTGTTAATCTCAACACTCCCCCTCAAGTTGGTGCATATGTCATAAGCATCTAGCTTGTTATATATGTATGTTATCCTTGGATCTCGGAGTGACTTAGTGAACACATCTGCCAGCTGATCATTAGAATTCACAAATGATGTGATAATTTCTCCAGAGATAATCTTTTCACGAATAAAGTGACAATCAATCTCTGTGCTTAGTCTGCTCATGGAAGACTGGATTAGAGACAATGTGCAAAGCTGCTTGATTATCACAAATAAGATTCATAGACCCTATTTTACAAAACTTTAACTTGGAAAGAAGTTGCTTTAGCCATATGAGTTCGCATGTAGTAAGAGCCATAGCTCGATACTCTACTTCTGCACTCGATCTGGCAACAACATTCTACTTTTTGCTCTTCCATGTAATGAGATTGCCTCCAACAAGAACACAATAAAATGAGGTTGATCGCCTATCACTTGGGCAACTAGCCCCATCTGCATTTCTATAGGCAATAATATTAGTATAACCTCTATTCTCATAGACCAACCCTTGTCCCTGAAAGCTTTTAATATATCTCAAGATTCGAATTATTGCGTCCCAATGAATGTTACAGGGAGAGTTAAGAAATTGACTCACAACACTAACAGCAAAAGAAATGTCTAGTCGGGTCATAGTAAGATAATTCAACTTCCCTACTAGTCTCTGATACCTTCCTGGATCTGAATAGGGCTCCCCCTGATCTGGCATAAGTTTAACATTAGGATCCATAGGAGTGTCAATCGGTTTACAATTTATCATTCCTGTTTCCTCCAAAATATCAAGAGCATACTTCCTCTGAGACAGCAATACCAGTGCTGAATTGAGCTACTTCAATTTCAAGAAAGTATCATAACCGTTTCAAATCTTTGGTTTGGAAATGTTGAAATAAGTGCTTTTTGAGGCATTTGATGCCATCATGATCATCCTCTGTAATGACAATGTCATCTACATAAACAAGAAGATAAGTGCACTAATTAGAGGGAGAATGTTTATAAAACACAGAGTGGTCTGCTTCACTGCGGATCTTGCCTTAATTGTTTAAGGACTGCACTAAATCTGCTAAACCAAGCTCGAGGGCTCTGCTTGAGGCTGTATAAGGCCTTATGTAACTTGCAAACATATCCACGTGACTCCCCTTGAGTAACAAACCTAGGAGGTTGCTCCATATAAACCTCTTCTTCTAAATCACCGTGAAGGAATGCATTTTTAATGTCCAACTGATGCAGAGGCCAGCGGGGCATGGCTGCCATGGATAAGAATAAACAAACAGAGACCATTTTTGCAATTGGGGAGAAAGTATCACCATAATCTAGCCCAAATACCTGAGTATAGCCTTTAGCTACTAAACAGGCTTTCAACCGATCAATCTGACCATCTGGGCCTACTTTGATAGTAAACACCCAACGACAGCCAACAATAGATTTTCCTAAAGAAGAGGGAGCAAGTGTCCAAGTGTTATTGGATTCTAAAGCTGTCATCTCGTCAATCATAGCCTGTCGCCATCTTGGATGACAGAGTGCTTCCTGGACAGTTTTAGGAATAGAAACAGAGGAAATAGCAGACACAAAGGCACAATGGAAACGAGATAAACAGTGATAACTTAAGAAATTATAAATTGGATGAGGGTTACGAGTAGACTGTGTACCTTTGCGATTAGCTATAGGTAAATCAACAGGAGATGCAGGTGAATCCGGAGTAGGTTCGGAGATTGGAGCAGAAGATGAATCACCTATCTCTTCAATGGAAACTTCCTCCAATTGTGTTTGGCGAGGACGACGTTAATAAGTAATAAGAGGATGAGGAGTAAGAGACATAGATGGGGAAGAAGACCCTGACAAATCTGATACTGAAGAATCAGTAACAAGTGGAATAGGAAAATTGATAGGCAATGCCTGGGAGACAGAATCTGGTGTCGCCGACGTAGTGAAATAAGGTGTATCCTCAAAGAAGGTGACATCGGTAGACATGTAGAAACGATAAGTAGAAGGAAAATAGCATCTGTATCCTTTCTGTACACGAGAATAACCAAGAAAGATCCACTTGACAGCACGAGCAGACAATTTATCAATACTTGGTGTGAGATCATGTATAAAGCAAGTAGAACCAAAAACACATGGGGGAACTGTGAAAAGTGGGTCTTGAGGAAACAACAAGGAATGAGATACTTTGTTATTCAAGGCAAAGGATGACATCCGATTTATCAAGAAACCAGTAGTGAGTACGACATCACCCAAAATTTTAAAGGTGCATTGGCATGTAACAAAAGGGTACGAGTAATTTCAATAATATGACGATGTTTTCTTTCAGCAATACCATTCTGTTGTGGTGTATGTGGACAAGAGGATTGATGAATTATGTGATGAGAAGCCATAAAATGATTAAGGGGAGCAAAAAAGTATTCTTTTGCATTATCACTACGCAAGATGCGAATAGGATGTCCAAATTAGGTTTGAATTTCATTGCGAAAGTTCTGAAAAAAAAGTGCTCAACGCTGAATGTTCCTTCATTAAAAAGATCCAAGTACATCTTGAAAAGTCATCAATGAAAGTAACAAAGTACCTATAGCCTAAGATAGAATTGACTCGACTAGGACCCCAAATATCTAAATGGACAAGAGCAAAGAAAGAAGTTTCTTTACGATGAACTGAGCTTGGAAAGGAAGTTCAAATATGGTTACCAAGCTGACATGACTCACAGTCCAGAGATTGTAGTTGGGAAAGATAAGGGACCATTTTCTTCAATTTATTTAGATTTGGATGACCTAGACGACGATGAAGGAGACTCGGTGAATCAGCAACAGTGCAAGCAATTGAAGATGGAGGCTAGAAATAGTAGAGACCATGTGATTCAGATCTTGCGCCAATCGTATGTGCTGTATTCCGGTCTTGTATAGAGAAAGAATTGGCAATAAAGGTTATGGAACAATTAAGATTACGAGTAAGTTGACTAACGGAAACTAGATTAAAGGGGCAACCAGGAATAAAAAGTACAAAATTTAATGACAAGGAGGGAAGAGGTGTGTGGCTTGACTAATGCCTTTGGCTTTTGCCTTGGAGCCATCGGCAAGAGTGATGTAGTGTGAATTTTTGGGTTGTGATATTTTTGAGAAAAGAGAGGGATTACTAGCTACATTGATCGGAAGCACCAGAATCCAAAATCCAGGATTCAACAGGCGAGGAATGAGAGAGACAAACCGTAGAATTACCAGTATGAACTACAGCAGCTGAAGATGAATTCTGTTGTGCTGGCTTGAACTGAAGATATTCTTTATATTCAGCATTTGACAAAATATTCTGATTGTCACCTCCACTTTCATCCTGTTTTTCTGGACTCGAAGACTAAGAATAAGTCAGCTTTGTTGTATGTGTGAGCTTTGTTGCAAATCCCTTTACATAGTCGGTCCCAAGCCCGGAAAAAAGAGGAGGGTTGTATTAGGCAGTCGACAGCCAACGTAAAACGTTGTTGAATCTTTGTAAGTACCAGAAATTCATGAAGACAAATGAATAGAAACTTTGGTATATTGATAACTCTTTGGTTGATATCAAGGTGATATCAATCCAGGGAATGCTGTTACAACTTCTAGGAAAACAGAAACAAAGGTTGAGCAAATTAGAGAGTGCTCAATTCTCTCCCAATCCAAGCCTAATTCCAGCCTGCCCTCCTTTCCCTCCCTCATGCTACCTATATCTCTCTCACCTCAGTAACCGTTTCTTCACCCCCCCACTCACCACGCGACTGCTTCGCGCACCTAAGCAGAAGTTAGTTACAAGTTCTCTCTCATGGGGAATGATCCTGTGCATCACCTCTCTTGAGCCAATTAATGGGCTTCCACCTTCCTCTCTCGTAGACTTTAGCCATTTTAGCTCCAATGGGCCTTATGTCCGCATCAATACCTGCCCCTTCAGAATTCACCTTGTCCTCAAGGTGGAAATCAGGAAACTGCTCTTGGAGGTCTTCTAACTTCTCCCAGGAATTTTCACAGCTAGGCAAGTTCTGCCATTTCACCAGAATTTCCATCTCAGTAGGGCTAGTTCCTCTTATAGCCAATGCTTCTTCTGGTTGAGCTTGGAGCTCCCATTCCTCTGACAAAAAAAGAGGCAAGGTCTGCACTGTGACATCTGCCGCAATATTTTTCTTCAACATTGACACATGGAAGACTGAATGCACCCTACTTTCTTCTGGTAACAATAGCTTGTAGGCAGCTGCACCAATCTTCTCAAGGATCTCATATGGCCCATAGAATCTAGGACTTAGTTTCTAGTTAACTCTCTTAGCTAAGTTCTTCAATTTATAGGGCTGGATCTTTAAGTAAACCTTATCTCCAACCTGATGTTCCACATCTCTTCTATGTTTATTAGCCTGTTGCTTCATTCTGTTCTGAGCCTGCACCAACTGGCTTTTCAATTCCTTCAACATCTCATTTCTGTCCAGTGTCATTCTATCCACCTCATCTACTGTTGATCTGTCTACATCTCCTCTAATCACCGCTGGTGGATCCCGTCCATATAGTGCCTGAAAAGGGGTCATCTTTGTAGCTGAATGGTAGTTGGTATTATACCAGAATTCTGCCCAACTAAGCCATTTGTGCCACTGTTTTGGTTTAATCCCAATCACACACCTCAAATAAGTCTCCAAGCACCTGTTAACCACTTCCGTTTGGCCATCTGTTTGAGGATGGTAGGCCGAACTGAACTTCAATTTAGTCCCAGCTAACTTGAACAACTCTGTCCAGAAAGAGCTAAGGAAAACTCTGTCTCTATCTGATACTATTGACACTAGAAAACCATGGAGTCTCACCACTTCCCTGATGAATATTTCTGCCACTTCCTTAGCAGTATAGGGATGAGCTAGAGCAATGAAATGAGCATACTTTGTTAACTTATCCACTACCACGAATATGGTGTCCATTCCCCCAGATTTTGGCAGACCCCCGATGAAGTCCATTGATATGTCAGACCACTGTTGTGCAGGTATAGGTAGAGGTTGCAACAGCCCTGCTGGATTTAAGGCCTCATATTTGTTCCTTTGGCAAACCTCACATTTTTGAACATACTGCTGTATAGTTTTCCTCATTCCTTCCCAAAAAAACAGTCCAACCACCCTTTTATAGGTTCTGAAATAACCAGAATGGCCCCCTAATGTCAAATCATGGAATTCCTTAAGGATTACCGGAATTTTTGAGGAGCCCTTAGGAAGCACCAATCTTCCCCTATGGTATAACCTGCCTTTTATGACTTTATATCCTAGATGTGCCCTCTCATCTAACATCTGATCTTGCATGATTTTTCTCAATTTCTCATCCTTGGAAATCTCCTCTTCTAAATCCTCCCATTCCAAACACTGCACAGTGGATAATGCTGAAAATTGCAACTTTCTGGATAAAGCATCTGCTGCTTTATTCTCTGGTCCAGGCTTATATTTAATCTCAAAATCGTATCCCAGCAGTTTGGAGACCAACCTCTGCTGCTCTTCACCCATTAATCTCTGTTCAGTCAAGAACCTGAGGCTCTTTTGATCTATATGCACCACAAAATGCCTCCCTAACAAGTAATGTCTCCATTTTTGAATGGCCAATACCACTGCCATTAATTCCCTCTCATAGACTGACTTGTTCTGAGCTCTATCTGACATTGTTTTACTCATGTATGCCACTGGTCTGTCCTTCTACACCAAAACTGCTCCAATACCCTTCCCGGATGCATCAGTCTCCACTACAAAAGTCTTGTCAAAGTTTGGGACTGCTAGCACTGGAATGGAAGTCATGGCCTATTTCAGCTGCTCAAAGGCAAGCTGAGCACTCTCATTCCACTGAAACTGATCCTTCTTGAGTTGTTGAGTCAAGGGCCAAGCTATTTTCCCATAATTCTTCACAAACTTTCTGTAGTATCCAGTTAGGCCGAGAAACCCCCTTAGCCCCTTGACATCCTTAGGTGAAGGCCAATCCAACATGTCTTTAATTTTGTTGGGATTTGCAGAAACCCCTTGACCAGAGACAATATGTCCCAGGTACTCTAGCTTCTCTAGTCCAAAGGAACACTTCTTTTTGTTAACCACCAACCCATGCTCTCTTAACAGTTGCAGTACACTCCCTAAGTGCTCCTTGTGACTCTCTTCATTTCTGCTATAAACCAATATGTCATCAAAGAACACCAAGGCAAATTTTCTCAAATAAGGTTTCAAAATCTGATTCATAAGGGCTTGAAAGGTTGAGGGGGCATTTGTTAATCCAAAGGGAATTACTAAGAATTCATAATGCCCTTCATGGGTTCTAAAGGCAGTTTTTGGTATGTCACCTTCCTTCATCCTTATCTGATGGTATCCGGATTTTAAATCCAGTTTGGAAAATATGTTGGCCCCTCCCAATTCATTTAACAACTCATCTATGATAGGAATGGGGAATTTATCAGGCACAGTTAGTTTATTCAGGGCCCTGTAATCAACACAGAAACGCCACCCACCATCCTTCTTTTTGACTAAGATGACAGGGCTACTAAAAGGGCTTGTACTGGGCCTAATAAGTCCAGCATGCAACATCTCCTTAACTATCTTCTCTATCTCATTTTTCTGATAGTACGGATACCTGTAGGGCCGAATATGAGGTATAGGAGCTCCCTCTTTAAGAACTATTGCATGGTCATGATCTCTGTGGGGTGGAAGGCCTTGAGGTTCTTGAAAGACATCATCAAACTCCTCCAAAACAGTCTCAATGCCCCCTGGCAGTGGTTCCTGCCCCTTGGTGCTCTCTTCTGTGTCTTTATGATAGGTGACATAGTATCCTTCTCCCTCATCTTGAAGTGATTTAAACATAGCCTTCCAAGATGCTTGTGTCTTACAGAGTGAAGGATCTCCCCTCAATTCCTTTTTCTGGTCTTTCTCCCCCCATTTCAAAACTAAGTTTCTGAAATTAGCTTCTATGTTTCCCAAGCTTGCCAGCCAGTCCATCCCTAAAACTATCTCCGTCCCTCCCAGCTCCATCAAGAAAAAATGCTGGTTGATCCTGACTCCCTGGATTAACAATTCCAGGTGCTTGCAAATACCTCTATTCCTCACCTGGGCCCCAGTTCCCACTTCCACCACAAACTCTGGTGTGTCAACAACCTTCAACTTGAGCTCCTTCACCAGTTTATTGGATATAAAATTACTAGTGGCCCCACAATCCACTAAGACCAGCACCTCTCTGTCTCCTAATTGCCCCCAAGTCTTGAAGGATCGGTTTGAGGTTAATCCTTCCTTGCTGTTCAAAGATAATTGTAGAATCTTCGCCCCCAAAATTATTGGTTCCTCCTCATCCTCTATCCTCCTATCTTCATTATCGGGGCTTGTTGTAATATATTCCAGATTTGTATCTTTTTTATTCTTGTTTTATTAGGGCTGATTTTTTTTCTCCCTTATTTTTAGGATAGCCATTAGTCTATATATTGTAACCTTCCCCGTACACAATATACAAGAAATATTATTCATACTTTCTATTCTCATATGGTATCGCAAAATGAGCCTAGGTCGTTCCTAGGGCTTGCCTTTCCCTTTTTTGTCTCCTATTGCAGCCTTATTGCTGCTCGAGACCTAAAACCGCCACCGCCACCCACCCTTGCTACCATACCTTGCTCGAGACCTAAAACCACCACCCGCCACCGCCGCCGCTGTTTTTGTCTCACCACCCTCGTCGGACTGCTTGTCGGCGGTTTTCGGCTACCCCACAAAAGCCCACCCTCTCACGCGCCGCCACTGCGCAGCCAACGCGCGCTCAATCTACGCGCGCGTGGGAGCCACGCGCCGCCCTCCACACCGCCTTTCACCGCGCAACCACCACCGTTTTCGGCTCCTCCTGTTCTTTTCGCCTATTTTCGGGTCCAACACGAGAATGTCTACAGCAGACACCCGGTCCTCCACCATCACTACGCCGCCTCGGTTGTCGTTCCACCGCCTCCTGTTGCCGTTGCAAAGACCGAATCCACATAATCTTCCGGTTTACACTCTTCTTATCACCTCAATGGTAAGAACTATCTTCAATGGGCCCGGTTATTCGCACCACTCTCAAGAGTCGTCGGAAGTTGTCACTCGGGGATCCTCCAGAGGACCGATGACCCACGATTTGGAAACGGGATGATGAAGATTCTTTGATTATGACTTGGCTATGGAACTCTATGACACCGGATATCGTAAGAATTGTATGTTTTTTACGCACGTGAAATTTGGGATAGTTTGAGTCAAACCTATTCTATGAAACAAGATATTCTTGCGTGTTATGAATTAGAAAACACAATTTTTAATACCCAAGCAGGCTCTCTCTTTCATCCGTTTCTCGAATGGTTTATGGATTGAGCTGGATCAAAACCGGGATTTAAAGATGAAATGCCCGAGGATCTTTGCTACTTTAACCAAGTTTATGAGCGTGGACGGGTCTTTAAGTTTCTCTGCGGGTTGAATTTCGAGTATGATCCTATTCGGGTTCAGATTTTAGGAAAGGACAAGCTTCCTTCTCTCTCCGAGGTGTTCTACACGGTTAGGGGGAAGAGAGAGTCGTCATTTGTCATGTTGAATAAGGGTAATTCGGTGATGGTTTGCTTTCCACCCAAGCAAAGGTCCTATTGGTGGGTTATCATCCGAAAAGCCGGATCATCTTCGTGGAAGTCATCCGCCAAACGTGACGAGCGCCGGTGTCCCCATTGCAAAAGTCCGGTCACACTAAGGACACTTGTTTTAAACTCCATGGCAGAGACAAGGTTCTTGCACGCTTTGGGGTTTCAAAGGCAGGCAAGTTAATCGACTTGGTTATTGAGGGTGAAAGGATCCTTTCGGGAGGCAATTCCGGCGCTTAGTAAAGCGAGATGGATCGTTTGCGCACTCTCTTGGATTCTATGAGTAAGCCTTCGGCACTTGTTCTCTAACCATGGTAGTAAGAATTTAAGTTCCTTCTCCTTTGAATCCGTATCTCGAGGATCTCGGATTATTGACTCTGGTCCCGATCATATGACCCCTCATCCCTCATATTTTTCCACTTACTCTAAATTATCTCGGTAAGCATCACATCACGGTTGCTAGTGGATCTCATGTCCCCTGTTTCGGGATGTGGTACTTGTTTCACTTCAACCTTCCCTTCCTTTACATAATGTGCTTCATGTACCTCATTTGTCAAATAACTTATTTCTATTCAAAAGCTTACCGAGATTTAAACCGTACGGTGACCTTCTTTTCCTCTCATTGTGTGTTTCAGGATCTTACCACGGGAGGACGATTGGGGGTTGCTAAGGAACAGGGGAGGGTTATATGTTCTACATCGGACTCATGGTAGTACCGGTCGAGACGGTGTCCACATCCCGTCATGAGACAAGTTCGATTCGCATTGCATCTCGAGATATGGCTTCACCACAAACGCCTTGGTCATCCTCCTTTCGGTCTTCTTAGGTCGTTATTTCCACATTTGTTTAAAAATGAGTCTGGTGAGTCTTTTCTTTGTGATGTTTGTCGGCTTGAAACACCATCGCACAACTTTTTCTCCAAGTAATAATAAAAGTATTGAACCTTTTGATCTTATCCATTCGATGTGTGGGGACCTTCCTCTAATTCTAATATATACGGTGCAAAATGGTTTGTTTCATTTATTGATGATCGCACTAGGGTCACATGGATATTTCTTATGAAGGATAAATCGAAGTGTTTCAATTTTTCTTGAATTTCTATCGTATGGTTCAAAAACCCAGTTTGGAAAATCTATCAAACGGTTCCGCTCGATAATGGCAAGGAATATGTGAATCAACATTTCACAAAATTCAATAAAGAACATGGTGTGTTACATGAGTTAACTTGTGTTGATACCCCCAACAAAATGGGGTTGCGAAAGGAAGAACGAGTCATCTCCTAGAAATTGCAAGGGCTCTTCTTTTCCAAATGTCGTCCCTAAGTCTTATTGAAGCATGTCTTAATCGGCCGCATACTTGATAAATAGATTGCCATCCCGTGTCTTGGATGGTCTTAGTCCGTGCAACACATGACTTCCTTCTTCCCTTCCGTTCCTACCATGAAGAATCTCCTGTGTCGTGTCTTTGGTTGTGTTGCCTTTGTTCATATCCATAGTCAAAATCGTGGTAAGTTGGATCCTAGGGCTGTCAAATGTATCTTCATAGGGTATGCACCTGACAAAAAGGGATACAAATGCTATCATCCTCAAAGTCGTCGTGTCTATGTCTCCATGGATGTCACTTTTCATGAATCGAGTCTTTTCACCTTCGTCCTCGCTTCGGGGGAGAGTGGTCAGAAAGTCGAGTCTCTGAGTCATCCGTTGTTCCTCTTACGGCTGAATCTATTGAGTCATCGGTCCCTCTCGATGAAGGATGTGGCATCATCTTCTGGTACTTCAGAGACACCTAAAGAATCAGTATCTGTCCCTATAGATCGATACAAGCAGGTGTATTATCGGAAAAAACCCAACTTGGTCCAACAGCAACTTCAGTCGCCCGAACCAGAGGTAAGCATTCCTGATTCTAGCCTTTGAATAGTTCTTTACATGATAATTGTGAACCTAACCATGATGACTTGCCAATAGCCTTAAGAAAAGCCAGAAGAACTTGTGCAAAATACCCTATATCTCGGTTTGTGTCCACTAAAAACCTATCAAGACAAAGATCGAGTTTTATTTCAGCAATTGATTCGCAGAATCTCCACTTCAGTACAAGAAGCATTAATGGATAAGAATTGGGTTCAAGCCATGTATGAAGAAATGAGTGCCTTAAACAAGAATGAGACACAGGAAATTGTTGAGAAGCCGAAAGACAAAAGAATAGTTGGGTGCCACGGTGAAATATCGCGATGGTACTCTAGACCTAAGTATAAAGCAAGGCTGGTTGCAAAAGGGTACACTCGACATATGGGATTGATTATGAGGAAACATTTAAGTAGCAAAGATGAACACGTCGGGATCATTCTCTCCTTGGCAAAGACACTTTGGATGGGACTTGCACCAATTTGATATTAAAAATGCTTTTCTCCATGGGAATTTGGAAGAGGAAGTATATATGGACATCCCACCAGATATGGACCTACCGATGGAGGGAATATGGTGTGCAAATTAAGGAAGGCCTTATATGGACTCAAGCGGTCTCCTCGTGCTTGGTTTGGGAGGTTCACCACTTGCTATGGTATCCTTAGGTTATAGACAGAGCTGGGAGATCATACCCTCTTTATAAAACATTCCAAAGAAGGCAAGCTTACACTTCTTTCGGTTTATGTTGATGACATGATCATTCTTAGGTGATGATGAGGTTGAGAAAGAGGTCCTAAAAGAAAAACTAGTGCACAGTTTGAAATGAAGGACTTAGGAAAGCTGAAGTACTTTCTTGGGATAGAGGTTGCCTACTCCAAACAAGGCATCTTTATTTCCCAAAGGAAATATGTCTTGGATCTTCTTAAGGAAACAGGTAAGCTAGGTTGCAAAACAGAGGCACCTATTGAACAAAACCACAGGATCGGAAACAATCAAGGGTGGATAAGGCACAATATCGAGACTTGTGGGAAAAGCGATATATTTGTCCCATTCCACGCATAGCCTATCTTTGTCGGTGTTGTTAAGCCAGTTCATGCATGATCCTCGTGAGAGACATATGTTAGGCTGTGAATCGACATTCTAAGATTTGAAGACAAGCCCTGGGAGGACTTCTATTTTGGAAAGAACAAACATTGACCATTGAAACCTATACAGATGCGGATTATGCGGGTCGGTTATCGACGAGCGGTCTACCCAGTTACCGCATGTTTTTAGGAGGAAACTTGGTGACTTGGAGAAGTAAGAAACAGAATGTAGTTGCAAGGTCAAGTCAGAGAAGGCTGAATTTCGAGCTATGGCACAAGGAATTTGTGAATCTTGTTATGGATGAGAATCATACTCGATGATCTCGAATAAAGTATGAAGCTCCTATGAGGTTACTGTGTGATAACAAGTCGGCAATCAGCATTGCTCACAACCCAGTTCAACATGATCGGACAAAGCATATAGAGATTGACCGGCATTTTATCAAGGAAAAATTAGATGATGGCCTTATAACTACAGAATACGTCCCTTTAGAGCACCAATTAGCAGATGTTTTCACCAAGGGCTTCCTCACGAACGATTTCAAAGTCTTACTTGCAAGTGGGAATGATAGATATTCACTCACTGAGGGGAGTGTTGTAATATATTAGCATTAATATTCAGATTTGTATAGATATGTTTTTATTCTTGTTTTATTAGGGCTGATTTTTTTCTCCCTAATATTTAGGATAGCAATTAATAGCATTAGTCTATATATTGTAACCTTCCCTGTACACAATATACAAGAAATATTATTCATACTTTCTATTCTCTATATCCACCAACAAGAATTGGTAGTGTTTCATTTTGCAAATGTGATCAGGTCCCCATTTCTCCCCGCATTTGAAGCATAGCCCCTTGCGGCTTCTCTCTCTCAACTCACTCTGGCTCAATCTTCCACCCTCATACCCCTTTTTCTCACCTAGAACACCTTCTAGTACTTTCACTTCTGAAGTTTCTTTCCCAGTAGACTCTTTTTTTGGAATAAAACTCTTGCCCCTAAAGTACTCTCTCTGTGTTTTCTCCGCAGTTCCTTCCTTATCCCTCCATCCCTTCTTCTCTTCATAAATCAGCCCACCTCTTCGCAGGGCTATATTCTTTTCTTCCAACAACAGGGCTCGGTCCATCAGTTCTGACAAAGACTCCGATGCATGTAGCTTCAGTTCAGCTTGTATTTCTTCCTTGAATCCATTCAGAAAAATCCCTTTCAACATCACCCGCTCCTCTTTCTTTAATGGCGCAGAAGTCATTTCAAAACGTTCCCTGTATTCCATTACTGTCCCAGTCTATTTAATGCTAAGCAACGGTCCAAACGGATTTTGAACTAAACCCGGTTGAAATCATCGTAACACCGCCCTTTTAAACTCCTCCCAATCAGCTGAGGGAGCTTGTTCCTCCCACCATTGGTACCAATTCAGCGCCTTATCTTCCAAGGCAATTACCACTGCCTCCAGTTTTTCATTGTCCCTTACAGAGTTCAACTTGAAGTACCTCTCAACCTTCACGATCCAGCCATAAGCCTCCTCCCCCGTAAACACTGGGATCTCCAGCTTCCTTCCACCCAAATCGCAGAATGGTGGTCTACTGTCAAACCCAAAGTGCGATCGTGATCGTGACCCACTCGATTCGCTTCCCTCTCCTTCGCCTTCCCCCACAGGTCTCCTCCGCTGTCTCGATCGTCCTCTCCGACGACGTTCGCGTACCAGAAGGAGCTGTCGCATCTCCTCCACAGCTCGCATCAAGTTCCCAGCCCGGTTTCCAGAGCATCCACACGTCCGTCCATTCGCGTCTCCTCCACAGCTCGAGTTAAGTTCCCCAGTCCAGTTTCCAGAGCATCCACACATCCGTCCATTCCACCGCGCGTTTGAACCATTCGCTCCAGGAAAGAGCTTTGATACCAATGTTAAGTACCAGAAATTCAAGAAGACAAATGAATAGAAACTTCAGTATATTGATAACTCTCTGGTTGATATCAAGGTGATATCAATCCAGGGAATGTTGTTACAGCTTCTAGGAAAACAGAAACAAAGGTTGAGCAAATTAGAGAGTGCTTAATTCTCTCAATCCAAGCCTAATTCCAGCCTGCCCTCCTTTCCCTCCCTCATGCTACCTATATCTCTCTCACCTCAGTAACCGTTTCTTCACCCCCCCACTCACCACGCGACTGCTTTTTCCAGCTAAGCAGAAGTTAGTTACAAGTTCTCTCTCATGGGGAATGATCCTGTGCATCACCTCTCTTGAGCCAATTAATGGGCTTCCACCTTCCTCTCTCGTAGACTTTAGCCATTTTAGCTCCAATGGGCCTTATGTCCGCATCAATCTTTATTTTGGATTTATCATACAAAATGACGGAGAGATAGAGGGAGATGTAAATCATAGGATTCAAGTTGGATGGATGAAATGGAAGAGTGCTTCAGGAGTGATTTGTGATAGAAAAGTATCTCTCAAGCTTAAGGGTAAACTTTGCCGCACAGCTATAAGGCCTGCGATGTTGTATGGTACTGAATGTTGGGTGGTAAAAAGCCATTAAGAGCATAAGATCAGTGTCGCGGAGATGAGGATGTTGCGCTGGATGTGTGGCCATACAAGACAAGATAGGATTATGAATGAATGCATTAGAGAGAAAGCAGTGGTAGCACCTATTGTGGAAAAGATGGTAGAATCTCGCCTTAGGTGGTTTGGACATGTAAGGAGAAGACCCTTAGAAGCCCCAGTAAGAAGAGTAGATCAGGTGGAGGATAGTCCAATAGCTAGAGGTAGAGGGAGACCAAGAAAGACTATAGGTGAAACTATTAAAAAAGATTTAGATTTGAATGACATTTCTGAAGACTTGGTTTATGATAAGGCACAATGGCGTCGTTTGATCCATGTAGCCGACCCCACCTAGTGGGAAAAGGCTTGGTTGTTGTTGTTGTTGTTGTTTGTTGTTGAAGACTGAGAATAAGTCACATGAGTTGACTTCTCTAGAAATCCAATTAGGGAATAGCATTTATCTTGAGTGTGCCCCATACGTTTGCAGTAGGAGCACTATGGACGATTACTAGAACCATGACCTCCTTGTCCACCTTGGCGATGACCTCGACCTCCACGACCTGCCATATTAGAAAGGAATGTAGATGACTCTAAACCCGGTGAGGAACCAGCTCCTGACATAGCCTCCGGAGAAGGAACATGCAGCAGACGATCAATGAGATTTTTTGCTGCAGGGACATTGGGATTTGTCAAAATTTGGTTCCGACTAGATTCAAAGTCTTTGTGAAGACCATGAAGGACAAACACATACACATATTATCGATCTTATTCTGGACATCATCTTCGGTCAGAGTCATCTTGACTTCATCAATGGTAGACTGAGCTTTATTCAAATATGCCTGGAGATCATGATCCGTCATTTGGAGTGTAGCTAAATTGTGCACCACATCATAGAGGCGTTGGACATCATTTGAATAAACACTTTGAGCCTTCTTCCATATGTCGTAGCATGTTTTATAGGTGCGAAAATGAACCGTCAACTTGGGGTCAATGGACTGCCATAAGAGCGAAACCAGCTGATAATCAGCTCTCTTCCACTGGTCTCGTTCTATAATATCGATATCTTAAACCTTTTTGGTTAGATGGTCGGAGAGACCTTGTCCCAAAAACCAAATCTCCACAGCAGCTTGCAAATCCATATAGTTTCTTCCATTGAGCTTTTCTGAATTAACCAGAGAAAACAAAAGAGACGGGCCTTATTTGAGGGAGTAGAAGCACCAAAGGCAGCGTTCTAGGTTTTTGACATGGAAGCCATTAAAGAACAAACCAAGGTGATATAAGGGAACAATAGACAGTGGGCAGCTTGGACAATGGACGCCCCAAACAGACTGCGGAGGTGCCAACGAGCAGATTGGCACCGGTGGCGATGAATTCTGACTACAGGAAGGCAGCGCGTGGCTTACAAGCGCCGGACGTTGGACAAATTCGTGGCGGCGCGTGGTGGACTTTCCGGCGATGGAACTTGGAGAGACAACCGTAAATGGCCGTCTGAGATGACTGGGTCCCTCACTCTAACAGATGAGGGGACTTTGGACGAGGTTCCAGCCTTGACAACCGCTGGAACAGTAACGGGGTTGAGAGACCAGAAGTGGGATCAACCTGCTCTGATACCAACTTGAATATCAAAAAAACTTGAGAGGATTTTTGAATTGCTTGAGTAGAAATTACTCAGCAGGTGTGATTTATATATACATCAGAATTGTAGCTTACAAGGTTCAATTTCCAAGGTAATTAATAAGATAGCTAACTACCTATGTACATGAATCTAATAAATTCTAGTATACATAAATCTGTACATGAACCTATGAATCTGTTCATGGAACCTTATTAATGAATCTCGTTAATCTCAACACTACAAATGTGCTAAAGAAACCTGATTTGTGCGAGAAACGAGAGCACCCAACCACGAACAAAAGGCCAGCAGAGGACTCACAACCAGCAGATAGTCCAACATGGGTCATCTAGTGCTGTAATTATTTTGATTACCTAGTGCTTATGCGGTAAGATAGTACTGATTATCAGGGTGTAAGTTAGCTTTTAATTAGCTCCTAATTAGCCCATGATTCATTGATTGATTACAATGAAGTATAAATAAGAATCCAAATGTCCAACTCGCACACAATTTCTCTCTAATTACATCTTTCAGCATGTTATTATCCACTGTGAACTGATACTTTAACTGTTTCCTCTGCAAAGTTCCCTATGAAACTCCTTTGTTTGGTGTCCTCTCTGCTTTAGTTTCTGGTGACTCTGTTGATTTTTCCAGTCACCAGTTGTGGTCATATGCAATCCTTTATTACCCCTTGGATGTTTCTGGTCTTTGTTCTGGAAGGCTGTTCCGTGATATTTGCCATTATTGGTGACTGCCCACTTCCTGGTGACCGAGCATTAAGCAACGGAGAAAACTATAAATTTTCTCTTCCTTTTCCGCTGCATGCCTCCTTCTAGCAGCTGTTTGGTGCCATTCAGTAATGTTTGGCCATGCTTCACCCCAGCCACACACCTCAGGTGTCATTTTTCCCTCTGGCCAGCCCTCCCACTGTGACCACTGTCCTCAGATTGGCCCATCCAGAAGATCACCATCATTGCAGCCACGATGCGCTGTTCACGAGAAACTGTCCTGCTCTACACCCCGGCGTACGAGTGTGTGGTACTACTTTTCCGGCTGAGACTTTGACAGCCATGGTTGCCAGTCCTTTTCCAGTTTAATCCACCCCGTTGTACCTTGGTTCTACCATTCCAATAAGCTGTTTGGCTGTGTATCTACCTCAGCTTATCCTCTGTTTGGATCTGCTGCAGTTTGGCCGTGTGTTTACTACGTTTTGCTACTGTTTGGCTTGGATTGGGTCTGCTTGGTCTTATTCCTGCATGGATTGCTGTGTTTTAGACTCTGGCTAGGATTGGCTGTGTTTAACCGGGTTTTCCACTATTTGGCCTGGTTAATTTGTAAGAAGCTAATAGCTTAGTAAGCTTCAGCTTGGGGGGCAATTATGTTGATTAGCTAGTGATTAGGCTGTAAGTTTGCTTCTAATTAGCCCCTTGATTACTGCATTGATTTATTGAAATCAAGCTATAAATAAGAATACAAATGTGCAACCCACGCACAAAATTTCTTTCAAACACTCTTTAATCAGAAATAATTGTACGTTTGTTTTTGTATGATCACTCTCCAAACTGTGTTTTTATTGCTACATGTTTTAAGAGGACTTTTTGAACCCGCATACATCTGTACATATATCTGCTGAAGTTTCCCAGTTTGTGATGGCAGAAAGTGAGTGTGATTGCCGCTACAGTTACCAGCTCTCTTGGTAGGAGAAAATTGTTTGCCCAGATAAATAGCTTTATTGCTGTTTTTATCCTTGTTGGACAGCTGTCGTTAACGGTAAGCTACTCCTAAATTGACTGTTTCTTTTCTTCTTGGTGTTGAACTTTCTTTTACAGTTGAGTTTGGACCTTTTTTCTAATAATAATAATAAATTAGATTTATGTTTTTTTTATTGTTTGATGTTAATGTTATTGATGCATATTACTAACGTAACTCTGCATATATTTTTCTTTATCTAGTACAGGGGCGCATTCTAACTGTTGCTGGGGTGACCATAGCTATATGCTCAGCACCTTTTGTTGGCATCTTAAATTTAGTCGCTCTAGCTGTTTGGCCAGATTGGGTGGTGGTTGCTATTTGTGAGATACTGAGAAAGGTGACCTTCTGTGACATACAAATATTTGTTCTTTAATAGAAGAATTCAATAATTAACATGTTTCACTTATTGCATTAAACTTCTGGAGAAATTCATATCTACGAACTGTTACTTCGTTTGTTATAGAAAGGCACACTTGAAAATAAGGAACAATAGTAAAACAACTGATTATAGCTGAATTGCCTGAGTGAATTCACTCGGTATACAGGTATTTATATACACAAGAAATTAATTACAACAACTATTTACAAGAAGAATAATTAAAGACTTAAACCATTCCCCATGACACTACTGTTTCCAAAGCTAACTATCATATTTCCCATGCTAACTAATTCAATATTCAACACTCCCCTTCAAGCTGGAGCATATAAATCATATGCGCCAAGCTTGTTATATATGAATTGTACCCGAGGACCCCTAGGAGATTTGGTGAAAATATCTGCAAGCTGATTATTTGAGCTGATAGAGGCAGTCACTACTTCTCCACTTTGTATCTTCTCTCTCACAAAATGACAATCAATTTCTATGTGTTTGGTCCTCTCATGAAACACCAGGTTAGAAGCGATATGTAGGGTTGCCTGATTATCACATATAAGCTCCATCTTGCCTGGTTCACACAAGTTGAGTTTATTGATTAATTGTTTCAGCCATATTAGCTCATGTTGGACGGTGGCACTATGGACGGTGGCCTCTGTGGACAGTGGCCTCTATGTCTTGTTCTAACGTTTTTAGTGTAGACATTGTTTTTAGTGTCTTATTAATTTGTTGCTTATTTTCTAGGAACTAGATTTAATGTATAACAACTCCTCTATATATTTCTGCCTCTGTAAACATTCTTTATGATGAAATAATACACATTGTTCATATTCTTCAAATTTTAAGATGGTATTAGAGCAGTTCCGATCCAAGACTGTCCCTGTTTTCCGCTGAGCCTGTTTTTTTTCGGTTGGCCTTCATTGCCAACCAATCTTTGTTTTTGGCCTTCATTGCTCTTTTCTTTTGGCCTTCATCGCCCCAACAGTACCAAACAACCTAGAACCCCCAAACAGTACCCGAACAGTACCCATAAACCCAAACAGTACCCTAGAAACCCAAACAGTCGGCCTTCATTGCCATCCAAGGCCTCCTGAGCGCCACCTCCGGAGACCCTGTCGGGCGCCGCAACGCGCTGCTACATGCGTTTGGAGTTCCCAGCGCGTGGGAGTCACACGCCACCTTCATGCGCCACGGGAGAACGACGCGGTTTGTTCCATTCAACTCGTCGGAGACCCTTGCTTCTATTTCACCTTCTTGGTTTGATTACGTCTGTTACGGTCTCTGTTTGGCTGGAATTCTGCCCTGCCTCCAAAAATTGGTTACGTCTATTTCTCTACCTTGACTCTATAACTCCAATAGTCTTGTTTTTTCTCTCATGATGTCAACCGAAGGTGAGGTTTCAAATGTCTCTCTACACAACCTTGAAAAGCTCTCAGGTACTTTTTCTGTGACTTATTCGGGTAAGTTACCTTTTTTTGGTGGATTCAATGTCTCAGGTACAATTTTTACCAACTCCTGAATTATGGATTTAGGAGCTACAGACCATATGACCAACAACTCCACTATATTTTCCATCTATTCTCCATGCTCAAACAGTAAGAAAATATCCACAGCTGATGGTTCCTTAATCACTGTAGTCGGTATAAGAGATGTCCAACTAAGCTCCCTAGTGACCTTAAAAAATGTCCTTCATGTCCCTAAACTGTCCATAAATCTGATTTCTGTTCAGAAATTAATTAAAGATTTATTTTGCAAAGTGATTTTTTACAATGATCATTGTGTTTTTCTGGACAAGGATTCAGGAAAGATGATTGGACGTGCTAGGGAGCAGGATGGCCTCTACCTCCTTGAAGCACCTTGTCAGGTAAACAAGACCAAGAGCGGACTTGGACACCCATATTCTTTTACCTCAGAACTTCTTTCAACCAAAAAAGACAATTTGGCTCGTTCACCGTAGATTAGGCCATCCATCCTTTTTTATTGTTAAGAGTCTTTTTCTTGCTTTGTTTAAAGGTCTTGATGTTGAACAATTCCATTGTGAAGTATGTGAACTTGCTAAACATAAGTGTGTCAATTTTTCAATTAGTAATACAACAAGTTCTATTCCTTTTTCTCTTATTCACGGTGATGTTTGGGGTCCCTCTTCCATCCCTAGTGTCTCTGGGGCAAGATGGTTTGTGTCTTTTATTGATGACTGCACACGTGTTACCTAGATTTTTCTGCTCAAATACAAGTCTGATATTAGTACTGTTCTTCCAAATTTTTGTTCCATGATTAAAAATCAATTTGGGGTGGGTATTAAACGATTCAGGTCTGATAATGCTAAGGATTATTTTAATCAGACTCTTATGCATTTTTTCCAAAAAGAAGGAATAATCCTTGAATCATTTTGTGTCCATACCCCACAACAAAATGAGTTAGCAGAGCTGTTGTAATATATCAGCACTAATATCAGATATGTACAACATTAATATCAGATTTGTACAAGTATGTTTTTTATTCTTGTTTTTATTAGGGCTGATTTTTCTCCCTTATTTTTAGGATAGCAATCAATGGCATTAGCCTATATATTGTAACCTTCTCTGTACACAATTGATTCAAGGAATAATATTCATACATTCACATTCCTTCTTTCTATATGGTATTAGCAACCTAGGTCGTTCCTAGGGCTTGCCTTTGTTTTTTTCCTTTCGTTGAGCAGTCTCCTATTGTAGCCTTATTGTTGCCTGAGACTTAAAACCACCACCCGCCACCCTCCGCCGTCGTTTTTTGTCTTACCACCCTTGCCGGACTGCTTGTCGGCGTTTTTCCGGCCACATCCGAAAAGCCCACCCCAAACCAACCACCCACGCGCCACCACGCGCAGCCCACGCGTGAGAGCCACGCGCCGCCCTCCACGCCGCCGTTCATCGCGCGACCCCCTCCGTTCTGATCGTCGGCTCCTCCCCGTTCCTTTCTGACTGTTTTCAGGTCCAACCAGAATGTCTACAGTAGACACCCAGTCCTCCACCATCACTACGCTGCCTCCGGTTGTCATTCCATCGCCTCTGGTTGCCGTTGCAGCACTGAATCCAAATGATCTTCTAGTTTTACACTCTTCTTATCACCTCAATGGTAAGAACTATCTCCAATAGGCCCAGGTTATTCGCACCACTCTCAAGGGTCGTCGGAAGTTGTCCCACATTGTCGGGGATCCTCCGAAGGCAGATGACCCACAGTTTGGAATTTGGGATGATGAAGATTCTTTAATTATGACTTGGCTATGGAACTCTATAACACCAGATATCAGTAAGAATTGTGTGTTTTTTACTTCTACACGTGAAATTTGGGATAGTTTGAGTCAAACCTATTCTATGAAACAAGATATTGTTGCTTGTTATGAATTAGAAAACACAATTTTTAATACCCAGCAAGGCTCTCTTTCTGTCACTGATTATTATGGTACTCTAAATGGTTTATGGATTGAGCTGGATCAAAACCAAGATTTAAAGATGAAATGCACTGAGGATGCTGCTACTTTAACCAAGTTTTTTGAGCGTGGACAGGTCTTTAAGTTTCTCTCTAGGTTGAATTCTGAGTATGATCCTATTCGGGTTCAGATTTTAAGAAAGGACAAGCTTCCTTCTCTCTCCGAAGTGTTCTACACAGTTAGGGGAGATGAGAGTTGTCGGGTTGTCATGTTGAATAAGGGTAATTCAAGTGATGGTTTTGCTTTGGCCACCGGCAAAGGTCCTATTGGTGGGTTATCATCTGAAAAGCCTGGATCATCCTCTTAGAAGTCATCCGCCAAACGTGACGAGCGCTGGTGTCCTTATTGCAAGAAGTCTGGTCACACTAAGGACACTTGTTTTAAACTCCATGGCAGAGACAAGGTTCTTGGACGCTCTGGGGGTTTTAAAGGCAGTCAACAAAGGCAAGTTAATCAAACTGTGTTCGACTTGGTTATTGAGGGTGAAGAGGTATCTGCACCACCTTCTGGGGAGGCAATTCCGACGCTTAGTAAAGCCGAGATGGATCGTTTGCGCACTCTCTTGGATTCTATGAGTAAGCCTTCTAGAACTTGTTCTCTAACCATGACTAGTAAGAATTTAAGTTCATTCTCCTTTAATGTTTCTAGTACTGTATCTGAGAATCTCTGGATTATTGACTCTGGTGCTACTGATCATATGACCCCTCATCCCTCATTTTTTTCCACTTACACTAAATTATCTAGTAAGCATCACATCATGGTTGCTAGTGGATCCCATGTCCATGTTTCAGGATGTGGTACTATTTCACTTCAACCTTCCCTTCTTTACATAATGTGCTCCATGTCCCTCATTTGTCAAATAACCTTATTTCTATTCATAAGCTTACCAGAGATTTAAACTGTACAGTGACCTTCTTTCCCTCTCATTGTGTGTTTCAGGATCTTACCACGGGGAGGACGATTGGGGTTGCTAAGGAACAGGGAGGGTTATATGTTCTACATCGGACTCATGGTAGTACTAGTCAGACGATGTCCACATCCAGTCATGAGACAAGTTCAGATTCCGCTGCATCTCAGATATGGCTTCACCACAAACGCCTTGGTCATCCTCCTTTCAGTCTTCTTAGGTTGTTATTTCCACAATTGTTTAAAAATGAGTCTGTTGAGTCTTTTCTTTGTGATGTTTGTCAGTTTGCGAAACACCATCGCACAACTTTTTCTCCAAATAATAATAAAAGTATTGAACCTTTTGATCTTATTCATTCTGATGTGTGGGGACCTTCCTCTAATTCTAATATATCTGGTGCAAAATGGTTTGTTTCTTTTATTGATGACTGCACTAGGGTCACATGGATATTTCTTATGAAAGATAAATCTGAAGTGTTTCAAATATTCTTGAATTTCTATCGCATGGTTCAAACCCAGTTTGGAAAATCTATAAAAAGGTTACGATCTGATAATGGCAAGGAATATGTGAATCAACATTTCACAAAATTCCATAAAGAACATGGTGTGTTACATGAGTTAACTTGTGTTGATACCCCCCAACAAAATGGGGTTGCAGAAAGGAAGAACCGTCATCTCCTAGAAATTGCAAGAGCACTTCTATTCCAAATGTCTGTCCCTAAGTCTTATTGGGGGGAAGCTGTCTTAACTGCCGCATACTTGATGAACAGATTGCCCTCTCGTGTCTTGAATGGTCTTAGTCCTGTGCAACTCATGACTTCCTTCTTCCTTTCCGTTCCTACCATGAAGAATCTCCTGTGTCGTGTCTTTGGTTGTGTTGACTTTGTTCATGTCCATAGTCAATATCGTGGTAAGTTGGATCCTAGGACTATCAAATGTATCTTCATAGGGTATGCACCAGACAAAAAAGGGTACAAATGTTATCATCTTCAAAGTCGTCGTGTCTATGTCTCTATGGATGTCACTTTTCATGAATCCGAGTCTTTTCACCTTTGTCCTCAACTTCGGGGGGAGAGTGGTCAAGAAGCTGAGTCCCTTGAGTCATCTTTTGTTCCTCTTCTGGCTGAATCTATGGAGTCATCTGTCCCTCCTCTGATGAAGGATGTGACATCATCTTCTGATACTTCATAGACACCTAAAGAATCAGTATCTGTTCCTATAGATCGATACAAGCAGATGTATTATCGGAAAAAACCCAACCTGGTCCAACAGCAGCTTCAATTGCCCAAACCAAAGGTAAGCATTCCTGATTCTGAACCTTTGAATAGTCCTTTACATGATATTTGTGAACCTAACCCTGATGACTTGTCAATAGCCTTAAGAAAAGCCAGAAGAACTTGTGCAAAATATCCTATATCTCAGTTTGTGTCCACTAAAAACCTATCAGTACAGCATTGGAGTTTTATTTCAGCAATTGATTCTACCAGAGTCCCCACTTCAGTACAAGAAGCATTAATGGATAAAAATTGGGTTCAAGCCATGCATAAAGAAATGAGTGCTTTGAACAAGAATGAGACCTGGGAAATTGTTGAGAAGCCGAAGGACAAAAGGATAGTTGGGTGCAGATGGATTTACACAGTGAAATATCAGTCTGATGGTACTCTAGACCGGTACAAAGCAAGGCTGGTTGCAAAAGGGTACACTCAGACATATGGGATTGCTTATGAGGAAACATTTGCCCCAGTAGCAAAGATGAACACAGTCAGGATCATTCTCTCCTTGGCAGTACACTTTAGATGGGACTTGCACCAATTTGATGTTAAAAATGCTTTTCTCCATGGGAATTTGGAAGAGGAAATATATATGGACATCTCACCAGGATATGAACCTACCGGTGGAGGGAATATGGTGTGCAAGTTAAGGAAGGCCTTATATGGACTCAAGCAGTCTCCTCGTGCTTGGTTTGGGAGGTTCACCAATGCTATGGTGTCCTTAGGTTATAGGCAGAGCTAGGGAGATCATACCCTCTTTATAAAACATTCCAAAGAAGGCAAGCTTACACTTCTTCTGGTTTATGTTGATGACATGATCATTGCTGGTGATGATGAGGTTGAGAAACAGGTCCTAAAAGAAAAACTAGCTGCACAGTTTGAAATGAAGGACTTGGGGAAGTTGAAGTACTTCCTTGGGATAGAGGTTGCCTATTTCAAACAAGGCATCTTTATTTCCCAGAGGAAATATGTCTTAGATCTTAAGGAAACAGGTAAGCTAGGTTGCAAAACCACAGGGGCACCTATTGAACAAAATCATAGGATTGGAAACAATGAAGAGAGCCCAAGGGTGGATAAGGCACAATATCAGAGACTTGTGGGAAAACTGATATATTTGTCTCACAGCAGACCAGACATAGCCTATGCTATCAGTGTGGTTAGCCAGTTCATGCATGATCCTCGTGAGAGACATATGCTAGCTGTGAATAGAATTCTCCAGTATTTGAAGACAAGCCCGGGAAGAGGACTTCTATTTCGGAGAGAACAAAAATTGACGATTGAAACCTCTACAGATGCAGATTATGCCGGGTCAGTTGTAGACAGGCGGTCTACCTCAGGTTACTGCATGTTTTTAGGAGGAAACTTGGTGACTTGGAGAAGTAAGAAACATAATGTTGTTACAAGGTCAAGTGCAGAGGCTGAATTTCGAGCTATGGCACAAGGAATTTGTGAACTGTTATGGATGAGAATCATACTAGATGATCTCAGAATAAAGTACGAAGCTCCTATGAGGTTACTGTGTGATAATAAGTCTGCAATCAACATTGCTCACAACTCGGTTCAACATGATCGGACAAAGCATATAGAGATTGATCGCCATTTTATCAAGGAAAAATTAGATGATAGCCTTATAACTATAGAATACGTCCCTTCAGAGCACCAATTAGCAGATGTTTTCACCAAGGGGCTTCCCACATAGCATTTTCAAGGTCTTACTTGCAAGCTGGGAATGATAGATATTCACTCACCAGCTTGAGGGGGGGTGTTGTAATATATCAGCACTAATATCAGATATGTACAACATTAATATTAGATTTGTACAGATATGTTTTTTATTCTTGTTTTTATTAGGGCTGATTTTTTTCCCTTATTTTTAGGATAGCAATCAATGGCATTAGCCTATATATTGTAATCTTCTCTGTACATAATTGATTCAAGGAATAATATTCATACATTCACATTCCTTCTTTCTATAAGAGCGAAAAAACGGTCATCTTCTTGAAAAAACTTGAGCCCTATTGTTTTAGAAAAATGTCCCTAAATCATTTTGGGGGGAAGCTGGTCTGACTTCTACTTATCTTATAAATCACTTGCCCACTAAAGTCTTAGGGTTCAGGAGTCCTATGGATGTTCTCTCCACTTTCTATCCTGATTTACACACTTTCAATAATCTTGTCCCTAAAATTTTTGGATGTGTATCTTTTGTCCATATTCACAGTCCAAACAGGGGGAAACTTGATCCAAGGGCTCTAAAGTGTATCTTTTTGGGTTATTCTTCGACTCAGAAAGGGTACAAGTGTTATTACCCTCCATCCAGAAAATTCTATATCTCCAGGGATGTTACCTTCAGTGAAGAAGAGCCCTATTTTTCCCATCCTTATCTTCCGGGAGAGATGTCAATGAAGGAAGATAAGGAAGATTTCTTGCTTAACTTGTCCTTACTTCCTGTGTCTCATGGTCCTTCTCATGACCTTCCTGTTGTCTCTAATCTTCCTCCTAAAGTCACTAATGTTGAACCTGTGTCTGAACCTGCATCCAAAACCATTCCTGACCCAGTGACTGAGTTTGCTCTTGAGAATGTAAGGTATGGCAAAGGCAAGGTGGTCACAAGAAGGAAGATGGTTGTTCCTAAACCTGTGCAGGCCCAAGAGTCCAACTCGAAGCCTTCGAATGAGGTAATAGTATCTAACCATTTATTGCAAGATGAATCTGAATTTCATATGGATAGTAGTGACCAAATTCTTCCAATAGCCATCAGGAAAGGAACTAGAGAGTGCGCAAAACGGCCACTATATCCCCTTTCACACTTCTTGTCCTTTGATAATTTTTCACCATCCCATAAAGTTTTCCTTATAAGCCTAAATACCATTTCCATCCCTACCCGAGGCCTTGTCCAATGGAAAATGGAAACAAGCCATGAATGAGGAGATGGAGGCATTGGAAAAGAATAAAACCTGGGAGCTAGTGCAGTTACCGGCAGGAAAGAAAATTGTGGGCTGTAAATGGGTGTATACTGTGAAATATAGAGCAGATGGATCCATAGAGAGGTATAAGGCACGATTAGTTTTACCCAAACTTATGGAATTGATTACTAGGAGACTTTTGCACCCGTTGCAAAGATGAACATAGTTCGGGTATTATTGGCATTGGCAGCTAATTATGGTTGGGATTTACAGCAGTTTGATATCAAGAATGCTTTCTTACATGAAGATCTCGAATAAGAAGTCTACATGGAGGTCCCACCAGGATATGGGAGGAATTTGCATACTAATACTGTGTGTAAGCTAAAAAGGCTTTATATGGCCTCAAGCAATCACCGCGAGCGTGGTTTGGAAGGTTTACCAAAATTGTGTTGGCTATGGGGTACAAACAAAGTCAAGGGGATCACACACTGTTTGTTAAACACTTTCCTTCAGGGGGAGTCACAGCTCTCTTGGTGTATGTTGATGACATAATAGTAACAGGAGATGATGTTAAGGAGAAATATATTCTAAGTCAGTGCTTAGCTAAGGAGCTGGAAATTAAAGCATTAGGGATGTTAAAATACTTTCTTGGAATTGAGGTTGCTCATTCTAGGAAAGGTATATTCATCTCTCAACAAAAGTATGTTATGGATCTCCTAAAAGAAACAGGCCATACAACATGCAAACCGGCGAGTACTCCTATAGATCCCAATATGAAACTTGGACAGGCAGAGGAAGATGCTGCAGTTGATAGAGAAACGTATCAGCGTCTGCTGGGAAGAGTTATCTATCCCACACACGGCCGGATGTAGCATATGCAGTTAGTGTGATTAGCCAATTCATGCACGGTCCAAAAGAATCTCATTTGCGAGCAGCATATCGAGTATTACAGTACCTTAAAGGAACACCAGGAAAAAACATTCTATTTAAGAAAAATGGAGGTGTTGTACTTGAGGCATACACTGATGCGGATTATGCTGGATCACCAGTGGACAGAAGATCAACTACAGGATATTGCACTTTTCTTGGTGGAAATCTGGTGACTTAAAAAACAGAATGTGGTAGCACGATCTAGTGCGGAGGCATAATTCAGAGCTATGGCTCAAGGTGTGTGTGAGCTACTATGGTTAAAAATTATTCTTGAAGATCTGAAGATCAAGTGAGATAGTTCGATGGGACTTTATTGTGATAACAAGTCTGCAATTAGCATAGCTCATAATCCGGTACAGCATGATCGAACGAAGCATATTGAGGTTGACAGACATTTTATCAAAGAAAAACTAGAGTGGTTTAATTTGTACACTCTATGTGTCTACACGAGGTCAGCTTGTTGATGTACTTACAAAATGGTTGAATAGTCCAGCATTTCAAACTATTGTATGCATTCACCAGCTTGAGGGGGAGTGTTGGACGGTGGCCACTATGGACGGTGGCCTCTATGGACAGTGGCCTCTTGGTCTTGTTCCTACATTTTTAGTGTAGACATTGTTTTTAGTGTCTTATTAATTTGTTGCTTATTTTCTAGGAACTAGATTTAATGTATAGCAGCTCCTCTATATATTTCTGCCTCTATAAACATTCTTTATGATGAAATAATACAGTGTTCATATTCTTCAAATTCTAAGAGCTCACATGTTGTAAGTGCCATAGCACAATACTCTGGTTTTGCACTCGATCTTGTCACAACACTTTGTTTCTTACTTTTCCAGGATATTAGGTTTCCACCAAAAAGAACACAATAACCTGATGTAGAATGTCTTTTGAATGGAGAACCTGCCCAATCTGCATCTGTGTATCCCATAGTATGTCCTTTTATCTTCATACAATAGGCCTTTTCCTGGAGCCCCTTTGATATATCTAAGAACTCTAATGGCTACATCCCAATGTCCTTCACATGGTGAGTCGAGAAATTGACTAAGGATGCTCATAGCAAATGATATATCTGGTCGGGTAATAGTCTAATAATTTAATCGGTCAATCAACTTGCGATATTTGGCTGGATCAAATAATGGTTCTTCTTGATCTGGACTGAGTTTGACATTGTGATCCATTGGTGTATCTATTGGTCTAGAATCTAATATTCCAGTTTCCTTGAGAATGTCTAATGCATATTTTCTCTGTGAGATACAAATCCCTGCATTAGATTGTGCCACTTCTATTCCTAAGAAATATTTAACCTTCCAAGATCCGTAGTCTGAAAGTGATCAAATAGGTGTTGTTTTAACTTCACAATTCTTTCTTGATCATCTCCACTGATAACAATATCTTTGACATAAACAAATAGATATATGGAAGTTCCAGAGGAGGAATGATGATAGAAAACTGAGTGATCAGCCTCACTGTGAACCATACCAAAATATGATATAACAGTACTGAATCTACCAAACCAAACTCGAGGAGACTGTTTCAAACCATATAAAGATTTGCTCCATGTATACTTCTTCTTGGAGATCATCATGTAAGAATGCATTCTTAATATCAAGTTGATAAAGTGGCTAGTGGCGGATGGCTTCCAAGGAAAAGAAAAGGCGAACTAACACCATCTTTGCATCCAGAGAGAGTATCACCACAATCAAGGCCAAAAATTTGAATGAAACCTTTAGCAACAAGACGAGCTTTCAATTGATCAATAGCTCCATCAGGTCCCACCTTAACTATGTAAATCCACCGACAACCCACAGTAGATTTGCCAAGTGGCAATGGAACAAGTTCCCAAATACCATTGACATGTCATCTCTTCTAACATTGCCTAGCGCTAGTATGGATGTGAGAGGGCTTCAGTTGCTGTTTTTGGTATAGTCACAGAAGACAAAGAAGAGATAAAAGTATAATGGGAAGAAGACAAGCGATGATAACTCAAAATTATAAATGGGATGAGGATTGCGAGTAGAACAAGTACCTTTTCAGGTAGCAATGGGAGAGGATGGAGATAACATCCGGAGCAGGATCTAAGGAGGGTTCAGCCACTGGTTCTAGTTGTGAATTAGCAAGGATTGCATCTGGACCATTAGTCGTACGAGGTCGACGATGATAAACTTGGAGAGGTTTATCTACAAGGACAGATGGGGAAGAAGTCGGAGTAATGATAGGAGGTCCATCTAAGTAAGGAACAGGTAAAACCTCAGTGACAGGATGAGAGATAATATCATATGTAGAGAAAAAAGGAGTATTTTCAAGAAAGCTAACATCTGCAAACACAATAAAATGGTTAAGTTTAGGGGAATAACATCGATATCCTTTTTGGAATCTAGTATATCCCAAGAAGACACACTTAATAGAACTAGCAGTTAACTTATCTTTCCCTGGTGTAAGATCATGAACAAAACAAGTACAACCAAATATGCATAGTGGAAGAGAGAAAATAGGCTCGTGAGGAAATAAAATCAAATGAGGGATTTGATTTTGCAAGACAGAGGAGGACATACGATTAATAAGATAACACGTAGTAAGGATAGCTTCACTCCAAAACCGAAGGGGAACATGAGTATGAATAAGCAGAGTGCGAGCAGTTTCTAGTAAGTGGCGGTGTTTGCGCTCAGCAACTCCATTTTGTTGTGGAGTGTATGGACAAGAAGACTGAGGGAGAATACCATGCGAAGCCATGCAAAAAAATATTCAGGAGCATTATCGTTATGCAAAATTTTAATAGAAATATTAAACTCTGTATGAATTTTAAAACAAAAGAATTTGAATATAGAAAACAATTCAGATCATTCTTTCCTTAAATATAACCAAGTACAACGAGAATAGTCATCAATAAAGGTAACAAAAACCTTGACAAGAGGGAACACGACTTAGACCCCAAACATCTGAATGAATAATGGCAAATGGAGATGCAACTCTCTTATTGACACGATTAGAAAAAGAAGTGCGAACATGTTTTCCTAATTGATAGGACTCACTTCCTAATTGATAGGACTCACACTCTAAGTTATTAAGACTCAATAGACTAGGAATCATAGTTTGGAGCTTGGATAGGTTGGGATGTCTTAAGCAACAATGAATCAATTTTGGAGACTCAATTGCAGCACAAGATATTGATGAACTTGGTATGGACAGTCAATACAGTCCTTGAGATTCACATTCGGTACCAATCGTCTGTCTCGTTCCCTGATCTTGCACAATAACAGAATCAACCAAAAAGGTAACAAAACAATTAAGTGAACGAGTAAGTTGGCTAGCAAAAATTAAATTAAAGGGATAGTGAGGCATATAGAGAACAGATTTTAAAGGTAATGTGGGAAGAGGATTAGCTTGACCTATCCCTTTAGCACAAATTTTAGAGCCATCAGCCAAAGTAATGGATGGAAGAAAAGCAGGGTGTTCAAGTTTTGAAAGGACAAAAGAAGTACTAGAAATGTGATCAGAAGCACCTAAATCAAGGACCCATGGTCCAAGAGAAGAATGAGAAATACAGGCAATAGGATTACCAGAATGTGCAACTAAAGCAATAGGAGTAGAAGCTTGCTTGCATATTTGGTACTTGAGAAACTCATTATAGTCATTTCTTGAAACATAAATACCATGCGTTTCCTGTGGGTTGGAAGGAGCTTCAGGAGTCTCATTAGATTGTACCACATTAGCAACCTTTGGAGGACGACCATGAAGTGCATAACACCGGTCTTGGGTGTGGCCTACTCAATGACAATAGGTACAAGTAAGTCGTGAAGCATGATTACCACGACCACTTCCACGTCCTCCTCGAGTGGAAACTTGGGAAGAGGATTGGGGTGCTAAAGCGACATGATCAACATTGCTAGCTTCAAGTGAGGGGCTTGATTGCATAAGTCGTGCAAAGACATTTTCAATGGAGGGAATAGGTGTAGTGCCCAAGATTTGTTGCCAAAGAGATTCAAGTTCTGTTGGAAGGCCCAACAGAGTAATTATCAAAAATAGTTTTTGTTGTTGAGCACTATGAGCATTAGCATCAGTAGCGTAGGGAAACAAGTTTGAATATTCCTCCTTAATAGCTTCTACAGCTCCAACATACGATTTCATATCTGTACCCTCAAGCTTCAAACTATGCGTCTTTTGGATAAAGTTATACATCCTTGCAATATCATTTGAATACAAGGCGTTAGCACGATTCCATACCTTTTTGCATGTCTTGTATGCCCGAAACATTGAGATTTTCTTTGGATCAATAGATTGCCACATCAGATTACATAATTGGCATCAACTTTCTTCCAAGTTGCTCGATCAGCTGTTGGAATAGCATCTTCTTTCTTAGAAAGATGATCTTCATATCCTTGGCCCATGAACCAAAGTTCTACAAAATCAGCTCATGCTAGATAATTCTTACCACCTGTCAACTTTTCAGTAGTCGTAGTAGTACTTCCAGAAACAACATAGGTTAGTACATGTGATTTCTCACCAATGGAGGATGTTACCTCTGATTCTAACATGCTAAAACAGGAATAAAGAGGCTAGGTAGAGGTTTAGAAAGGCCGAAAATAACTTGGAAAGCGAAAGGATGCTGGAATAACAATGACACAACAGAAAGCAATAAACCACCACAAAAAAATACCAACAATCCGAGCGGAGAGAAAAAAAGGCAAGATAAACCTGAAGCAAACCCAATAGCACAACAATAGAGGCGAAACAGAGGGCCAAACAAGGGAATTGCGCAAGACACAGGCCAAACAGGTCATGGAAGAGGCCGGTGAGGATTGGGCTTCATCGGAAATGGCACAGTGATTTGGCCGGTGGAAGCAACTTCGGAAAGAGGGTCTCACACGCTCCTATGTACACAAACTGAAGCAGGGCAGATTCTGGCATCTAGCGCGTGGTGGCATGTCGGAGCTCTGGCAGTAGCTCGATTCCGGTTGTAGGCCTAGCGGAAGGCAGCGAACACGGTGGTGTGGTAAGCCAGAGGAAAAACAGAACGCAGAGGTGCAGATGGGAGAAGACAGCCACGGGAGGAAAGAGAAAATGGACACACGGCGGAAAAAAAAGATATGAACTGTCACAGTTGAAAGTGGTTCAACCGGAAGGAAGAAAAACCAGAGTCGGGTCGGAACTCGCTCTGATACCAACTTGAAAATAAGGAACAACAGTAAAACTGTAACATCCTAATACTGATACCTTAGTATATCAGACATATACTTAGATAAACAATATTAGTTATGTTACTTTAACTTAAACATTAAACTAATCCATAACATTTATGTAACTAAATCATTATGGAGAGCCTTGTGAAAACAAACATCAACTTATATACATACAACGGTGTCTCAAGTAACAAAAAGTGATACATACATATGTAGATATACATGAATATACAAAACTTAACTACTAAAAACATAAAGTTAGTCTAATCTTCAATCATCTTCCGTTGTGCGCTTTGATAAGAACTTTCACTTGAATTTACATGGCAACACACGAGGTGAGAATCACATATTCTCAGTATAACTGTACCAATACCAGTAGTCGTAATACTCACATTGAATATATACAACCCATAAACATTAAAATACAACTATAACTGGTAATTAAACTATTATTCAACAGATCTCATAGTTAAAGCTGTAAACAATATTCAAACTATTACTCATGATTTAAGAAACAATTACATTTGTCACTTTATGTAATGTCCCCAGGCAAACATAACTCTGAACTATTTTATAATAAGCTATCTCTTGTTGAACTTTTCATACAATGGATAAGACAACCGCCTATACAGCTGTCTGAAAATGCATAAGACAACCGCCCATGCTTGATAGTACATATGCTATGTTATGTTGTATGAGTATGATGCAATGTAATTGTGTGGATACAATGTCATGAATATCATGAACTTACTACTCCTCTCTGTAGTGGGGAGGGAATATGTTACTTCCTTAACCCATCAGGTAGGAATCCACCTACCTTCTAAACTGTGTACAACCCTTTTTCTTAACTTTTCTTAGGAATAGCAAATGTATATATAAATATATGCACGAGTGTCTGTGAACCATACGGTATTATGTCCAACTTTTGCATAACCACCATCTAACCTCTGTCCTTGCACTACTAGTGCTACCTTAACTCTATGAGAGCTTTCATGCACTGTGACACTTCACTATTGTCAACTAGGCACTATGGTATTCAACTATAACTATTAAAGGAGCTACTAGCATTTCTAAGGCTTAAACCCTTCCAAAATACCTTAATATTTGCCTCAAAAAGGCTGATTTTTAAGATTGCACCAAATGTGCATAATAACTCCAAAAATTCTGAAATTTTATGGGTAAATAGATTTTTCTCATATCTTTTAACTGCCACAAACTTTACTTCATTTGGCTAAGTATAGCCAAAGTTATGCAACATTATGTAGAAGCTAAAATAAGACATTCTCTGTTTTACCCGAAAATGACTGGACTTTGAACTGAAACTAGGAACAAACTAAGTACTCAAAAATTTCTGAAATTTAACAGTCAACTAGCCTTACATGTTAGCTTTCAAGTGCCACTAGTTTCATACAAATACGACACCGGAGCAAGAAATTATGCAATCTGGTTTAACAGGTGCTAGAATGCTGTTTCTACAGAATCTGTCTCGGATTCAAACAAAAACTAATACTGATTGGCTTGTTCTAAAATTCTGAAATTTTTACTACATAAAGTCTTATGTTTTAGCTTTCAAATGTCACAAGAATCAGGTCAATACAATGTCTATAGCTCAAGTTATACAACAAACATCACAGGCTACTTGGATGTTGTCCTATTTTCTGCAGAATCGAGTTTTGCATAGTTTTGGTTTCTAACCAAGTTCTAATCCTCAAATCATGGATTCTAAGTGTTTCCCAATCCTAATCATGGTCTTTAATCATGTTGGAATCATTAAACAATAAAATTTAACTCAAATCTCAATCTTAAAACCTATTTTCCCAAATAACTAACCAATAGAAAACTAAGGATCCCTAGGGTTCTAAACTATCATCTAAGCATCCAGCTAGCTAGTATCTAACTCTTTTCAACTAAAGGAGCAAGAGCTAGCATCAAACTTCCTATTTTCACCCAAATCCCATTTTTCCTCATCACTCCCAACCGAGAAACAAGATGAAGATCAAGGGAAAATGATGAAAATCAAGCACCCCTACCTTTTTGGATGATCACACTTTTGCTTTGCCTCTTTCTTTTCTCTTCTTCTCCTCTTCTTCTTTTCTCTTCTCTTGTTCTTTCTTCGTTTCTTGTCTTTGCTTCTGCTGAATGAAATGAGAAAAGGAAGTCAAAGGACTTCTTATACTTAACTATTAAGTATTATCAAAACTTATACCTCTTAGGAACACTTTGATATTATTATTTCAAGTTTTCTTACCTCCATAGGTATTAGAATAAATCATAAATTTATCTAATTACTAAATTCATCATTATCTTTAATTTTCATATCTGCACTAAGTTTATTCGGTATTAAAACATTTACACAGTATGCTTAAAAATACCAAACGAACTTAGGTTTCATTCAAACTTTAACTGCAACTTCTTTAACTCATTTATGACTTAAAAACAACTTATCCATAATTATTTCTTCTATCTAAGCAATTTATGCCATTTTTTGAGTTATTTTAGACTACTTTCCACATTCTGTGTTACAGCAAAATGTCTAAACTAACTCAATTTGTCATGAAACTTCACATGCATGTCAAGCAAGTATTTGGCTATCTCTGGAACCCTACACAAGCTTGACATGTTCTCGGAGATGTTACAAAAACAACTAATTACAGCTGAATTGCCTGAATGAATTTCATTCAGCATATAAGTATTTATATACATGAGAAATTAATTACAACTTCTATTAATTACATCTCTATTGTTTCCAAAGCTAACTATCATATTTCTCATGCTAACTAATTCAATATTCAGCAAGCACATTGTGATTAAACTAACTATTATCAAACTTTTTTATGTGAGTTTATGTTCATGTTCTATAACTTTGCAGGTTGTTACATATGTTGTGACGAGGCCTGGAAGAGAACTTTTATTTACTATTGTTTCACAGGATGAGAAGTACAAAGCCAAAGTATGATCATCATCTCTTTTCTTTCTTCTTCCTTTCCCCCCTGATGGTAATTATAAACTGGTCGTTGTGGGTAGTGTCTTAGGCATGTAGAAGCACATAGACATAGCCATGTGCCATATTTTCAGTTTAGAGCCAATCTATGGCTTCACTACGCTAGCATTACACACATTCTATATCTTGGCTATTTCCTAGTGAGTTGAGTACATAAAATGAACTAACTATTCAATGGCCAAATTTTGTCGAGGCAATACTTAAACCGACTACATGTCGATGCAGGTATGCATAGATGTGTTGGTTCAAAGACTTGGGGATGCTACAGCAGCTGGAATGTACAAAATACTTTTTGGTACTCTCAACGGGAAGCCATCAACCGTTTCCCTTTATGCCCTGCCTGTATGTGTGAATTCTGTCCATCTTGCTCTCAATTATTACTCACCAGTTTTGGTTAACAAGAAGAAAAACGTAAAAAGAAATGCTGATTATTAGCATATCCTGAACACCTGTAATTATTGACTCAAATAGTGGAAAAAACTCCTCTAAAGTGAACAAGTAAAGATGTATCTACCCTTAGATAATTTAGTGAGTTGAGATATCTATACGCTTTATTAAATTAAGAGTGAATATATTCTTATTTATTTACTTTAAAAACAAACTCACTTTAAAAAAACCTTATCTATCTTTACTCCTTATTACTATGGCTTTCCCTAGTATATGAATGCTTCTTCACACTAAGGACTCGTAAACTTTCCCTTTTTCTTATTTTACAATTTATATGGGCAAGACTAATTCTATGGACCTTTTCCTTGCTCTAAACCAGGTTTGTTTGTTATGGATAGTCACAGCATTCTCTTTGGGTCGTCGGCAAGTGCAACTTTCAAAGCACCAGATTTCCTCTGCTTAATAGAATTTGAGATTAAATGTACAGTTAAATTATAATATGGGATAGTTCTATCAAAAGCATGAGCCGTGTATCGAGAAAGTCCAACCTCTGAAATAAAAGCTAACATGGGTCTGCCCTCCCAATTTTTCAAAGCATTCGTTGTGTATAGGTAATTAGAGAAATTATAATGTAAGGGTACTATACTCAATTTAATAAAAATATATAATACGTGGACTGAATAATCATAAAAGCTATTGGATTGAATAAAAATATTTAATAAATTTTAAATCAATTATTAGCTGTTGAGAGAATTATTCTCAGAGTACCTTAGAATGTTTCTAGTAATTAGTATATGGTAATAATTGACAAGTGCTATACTTATTTTTTGTGATAACACAAGTGCTATAAAATTGGCTAAGAGTCCTATTCAACACTTACGAACAAAGCATATTGAGATTAGACATTATTTTATAAGAGATTATGTTTAGAAAGATGTTTTTGAACTTAAATTTATAGACATCGATCATTAGTAGGTTGATATTTTGACTAAATCCCTTCATGCAGATAAATTTTGTTTTATAAGGGATAATATAAATGGGTCTGAATCAAGGCTAAAATCTTGAGTTCACATGTTTTTTTGGTTAGTATATGATTTTGAGATTGCATGTCATAATTTTCTGATCATCAAAATATGTTGAAAATATTATCAAAATAGTATTAAAGAACAGTTGAGAAAACCAACCTAGTCACCATCATCATAAGAAAATCTCTCATTTAAAAATATGACCATTATAGTATCCTAATACCTTGAAATTTGAAAGTTTGACCATTAGACCCACTCTTTCTCTCTCCGTTAGTAAATGCCAAATGGTAACTTTTTGTGCTTCTAACAGTTAGAAAGGGTTGAGAACCTATAAATATATGTTCTCCCATGTTTCTCAACACTTTGCAACCCTTTCTCAACTCTCAAGCTTTCTCAACTTTATCAAATCTCTCTCAACCTTCAACTCTCTTTCTCTAAACCTCTCAAACACTTTCTTTCTCTCACTTTCCTTCAAAATGACTAAGTTTGGAACTACTTCCAAAGCCTAAAAAAAACAACCCTAGCCTACTCGAAGCTCATCTCGCCAAGCATCCATGGAAAAGGCAAAGCAAGAAAGTTTATACTCTAAAGTCCAAACCTTTCGAAAAGAAGAAGACTATCTTTGTTAGTTCAGAAGAAGAAGTGCCCAAGAGATCTCTTTTCATCTCTAAACTTGAAAAGATCTTTGATGATCGATTTAGCACAAAACCAGTTGTTGTTGGAAGGAGATTCAACCTAGTGGAAATGTCTACTTATGGGATGGACGTGTCTGACGAAATTAGAAAACAAAGGTGGGAAAGCTTTCTGAACATGTCTACCCAGTGCTTGTTCGAGCTTTCTTTGTTGGTGCAATTGAAGAAGATAGATTGGTTGGAAATCTCTATGGAGAATAAATAATTATTTCTCTTGTGGTGATGATTGAAGTCACTAGAGCCAAGAATAAAGGACTCAAGTTCTACAACAGTCTGGACTAGATGGAAGAGAAAAATCTAGTTAAAGATGAAGTTTTTGACTTCATTACTGAAGAACTTGAAGAAGAAAGCTTGATTGCTGATATGCTACTGAACAAAGCAAGGTTTCTTCATGCCTTACTTGTTCATTTCATTCTACCTCGAGCTAGAAATAAAGAGTCACAAACTATAACATCACTATGTTGTACCACTTGCTTCCAAGGAAGAGAATCAGCCTTCCCTAACTGATTCTGAAGCACATGGCTGCTGCTCTCAATGCCCCCAAGAAGACTATTTGTATTCCTTATGGGATGTTGATGACCAAAATCTTCAAGCATTATGGTCTGAATCTGGATCATGAAGTTTCTGATCCCCCTAGTCCAGAATTCACTTACAACAACTTGACATTGATGCGCCTTAACCTACATCCTGTTCTGAAAGTGGATGTTGAGAAAATTGTAAATATATAAGAAATTATATTCTCTGTGTGTTGTATTGATTTTAATTGATATTGAATATATACAAAATATATTTCCTAAAATAACTCCCTAAAATAAGGACTTAATAATCAATCAGATTATAAGAGTTATGAAAGCTAATAATCAAGAAAATAAAAAAAGGAACATATTAGGATAGAAAAAGGAAACAAAATTCCTAAACTAACTCCTATTAGTTAGGGACGTGATCTGTTTGGGAGCTGTCAACAGCTCTGATATTGGTGTTGTCAACACTCCCCCTCAAGTTGGTGAGTAGATGTTGGTCATTCCCAGCTTGTCTACCAGCGCTTCAAAACTTGGTCTAGGTAGGCCCTTTTGTGAGAATATCTGCTAATTGTTGTCTTGTGGAAACATAAGCATGCAGATTATTCCATCTTCGATTTTTTCTTTAATGAAGTGTCGATCTATCTTAACATGTTTGGTTCGATCAAGATGGACTGGGTTATGAGCCTTACTTATGATTGCTTTATTGTCACAATACAGCTTCATAGGGCCCATACTAGGCACTTTTAGTTCTTCCATTTGTCTTTTTAACCAAGTCAGCTCACGAATTCCTTAAGCAAGAGCTTTGAGTTCTGCTTTTGCATTGCTATGGGCTAGAACAAATTGTTTCTTGCTCCTCCAAGTAACTAAGTTTCCCCAAACCTTTGTACAATACCTTAAAGTTGATCTTCTATCTTCAACTGAGCCTGCCTAATCTGCATTAGTAAAAGCCTCCACATTTCTTAGCTCATTTTTCTTAAAAAATAAGCCTCTTCCTGGTATAGATTTTAGATACCTTAAAATTCAATAGACTGCATTAAAGTGTTCTTCTAGAGAGTGTACTGACTTACCAAACTTACTACAATTGCAATGCCTAGTCTTGTGTGGGACAAGTATATTAACCTTCCTACTAGCTTCTGATATCTTCCCCTATCAAATGGAATTCCATCAGTAACCCTTTTTAAATTTAGATTCAAGTTTATAGGTGTTTCAACTAGTTTGCAGCCAAGCATCCCTGTTTCTTTCAACAGGTCTAAAGTGTACTTTCTTTGGGAGATTAAAATACCACTCTTGCTTCTGGCCACTTCCATTCCTAAGAAGAATCTGAGTTGCCCAAGATCTTTGATTTCAAATTCACATCCTAGAACTTTCTTCAGTCTCTCTAGTTCTACTGTGTCGTCTCCAGTTAATATAATATCATTCATACACACAATCATGCTAGTTTTCTTCCCATCTTTTGAATGTTTAAAAGACAAAGTATGATCAGCTTGTCCCTGGTTGTATCTATGCTTCTTTATAGTCTTAGTAAGACAATCAAAACCAAGCCCTTGGTGACTGTTTTAACCCATATGAAGACTTCTTCAACTTGCATACTTTTCTGTCATAATTATGCCCTTCAAATCTTGGAGGTAGCTCCATGTAGACTTTCTCATCAAATTCTCCATTTAGGAAGACATTTTTCACATCCATTTGATGTAGTGCCTAGTCAAGATTGGCTGCTATAGATATTAACACTCTTATAGTGTTTAATTTTGCAACTGAGGCAAATGTTTATGTATAATCCTCTCCATTAGTTTGAGTAAATAATTTTGTAACTAGACGAGCCTTGTATCTTTCTATCTCACCATCTGATTTGTACTTGATAGTGAAAACCCATTTGCACCCTACATGCCTTTTTCCTTCAGGTAGTTCAACAACATCCTAAGGCGTTCATTTTCAAATACATTAGGCTTCTACTCTAGTTTTTCAAGAGCTTCTTGAATGTTCTTTGGGACTTCATGGTTTTCCACCTTTTCTAGTACAACACAATATGTAGGGGATAAACGACTATAGGACAAAAAATTTGAAATTGGATGTTGTGTGCAAGTTCTAACCGTTTTCCTTAGAGCTATTGGGACATCCAAATCTCTAGGTTGATCCTCCAAGTTTGAGAAATTTTCAACATCAATCATTTCAGTTTCAGTTTGTGAATTTACCCGTGGATTGGACTCTTGGCACTGCGGTTGATGAGTGATGGCTTGTACTTCTTGAGGTTTCTTCTTCTTTCGCAAAAAAACACGAAATTATTTTTCAGGTTGGCTAGGCTCATTCAAATTTCCCCATGTTTCTAACTCTATTAATGACCTAATAGGTTGACTAGGTTCAGGTTCATGAATGGTTGAGATATCATAAGGGGGTTTAGGTCCAGGTATGGTTGACACATCTGTGATATCATGAGAAGGTTTAGGTTCATGTATGGCTGACACATTAGGAGGTTCAAGTGCAGGTTCCCAAAGCTTCTCTTCATCTAGGATCTCCCCTTAAAGAGTGGGGTTTGGGTAGAAAGGCTGATTTTCAAGGAAAGAAACATATAGAGAAACAAACAACCTTTTTGTTATGGGACAGTAACATTTGTATCCCTTTCGATTTGGGGACTACCCAACAAAGGCACACTTGATGGCTTTAAGATCTAATTTTTCCCGAGTAGGATTGGAATTATGGACATAGGAAATCCAGCCAAAAAATTTTGGAGACAAGGAGGTGAACAATCTGTCTTTAGGAAAGAACTCATGAAGGACGCTAAGAGGTGTTTGGAAATTAAGAATCTTGGAGGGCAAACGATTTGTCAAATAAGATGCTGTCAGGATAGCTTTTCCTAAAAAAGATTTAGGAACATTTGTGGTGAACATAAGGGCACAGGCAACTTCCAACAAATGATGGTTTTTATGTTTTGCTAGATCATTTTGTTAAAGGGTCAATGGTCCTAACACAAAAACTTTGCTGAAGAATTCCATTTTCTTTAAAGTAATTTCCAAGGAGAGAATTGAAGTACTCTTGTCCATTATCAATACGGGCAATTTGAATAGGTGTTTGAAATTGGGTTTGGATCATTTTATAGAATTGTTGAAAATAGAAGCAATGTCAGATTTTTCTTTCAAAAGGTAAATCCAACATGTCCTTGAATGATCATTAATAAAGGTTATGAAATCACCTTGTTCCTAAAATATTATTAACCCTTGAAGGATCCCAAATATCACTGTGAATTAACGAGAAAGGCTTAGATGATTTGTATGATTGACTTGGATAAGAAGTGTGAGTTTGTTTAGCCAACATACAAGTTTCACACTAAAGAGAATTTATATCTTTATTCTTAAAGAGAGAAGGGAACAAATGTTTTAGATATGGAAAACTAGGATGGCCAAGCCTATTATGCCATAACATAATTTCATATACAGAAACTAAAGGGGATTTACTACTTAGAGCCAACATTGGTTTCTTTTCATGCCCATTTTCCTCAAGGTAGTATAGGTTGTCACCCATCTTAGCATTACCAATCGTCTTCCTTGATAGTAAATCCCGAAACTCACAATATGAAGGATAGAACTTAGCTACACAATTCAAATCTCTGGTCAATTTACTAATAGACACTAAGTTACATGTTGAATTTAGAACATGAAGAACATATTTCAGTGTCAAATTAGGTAAATTTAAAGACCCTTTTCCAGCAACAGTAGGGAGAGTTCCATCAGCAACTCTGATTTTGAAATTTCTTGGAATGGGGTATAAGTAGAGAAAGATTTATGGCACCCAGTCATATGGTCTGAAGCTCTTGAATCCATAATAAAAAATCTGTCAATTTTAAAATTTGTACTTAAGGTAGAAGAATAACTACCTTTTTGGGCTATAGAGTAGTTTGTTGTTTGACCAGGGGTGTTTGATTAAGCTTGGACTTGAGCAAGAAAGGCATGTAGTTGTTCAAGTTGCTCCTTGCTTGTCGCGACCGTAATCGCGGCGGGAGCGGCGAAACAAAATAAATAAGTTAGGAGTCGCCACCAATTTTATTTAATTTAGGAAAAATTGGAAAACCCTTTTAGAAAATGGTCTTTGGAACCAGATTGGATTCGGGAGTCGGTTATACATAGGGAAGGGTGGAGACTTAACCCCACAGCACCCTTAAAACATCCGTCCTAAAACGGTTACTCTAAATTAGTTATGCAAAACTTAATAATCTCATAATATGTTTGTTTTACCCTTTTTATTTAAAAAAACTAACAAAAATAAATAATTTGTGAAAGTTTAAAATTTGGCTTGACGAAATAAAATTTTTGCTCCTATGTACCCTCAGGTGCAATGAGGAACTCAAAGTCACGTAGTTCTATATAAAATACTTGTGAGTTGGTTACTTTTATTTAAAGAAAAGATTTATTTATTTTTTATAAAAATTTGAATTAACAGGTAGTCGCGACTCTGTTAACCAAATTAAGGTTTGAATAGGTGAAGCTCGCGTCACGCCAGAGACGTCACCCATGGATTTTTGAATTTATTGTTATGAAATGAGATTTTTTTTAATCTAAAATTATCTTCAAAAAAAGAATAATAATAAAAAAAATTGAATCTTTATTAAATAGTAATTTATTTTTTATAATTTGAACCATTAGGTTGTCACAACTCAGATGATCCAAAAATAGTTACAAGATTAACAAGTTGTCACAACTCGGTTAATCCTATTTCGCTCTTTTTTAAAAAAAAAATTAATTATTTTTATAGTTTTACTTTGTAGTCTTACCATTGTTTTTTCTGATATATATTTTTTTAAGCTTAGCCCATTTAATTACAAGCCTATTTCACTTAAAACAAAAAAAAAAACTATCAGAAATTAAAAGAACAAACTTACAAAAACAAGACAAAGGAGTTTTGTTTCTTTCTTTTTGGGTATTTGTAAGAAAAAAAAACAGAGGAGCAAGGAAGATGAAGGCCAGCGGCGACGGTGGTTAGGCTGGTTCGGGTTGGTGAAGCGCTGACAATTGGGTCTGGTTGCAGATTGTACGGTGCGACGATGTGACGTTGTTTCTGCTGCGACTTCTGCACGGTGGATAGCGCGGTGTGACAGATAGCTAGCGACATGGTGAGGAGCAGTTTGTGGGTGTCAGTTTCGTATATGAGAGGTGATGGATAGATATTTTGGTGGAGGTGAAATCAGTAGGTCAAGGTTAAAAGTGTGTCTTTGAAGGTCAAAGTGAAAGTTCAAGTAAGGTGTGGGTTATGGGTTTTTATAAGAGAGGATTAGGTTAAGGTGTTTGAGTTAAAGTGTGATTAGGATTAGTTTAGGATGAGTGTTGAGATTTGTTTAGGATGAGTGTTGGATTGGTGATGGGGTTTAGTTAGGATGAGTTTGTTTAGACTAGTGATAGGGTTTGTTTAAGATGAGCGTTTGAGTTGGTTTAGGATAAGTTTGAGTTATAGTTTAAGATATGGATTATGTGTTGGATAATGGATAATGGGTCATGGGTTGGATATTGGGTCAATGGGTATGTTAATGAATTGACTAGATATTGGGTCAATGGGTAGGTTAATGGATTGAGCTGGATATTTTTATTTTTATTTTTTTTTATTTTTTTTATTTTTTTATTTACAAAATGTACCGGACAAAATTCGGTGTTTACAGTTGTCCCTCTTTACTTGTTTCTTACTAGATAAAAAAAATAACCGCAACTTTTCATTTTATCATAGTGAGGAACGAGTAAAGAAATAAACCCAAATTTTGTTCGGGAGAAACAGAAAACAATGTGAGAACAAAATGCAAGGAGCGATGCGCTCAAAAATTAAAATGAAATGAGTCGATGCGCTTAAAACTTAAAATGCAATGAGCCGATACACTCAAAACTTAAAATGCAATGAGCCAATGCACTCAAAACCTAAAATGCAAGGAGCCGATACGCTCAAACCTTAAAATGCAAATGCAACGAGCCGATGCGCTCAAATTAAACATGCAATGAGCCGATGCACTCAAAACTTAAAATGCAATGAGCCGATGCACTCAAAACCTAAAATGCAAGGAGCCGATGCGCTCAAACCTTAAAATACAAATGCAACGAGCCGATGCGTTCAAAACTTAAAATGTAAGGAGTCGATGCACTCAAAACTTAATATAATGAGCTAATGCACTCAAAACTTAAAATGCAATGAGCCGATGCCCTCAAACTTAAAATGCAATATAATGCAATGCGCTTAAAACTTGAAATGCAATGAGCCGATGCGCTCAAAACTTAAATGCAAATGTAACGAGCCGATGTGCTCAAATTAACATGCAAATGCAATGAGTCAAAACTTATAATGGAAAATTAAACAAAACTTATAATGGAAAGAGCCGTTGCACTCAAAACTTAGAAAATGCAAATCGATGCGCTCAAATTAAAATGCAATGAGCCGATGCGCTCAAAACTTAAAATGCAAATGCAATGAGCCGATGCGCTCAAATTAAACATACAATGAGCCGATACGCTAAAAAATGCAAAGAGCCGATGCGCTTTAGACATGCCAAACATTTAGACTAGTCAAATGGTTTCTTTTCTTCTCTCTTTTTCTCTTTTCTTTTAATCATTCGAACCAGCGACGACTTTGGAAAGCTTTGACCAATCAAATCCTTGTTCACCTGCTTTTGCCTGTTGGACCTGATAGTCTTGATCATACTTACTCATCCTTTCTCTCATTCTCTTTTTTTTTTCATCTTATTTTCATGTTTTCTACTCTTAACTACTCCCCTTTTAGGAGTCGAGATTATAATCTCTTGTTGCGAACCCTTGCTTGGAGCCACTAAGTCTTTGAAAAAAAATTTTGCCCCAGTATTTATTCCTTGATCATTGATTTTGCAACAACCTGATGACCCAATCGCTGTCCTTGTTGTTACTTCCTTCAATATATATTCTCAGAAGTTTTGCCCCAGTGTGACTAATTGAATGCAAACCAAGTTGCCCTTGTGTGAACAATTGATAAAATTGCCCCAGTTTAAGCAATTCCAATTTATTTGCATTAATTCTTGCTTAAATTGCCCTTTTAGGTTTTCAACCTAATGAGCTCTTTTTTTTTTGTTCGGGTACCTCTTACTTCTGGATTATCACTTTTCCCTTTAATTGAAACTTCTAAGTTCTTTTCGATCTGAATTGTTCATCAGGGAATTGCCATCAGATGGTCAAATCATAATGTTGTACTTTTGTTCACCTTTCTTAAAACATTACGTAACAGACATACATGAGTATGACATAAAAGGAACTTACTGGGTAAACAACTTCTAGATTGGTCTTGGAAGTTTGACTACACAAAAAGGCACGAATGATGATATGAGATCCAAAGAGGTGTTGACTCGATACGAATAGGTTTGACTTTCATGAGACCAATCTTTAGTTGTCTACTAGACATTATGGCCAAGGATTTTCTTCTGCTGAACATCTACATCAAGCCAAATTGAACTGAGGAGAAATTTGCCCCTGTTTAAGACTGAATTGAGTAGGATCAAGACCCATCCTAGCGACTAAAAGATTTGCCTAAGACAGATTGAACCAAGGAAAAATTGTCCCAGTTTAGAGCCGAGTCGAACAGGGTACAAACTTATCATAGTGTAGGGCCACATTGAACCAAAAAAAAAAATTTCCAGTCTAGGACAGGAAGGAAAAATTGTCCCAGTTTAGAACCGAGTCGAACAAGGTACGAATTTGTCCTAGTGTAAGTCTCTCTTTTTTTTTCTTTTCATTTTCATTTTTTTTAGGAACAATGAACTAAATACTTGAATGAGCGTAACCTTTGCCTCAAAATTAAAGTTAACGAAAATGACAACAACCCTTCATTGATCAGAATGGACTTTTTGAGGCTTGTAACGTGGCCAAGGCTAGCAGTTACAAAAGGAAAGATATAAGGCTCAAACAAGTGTTTAAGGGTGGAATGAGACTAAGGATCATTAAATTTCATCAACTGCTTTTTCCACTTTCCAACACTTTTATCTTATTATTCTCCTTTTCTTTTCCATTTCATTTCATTTTCTTTCATCCTCCTTTCCCTTCTCTTTTTTTTTTTGCTTTTTTTTCATCACTTTTTTAATTTTTACTTCTTGTCCTTTTCACCTTTTCTTCCTTTTCCATTATGCTTCAGAACATTCATCATGACAATCAACCTTTATTTCGTGTTATCCCCTAGTGTAGGGGTGATCCTTATCCAGGGTTTATTGAAAAAATTTCAAGCTCAAAAGGGGTAACAAGGGATAAAAATGATCAAATTTTATAAAAGATAGAGAAAAACGGCAAATCTTTATTTTCAAATCATGACTGTTTATTTTCAAAACTTCAACTTTGAGACAAACAGATAGTGCAAACCAAGTGATTATTTCTTTGCTCCCTTTGTTATATTTTATTTTTTTCTTTTTCTTTTGCAAAGACACTTACACACGCGGACCCAACTGAGAATTACCAAGGAAGACACTTTAAAGAAATGAAAGAAAATAATTATCAAGAAAGACATAGTGATGAAAGGAAACAAGGTACCCATACAAATTCATTACGTTAATGTTTCAAGAAAGTTAACATGAGTCCAACATCACTAAATATCACTTCAAGAGTTGTTAACAATATTAGGTTCAACTATTTCTTCAATGTCAAGCTTTCCATAAGCAATTAGCTTCCTTACTGCAGTCTTGAAGGATTCACAATCTTCAATTGAGTGCCTTGGGACATCCATATGGTACTTGCAAGTTAAATTTGGGTTGTACCATGCTGGAAATGGTGGTTGTAGGGGACGTACAGGATTCCCAGAAATGAGGTGAGCATCAAACAACCTTTGGAATAACTCTGCATTTGAAATGGATAGTTTTGGGAAAGGGGGGAGGTTTTGGGAACAGAAACGGCCTTGATTTTGAAAGCTTGGTCGAGACTGTAGATGATTTGGGATATTTTGTGGAGGTACAGAATGGTAAGTATTTGGGTTATATGCAGAAGTTTGATAGGCAGAGTAAGATGATGGGTAGCAGGTTTGTAAAGGTTGTTGGCTTTGCACGTAACTCACATCTGGCTCTCTTTTCTTAGGAGGAAACCCCATCTTGAAACCATCTTCATTATTATCACTTGTCAATTTTCTAGCATTTACCAGAATTTCAATCCTCTCTCCAGCAGCAATTAAATCAGCAAAGTCTTGATACGCAGCGCCCGCCATTGTCCCAATATAAGGAGCTTTTAAGGTCCTCAAGAAATATGAGCACATTTCTGTCAGAGTCAACGATGGTTGCACTTGTGCTGCGAGAGTTCTCCACCTCTGGGCATATTGCTTGAATGTTTCTTCATTCTTCTTCTGCAGTGTTCCCAGTTGTTCCCAGGTTGGGGCTGTATCCAAGTTGAACCGATATTGTCCCATAAACAAGTTTGCCCAATCATCCCAAGAAGAGATTTTGGAAAGCTTGCTGGATACACCATTCTAAAGCAGGGCCAGTCAAACTTTCATGAAAGAAGCTAACGAGAAACTTCCAATCTTTTGACCAAATTGACATTTTGGTAATATATGTTTTCAGGTGGAAGAAAGGATTAGTGCTTCCATCATATTTGACAAATTCTGGAATTTTGAAATCCTTAGGAATGATGATATTAGCTGTAGGACACAATTCTTCTATCCCAATGAGACCATAGGTACTGGAGCCCTTGATTGCTTTAATTTGTCCTTTTATCTTTTCCATCCATTCTTCTTTCATCTTGTCACTTTGGATGGCCGCATGACCAGTCCCAGCAGGAAATCCCGTTGGAATCGGGATGGACATATGCGGTGGTTCACATGCACACTCAGCATTGCCATGAATCTCATTTCAAGTTCCTTCCAAGGAATGATATCCTTCTCCAATAGGAAGTACTAGTGATGCAGTATTTGATGTTCCTCCCACAAAAGGCATCTCAGTGGTGGCCCCAGGGTTTGCCCTTATGGAAGTAACATTTGGTGGGTGCAAGTGTGCCCCAGTTACTCCTATACCTCCGATTGTCCCTATCAAAGTGAGGGTCTCCCTCATGGCCGACAACATTTCCTCCATTCTCTTCTGAGACTCTGTCATTTCATTCATCTTTTCTTTCATCTCATCTACTTCTATACTCAGATTTCTTCCTTCCTTTTCAGCTACCATTATTGCAAGCTTTGTTCGAGCCCTTGTGTTATGAACTCAGATTTGATTGGTGTCTTCTTTCCTTAGTCGCGCAATGGTGCTGAGCACAGTAACACCAAACAAAAATAATGAGATGAAATGAGATACATAAAATGAAATTGATGAAATGAAAATATTTTTTTTTTTTTTTAAAAAAAAGCAATGAATGCCATGAAAATGCATGATTTTTTTATTTAATTTTTTTTAGAATGCTAGGAATGCCATGAAAATGCATATTTTTTTATTTTTTTTTATTTTTTCATTTTTTTTAAATGCTAGGAATGCCATGAAAATGCATGATTTTTATTTTATTTTTCAAATATGCCATGAAAATGCATGATGCTATTTTTTTTTTTTAAAATGACTATATAAAGAAGAAGTTCGCTCCCTTCATGTCCTAAGATATTGCCTTAAACGGAGGAATTCTATCATAAGGATCTATGGGTCTTTTTGATTCGTGATAACTCTCATTTGGTGGCTTTTCTATTCTGAAGGTCTCTAGAGCCAAGTCCTATTTCAAAATGTTAACCACAAAATAGTGGGTAAACCACTAGGTGTGAGACATTTGTGAAAAATGCGCACTCTAGATGAGGTTTTCGTAATAGCCAAACAGGATGTACATCCAAAATGGTTACCACTACACAACCTCTACTTAACTTAAGCTTCACTCAGACCAGGGTATAGAGCCCCACTCGAATGTGTGATAGATGTGTAGGTGTGGTGGGTGTAGGGAGCATACAAACATTCATTATCCTAAAGACTACCCGCATCCTGCAAAACAAAAACAAAAACAAACAAAAATTCCAAGAGAAATTCTCTATCTTAAGGTTTTAATAACAATAATATTTAAAATAAATAAAAAGAAAAGAAAGGTAAAACAAAATATACAAAGATTACAAAATTTTACACAACAAAATTATATGGGCTTGACTCAAGTATTCCCAATGGAGTCGCCATCTGTCGCGACCGTAATTGCGGCGGGAGCGGCGAAACAAAATAAATAAGTTAGGAGTCGCCACCAATTTTATTTAATTTAGGAAAAATTGGAAAACCCTTTTAGAAAATGGTCTTTGGAACCAGATTGGATTCGAGAGTCGGTTATGCATAGGGAAGGGTGGAGACTTAACCCCACAAAGATCCCTAAAACATCCGTCCTAAAGCAGTTCCCTAAATTAGTTATGCAAAACTTAATAATATCATAATATGTTTGTTTTACCCTTTTTTTTAAAAAAAACTAAAAAAATAAATAATTTGTGAAAGTTTAAAATTTGGCTTGACGAAATAAAAATTTCGCTCCTACATACCCTCAGTGCAATGAGGAACTCAAAGTCACGTAGTTCATATAAAATACTTGTGGGTTAGTTCCTTTTATTTAAAGAAAAGATTTATTTTTTTTTTTTTATAAAAATTTGAATTAACATGTCGTCGCACTCTGTTAACCAAATTAAGGTTTGAATAGGTGAAGCTCGTGTCACGCTAGAGACGTCACCCATTGATTATTGAATTTATTGTTATTAAATGAGATTTTTTTAATCTAAAATTATCTTCAAAAAAGAATAATAATAATAATAAAAAAATTGAATCTTTATTAAATAGTAATTTATTTTTTATAATTTGAACCATTAGGTTGTCACAACTCAGATGATCCAAAAATAGTTACAAGATTAACAAGCTGTCACAACTCGGTTAATCCTATTTCGCTCTTTTTAAAAAAAAAATAATTATTTTTATAGTTTTACTTTGTAGTCTTACCATTGTTTTTTTTTTATATATTTTTTTTAAGCTTAGCCCATTTAATTACAAGCCTATTTCACTTAAAACAAAAAAAAAATTATCAGAAATTAAAAGAACAAACTTACGAAAAACAAGACAAAGGAGTTTTGCTTCTTTCTTTTTGGGTATTTGTAGGAAAAAAAAACAGAGGAGCAAGGAAGATGAAGGCCAGCGGCGATGGTGGTTAGGCTGGTTCAGGTTGGTGAAGCGCCGATAATTGGGTCTAGTTGCAGATTGTACGGTGCGATGATGTGACGCTGTTTCTGTTGCGACTTCTGCACGGTGGATAGCGCGGTGTGACAGATGGCTAGCGACACGGTGAGGAGCAATTTGTGGGTGTCGGTTTGTATATGAGAGGTGATGGATAGATATTTTGGTGGAGGCTGAAATTTGTAGGTCAAGGTTAAAAGTGTGTCTTTGAAGGTCAAAGTGAAAGTTCCAAGTAAGGTGTAGGTTATGGGTTTTTATAAGAGAGGATTAGGTTAAGGTGTTTGAGTTAAAGTGTAATTAGGATTAGTTTAGGATGAGTGTTGAGATTTGTTTAGGATGAGTGTTGGGTTGGTGATGGGGTTTAGTTAGGATGAGTTTGTTTAGACTAGCTGATAGGGTTTGTTTAAGATGAGCGTTTGAGTTGGTTTAGGATAAGTTTGAGTTATAGTTTAAGATATGGGTTATGGGTTGGATAATGGATAATTGGTCATGGGTTGGATATTGGGTCAATGGGTATGTTAATGAATTGAAATTTATTGGATATTGGGTCAATGGGTAGGTTAATGGATTGAAATTTGGATATTTTATTATTTTTTATTTTTTATTTTTATTTATTTTTTTATTTACAAAATGTCCCGGACAAAATTCGACGTTTACATTGCTAAAGGCAGATCAATTTGCATTGCTTTCTTCTAAGACTGCCTAATAGCCTCTGCTTTGTTCACCTTGTTTGTGTGGCTTCCAGTTTGTTGGCCTTCTATGTATCTTCCAGCATGTTTCTCTAGTGTGATTGGGACGTTGATTGTGATCACACAAGCTTTGTCATTCTTTCGATTTCTATGTTGTTTAGTAGAAATATTTTGTTCATATTTCTTTGTGATAAGGGCATAATTTTGAGGAGGGTTTTCTGAACTGAATTCTTTAACTTCTCCCAGCATGCAATTATTTTTGCTTTTTCCCTTCTTACCTTCGCAAAGGCTTCTCTAACATTTGGGAAGGGTTTGGTTCCCAACAATCGACCTCTAACTTCATCTAACTCCTTGTTCAAGCCAAGGAGAAAATTAAACACTCTTTCTTTCTCAAGCATTTGATTATACTTCAGGCTATCTTCAACACAATGCCAAACTGTCTCATAGAACATATCCATCTCCTGCCATAACTCAATCAATGTATTGAAATATTCTGTAACAAAAATGTTACTTGTTTTGAATTTTGCAGGGTCGATTTGATTTCAAAACACTGAGTTGAGATTTGTAGATTTGAGTACATTTAATGTACTATTTCCTAGATTTCCTTTGTTGTTTTGTAGAATAGATAGGTCCGATCAATCTTAGGATCCATGGAATTGATCAGCCATGCCATCACCATAGACTTTTCTTATTCTCAAATTGAGTAGCCAGCCTATCCTTGCGTTGGTGCATTTGTTCTTCCCGTGAGGTAGCCTAGCTCCCTTTTGCCTTAGATCACAAGAGTAACAAATTTGACCATTCTAGAAAATTGGTCCATTGAGTTTATGTTGGGTTATTTGGAGAGAATGGGAGTTAGAAGTATGAACCACAGATGGTTGACAATTTTTTTCTAGTTCGGAGGACACCCCCAAAAACTCTTCTGTGATTGCTTCTTCAGCTATGGTTGTAGACTAATATCAAAGAGACTAATGGTTTGATACCATGTATATAGAGAAGAAATTCTATTCTCTGTGTGTTGTATTGATGTTAACTGGTATTGAATATATACAGAATATATTTCCTAAAATAACTCCCTAATATAAGGACCTAATAATCAATCATATTACAAGAGTTATGAAAGCTAATAATCGGGATAAATCGTGAGTCACAACAACTCGATGTTGGTGCTTTATCAACAAAAATCAAGAAGAGAAAAGAAAAGAAAGAGAAAGAAAGAAAAAGAGAAAAATGAAAAAAAAAAAAAAAAAAAAGGAAGACAAGAAGAAAAAGAAGGAAGAAAAGAAAAGAAAAAGAGATGATGATGATACACCAGATGCACTTGCTCCGAAGTAAAAAATTGTTGATGTTTTAACTAAGGAAGCAAGAGAAAGAAGATGTTGTGAATGTGTTGACTCACAAAGTTATAGAAAGGAAAACTATAAGGAGACTTGATCCTCTGTTTGAAGTTGGAATCAATGAGGAGTTACCTACTCTTACTTCTACCACCTTGTCTGCAACCTCTCAATAAATTAGTTTTGAGGATTTTGTTGCTGCTTCCATTCAAGGCTTACCTGAGCCTGAAGATGATGACGAAGATTATAAAGAAGAAGAAGAGCAAGAGGAAGAGAAAGATGAAGAAGGAAGAAGAAGAAGAACACTCGACACTGAAGCTCCAAAATAAAATGTTGTGAATGTGTTGACTCAAGAAGCTAGAGAAAGAAGAACAAAAAGAACACTCGATACTGAAGCTCCAAAATAAGATGTTGGGAATGTGTTGACTCAAGAAGCTAGAGAAAGAAGAACTAAGAGGAGACTTTATCCTCTATTTGAAGTTGGAATCAATCAAGAGTTATCTACTCCTACTTCTACCACCTTGTCTGCAACTTCTCAACAAATCAATTTTGATGATTTTGTTGTTGTCATTCAAGGCTTACCTGAGCCTGAAGATGATGAAGAAGAGTGTAAAGAAGAAGAAGAGCAAAATGAAGAGGAAGATGAAGAAGGAAGAGAAGAAGACAAAATCTGAAACTTCTGAAGAGAAAAGAAAACAAAGGAAAAAGTATGGGTAAAGAATCCCTACTGAGCAAGAAGAAGAAGAATCCCAAAGCTTCATAAAGATGATCCGAGAGATTGATCTGAATATGGAATCATGGAATCTAAGTGAAGAAGAAGTTGCAAAAAGGTGTTGGATCCTTTTATGATCCTAACCTTTCTGAAAGTCGTGGGCAAGCTTTTGCCTCAACTGTTAAAGTAATCTTCAGGACACTTCTTGCATTACCTCTGAAGTCACCTTGCTTTGATGCGACTTAAATTGGACCTCTTGCACTGGCACCAGAAACTATTCAAAGAACCATTACTGAACTTTTCATCTCCACCCCTACTGAAAATAGGTTTGTGTTGATCAATCCACATACCTTCTCTCCATCTTTACTTCATTATGGACAAGAAACATCTGTTGAGATTCCTGCTGAATCAACGAAAAGCTCTAATGCTGATCAAATCCCTTCTCAACTTGAGAACTCTACACCTTTGGCACTTAAGTATGCTCATTTGCCCTCTTTGGACATTGTTCTCTATTAGTCTACAAGTTCTAAACAACCATGACCCCCAAGGTCTTTTGAGGAAGACATTAGAAAGCTAGATCTAAAGATGAAGAAGCTGAAGAGGAATAAAAAAGCTATTAGAAAGAAAGTGAATAAAAAATTTGAAGTTATTCTCAATTCCTTGGAGGATCTCAAAGAGAGAATTTTAAACTTTGAGAAATGGTGGTTGGCCTTTCAACTTAAGCCTACACTTGCCAGCTCTAAACCTGGAACCTCTAAGCCTACCTCCAAAACATCTTCTGATACTAGCTTTGATTTTGATTATGAGTAATCTATATGGTTATTGATGATGTCTTAAAAATTTGCATAACCCTAGTTCACATTTTCAGATTTTGTGATAAGAAAGCGAGAGCAAGAAAGAAATGTCTTTTTTGAAACCAATTTGTAATATTTTGCTTTAAGTTGAATGAAAATATGATGTTATTCAATATAATTTCTTAAGTGTGTTGATCATTATATCCTGTGTTCCTTTCTTAAGTATGCTCTGATACTTTTTGTCACTTTGATATAATGCTCTGATACACTTTGTTGTTCTAATGCTTTGATAAATATTTTGCTTAAGTTAAATAACCTTTATTTCTTGTGATTAATGTTTGTTGAATGCATAAGATAAAGGGGAGTTTCTAAGTTGAATCTTCATAAGAAAACCTCCTTATAAGAAAAGTCACTTCGTCGAAAGAAAGGTTTTTTTCCCAAAGTTTTTTTTTTCTTTTAGTTGCTCTAATCTAAATAGCTTTTTCAGGAAAAAATGGTTTGTCATCATAAAGAAAGGGAGAATGTTAGCTCCAAAATCTTAAGACCCATTTATGTGCTTAAGTTTTTACTTGAGATTAAGTTCTGATGACTAAACCAATACTTTTCTAAGTATATCTTGAGTAACTATAAAAAAACTCACTACATTCTTAGACTGCTAATCACTTATAGTCAATAAATTTGTCTGTAACACCCACCGTAGGGTATCACATTTCTGATTAATTATTATTAAACTGTACCCAAGTTATAAATCATTTATTATTAATATAATAATACGAGTTATAAAATTTCTTTTCACTAATAATATAAATTTACCGAATATCAAAACACCAGACAGTATCACTGAATAATATACATTATGTACATAATACAAGTTAGTGACAAACTTTAATACATACGACTGAAGTTCTCAAAAGGAATACACATTACTACAACAACTATAGACTAGCCCAAGTCTATCATACCTATGGAGTAAGACCCTCTGATGGATCCTCTTCTTCCTCCTTAGACAAAGTCCCTGGTCAGGATATATCCCTACGTATAGAAGTCCGGGCAGAAGATACCATGGAGTCCTCCCTTAGTGGAAACCAGCCCAAATCTCTCTAACAGGCATATTAAATTCTACTCGTATATTAGCGCTAAAAGTAAAAGCAGCAACCCCATGTCGGGTTCTACTAATAACCACAGTGACCTCTCCATGGTACACCACGTACTCCGTATCCAAGCTAATGCTCCACGCATCTGTAGCTCCGTGAAAGTGCACCTTAACATAACCAATAAGCTTTCATCCCGATGCCATTCAAAACTCAGAAATTAACACAAACAAAATGGATGCTGCTCTTCCTTGTAACACCCATCGTAGGATATCATATCTTTATATTAATCATTACCAAATTACCCCAAGTTATAAAATAATATATATTATAATATAAATGCGAGTTATAAAATATCTTGATGCTGGCAATATAAACTTACTAGAATATAAAAATACCAAACAGTACTACTAAATAATTTACATCATATACATAACATAAGTACTGGCAAACTTAAATATATACAAACGAAGTTCTCAAAAGAAATAAACCTTACTATAACTATTACAATTGGCCCAAGTATACACGCCTATGGAGCAAAACCCTCAGACGGGTCTTCCTCAGGATCTTTCTCTGTCTCCTCGAAAGATAGAAACCCCGGGTGATAGGTAGTCCTACGGACAGGAGTCCGGGCAGACGACACTACACTGGCTTCCCTAAGGGTGCAGTAACAACTACCTTAAAACTGTCTAATGGACAAAGGAAAGTCTAGGTGTACATGGACATCAATAGAAAAGAAAAGAACCCCGTGATAGGTTCTAATTAGAGATACAGTCAACTCTCCAACATAAATGAGACCATTCTCATTAGGGTTGAGACGCCAGGCTTTAGCGCCACTACGAAACAACAGCCTCACATAACCAAAGAAACTAGGTCTCGACGCCATCAACTCAGAAATCAGCGCAAACAAAAGGAATCTGCTCTTCACCGCCTTTCTCACCGTCTTTACCAAATATAAATACAACATAGAAATAACATACAAAGAGGTGAGATCATTTATACCAGTACCATCATAGCAGTAGAGAGACATGAATGACAGTAAAGTCATACAGATATAGCAAACAATAAATATAGTCATGACATTTAAGCATTAATCAATATTAACAAATAAAATATCACTAAAATATATATATACAGACTATGCACATGCATACTCACCCAATTTCCTATTCCATGGAGCTAAACACAAGTTGGAGAGAATGATCTAGAAGATCTGTCTGTATCACAGCTGCCTCAAACCAAGTGCTATAAATTTTTATCAATGTGCATATCAAGCATTATACAAGGCAGTCTAAGCGAGATCTTGATTAAGAATAATTTCTCAGTCTAGATCATTAGTGCGTTGTATCGGTCTGATCCATGGTAGAGTGGGGCTACCAACTGTCCATTGTGGAAAACCTGCACCCCGATGCCCCAAAGGTCAACAAGTGACCTACATTATGCCTATCACACCCGCACAAAAGTGTAATTCCACTCCTAGGTCATTGGCCTTATGCAATACCCTAATACAGATATCTGTATATATCATAGTTACACAACGATATATAAAGATAACGATACTAGAAATGTCACTTCCTCATACTATATTCTAACATATATCAATAATCACAACTGAGTAATTATAGAAAGTCTTGAGAGATTGCGAAAAAACTTAAACTCATATACAAACTTAGTCACAAGAGGGCTTATTGTAATACATATAACATAAAACTTATAGAATAAATATAAACTGATTGCATAAGTTCTGTCTACTTAAAGCAATAAAAACTACTATAGTCTTCATGCTTTCTCTTCTCACCCTGAGCAGGTTCTGTACCTCCGTACCTGCATATGGATTTACATGGAATAACAACTGGGGTGAGAATTAACATTCTCAGTAACAACAATTCCAATACCATCTAACTATAACATTGTATATAACAATTATATAACAGATGCTATAATTCTAACTTAGGAGCTTCCTCTTCTTTGCTCATATCTGCACACTTTCTTATAGTGTGATATCAACCGATAGCCTACACACTGTTAATATATACAACGCCCATACAGCTGTAAATACCAACAGTGACTGACAATGCCCATACAACTGTTCGTGAATGTAATGAGAATGATATGTAATATGAATATGCCTAAGGAATCCTAAGAGTATGTGGATGAAATGCAAATGCAGGGTTTTGTTTTTAAATACATGCAGAAGTTTATTTTGAAAATAAGGAAATTTGCTAGGAACTAGTCAGTATATCATCCAGTGGTAATTAGAGGGAAAGCTCATCCTCGCATTGCACATATCCTGGCACGCTGAGAAATTCGGGCTTCATCCTTGCTCAAAAAGCGTATTTGGATTTCCCACTTATCTTCTTTGGCCTTGGCATTGTCGAGACATCAGGGTTATGCCCTTCTCAAAAATCCTTCAGACACCCATCTATCTCCTTTTGCCTCCATGAATGAACATCAAAGGATACTCACTAAGATCGATACTACTTGACTAATTCGTAGACTTACATACGTACTTATATACTTAGTTCCTTTACGATCTAAGCATATTCTCCTAGGAACTTTGGCTTTTTATGTTTACCCTTTGTAATGAGGAGAATCTGTAACCTCACACTACATGTAACCTTAGCATTTGGTTAGAAATACTTGTCCCTTTAGGAACTTCTCTGATTTCTTACCCTCTTAGCTAAATGACCTCACGCCATATAATGTTACATTCTTAGGTAAACATTACCAAACCATTTCTCATACTTGCACCTAAACTCCACCTCATCACTCATATCTGTTAAGTAATTTCTAATGCAACACTATGTTACTGTGGTGTTAGGTACTTACCTATGGTAAACCACTTTTCTTGGTTGCACTAAGGTTCTATCTCTTCACATACATAGTAGATTAACTAACTAGTGTGTAAAAAGCGTAGTGTTATGTTTAACTCTTACATAACCACCATCTTAACTTTCCTATAGACTCAACTCATCCTAGTGAAAGAGTCTATCTTAGCTAATGCCTCATCTACCCTTGCTTAAGGAAATAAATGAGCATTTTTCTAAAACTTTGCATAATTAACTCAACTTTAACTAAAGCGAGTAAGTCATGCATCTAAATAAGTATAACATACTTATTCTGGTTGTATCTAGCTTTCCCTTCTATCACACTCTGGTAGTAACCCATGTTACACTAGTGTGCTTAAGGTTCCAGATACTTCTTTAGTTATTCCTAACTCTTGGAATGCTTAAGAACTTAACTTCCATACTTTCATTAGTATCTAAGGAAGTAAATTCCCTTTATGTTGCACTTCTAACTCATCTTTGCTAATACATGAGTTATTGTATATTTCTACTATACCTTATGATTATGACATCTTCTTAGTCACAATTCATTTTATTGTGTATTTAGCAATGCACAAAGTCCCACTTAACTAGAGACTTAGTACTTAAACATTCACTCCTTTGAACCAATACACAATCTTGTCTCCACTCAAGTGAATCTAAAGCAAGAGTGATTCTTACTTGCAACTCTTTGTTGCTTAAGGTTCTAGGTACCTTCCTAAGGTAATCCACTACTTTTGGATATCCTAAGGTTCATACCTCTCTCATTCTCTACTAGAGTGAATACTATTATTCATCCTAGTATACGTATCTCCATTGCACTATCTCATCACATCTTGAGTGATATCTATTGCAATGTTAAGTTGCCTAAGGTGCAATGTCATTACCTAAAGCAAACCTTTCCTTTAGGATGCTTAAAAGCCTATGCTTTCTCATACTTAATAGGTAAATATTTTCTGCTTGAAAATATCCTCATTTGTGCCTTAACACATTTTAGGAAACATATATGAATGATTCCATTTACTTTAAAACTTCAAAACATCCAAAAACAACATTTTGGAGCTTTAGGGTCTCATGCCGTGGCACGGCGTTGGCACGCCGCGGCGCCCTACTCTCGGGTGTTAATACTGGGCTAATTTTTGGTCTCACGCCGCGGCATGCACCACCTACGTGGTGGCGTTCATAGCAGAAACCAGATTTTGCAGAATTCTGCAGAATCGTGGTACTGTTCTATTAGTCAAATTCTTACTTCCAATCACTCTATGATCGGTTTTCTAGTGATTTCTAGCACCAATCTAGGCCCCTAAACTTATTGTAACTCAATTACAACTTATGGATTCTCTTAGGCATAGATCTTAGTCCAAATCACATAATTCCAACCATTGTCAAATCCTAAAACCATAGATCCTAATGGTTGATCTTGAGCCATAAACGACTTTCTTAGCTTTAGTAAGCTTAAACTAACCTTACTCAGCTCTTGGAAACCAAGAATCAAGATAGGAACTCGGATTTGGCTCTCTAAATCCATTCCATTTCCCCCATCTCAAACCCTTACCCCTTTTAAGAGCAACAAAACAATGAAGAGATGGATAAAAACCCCTTACCTCTTGAAGACTCTTGATCCTGAAGCTTGATCCTTGATCTTCTTCCTCTTCTTCTTCTCCCCTTTCTTCCTTTCTCCCTTTCTCTTTTCTTCTTTCTTTTTCTGTTTTTCGGTTCTCTGCCGAGAGAGAAGAGAGAAATAGGGGGTGGGACGCAAAGGGAATTAAGGAAAAAGATTAACTTAAGTTTCTGTGTTGAAACTTATATCTGCTAAGGATACCTGAATTATGCTAATTCAAGTTTCCCAGCTTCCAACAACTTTAGAATAAATCATAGGATTCATCTAAATTGTTGTTTCACCATTTTCATGATTTTCTATATCTGCTGCTAGTCATTCGGTATTAAAAGGCACAACCAGTATGCCTAAAAATACCAAATTGACTCTGATTCTCTTGAAACTTTTACCACATCTTACTTGGCTTATTTGTGACCTAGAAATAAACTCTCTATGTTTATTTCCCTCAACTTAGCAAAAGTTGCTATTATCTGAGTTATTTTAAGCTAGTTTTCAACTTCTGTGTTGCAACTAAGTGCCTAAATGAACTCAGTTTGTCACAAAACTTGACTAGCATGCTAAACAAGTTAAACGCTACCTTTGGTAATCATTTACCAATCTAATATATGTTTAAGGGTATTACATTTCTCCCCTCCTTTTTAAAATTTTGTCCCCAAAATTCTTCACCTCAAGTAAACAATTCTAGTTAAACAAAACTCCACATGGAACTTCTGCTTCCATGCAGTCCTTTTTCAATACCAGCTTCTCCCATCCACCTTCTCTTGACGACATCTGCTTATCTTAAAGCTCTTGATCTCTATGCTTATGGATGGTAAGTTGTACTAAAACATAACTTAGCTTTGAACTCCTTTTTATAAGGCTTTCAAAACCAGGTGTGAATCTAGTATCTCTATCAGACACTATATCCACTGAAACTCCACGAATCCTAACTATTTCTTTCAAAAGTAGTTAAACTACTTTATCTAGAAAATAGCTAACTTTACTTGGCGAAAGATGGGCAGATTACTTAATCTCACCACCTTTACATGCAGTTTAACATATTCTATTATGTTCTTTAACATACTATGCCACTATACATCTTCCTTACTCTTGGAAAACCTTAGTAGCCTCTTGATAGATGGTATACTTTCTCTGGTGAGCTTCCTCCGGAATCCTTTTTCTTGATTTTTGACCCTCTTAGAAAACAAAGTTGTCTCTAAACTTCGTTATTCCCTCTTAGTCATAACAAAATCCTTTAGGGTTCCTTAGAAGATCTGCTCACACTCGTCTCTTAGAGCTTCATTCTCCTTCTGAACTTCAAAGAAATCTGAGTCTTTAGGCCTCTTACTATGTCCAACTTGCTCACTGAGAGACTATCTGGAATCATAGTCACCGCTAGACTCAAATTCTCAAAAACTCCCAAGAAATTCACTCTCTCTTGGACTATCATTTGGGACACCTGTAGGAATTTCCTACCTAGTGCATCAACCACTTCTTTGGCCTTACCCGAATGATATCTCAACTCAAGGTTATGAGCCTTGAAAAACTCTATCCATTTATTATGCTTCATGTCCAGCTTCCTCTGATCAACAAGCGTCTCAAGCTATCATGATCGCTGATCACCTTTAACTGGACTCCTTATGATTTATGTCTCCAAAACTATAAGGTAATCACCACTATGGTTAATTCCAAATTATACCTAGGGTAGTCCTTCTCTTGCAGACTTAACTGCCTTGATGCATAGGCATCTACCTACCTCTATTGCATCTGAACATACCTTAGTCCCATCTTCGAAGTATATCTGACTACCTCAAAGCTCTCTCGGGAATTTGGAATTACCAATACTAACGTAGTAATCAACCTTCTCTTCTACTCTTGGAAAACAAACTCACTATCTAGAGTCCACTGCTGGGTATCACCTACCTTAACTGGCCTAATCCAGGTAGCACTAACTGAGAAAATCCAATGATAGATTCTCTATTCTTGGATATAATGGCTACTCTACCCATTGTACTTCTACTTAAACTCTACTAAAATTCTCTGCAATTTCTATCTTAAGAAATTACATAACTCTTAAACTGTACTACTTGTAATCCAAAACTGACTTTCGGCTTACTTGGCACTTAATCACTTCTTTTCCAAAAGTTTCCAAAACTACCCTTGACATACTCTTCATGTCCTTTCGTAATCCTGGAAAACTCTCAAAAATCTACTCTTATTTACTCTGTTTCTATGACAACCAAGTCTTAGATCATCTCCTGAGAAAATTCAAAGCTTCTCTCAACTGATATACTTGATTATCCTTCTCTTAGACGAAGACATTTATTCTTGATATTTCCTTTGTTCAACTTGCCTTTAACTTAAGGCACAGTCTCACACACCAACTAAACAAGAACATAACATCATTTGTCTCTCTAAAATAACCAAACCATACCAACAAGGTAAGCAAACTAGATTCACAAAGTAAATCAACATGATCTACAAAGTAAATCTATTCTCTTCTTATACACACCTTAAAAGATTTCTCTTTACATGTGTTCTCATCTTATACCAAGTTGGAAGATTTCATCGCTTCCTTTTTCCAAGAATCATCTCCCTTACGATGTCCTAGTTACTCACTTATGTAGCACATGGATTACCCATCAAAAACGGTCTACATCCATGTATCTTACCATATCTAGCACGTCTTGGTGACTTGAAGCTTGATATACCTCTTTCCTTAGAGTTACTCATCTAAAAGCACTCTACTTATACGTATCATCACTCCAAGCTTCCACTGCGCAACTCTGATACAAATTGAGATCAAGAGGCACCCTTACTAATCTCAACATCTGATCTTTTCCTCTTTAGGAACCTCTACTAACTCTTGTTCCAACAAGGTTATAAGATTATCTACTTCTACAACTCTACATTCACTGACTAGAGCGAAGAAGTCCTTAACCTTCTTTTGCATTGCAACTCTTCTAATGTCCTCTCCAAGTTCTACTTCAAATTTTACTTACTTCCAGTCTTCATCTGGGTTGGACGTAAAATAAGAAAAGAACTTCTGACATTCTTTGAATTGCTTCGCATACAGGTCTTCAGTAATATCCCCTTGCTCCAACTTTAGGAATTCCTACTCCTTTGCTTTCTATAACTCAAGGGAATAATACTTATCTAGCAAAGTAACTCTAAACACCTCTCAGGTGGTTCGAGTACTAACCATCTCTAGTAACCTCTCTGCTTCATCTCAACAGCTTTCGGCTTCTCCTACTAACCCTTACGAAGCAAGGTCACCTTTTGTTCATCAGCGCACAACATGACCTCAAGGATCTCTTCCATCATGTGAAGTCATCTTTCGGTTCTGACTGAACCAAACTCTCCCTTGAAAACAAAGGATTAACTTTCTTGAACTCTGAGAAATACTGATTCCTCAAAAGTTCCTTCTCGTCCCCACAACTAACTATGCGAGTCCTATTCTATCGCTTCTGATAGACTTCTACTAATGGTAGTCTACTCTCTCAATACAACAGCTATTTCTCTAAGAGCTCTGGTTATCTCCTCATTACTAGTCTCCTAGTCTCATAGGTTCACCTGGTAGTTGCCAAAGTTTCCTGTACACACAGAACATTACATATTGAGTTAGCTAGGCTCAATATCATGTACTTGTGTGACAGTAGCTATTAGCACACATACCTAAGGCTAGTCATGCAATTCCATCTGCATATCTCAAAAAGAAATAAAAGAATGCATAACTTTCTACTAAACTGCCACTTATACCTAAGCATAGTTAGTCCATACCCCAGCTCAACAAGATGAATTGCTCTGATACCATAATGTAACACCCTAATACAGATATCTGTATAAATCATAGTTACACAACGATATATAAAGATAACGGTACTAGAAACATCACTTCCTCATACTATATTCTAACATATATCCATAATCACAACTGAGTAATTATAGAAAGCCTTGAGAGATTACGAAAAAACTTAAACTCATATATAAACTTAGTGATAATCACATATTTTATTCATTAAGAAACCCTTATGTTTAGTTATTTACACTCTCCATATTCTTAATTGATTGAGTTTGGTATGATTTTGTGAGTTTGAGCTCAAATTGGTCCTAATTGAATATTTTCAGCATTATTGAGATTTGACACTGTTTCTGTATTTTGGCCATAACTTGAGTTCCTAATATCTGATGATCATGAATTTTACCTTGTAGGAAAGCTAAGAGGAATCTCTACAACTTTGATGAAGAGCTCGAGGACCGATTCAGATGTCTCAGGGACCTAAGTTTACATGGAAGTCAGAATACGGGTTCTGTCAGTAGAATCCGAACAGTGTGCACTCATAAAATCATATCTCAAGATGTAATAATGGAGATGGTCTGAAATTTGGATAGTGGATAGTCAAGATCCAAATAAACAACTTTCATGAAGAACACACTAAAAAGTCTAGTAGGTCATTTTGAGCTTGCAAGTCGGAACAGAGGAACTGAAGTTGGGTTTGAACAACCTACGGTATTTGGGACATATCTTGGGCTTAAGGAAGCCAAATTGGACGAACCAGCTATCCATTTTATAGCCAAGACAAGGATCTACAACTTTCATGAAGAACAATTTTCGTGGTTCTGAAGTATACAAGTCAGACACGAAATTTTCGTCCTCAACCACCCACTCAATCCACTAATTCATCCATCACCCATTCATGTCCATTATTTCCCACTCACCAAAAGTCCTTTGGCATTTTTACTAATTCAACCACTCAACCATTTCACTCACTCATCCACTAAACCAATCCAATAAAATCAAACAAATTCACTCATCCACTCATCCACCCACTTCCTTTGTCATTTTGTTACCTTAGACTTCTATAAAAGGCACCATTTATCATGAACAACATGTAATTCTCCTTCATTTCTCTCTAAGTTTCTTCTTGCTTCTTCATAGTTTCTCATAGTTTTGTATATTTTGATGCTCCCCTTCATGGTAATGGAGGGCTAAGCTACTTTGGGTCAATTTAGAACTCTTGAAGAGAGTTTGGATTCTTGAGGTTATGTATTGTATTTGATTTGTAATTGAATTCCTCTTTCTTCTTCTTTTTCTTCTTCTTGATCTTGAATGCTCTATTTATGTTGATCTGATTGATCTTGGTTTAAGATTGAGATTTATGAAACTTAGAGCGATTGATTGATCTAAACTAATCACATAAATGAAGATTGAGATTTGTGATGAAACTTATAACTGATTGAGGGTGAAATTGAAGATAGGTTACTGATTTGTGCCTAAGTTAATTGAAACTCGGTACTTGAAATTAACATAGATTTTCATGAATGGTGTGATTGCGGATTTGTGTTTATCACTTGTTAATTGAATTCTAGGCGATCGTCTAGTATGAATTACGGATTTGATGCAGAGATCTCGGTTAGATCCAAATTAACAATTCAATTGCGCTTCAAGTGTTTTATGAAGGGTCTATGATTGAATCCACCCAATCTTGGATAGGTTTCTAAATTGACTACTCTTTAATTGTCATTTGTTAATTTTGTTAAGTACGATATTAAAGCTGTAACCCCTTTGCTAACTTTCACTTGATTTGATTAAATTACATCTACTCTCGATCCGGTGTTGTCTTTGTCTACAAGCTTAGGTAATTCGGTTATAATTTTACCAGTCTAGCTCGTCAACAGCCACACTTATTGTAATACATATAACATAAAACTTATAACAAATATAAATTGATAAGTTCGTCTATTTAAAGCAATAAAACTACTCTAGTCTTCATGCTTTCTCTTCTCACCCTTAGTAGGGTTTGTACCTCTGTATCTGCATCTGTGCCTGCATCTGGATTTACATGGAATAACAACTGGGGTGAGAATTAACATTCTCAGTAAAAGCAATTCTAATACCATCTAACTATAATATTGTATATAACAATTATATAATGTGATGCTATAATTCGAACTTAGGAGCTTCCTCCTCTTTGCTCATATATCGCACACTTTTTATAGTGTGATATCATAGATAGCCTACACCTTTGTTAATATATACAACACCCATACAGCTGTAAATACCAACAGTGACGGACAATGCCCATACAACTGTCCGTGAATGCAATGAGAATGATATGTAATATGAATATGCCTAAGGAATCCTAATAGTATGTGGATGAAATGCAAATGCAGGGTTTTGTTTTTAAATACATGCAGAAGTTTATTTTGAAAACAAGGAAGTTTGCTAGGAACTAATCAGTATATCATCCAGTGATAATTAGAGGGAAAGCTCATCCTCGCATTACACATATCCTGGCACGCTGAGAAATTCGGGCTTCATCCTTACTCAAAGAGCGTCTTTGGATTTCCCACTTATCTCCTTTGGCCTTGGCACTGTCAATACATCAGGGTTATGTCCTTCTCAAAAATCCTTTGGACACCCATCTATCTCCTTTTGCCTCCATGAATGAACATCAAAGGATACTCACCAAGATCGATACTACTTGACTAATTTGTAGACTTACATACGTACTTATATACTTAGTTCCTTTACGATCTAAGCATATTCTCCTAGGAACTTTGGCTTTTTATGTTTACCATTTGTAATGAGGAGAATCTGTAACCTCACACTACATGTAACCTTAGCATTTGGTTAGAAATACTTGTCCCCTTAGGAACTTCTCTGATTTCTTACCTTCTTAGCTAAATGACCTCACGCCATATAATGTTACGTTCTTAGGTAAACATTACCAAACCATTTCTCATACTTGCACCTAAACTCCACCACATCACTCATATCTCTTAAGTGATTTCTAATGCAACACTATGTTACTGAGGTGTTAGGTACTTACCTATGGCAAACCATTTTTCATGGTTGCACTAAGGTTCTATCTCTTCACATACATACTAGATTAACTAACTAGTGTGTGAAAAGCATAGTGTTATGTTTAACTCTTACATAACCACTACCTTACTTTCCTATAGACTCAACTCATCCTACTGAAAGAGTCTATCTTAGCTAATGCCTCATCTACCCTTGCTTATGGAAATAAATGAGCATTTCTCTAAAACTTTGTATAATTAACTTAACTTTAACTAAAGCGAGTAAGTCATGCATCTAGATAAGTATAACATACTTATTCTGGTTGTATCTAGCTTTCCCTTCTATCACACTCTGGTAGTAACCCATGTTACACTAGTGTGCTTAAGGTTCCAGATACTTCTTTAGTTATTCCTAACTCTTGGAATGCTTAAGAACTTAACTTCCATACTTTCATTAGTATCTAAGGAAGTAAATTCCCTTTATCTTGCACTTCTAACTCATCTTTGCTAATACATGAGTTATTGTACATTTCTACTATACCTTATGATTATGACATCTTCTTAGTCACAATTCATCTTATTGTGTATTTAGCAATGCACAAAGTCCCACTTAACTAGAGACTTAGTACCTAAACATTCCCTCCTTGGAACCAATACACAATCTTGTCTCCACTCAAGTGAATCTAATGCAAGAGTGGTTCTTACTTGCAACTCTTTGTTGCTTAAGGTTCTAGATACCTTCCTAAGGTAATCCACTACTCTTGGATATCCTAAGATTCATACATTTCTCATTCTCTACTAGAGTGAATACTATTATTTGTAACACCCCAAATTTCCTATCTCTTAAACAATAATTTTGACAGTTAACAAAATTTTATTGTTTAGTAATTTCTGTGCACTATAAAATTATTTTGTTTATTCCGTCAGCGTATTTGATCGTTTTGAGTGATTTACTCTGTGTCAGGAAAATAAAAATTTTCGGGCTGGAAAAAACTTTACGTAATTTATTTTTTATCGTTAGGTAATTATTTTACGTAATCTGATTTGATATTTATGCATTTTATAATTTTTGTGATTTTTGTGAATGATTATGAAATTTTTTACTGATTGTGGGCCCAGGGGGTGTATGTGGGCCCAGGTGGCCATATGTGGGCCCAGGTGAGTCCCGCAAATTGAAAATTTTTCTACGCATAGAAAAATTTGTACTGTTTAGACGAAGACAAGGGATCTTACTAAACCTGAATCTGGAAACAGTTTTAGAAAATTTTCTTGTACTGTGTTTTGTACTATATTTAATTTATCAGATGATAAAAAAATACAGTAAATATAATTTCGTGGGGTTTTAGCAGATAAAAAAATAAATTAAATTGCTTAAGTCAACATTGGTGGTTTGGATATCCACCATTGATTTATTTAACGATGGAGACTTGATATTGATTTAATCAACGGAGGAGATTTGATCTTAAAAGTGAATAAGATCATTTATAACCGTTAGATGGAGATTAATTTAAGGGTAGAGATTTAGTTTTATATAATGGCTATGACCATTTACAACCATTGGATTTAGAAGTGATCAAGGGTGGAGATTTGGTCTTGTAAAGTAACAAGGACCATTTATGACCATTGGATGAAGATTTAATCAATGGTAAAGATTTAGTCTTAAAAAGTGACAAAGACTAATTATAACCCTTGGATTAAAAGTAAGGATGAGTAATCTTAACCCTTAATTTTTGGAGACACATCTAATGGCTAGAATTTAAAGGAGAAAGATCCAATGGCCTAGATTAAGTCTTCTAATCAAAAGCCTACATTAATCCTAACCATTGAATTAATCAATGGCTAGAAATGCTCTAGATGGTGGCTAATAATGATGACAAATAATTAAATGCACAAGGAGAAGCATGCATGGAAGGGGATGGTTTTGGATTGTTTAGGAGACAAAGAAACAAAACTTTATGACCATTATTACATGTCATGGTCAATGGTGTATCATTATTGATCATTATTGATCAATTTGCATTCAAGGAGAATGCATTGGAGGGGGGGCTACGGTTTGGTGGCTTGAGTGAAGGAAAATTTGAAGACATCATTATTACTCCTTATTGATCATTCTTGGTCATTTCCTAAAGTCTAAAGTCTTCAAAACTTTTTCTCTCCTTTTCCTTCAAGCTACCTCACGGCCATGCACCCTAAAGGAGACCAAAATGGTTGATTTCTATTCATCATCTCATAATTGTCTTTCTATTCATCATCTTCTCCAAAACAAAACACAAAAACTCCATTCTTTTCTCCTAGAACACCATTCGGCCAACACCTAGGAGCTATGTCTCCAAGCTTCTAAAATTTCATCTAAACACATTTCCTAAACCTAAACACCATTCTAAGAACATCTCTAGTTATGAGTTTTTCCAAAATCATTCTTCTTGGGCTTCAAATCCAAGCTTCAAGTTTCTATCAAAATTCCATCTTTGTGTTTCAAGAGAAACCATTCGGTCAAGACACTCAAAACCACCATCCAATCTCTTTTAATTTCATCCAACCATAGATCTTGAATCTACATGATGTTATAAGCAACTTTCATGTTGGAGACTTTCTCTAAATCATTCATCTTTATGAACTTCCTTCAAGATCAAAGTTATAGGGTATTTATGGTGAAGTGTAAGGAAACTTCATTTCTTCTCTCTTTCTCATAGACTAAACCATGTTTGATACATGGTTTTCTTAATCAAGCTTAGTATACTAATTTTTATGTATTTTGTTTTGTATTTGAGAAGCTCTTGGTGATGAAAGACTTGGAAAAAGAAGCAAAACAAGGAGTTTTTAAGGATCTTCAAGAGGTAAGAGGGAGATCCACCTCACCAACCAAGTATGGTGGTGAGAGATGGTTTTATATTTGGTGGATGGTGAATCCATGTGAGGATTCATATCCATGGTCATGTAATTAATTTGTGGGTGTTTATGAGCTTTGATTAATCGCCTATGCTTAATATGCTTTGCATGAGTTTATGATTTTGATGGTATGCTTATACTATGCATGATGATAATATGGCATGCTTTTGATATATATATATACATATATATATATTGTGTATGTATGTGTATGCCATGTTTTAGTGATGGAAAGAAAATTGATTTTGGTCCCAATGACCAAGGAAGAGCTACCATTTTGATGCCCTTGATTAGGATTCATGTTGAAATTTTTCAAGAACAAGGGAATTAATTTTTGATCCCTAGAACATGGTGAATTTCGGTTAAGACACCTCAAGATAGGTGTTCACAAAATTAATATTTTCTTAAATGATGAAAATGGATGTTTAGAACAAGTAAGGAAAATAAATAAAGAGTTTATTTTTCAAAGAGTACATGAACACGGTTTTGGAAGGATTTTTATTGATTTATTTTGTGTAAAAAGTTTCTAAGTGTTTTACTAAACATGAGATTTAAATGAAAATAGCAATGATAATTTTAAGGATTTGCAAAGAAAGTGAAAAAGGATTTGCAAAGAAAGTGAAAATGAATTTGAACAAATCAGTTTGGTTTTTATGACCATGAATCACACGGTTTTGAAAACAAAATTTTAATGGTTTTGTTTGTGTAAAACCATATCAATTTAGAAGGAAAATTATTTGATGGTTTCAATAGTCATATCCATGTTTTTTGAAGGCTTGTAATGCCTTAATTTTTTTATGAACAAAGTGATTTTCTAAGTGGAAACGTAACTTGATTTAATACAAGAAATTTGGAAAGGGAATCAGAGCGTTTTATCACTTGAGAGAATAGAAATTTTCATAACAGAAAACAAAGAGAGGTTGAAAACGTTTGAATTTCAATTTATTTTGAAAAAGACTAATTTTGGAAATGATTTGGAAAAAATGGAGAGTATAATGGTGTTTTGAAAATTTACTAATGTATAATTTATTTTCGAGTTTTGAAATACGTTAGAAAATGTTAAGTTTTGAAACGTTGATTTATATCAATGGAAAAGTGATTTTTGTAGATTATATTTTGGAAAAGGATTTCTTGAGTAAAGAAATGTGAAAAAGAATTTTCTTGAGTAAGGAAATGTGAAAAATGAAATACAAAGTCATATTATTTTGAGGAAAGTTGAAAAATAATTTTTGAAGGTTAAGAAATATTTTTACGTAATAAAATTGTGATGAAAAATTATTTGCGTAGCTTAAAAACGATTTGAAATGCAGTAAAATATTTTTTTTACACAATTTGAAAAATATGTTGAAAAATGATATTGATTTATTTAAGTCCAAAATAATGTTTGGAATATTGAGGAATATTTTACGTGATTGTAAAATGTTGAAAAATATTTATGTATCTTAAAGCGATTTGAAATACAGTAAAATAATTCTATGCGATTTGAAATACGAAAAAAAAATATTTCTACATGATTTTAAATACGTTGAAATATTTTTACACGATTTGAATTACATTTAAATATTTTACGTAATTTGAACTACTATTGAAAAATTAATATGTGATTTAAAAGTGATAGAATATTTTTACGTGATTGTGAAAATGATGGAAAATCGTTATGTGATTTGGAAAGTGTTTTAAATATTTTGAGAATGATGGAAAATGATTACGCGACGTAAAAGAAAAGATTTTTAAGTTACGCGATTTTGAAAACGGTGGAAAATTGCTACGCAATTTGTGAAACGTATATTTTTATGCGATTGAGAAAAATGTTAGAAAATTAATATGTGATTTAAAAGTGCAACAGAAGTGTTGCGGTATTTTGAAAATGTAACAGAAGTGTTACGATGTTGTGAAAACGTAATAGAAATGTTTTAGAATTGTGAAAACGTAACAGAAATGTTGCGGGATTGTGAAAACACGACAACAGTGTTTTATAACTATGAAAACATGATAACATGATTTTGTTATAAAAAAAAATATAGTATGATTACTGTAAAACCAGTGTATGAATACTGTTTGTGAAAACAACGAGTTTTGCCTGTTATTGGCACGTGGTGCATTTTATAGATGCATTGAAAAAAAAAATATGCGTTGAGACATATGGTTTAAATTGAACAAACGAATTTGAACAGAATGGCCCTTGTGGTTGGACTTGCACTGATATATTCGTGCATTGTATAAACTATATCTGAGAAATTATGAGATATACTTCTGATTGGTACTATACCTGTGATTGGTATTTGGTGCATTATACATGCATTGGAATGGTCCTATGAGGACTGGATATGGCTGATTGCCTAGGAGAAACACACCTCTTGAGTGGGTGCGATATGCGTAGTGTAAGTCACTTGTTGACCTTGGGGGCATCGGGGTGCGGATTGCTTACACGGGTGGTTGGTCGCGCTTCTTCCCGTAAGTTAGACTGATGCAACACACCGATGATCCTGATCGAGACACTATTCTTAATCAAGATCTGATAAAGACTGTCATGTATGTGCTAGATGTGCAAAAATTGAAATGAGAATTAAAGCACGTGGTCTGAGGCACATGGTACCGGCAGGTCTTTTCGATCATTTTCTCCGACCTGAGTTTAGCTCCATGGAGTAGGAACATTGAGTCTAAATGCACATGCATTATATGATTACATTATATCTGTATGATATATTAATTGAGGAATATTGGCTATGACAACTGTTTTGAATACTTGGATTGATATATGATTGGATGATGGTAGTTGATTAATATTAAATATATTATTAGAAGTCTAGTATGATATCCCTGTATGATATTGCTGTTTGTGTTATCTCTGTGCTGCCATGTTGGTATTGGTGTAGGTGATCTCACCTCTTTGTTATGTTGTTTTGCCGTGTCTATACTGTTAAAATAAAAAAAAATAGAAGGATCGAGTTGTCTTAGACATAACAGGCGATGGATACTCTGAGATTGGTGACAACAATAAGGAGTGGACATTCAGGACTCGAAGGTCTTGAGTGTTGACAAAGGAATAGATGTCGATGCATCAAGATAGACGAGAAAAAGGAATAAGTATGTTAAAGTTTCTCGTTAGTGTTGTCCGTTTATTAAGTAAGACCCGTTATAGGGTTTGCTATTGTTAAAAAAAAAAAGAGTCTGTTAATTTTATATTTCTCTTTAAATTATGAAATATTAATTGGTGTCAATATTGCATAATGAATAGTTGAAATATGATTTTCAATATTACCTAATATTTTCAGTAAATTTACGTTTCAGTAAAGAAGAAATTTTGAAATCCATATTTTCATAACTCAAACCTTTTACAAATTGATTTTCAGATTATGAGTCGGGAGTCGGAAATGTGATGCCCTAAGGAGGGTGTTACATTATTCATCCTAGTATACGTATCTCCATTGCACTATCTCATCACATCTTGAGTGATATCTATTGCAATGTTAAGTTGCCTAAGGTGCAATGTCATTACCTAAAGCAAACCTTTCCTTTAGGATGCTTAAAAGCCTATGCTTTCTCATACTTAATAGGTAAATATTTTTCGCTTGAAAATATCCTCATTTGTGCCTTAACACACTTTAGGAAACATATATGAATGATTCCATTTACTTTAAAACTTCAAAACATCCAAAAACAACATTTTGGAGCTTTAGGGTCTCACGCCGCGGCAAGACGTTGGCACGCCGCGGCGCCCTGCTATCGGGTGTTAATACTGGGCTGATTTTTGGTCTCACGCCGCGGCATACACCGCCTACGCTGCGGCGTTCATAGCAGAAACCATATTCTGTAGAATTCTGCAGAACTGTGGTATTGTTCTATTAGTCAAATTCTTACTTCCAATCACTCTATGATCCATTTTCTAGTGATTTCTAGCACCAATCTAGGCCCCTAAACTTGTTGTAACTCAATTACAACTTATGGAATCTCTTAGGCATAGATCTAGGTCCAAATCACATAATTCCAACCATTGTCAAAATCCTAAAACCATAGATCCTAATGGTTGATCTTGAGCTATAAATGACTTTCTTAGCTTTACTAAGCTTAAACTAACCTTACTCAACTCTTGGAAACCAAGAATCAAGATAGGAACTCGGATTTGGCTCTCCAAATCCATTTCCCCCATCTCAAACCCTTACCCCTTTTAAGAGCAACAAAGCAATGAAGAGATGGATAAAAACCCCTTACCTCTTGAAGACTCTTGATCCTGAAGCTTGATCCTTGATTTTCTTCTTCCCTTCTTCTTCTCCCCTTTCTTCCTTTCTCCCTTTCTCTTTTCTTTTTTCTTTTTCTGTTTTTCAGTTCTCGGCCGAGAGAGAAGAGAGAAATAGGGGGTGGGATGCAAAGGGAATTAAGAAAAAATATTAACTTAAGTTTCTGTACTGAAACTTATATTTGCTAAGGACACCCGAATTATGCTAATTCAAGTTTCCCAACTTCCAACAACTTTAGAATAAATCATAGGATTCATCTAAATTGTTGTTTCACCATTTTCATGATTTTCTATATCTGCTGCTAGTCATTCGGTATTAAAAGGCACAACCAGTATGCCTAAAAATACCAAACTGACTCTGATTCTCTTGAAACTTTTACCATATCTTACTTGGCTTATTTGTGACCTAGAAATAAACTCTCTATGTTTATTTCCCTCAACTTAGCAAAAGTTGCTATTATCTGAGTCATTTTAAGCTACTTTTCAACTTCTGTGTTGCAACTAAGTGCCTAAATGAACTCAGTTTATCACAAAACTTGACTGGCATGCTAAACAAGTCAAACACTATCTTTGGTAACCATTTACCAATCTAACATGTGTTTAAGGGTATTACACCTTACATATTCCACTGGACTTTCACAATGCATGAATAATGCATAATCAAGCCAATTTCAGGCCAAAGTTACAATTCATAATTCTGGGTCGCACACGTTGATCCAATAGTAATCCTACTGTATTTTCAATTGCGTAGCCATTTTATCACGTTTTCACAATCGCGCAATATTTCTGTCACGTTTTCAAATCGCTTAAAAATATTTTGACATTTTCTAGACTACGTAGCTCAAAAATTCACGTTTTTGAAACGCGTAAAATTTTTCTACCGTTTTTCACTGTATAAAATATTTCTTGATGTTTTAAAAATTTAATTTTTAAACTTTTCAAGTTTAAAACATGAATTGGACTTTAAATTCCCATTTTCTCATGAAAACCCCTCTAAATAATATTTTCTGATGTTTTTCTCAAATTCTGCATTATTTTAATTTAATAATATCCTTTTTCATTTATTATACTACAAATCCTCTTAATTAAAACACTTGAAGTTCCCAATTCACTTTTAAAACCCTAATCCTCTATACCATAATTGAAATCATCATTTGTGAAATAACAAAAATTTATTTGATGCCATTTCCCATTTTTATGAAATCCTTAATTACTTCCTTATCATCAAAATCATCTAAATTTATCCTTAATCATTTTTTTGTGTGAAAAATCACGTTATTTGAACTTCATGGCCATGACCCATGTGGCCTTTAGGACCAAAATTTATTAATCCATTTCTTTTCTTCTTGATCATCAAATTTTACTAATCATAAAATATTTTCAACTTGAAACACCCATTTTGGAGTGTAGAGGCCGTGAGCCTCGTGGTCCATTGGAGACCAAAAATTGTTTCCTTTCCAACATGATTCACATCCTATCATATACAATCAATCATCAACAATCTAGTCTAACAAATTCATGCATAATATAAAAGCTATAAAATCACATACCATAAAACAGGTATAAATAAAAAAATAGCTCATAACCAAAGTAAACACAAACAATTAATTTACACCACAAGATGGATAAATCCTCACATGGATTTTCCACCCACAAACCACAAATTTTGTCCCTTACCACCATGAATGGTTGGTGAGGTTAAATCTTCCTCTTACCTTTTTGTGATGCTTCCTTAGCTCCTTGCTTGTCCTCTTGAATCAATCCTTCACCACCAAGAGGTTCTTGAAAACAAAAACAAATACAAATATATTAACATTTAAAGCTTGAATAGAAAGACCATGGATCAAAATATGGCCTAGAGCATGAAGATGAAGCAAATAGTGAAGTTTCTATGAACTTCACCTTAAAACCTTAGAACTTGAGTTTTGGAAGAACTCCTTGAAGATGGATGATTTTGATCAAGACTTCAACTACAAAGTGTCTTGAAATCATGCAAGGATGCTAGAAATAAGGTTGGTTAGAATTGTTGAGGAGTGGAGGTGTGTTCTTGGCCTCTTGGCCGTGGGGTGTGTTGAAGAGAAAATGAGAGAGAAATTTTGAGTAGCTTTCTTGTTTGCTTTGGAGTGAATGAGTAAATGATAAGAATGAATTAAAAACACAAACTTTAACTCCTAAATGGAGTGCTTGGTCGTGGAAGTGCATGGAGAGAGAAATGAGATATGTTTGTGTTGATATTTTACCATGTAGATATTTTAGGATGCATAGATATTTTACTACAAGAGATAAGAATGAATTCAAGCCTTTGAACTCCTCTCCATGGAGCCTTGGCCGTGGGCTTCTTCCAAGCCTTGGGTGGTCAAAGTTTTCACCTCCAAGCTTGTTCATCCAATGGTGTAACACTAGAAAGTCAAGCCTTTATTGTTGACTTGTTTTCATTGGTTTTCAACTAAGAGACTAGGTTCTCATTGGTTCACCATAAATGTGTCATAACCATCAAGTTTGACTAGCCATCAAAATATTTTTCTAGTAGTTATTACCCAATGGACAAAAGTTACTGCTTACAAAAAAATCAGTATTTATTATCCAATGGATAATAATTATTGTAAAAGAAAATTTTGAAAACTGTTTCCAGTTTTGAGTTTAGTAAGATCCCCCGACCCCGCGTCAATAGTACAAAATTTTCTAGCTCAGAAAATTTTTTACTTTTCTGGGCTCGCTCGAGTCCACATACAGCTCCCTGGGCCTACATACAGCCCAAAATAATATTAAAATAATCACAATCTCAGAAAATTCCACAAAAATTCTCAAAAATCACAAAATTATAAAACTCATATTTATTCAGAAAAAAACAAAATTTGGGGTGTTACAACTCTCCCCCTCTAAAAAGAATTTCATCTCAGAAATTTATCATATCTAAAACAATTACAGATACTGTTCTGTCATCTTATCTTCCAGCTCCCATGTTGCATCTCCGCTAATGTCATTCCAGATTACTTTAACCAATGAAATTTCCTTAGCTCTAAGTTGCTTTATCCTCCAGTCCTCGATCTTGATAGGAAGTGTTTCATAAGTTAAATTCTCTTTTAGTTGTACTGGATCTGGTTCTATAACATGAGTAGGGTCATGGATGTACTTCCATAATTGCGATACATGAAATACATTGTAAAGATTCGAAAGAAAAGGTGGTAACGCTATTTGATAAGCTACTGGACCTATTTGACGAAGAATCTGATACGACTCGATAAATTTTGAAGTGAGTTTCCCAGATTTAATCACTCGTCCGACTTCGGTCGTGGGTGTCACTCGCAAATACACATGGTCATCTTCTTCAAACTCAAACAATCTTCTCTTTTTATCAGAATAGCTCTTTTGCCGAGTTTGAGTCATCCTTATCTTGTCTTGAATCATCTTTACTTTTTCTATGGTTTATTGCACAAGCTCCGGTCCTAAAGCAACACTTTCACCATCTTGATACCAACACAACAGTGTCCTGCATTGCCGCCCATACATTGCCTCATAGGATGCCATCCCTATGCTTGAATGAAAGCTGTTGTTGTAAGTGAATTCTATCAAAGGTAAGAATTCATCCTAACTCCCAGACTGTTCTAACACACAAGCTCTCAATAAATCCTCCAACGACTGAATCGTTCTTTCTAACTGACCATCTATTTGTGGATGATAAGCAGAACTTAAACAAAGCTTTTTTCCCATCGCTCCTTGTAAACTTTGCCAAAATCTTGATGTGAATCTCGGGTCTTAATCCGAAATTATATTGGAGGGTACACCATGAAGTCTAACGATTTCACTGATGTATACCTGTGTCAACCTCTCCATTGAGTACTTAATGTTAATTGGCAAGAAGTGCACCGACTTCGTAAGCCAATCAACAATTACCCAAATAGAATCATAACCCCTTCTTGTCTTTGGAAATCCTACAACGAAATCCATCACGATGTCATCCCATTTCTATTCAGGAATAACCAAAGGTTGCAGCATTCCAGAAGGTCGTTGATGTTCAACCTTAGCTTTCTGACAAATCAAACAAGATGATACATACATAGCGATATCTCTCTTCATCCCTTGCCACTAATACAACCTCTTCAAATCTTGATACATTTTGGTTGCTCCGGGATGCATACTCAACTTACTCTTATGAGCTTCTTCGAGAATTAATTTTCTAAGTTCCAAGTCACTAGGCACATAAATCCTTCCTTTGAACCTTAGAATACCATCTGTTCCTTCCTCGAATTCTGACATTGCTCCTTGCTTCTTCAATTCCCTCTCGTCTTGCAAATATAGGTCATCTTTAGACAACCACATATCTCAGAATTGTTCAATCAATTCACTCTCCTTGACCATCATAGCGGAAACGCTAAGCATCTTCCTACTCAGAGCATCTGCTACGACATTTGCTTTTTCAGGATGATACTGAAGTTGAAAGTCATAATCCTTCAAAAATTCTAACCATCGCCTCTGCCTCATATTTAACTCTTTCTAGTCAAATAAGTACTTCAGACTCTTATGATCATTGTAGACATTGAAAGTTGCTCCATAAAGAAAGTGTCTTTAGACTTTCAATGCAAATACCACAACTGCCAACTCTAAATCATGAGTGGGATAATTCCTCTCATGTACTTTTAATTGCCTCGAAGCATAAGCCACAACTCTCTGGCCTTGCATAAGCACACAACCTGATCCTTGATACAAAGCATCACAATACGCTTCAAAAGGTTCATTAGGATCGGGTGGAATCAATGCTGGTGAAGTAGTCAATCGTCTTTTCAACTCTTGAAAACTTTCCTCGCATGCATCAGTCCATGCAAAAGGTCGATTCTTTCGTGTAAGCTGGGTAAGAGGTCTTGCTATCTTGGAAAACCCCTCAATAAACCGTCAATAGTAGCCGGCTAATCTGATGAAACTATAGATTTCTGATATAGTCTTCGGCCTTTCCCACTAGAGAACTATCTTCACCTTTGACGCATCAACTTCAATTCCTTCCTCTGATATCACGTGCCCCAAAAACTGAACCTCACTTAACCAGAATTCATATTTGGACAACTTTGCATATAGCTTATTCTCCTTCAAAATCTGGAGAACCACTCTGAGATGTTTAGCATGTTCCTTCTGACTTTGAGAGTAGTGCTATAGTTTTCATCAATATGCACATCAGGCATTATACAAGACAGTCTACGCCAGATCGTGATTAAGAATAGTGTCTCGGTCCAGATCGTCGGTGCGTTGCATCGATTTGATCCACGACACAATGGTGCTACCAACTGTCCATTGTGGAAAACCCGTACCCCGACGCCCCCAAGGTCAACAAGTGACCTACACTATGCCTATCGCACCTGCACTAAGGTGTAATTCAACACCTAGGCCACTGGCCTTAACATAGTCCACCGAACTTTCACAATGCATGATCAAGCCAATTACAGGCCAAAGTCACAACTTATATTTTCAAGTCCAATATGTTGGCCCGACAGTAATCTTACTGTATTCTCAATTGCGTAACACTTTTATTGCATTTTCACAATCGCACAACATTTCTATTGCCTTTTCAAGTCGCATAAATATTTTTCGATGTTTTCTCAATCGTGTAAAAATATTTAAACATTTTCTAAATCGTGTAGCTAAAAAATCCACGTTTTTGAAATGCGTAAGGTTTTTCTACTGTTTTTCACTGTATAAAATATTTCTTGACGTTTTAAACTCAATTTTGAAACTTTCTAAGTTTAAAATATAATTTGGACTTCAATTCCCATTTTTCTCAATAAAACACATCTAATTAATATTTTCTAACATTTTTCTCAAAATCAGTATTACTTTAATTTAATAAAATCTTTTTCATTTATTTTAATAAATATCCACTAAATAAAATACCTTAAAATTCCCTTTCAACTTCCAAAAATTCTTTTTCCTCATCATGGCCGAAATCTACTTAGTATCTAATTATAAAATCTTTATCCATTTCCTTTTCCATTTTCTTTGTAAATCCATAATCAAATTTATTATCACCTAATCCTCTAATTCCATGATTTATAAAACATTTAAGCTTGAAGTACCCCAAAAATAAGTATGATGGCCATGAGTCTCAAAGGTCTTTAGGACCAAAAATCATTTCCTTTCTTCCTAATCATCTAACTTTATTATTCGTAAAATAATTTTAACTTGGAATACCCATGTTGGGTATGGAGGCCATGAGCCTCATAGTCCATTGGGGACCAAAATCATTTCCTTTTCAACATGATTCACATCCTATAACATACATCAATCATCATAAATCTATTCTAACAAGTTCATGCATAATATCAAAGCTATAAAAGCATATAAGGTAAATAAACACAAAGCACTAAATTTATACAAACAAGTGAACAACCCTCACATGGATTCTTCACTTCACAAACACAAATTCGTTCCTCACCACCATACTTGATTGATGAGGCAAATCTCCCTCTTACCTTGGATGATCCTCCAAAGCTCTTTGTTGTGTCCTTTTAGAAGTAGACTTTCTCCACCAAGTTGAACTTAAAAACAAAGAAAACATACAATATTAACATTCATGGTTTTAAACTAAGATAACCATGACTCAAAATCATGGTTAGTTAGAACTTTGAAACAAGATTAAAAATGAAGATCAAGGACTTCACCTCAAAAACCTTCAAACTTTAAGCTTGAAGAAAAGATAGAAGATGATGGAACTAGATGTTGATCACAACTACACAGTGTCTTAGAATAGTATAAGGATTCAAGAAGTGAGGTTGACTTAAATTATTAAAGCTTGGATGGTGCTCCAAGGGTGCTTGGTCGTGAGCTAGGGAAAAGAGAAAATGAGAGAGTTTTGGCTTAGCTTTTGTTTCATGAAAGAGAAGATGAAGATAGAAATGAAACTAAGTGTAGGATAGCGCTCCAAAATGGCCTTGGTCGTGGGCTTCATGAAGCTAGGAGGGTCAAAGATTAGCCTCCAAGTTTCCTTCCTATTGGTTAGGTGGCTAACTTCTCCTACAAGCTTGCTTCTCATTGGTTGGGTGGCTAGCTTCTTAGTTTCTATTGGTCACCAAGGATTAATTAAGGCCACTAAGTGAGAATAGATCTCATTGGCTCACCTAAAGTTGTCATAACTATCAAACTTGACTACCACCTTGTTTAGCTTTGAAGTTTTCTTCCTATTGGTGCAAACAAGATATTTTCGAGTAGATATTAACTAATGGATAATAGCTATTGCTTAAAAAATTAGTGTCTATTGTCCAATAGATAATAGCTTTACCTAATGGATAATAACATTGTTTAATGGATAATAAAATAACACAAAATCACTATAAAAGAAAATTTCAAAAATTATTTCCAGTTTCAGGTTTAGTAAGCTCCCTCAGCCTCGAATCAACAATCCAAAATTTTCTGGTCCCGAAAATTTTTTATAAATTTTTCGGGCATGCCCCAGGCCCACATATAGCCTGAAATAATATTAAAATAATCACAAATTCAGAAAAATTCACAAAAATCATAAAAATTATAAAGTTCATATATATCCAGAAAAAACAAAATTCATGGTGCTACAACTCTCCCCCTCTAACAAGAATTTCGCCCTCGAAATTTATCATATCTTAAAACAAATGCGGATACTATTCTTTCATCTTATCTTCTAGCTCCCATCTCCACTGACAATATTCCAGATTACTTTAACCATGAAATTTCTTTGTCTCTAAGTTGCTTTACCCTCTGATCCTCGATCTTGATAGGAAGTGTTTCATAGGTTAAATTTTTTTTTAATTATGCTGCATCCGGTTCTATGACATGAATGGGATTAGGAATGTACTTTCGCAATTGAAATACATGAAAAACATTGTGAAGGTTTGAAATAAAATGTGGTAATGCTATTTGGTAAGCTACCGGACCTATCTGACGAAGAATTTGATATGGTCCGATAAATTTAGGAGTGAGTTTTCTAGACTTAATCACCCATCCGACTCTAGTCGTGGGTGTAACTCTTAAAAGCACATGCTCACCCTCCTCAAACTGAAGCGGTCTTCTTCTCTTATCAGAATAGCTCTTCTGCTGAGTATGAGTTATCCTCATCTTTTCTTGAATCATCTTTATCTTCTCTGTCGTTTGTTGCACAAGCTTCGGCCCTAATGTGACACTTTCTCCATCTTGGTACCAACACAATGGTGTTCTGCATCATCGTCCATACAACGCTTCATAGGGTGCCATCCTTATGCTTGAATGAAAGCTGTTGTTGTACGTGAATTCTATCAGAGGTAAGAATTCTTCCCAACTTCCAGGCTGTTCTAGCACACACGCCCTTAACAAATCCTCCAACAACTGAATTGTTCTTTCTGACTGGCCATCTGTTTGTGGATGATAAGCAGAACTTAGACAAAGTTTTGCTCCCATCACTTCTTGCAAACTCTGCCAAAACCTTGATGTGAATCTAGGGTCTCGATTCGAAATAATACTAAATGGTACACCATGAAGTCTAACGATTTCACCGATGTACACCTGGGTTAACCTCTCCATTGAGTACCTGATGTTAATTGGTAAGAAGTACGCTGACTTTGTAAGCCGATCAACAATTACCCAGATAGAATCATAACCCCTTCTAGTCTTTGGCAGTCCCACTCAGTTGTATTTAGCCTAGAGAAATTGTGTTCAAAAGAATACTCTGATAATGAAAATCTTGGTGTTTTGATGGGGACTAGAAGTAGGCAAGCGATTGACTGAACCATTATAAATCTTGTGTGTACTACTTTTCTACCCTATCTCTTTATTTTATGAGTTTGTTGCTAATCTATTTTTCTGAACTCAGTGCTCAACAAGTTTTCTAAACTTCTATAAGTTCTTCCTGATAAAGAGAAAAGTTTGTGAAAACTATTTTATGATCTAAAGGATTTATCAGTAGAAGTTTTTCAAACTTCTAAGAGAAGTCGCTATAAGCATTCTCAAACGATTTTTTGAACTTAGCTACCTTTCTAATTACTGCTTACTGTAACACCCCAAACTTCTTAAATATTTGACAGTAATTTTGACAGTTAACAGAATTATACTATTTAGTGATTTTTGTGTACTGTAAAATTATTTTGAATATTCCGTCAGTACATTTGATCATTTTGTGTGATTTATTCCGTGTCAGGAAAATAATAATTTTTGGGTAAGAGAAAATTTTACGTAATTTAATTATTACTGTTAAGTCTTAATTATTTTACGTAATCTAATTTGATTTTCGTAAGTTTTATAATTTTTGTGATTTTGTGGATGATTATGAAATTTTATATTACTTTGATTATTTTAGCGTTATCCGTGGGCTGTCTGTGGGCCCAGGGGCGCTGTACGTGGGCCTAGGTGGGTCCCAAAAAGTGAAAAAAAATTTACAACTCAAAAATTTTGTACTGTTGAGACGGAGACGGGGGATCTTACTAAACCTGAATCTAGAAACAATTTTTAAAATTTTCTTTTATTGTGTTTTGTACTGTATTTAATTATCAGGCTTGGATATCTACCATTGATGTAATCAACAATGGAGACTTGATCTTGATTTAATCAACGGTTGAGATTTAGTCTAACAAAGCGGCTAGGACCATTTATGACCCTTGGCTGTAAAGTTTGAAGGAGCAATCTTGACCCTTCATTTTGGAGATACATTTAATGGCTAGGATTTCAAGGAGGAAAGATCCAATGACCTAGATTAAGTCTTCTATCTAAGCCTAAGCCTAAAACCTACATTAATCCTAACCATTGATCTAATTAATGGTTAGAAATGCTTGAAATGGTGGCTATGAAATTTGTCACAAATTTGGAGTGCATGAAGAGGAGGGGATGGTTTTGTGAAGCTTAAGAGCATGGATAGGTTTGAAGACCATGTTATTGTTATCATAATTCATCTTTGTCTCCTCCAAAAAGCCAAGACTTCATCAAAAATTTTCTCTCCATTCTCTCCATGCAAGTTTCGGCCAAGACACCAAAGTTTACCTTCCACCACTCTTTAATTTCAAACAACCATATTTCTTGAATCTATACCTTATTCTAAGACACTTTGTAGTTTATACCAAGTTCTAAATTTTCCATCTTCAAGGACTTTTTCCAAGAGCAAGTTCTAGGGTTTTTGAGGTGAAGTGTAAGGAAACTTCATTTCTTCTCTTCTTTTTCATGTTCTAAGCCATGTTTGATCTTTGGTTCCTCTTATTCAAGCTTAATATACTAATAAACTTGTGTTTGTTTAATGTTCAAGAGACTTTTGTTGGTGGAGAGCTTGTGCAAAGTGTAAAGCAAGGAGCTTTTTAAGGTTCTTCAAGATGTAAGAGGGAGATCCATCTCACCAACCAAGTATGGTGGTGAGAGATGGTTTGTTTATTTGATAGATGGTGAATCCATGTGAGGATTCATATCCATGGTTATGTAATTATTTGTGTGTGTTTATATGCTTTGATTATTTGCCTATGCTTAGTATGATTTGCATGATTTATTATTTTGATTATGGCATCCTTGTGATATATATATGTTGAATATGTATATGTATGTCATGATTTGATGATGGAAAGAAAAGTGATTTTTGGTTCCAAGAACCATGGTGAATTCGGCCAAACACCTCAAAATAGGTGTTCACAAATTAATATTTTCATGAATGGTAAAATTGGATGTTTGGAAAAGCAAGGTTTTCAAGGAAATAGAGCTCACGGTTTTGGAGGAAAATTTTAATGGTTTTGTTTGTGTAAAAACAAGAATGGAACTTGGTTGATTTAGAAGGAAAAATATAAGAATGGTTTCAATGGCCATGTCCACGGTTTTGAAGGCTTGTAATGCCTTGATTTTGATGAAACAAAGTGATTTTTAAAGTGAAAATATAATTGATTTAGTACAAGGAATTTGGAAAGGGAATCAGAGTGTTTTATCATTTGAAAAATGGAATTTTCGTATGTAAAAGGAAAAGAGAGGTTGAAAGTGTTTGAACCTCAATTTATTTTAAAGAGGATTGATTTTTAGAATTTATTTGGAATCATAAAGAATACGTTGGTGATTTGAGATTTTCTAACGTAAAACTCATCCTTTCGATTTTGGAGAGCGTTAAGGAATTTTAAGTGAGAAACATTGATTTAATTCAATGAAATGGTGATTTTCTGGAATCTAATGTAAAAAAAGATTTTCTTGAGTAAGAAAATGTGAAAAATAATGTGAGAAGTCATATTATTTTAAGAAAAGTTAAAATGAAATTTTTGAAGGTTGAGAAATATTTTACGAAGTTGAAAAATAGTGAAAAATAATTTACGTAACTTAAAAACGTGATTTTTAAGGTACGCGATTTGAAAAATGTTTAAATATTTCTACGCAATTTGGAAAGCGTTTAAATATTTTTATGTGATTGAGATATTGTTGAAAAATCACTACATGATTGAAAACCAATGGAATATTTTTACGTGATTGATGAAAACGTTAAAAAATCTATATGTGATTTAAAAACGCAATGGAAATGTTGCAAAATTATGAAAATATAACAGAAATGTTGCGCGATTGTGAAAAACACGATAAAAATGTTTCGCGACTATGAAAATACGATAATATGATTTCACGATTGAATAAACAATAGGATTACTGTTGGAATAGTGTATTGACACTGTATGAGAAAATGATGAATTTTGTTTGTGATTGACATTGGTGTATTTTACATGCATGGATCAGTGTATGGACACTATATGAGAAAATGATAAATTTTGGCTATGATTGGCATTGGTGCATTGAACATGCATTGGAAAAGTCCGATGGACTGTATGAGGCTATTTGCCTAAGAGAGACGTACACCTCTTGAGTGGGTGCGATATGTGTAGTGTAAGTCACTTGTTGACCTTGGGAGCATCGGGGTGCGGGTTGCTTACATGGGAGGTTGGTAGCTCTTCTTACCGTAAGTCAGACCAATGCAACGCACCGATGATCCTGACCGAGACACTATTCTTAATCGAGATCTCATAAAGACTGTCGTGTATATGCTAGATGTGTAAACACATATGAGAAATGTGGCACGTGGTCTGAGGCATGTTGGTACAGACAAATCTTTTAGATCAACTTCTCCGAACTAAGTATTAGCTCCATGGAGTAGGAAATTGAGTCTATGTGCGCATGCATGAATCTGAGCATTTGTATTTGTATGATATAATAATTGAGGAATATTAGCTATGACAATTGTTTTGTTGAGGAATAATTAGATGATGAAGATGATAATAATGTTAATGACATGATGGTAATTATTATTTATTGTATCTGTTATGATAAATAATGTTGATGACATGATTATAATTATGGTATGATATATCTGTATGGTATGCTGTTTGTATTATCTCTGTGCTACCATGTTGGTATTGGCATAGGTGATCTCACCTCTTTGTATATTATTTTGTACTGTATTTATATTTGTAAAGATGCTGAACAAAGGACTGAATAAGAGGGTGAAGAAGAACAGACTCCAGAGGAAGCTGAGTTTTGATCGGATGGCATCCCGGTCAAGTTTCTTCGGATACGTGAGATTACAGTTCCATGGTGGAGGTGGAGTTGGAGTGTGGAGGACTAGTCCCAATGAGAGGGGACTAATTTATAAGGGAAACCTGACAGTCATTATGAGCAGAGAGTTTCGTAGAGATCCGTTCTTTTCTGTAATTATATATGTACATGTCGAATTTTTGCTGTCAATCAGGCAGTATTGGGATACTAGGTATTATGTCCCAATGGAGATTAGTATTGTGTTATCATAATAAATCCAGCCATTTCGAGGAAAAATACTTTTCAAAACTCAAGTTATATATAAACTAAAAAAGTGGCAAAATGCCAAATCAAGTCATTTCTCTTCCCAAAACAAAATTTTCAGTTATTAATAGTTCCAGAAAACATTTATCAATAAGCATCATAAATTATACCCATAAATACTTTCAGAAACAATTTCTAATCAAAACCATAATCTCAAATTCACTTAATGGTATTCATAACACAACTTTGTCATAATATGACAATCAAATTCAAATTCACATCAATGCTCATTTAAATATCTGTTCATTCTCACAGAACCCATATCATTGTACCATAATAGGTAAGAGTCATATCATATAGCTCGGGTTCTATATACTCATGGTAAGGAGTGAATTAGGGTCTCACACTACCACTAGTACCCTTATATCCATGAGGGAAACTATGGCCATGAGGAAACATAATGAGGAATTTCAAGAATATAGGATCCCCTTCCTCACAGAGAATCATCTCCATAATTCTAATGAGATTTTGAATACTCTTCCTCCAAACATGATCATCTCCAAAATCCACTATTGCCAAGTGAACTAATAGTTCAAATAAAAAAGGATACTGAGTGGGAATAGCATATTAGGACTATTTTCTTTCTCATTCCAGGACAAATGCCCAATTCTCATATTCAAGTTAAATTCAAATTTCATGAGCACTGATTATTCAAACACAAGTACAAATTACTATTCTAGCTCAACCTCAAGAAATTAAGGGAGCAATATAAATTCAAATTCTAACTTAACTTGATTAGTCAAGGAGAAAAATAATTTCTAATACACAACAAGTGTATAGTGTCTATATTCTCCAATAAACTAGATACAATGCATTCTTATTACCCAACTCATCCAATTTATCAATTGAACATCAAAATGAGTATAAACAAACTCACTTTGTTACATGACCAATCCAATGGATTTCCATACAATCAATAATTTATCAATTACAACTTAGGGTTTAAAAATAATTCAAGCACTTAACCATGTCTCCTTGATCTAGGCCTATATGACCAAATTTGTAACGCCCCTTTTTCCACTTGGAAGAACGAACGTCACACCATAGTAAAACGAATGAAACGAAAATGCAGAAAATACAAATTCACTGATTGATTAAGACCCGGTTCATATTTGTTATCTGAATGAACAATTTCCATCTTAATAGCATAATAATTGAGTATCAAAATATAAGTACATTTTTTTAGAGATAATGATAAATATAGATACAATAAAAATCGACATGAAATGAAACCATACATTCACATATATATATATATATATGCATCGAGCTTGTTTAGTTACATCATCAAATTTACAAAAAGTAAAGGCTTTACCCACCCCCAAGATGTATACAAATTTACTTCTCATCAAAATAGCAAAACGCCAGGCTTTCCAAAAAGATACACAGATAGCCATCAGTAGCCACCGACAGTATCAACCCCTAAGACTGACGAGAAGGAACCGTAGCAGGGTCCTCCTCATCCAATGAAATCACCATCAGAGCGATCGAATTTCGAGCAGAAGCTCGAGTAGTAGAGAGAAATGAATCATCTTGTGGGGTATAATAAAGGTCATCCCACAAATCTCTAACAGGCAGGTAAAACTCTAAGTGAACAAAAGCTGTGAAATCAAAAACAGGTGGGTCATAGCGGCCCCAAGCTAATGACACAGTCAGCTCCCTGTGATATATACAAGGGTCCGTGCTCAAGTTTATGTGCCAACAATATGGACCACCATGAAAGGTCATCCTTCGTAACCCAAAAATCGACGTGGACGTGAAGACATCTTCAATCAGCACTATTCGTAATCGGGCCAGAAGCCAGGAAAATCAGGTGCTTCCTTTTCTTCCTCGCGAACATCTTCTCAGAAGTACATAATTTAAACAGGGGTACAGATATACAGAAAAGAGGTGAGACACCCAACATTCAATACCAATATGGCAGTAAGAAAATAGAATGGCACTTGACTCCCATATAGCATTATAACACATATAGTTATCCACAGTAATAATCAAGTAAGCAATAAAAGAGAGATAATAATAATAGAGTCTCAGGCTGTAAACAGTTTATCAATCAAATAATTATTACAGTATCAAAAATAGACAGTTAAACAGTCATAGGTACTCATGCTTAATGAAATATGAGACTGATAATGCACAATGCACATGGTACCAAAAATCCTACTCCATGGAGCTACACATCAACATTTCGGAGAGAATGATCAAGGAGTCATGCTAGTATCTCGTTAGCCTTAAAAAATAAAGTGTTTCATCTCATAAAAATATTTGCGTAATATGACTTATACATGGCACCTCAACAGTTGATCGCGATATAGGACAACGTCTCAGTCCGGATCATCGGTGTGTTTGCATTGGTCTATCCCATGACGTCGGTGGAGCTACCACTGTCTATTGTGAGACGCCCGCAGCTCGACGCCGCCAAGGTCAACCACTATGACTCTACGCTTAGTATACTCGCACCCGTACTAAGGTGTAATTCAATCTCCCAGGCATACATCGCCTTCTCAACAAAGTCCAACGGACATCACAATGCATGACGACTTAATTTACATCATGTATGTTCACCAATGCTATGTTCCTCATAAAACAATATACATCATGCATATTCATCAACAAGGTGTTTCTCATGGAACATAGTATAATGGCATATAGTCAATTTTCAACAACATCATACCACAATTTCATCAACAAGCATTTAGTCCCACACATGGACTCACAATAGCATAGCACCAATTCCTAATATCAACATTTCATATATATATGGTTCAACATATACCATAATTTCATATTATGAATTCAACATTATCAATTTCCTAAGTCTTAATCAATTATGCAAATTTTTGGGCTGAAGAACCTTTCAAAACCGTGGCCCCTCAAAGACAAATGCTAAATCAATTTCCTCCATTATAAGCATCAATTCTTTAATGTCTAATTACATAGGTTTCATTTTACACAAAATCAATCCAAACCCTTAAACTTCTTGGCCAAAACCATGGCCACTCAATAGGGTAACAAACGCCCAAAATTTCCATTTATCAAATTCAAGCATTAATAATTTAATACCTAATCACATAAGCTTCATTTTTTGTACAAAAAATCAAATTCACATCCCTAAAGATTTGGGTCAAAACCATGACCCCCATAGGGTGATAGGAAACCCTAAAATTTCCATTCATCCAATCCATTATTATCAAGGCATTTATAACAACCACACTTTAATCTTAATCAAGAATACACAATCATGAAAAACTATCAAACAAAGTAAGCATTCATTATGGATTTCTCCATCAACAACCACACAAAAGTCTTCTCACCACCAATAATGGTTGAAGTGAGTAAATCTCCCTCTTACCTAAAGGAAGAACACGAAAATCACTTCCTTGGTATGCTCTTGGTGGTTCGGTTTTGGCTCTCAAAAATCCCTAAAAAATCAAGCTCAAAAAAATCAACACCAATGGTTGAAAAAGAAGAGATCCATGGTCATAAATATGGCCATAGAAACGAAAAATAGGAAACGAAGGTGAAGAATCAAAGATTTACCTTCAAAGTCTCAAACTTTGTTCTTAAGAAAAAATGAAGAAGATGATAGATTTTGAAGAAGATCTCTAAAGAGAAAATGTTTAGAATGAGAAAGGAAGCATAAAAATGGTGATGGTGAAGTAAGAAAATGAAAAATGGTCTCTAAAAGGGGCTACAAAAACTGTGGAGTGAAGAAGGAAGAAGAAGAGAGAAGTTGGAGAAAATGGAAATGAAGAAATTGAAGAAAGAGAAAGTGATAATAGAAATGGGTGATATTTTGAGTGAAGGGTGTTAAGTGTGAGAAGCAAAATTTTGCTTCCCAAGGGCACCATTGCTTAGTGGCAAAGAGGAGAGAGAGGGGGGGGGGGAGAATGGCTTCTCCAACAAGTTTAGGGTAGTTTGGTCATTTGGTGGTCAAAGCTTCCTTGAGAAGCTTGATTAATATATAGTATTTTTGAATAAAAGTAGATGTGATTAGACATAAAGTGGATTACATTAAGATAATGTGATAGGATTTCTAACACATGCTATTATCCAATGGACAATTGTTACAGTTGACAGAAATAAATATTAATTGCCCAGCAGATAAAAATTATACAGCAATTTATTTATCGGATAAAATTTCTCAAAAAACATGAAACCTCGTAAACTGTGTTTAGCCTCGGGTTTAGTAAGATCCCCCGTCGACGTTTCCATAGATCAAGGTTCTCGGAAAAAATATCTCATTTTTTAAAAGCCCGCTCAGTTTGCACGCAAAATGAGAAATAATATTAAAATATTCTACATTCTTAGAAAAATCTAAAAAAATTCACAAAAATCACAAATATTATAAAATAACTATTTATGATAGAATAAATAAATTTTGGGATGTTATAAATGTAGCATGTAACATCCCAATACTGATGACCTAATATATTACCCATATATAAGGCACACAATACTAGCTATGCCATTTTTAACTTAAAACAACAAACTAAGCCCATATCATTCATTCACATAAATAAATATGGAGAGCCTAAACAACAAAAAGTTATATACGTACATCACAGCCTCACAAGGACATATTGTAATATATAGCTTTGTACGACCCGAAGGTAACAAGAAATAAATATACAACATATTTATTACAAGAAACAAAATAAACTATGCTAGTTCTTCTGCTTCCCTTTACCTGTACCTGGATTTACACGAAAACACAAACTGGGTGAGAAACCACAATTTTTCAGTATAAGCAATTCCAAGACCAAAGTCTATTCATTCTCAATGAATAAACCACACCATAAACATAAGATTATGCTTGCAATAGATAAATAAGCCACTGCTCAACATTATCAGAACATACATACTCTATGTAACATTCACATGGCAAGCAATGATCTTAGGTCACACATAAACAACGGTCAATGATATCAAACAACAGCCCAAACAATCGTAAGACATCATCAACAAACAAACCACGAGTAAGGCAATTGCCCATACAACTACTAACAAATGCAATGCCTTATGATATGATGTATGTTTGTGATCACTGTAACGTCCCAAAAAGTATCTGTTTAATCATAAATAATCAGTTTACAATATTCTTGATTTTTAGGAATTTTCTGGAATTTTTCAGAAATGACGAATATTTTAATATATTCCTTGTTTTGCATGCACACTGAGCTGAGAATTGCTGAGGTCAGTGTAACGCTCCAGAAATTATTTATTTTACCTCAAATAGTCATTTTCTAATATTTGTGATTTATGTGAATTCTTTCAGAATTTTTCGGAAACGATGAATATTTTAATATATTCTTCGTTTTGCGTGAATATTGAGCAGAGTCGGGAAAACGACTGTAGCGCTTCAAGAATTGGAAAATTATATGACGAATAGTCATTTTATAATATTTGTAATTTTTGGGAATTTTCTGGGAATTTTCCGAAAACATCGAATATTTTAGTATATTTCTCATTTTGCGTGCGCACTGAGCGGAACTGGAGAAACGCAATATTTTCTCCGTGAACCTGGAACTATGGACATGTCGATGGGGGATCTTACTAAACCTGAGGCTGGACATAGTTTACGAGGTTTCACAGTTTTCGAGAAATTCTAACAGATAAAATAAAACAATACTGCGAAAAATTCATCTGTCAGATTAATTAAATACTGACTTTTGTCAACTGTAACTATTATCCATTGGATAATAACATGTAATAAAAATCCTATCATATTATCCAAATGCAATCTACTTTATGTCTAATCAATTCACTTTAATTCAAATTTAATGTAAAATAATCAAAGCTTCTTTGAGAACCTTTGACCAAACAATGACCAAATGACCCTTAGCTTCCAAGGGAAGCCAAAAACTCTCTCTCCCTTCTCTCTCTATGTGCGGCAACAACAGCCCAAAAACAAGGGGGAATTAGTTTGCTTTCATTAATTCATTTTACCACACAAAATTCATTTTAACCTAAAACACTTTCTCTTTCCACATTTTCTTCTTCTTCCTTCACTTGGTTTTTCTCCTCCTTCTCTCTAGAACCCTCCACAGCCAGCCCCTCTTCTCCCACTCATTCTTCACAAAAATTACAACCAACTACATTTTCTTGATCCTCTCCTCCTCCTAAACATCTTTCTTGCTTGGAGCAACTTGAAATTCCACCATTTTCACCATCTTCTTCAAGCTTCAAGCTTTGAGTTCTTGGATAAGTTTCTTGACTCTTCCTTCCCTCTCTTCATTTTTGTGTTCATGGTCCTCTTGGTGACCATCCATGCTTTATTTTTCAAGCATTGGTGATGTTATAACAAAGTTGAAATTTCTAGGGTTTGGTGGAGTTCCAATCCGAAATTACAAGGGAGATTCCTTGGTGTTTCTTTTGTTTTCTTCACTTGGGTAAGAGGAAGACACTCCTCCTCAACCTCTATTAGCATCTAGGAACTTTGATTTTGTTGTTTTTAAGAAAAACCCTAATGTGGGTTATTCTTTAATTGGATGACTATTAAGCTTACATGTTGATTTTGTGATGTTCATGACCTTGAATTGCTTGATTGTGTATATTGATTTATTAGATTGGATTGGATGGCTTGAAATGGAAGAAAATGGATATGGAGTGCCTTTAGGGAGGCCACGGTTTTGAGGGTTAAAAATTAGGTAAATTGTAGACAAGTTGTAACAAGCATGAGACTTAAATTAATCAAGTGATAAAATAGAATTTAATGGAAGGAAAATTTGAGATTGAAACCTATAGGGTGGCCACGGTTTTGAGCCCAAAATTGGGGTTATTGGTGAACCAATGCAACAAGTAAAGGATTAAGTGAATTAAGAGTGTTACCTATAATGTGATAAATTGAAAAGATTTGGGAATTGAATCCCTAGAGAGGCCACGGCCTCTAAGGCCTTTTTAGGTGTAAATATGTAACTTTGGTAACTTGGAAGCATAAGTAATTATGTAATTAAAAACCTATGTAATGAGGTAGATAATTAATAAATTGGAAGAATTTAATATAATCAAAGATTACATAAATTTTAAAGGACTAAGAGTGAGATTATCATAAGACTTAAGGTAATTACAAGTGAGTAAAGAACAAGATAGTGTGACGCCTAAAAACTTGAATAATTTACAAATTGTATGAAATTGTGAATCATACATGTTCATGCATAGAGTCTTATGCATTTGTGAATGTCCTGTGGATTGTTGTAAGGCCAAGTTGCCTAGGAGATTGAACACACCTTAGTGTGGGTGCGAGTAGACTAGTGTAGGTCATGTTTGACCTTGGGGGCGTCGGGGTGCGGGTCCTTCACAATAGGCAGTTGGTAGCTCTTCTGTTCGTGGGGCAAACTAATGCAAGCGCACCGACGATCCGGACCGAGACACTGTCCTATATCGTGATCTAGCGTGGACTGTCTGTACAATGCCTGATGTGCACGTGGAAATTATTGATGTATAGCACTTTGGCCGCGGCAGCCGAGTTGCAAACATGTCTCCTGATCTTTCTCTCCAACTGTTTGTGTCTAGCTCCATGGAGTAGGAATCTGAGTACTGTGCGTACATGCATTATGGGATATGAAATCATCTGATAATTACTGCTTTGTGAATTTGAACTGTTTGTTTAATGTTGCGATAAATGACTGTCTGGAACTGTTTATCTACTTACTATTGAATTTACTGCTTATTACTTGGATATGTTGCTTCTAAATTGCTACTTGGGCGCGTTGCGCCGCTTTGTTTCTGGCTGCTATAATTGGTAATGATGGTAGGATGTCTTACCTCTTTTCTGTATTTCTATTGTTTGCTACCTGTGTGTGTACTATATCTACCGAAGACGACGGCACGGAAACTGAAACTCCTAATTTTCTTGGCTTCTGGCCCGAGTAAGATTAGCATCTATTGCGGAGCATGGAGGCACACATGTGCGGACTTCTGGGCGATGTGCGTTTGACCTTCCTCGGAGGGCCAGAGTGCTGGCATATCAACCTGAGTTCCGATCACTGTGTCTATATGGGGGACGTGTCGATTGCTTTAGCCTGGAGACGTCACGAGGCGCCGATCCTTACCTGCCATCTCAACCTACGCTTGGAATTTTATCTGCCCATCAGAGAGATGTGAGGTGACCATTACTACACCCCGCAGGAGGACTCCTTTTATTCCACTACTCGGGCTCTGCCCGTGGGTCTGTGATTCCGATAGAGGTTTCCTCGGACGAGGAGGACCCCGCTGAGGATCCTGATACGGTCCCTCCTCCTTTGAGGGACTGACTTTACTGGTAGCTGCTGATGGCTACCAGTGTTTTATTTTGGGGGCCTGATGTTTTGTATTTTGGTGGGCTGTATATTTTGATATTCTGGGGGATGTATATGTAAAATCCTTTGGGGCAGGTATAGTTTTGCTTTTTAAAAATTTCCAGGCTTGTATTTAAAGTACAGTTGATATCAATATATATATATATATATATATATATATATATATATATATATGTATGTTATCTAAGTGTGAGTTTTATTTCCTGTCTTACCCTTTACCGTTGTTTAAGTTCGTCACTTAGCTTATTAACAAAAAAAAATTTATGTCGCTTTTGCTCACATATTAAAAATGTCGAATAAGCTAACTTTAAACTAAATGAACCGGGTCTTTATTTAGAAAAATTTTATTTTTTGCATTTTTGTTTTGATTCGATAATGTAACGCTCCCTCCCAAAAAGGGGCGTTGCAATCACACAAGTCCTAAGTATATGATTATGCAATGTTTATGAGGATTTTAGTTTTTGAAAACACATACTACTTACTTATTTCCCAGAAACCTCTGTTTCTTGTATATACAAAGCAAGATAGACTAAGAGTCTACACGTTGCTTGGTAATAGGTGACTACTTTGCCCTTACCACTGTAAGAGTACTACTATCACTCCCATATCGGTAACCTTGACCATAATAGCATTACCTGCTATGAGAATCTAGATCCAACATCTTGTTCTTTGGTCAAATAGTAGTGCACACCATATAGGTTACAATCATAGGAAATAACAAATACTAAGCTTGAAACCAAATATGCAAAGTATTTCACAAACACTTATACACATCGCTAGGTCCTTCCTAACCATGTGACAAAGGAAAACTAGTAAACCTCCCAACCAAGCTCAACTTATCACATAAGAGGCAAGGTCACGTTTCTAGTACTTCCTATATCCCAACTGTAGCTCACAAGGGAGTAAATGCCATACATGCATCTCTAGCCCTACTTTCTACACAAAGGAGCAACCTATGCATGATAATAAGTACAACTTATAAAGTAAACTTAGTATACTTTACCTGGAACCTTTACTCATCACTTCACAAATGACTTTAAAGACAATCTCATATTGCCCAGGGCCCTAGATACTAACCTATGGCATTCCATAACCCTGGTATGCTTAAGGTTCCTCAAGTCCTATCACAAGGTTCACCCTAACCAAGTGAGAGGCTCTAACTATTAAACATGCTTTCTTGGCTCAACTCTATCACATAGTGGAACCAATTTATGTCTCTAGTGAAACTCAAAGCTTAACCTTGATAAACAAGGAAGCATACAACACCTAGTACCTCACTTCATCACTTCACAAGTGACTTTCAATGCAACCTCATGTTGCTCAAGGTGTTAGGTATTTGCCTATGGCCTTCTACATCTCAAAGGATGCCTAGGGTTTATCAAATTCCTATATTCACTAGGTAGTTATCCTTTCTAAGGATTACCCCTAATTGTGTTTCAACACTACTACTCTTGTATCTAGAACCTTACACCATCATTTCATAAGTGATTCCAAAGTCAACCTTATGTTGAACAAGGTTCTAAGTACTACCTTATTACAATCCAACTCATTTGGATGTCTAAAGGTTTTCAAGGCTACCCTATAACATTCCACCACATAATGGAAGCCTAAGGTTTCCCAACATATTACCCCTTGACACTCCACCTCACTTTGGATGTCTAGGGTCTTTCAACTGTATTGAAGGCATTTCCCACACTTTGGATGCCTAAAGGTTCTCTAACCAAGTCCTAAGGCAAATCCCCTCACTTGGGTACCTATAGGTGTTCCAACTTCTCACATATGCAAGAGGATAAATCCCTCCATGAAATACCTCCACTAGTACCTCAACACACTTATGAAAGCGTATATGAATGATCCCAACACTTAGGGAAGTCCAAAACATCAATAATACAATTCTTGAAAAAATCTGGAACTCACGCCTAGGCATGACTTTCCCACACCTAGGCAGGGAATTACCACACCTAGGTGTGGCATTCTCTGTTTGCTCAAGATAAAAAACTGATCATTCCATGCCTAGGTGTGATCAAGCTGCGCCTAGGCGTGGTCAATTCTGCAGAAAATTATGCAGAATTGAGCCACTATTCCATTGGCCCCAAATCTGTTTCCAATCATACAAACATGGATTTTAAGTGTTTTCTAACTCTGATTGTGGTCTCTAAACATGTTAGAATCATTAAAACACCAACTCAACTCATTAAACATGGAATCAAACTCAATCAAGCAAGAGAACATCCAAAACCTAAAAACTCATCAAATAGGTCTATGGACATTTCACCAAGCTAAACCAGTAATGGCATCCAATGAGTAGAAAATACTCTAACCCAACTCTTAGGGATCAAGAACTAAGCTAAAAGCACAGATTTGGCTCACCAAATCCAATTTTCCATTCATGAATCCTAACTCCATTCAAAATGAACAAGAAGAGAAAAGATGAATAGAAACTCTCCTACCTCTTGTACAAAAAAAATGGACATCTTGAAGCCTTTATCTTACTCTTGGATCCTCCTTCAAGCTTTGATCCTTGGTCCTCTAGTTTCTCCCCATTCTCTCCTTCTCCCCTATGGTTTTCTTCCTTCCTTTCTCTTTTCTTTCTTCTATTTCTAGTTGTCGAGAGAGAAATGAAGAGAAGAAGTCAAAATTGGCTTCTGATAGTCAATCACTAAAGGGTACCAAAAATATTAATATGCTAAGAACACTCAAATTTTTCCAAATCTAGTTTTCTTACAGCCAACAAGTTTATAATAAATCTTGAGATTCATTAAAATTCTTGTTTCATCATTATCACATTTTTTCATATCTGTGACTAGTCAATCCGACATTAACACAAACAACCACTATGCTTAAAAATTCCAAACTAGCTCTGATTATCCTTAGATTTTAACTGTAGCACAATTCACACATTTGTGACCTAGAAATAAAGTCTCCACATCTATTTCCATTAACTGAGCAGTTTAAGCCATTTTCAAGGCTAATAACAACTATTTGTCACACTTAGTATTACAGGAAAGTGACTAAACATGCTCAGAAAGCCACAAAATTCAACAGACATGTAAAACAAGTATTAGGTTACCTTCGTAACTATATACAAGTTTAACATGTTTATCTAGGGTGTTACATAGCACATCAAGGGTTATTTACCCAATTAAGGCTACTATAAACTACTATAAACATCCAAAGGTCCAAAATTTAAATATTATACACATATCAATTCTTGGATACTAAGTCTTCAACTTGTAACAAAATTAACCAAACAAGCTTTCAAATGACCATTAACAACAAAATTAACCAAAATGGTCAATGCTATAGTTAACATATAATTACGTAATTAGTCATAACTTGTGATTTAAACAAATTAAATCTTTAAATCCAATCAAGGTCAATTATCGGTCATGGCTTTTTTTTCTTTTACTAGATAATCTCATCAACCAACCACTTTCTCAACTTAATTAACAAACAAATATAGAAATTTAAGAACTCATGACTTGGAACACTTGGTTCTCTATGTTGGAACCGAGACCATACCTTTCCTTAATCATACATGAAAATTTATTATCAAGCATGCATCATACTAGAATTAAGGAGCAAAAACATAAAATTAACAAGAATCCACTTTTTGTTCATGGTTTGGCCGAGAACCACTTAACCCAAAAACACAACCAATAACACAAATTTCTTTGAAGAGTCAATAGAAGAATAAGAGAAAGTTTAAAGCATAGACCCATACCTATTTTCCTAGCTTGTGGATGCTTGCTTCCTCTTCTTTTCCTCCTTTAGTTTTTCTTCTTTTCTCACCTCTTTTGTAGCTGTTGTAGCTGTGTGAAATGAAGGCCAAATGAAGAAAAAGAAAAGTCAAAAGATGGATAAAGATGAAGGGAAAAGAGAGAGGCGATGGAGATAGGAGAAAAATTTAGGAATCATGTGAATGAAAGCCAAAAAGTGAAAAAGAAAAGTCAATTTTTTTGACAAAGATGAAGAGATTGTGAGGTGGTGGAGTGAAGGAAAGGTTAGGAAAAATTTCATGTTGGAACTTTTGTATCTCTTAGGAATACTTTAATCTTCCAAAGCTGAGTTTTCTAACTTCCATGAGTGTTATAGAAATTTTAGGACTCAACTTAGTCCTTATATCCATATTTCCATAATTCTCCATATATTACTATTTATCAGTTAAACTTCATTACTTAGTGTCATTAAAATACTAAACTAGTTCAGTTGATTCTCCAAAATTTACTACAGCTCATACTATTTATGACTAAGAAATAAATTTTTCATATTTATTTTCGTCATATTGACTGTTTATACTGAAATCTCAACTAATATTCACATTTAGTGTTATATACTTATGCTCAAACTAATCCATAATTTAACAGATAACATATACCAATATTATTAAGCTTCTATAACCCTGATTATGACTATGAGATTAAGGAAAATGTTGCAAAGGTGAAGTGTTTGATTGGTATGTGTCTCAATATTCTAGACATAGAGCATTGTTCAAACTATTCCAATGCCATTTTCAATGTGTGAAAATGGTTCACCTTTTCTGACATATTCTATGCTTAAACAATATTAGTCAAAAACCCAAACGAAGAACTTTAACTAAAAAAAAAAGACCAAACATGTTTTATGTGATTGTCATGAGTGTATACTTTTTGCATACTTCAATCTTTTGTTGTGACAATTTCAAAGGTTATTCATATAATGATTTGATTGATGCAAAATATTAGATGTTATAAAACAAAAGCTTAAGATAAAAAGGAGATATAGTGTCTAATTGGTATGTGCCTCAAAATTCAAAACATAGAGCATTGTTCCAACTATGCCAACATCATTTTGGATGTGTAAAATAGTTTAGCTTCCATATTCCATGCTTAATCAATGTGAGTTGAATATTACGAGTTCATATTTTTCTATATTTCAAAGGTTATACATATAATGATTTGATCAATGCAAAATGTTGGAAGTGATAAAATGGAAAAGAAAGATAAAAGGAGGCAAAATGTCTTATGGCTAAGTGTCTCAACACTCCAAACATGGAGCATCATTCAAACTAATCTAATGGCACCATTTTTTGATGTGTGAAAATGATTCAACTTGTTTAGCATATTCCATGCTGAATCAAAGTGAGTCGAAAACACAAACAAAGATCTTGAAACGAAAAATGGACACACAAACATGTTCTATGGTATTTTCACGAGTGTGTATTTTGGCATACTTCAACATTCTATTATGATAATCTCGAAGGTTATCCATATAATGATTTGATTGATGCAAAAGGTTGGATGTGATGAAACTGGAACTTAAGATAAAAGGAGCTGAAGTGTTTGATTGGTATGTGCCTTGACATTCCAAAAATGAAGTATCGTTCAAACTATTCTAACGTCATCCACTTGTATGGCATATTTCATGCTAAACCATTGTTAGTAGAAAATCTAGAAAAAGAACTTGAAATGAATATAAAAGACTAAAATTGTTTTACGAGATTATTAGGGGCAAATACTTTTTGCATATTTCAATCTTCTGGTATGACATTCACAAAGGTTATCCATATATTGATTTGATTGATGCAAATTATTGGATGTGATAAAACGGGAACATAAATAAAATTAGGCGAAGTGTTTGATTGATGTGCCTCAACATTCCAAACATGGAGTATCATTCAAACTATTCCATCACAATTTTTGATATGTGAAAATCAATATGTGAAAATGGTTCAGCTTGTCTAGCATATTCCATGTTGAATAAAGAGTAGCAAACTTAAAGAACTTGAAATGAAAAAAAGACCCACAAACATGTTATACCGAATTTTCACAATTACGTACTTTTTGATACTTCAATGTTCTGCTGTGACAATCTCAAAGGATATCCATATAATGATTTTATCAATGCAAAATGTTGGATGTGATAAAACGAGAACTTAAGATAAAAGGATGCAAAGTTTCTGATTGGTAAGTGTCTATTCAGTGCAAACATAGAGCATTGTTCGAACTATTCCAATGTCATTTTCGATCATTGAATATGGTTCAACTTGTCTTGCATATTCCATGCTAAATCAATGTTTGTCAAAAACCCAAACAAAGAACTTGAAATGAAAAAAAATAAATCAAACATGTTTTACAAGATTCTTATGGGTATGCACTTTTTGCACACTTCAATCTTCTGTTATGACAATCTTAATAGTTATCCATATGATTATTTGATCGATGCAAAAAGTTGGATGTGATAAAATGGGAGATTAAGATAAATGGAGGCAAAGTGTTTTATTGGTTTGTGTCTAACCATTGCAAACATGGTGCATCATTCAAACTATTCCAACTTCATTCTCGACGTGTGAAAAATGGTTTAGTTTTTTTGGCATATTCCATGCTGAATCAATGTGAGTCAAATCAAAGGACTTAAAAAATGAAAAAAAAAAATGACCAAAAACTTGTTATACTGGATTTTCATGAGTGTACTTTTCTATACTTTAATGTTCTAATGTGACAATCTTAATGTTTATGCATATAATAATTTGATCGATGCAAAATGTTGAGTGTGATAAATTGGATACTTAAGATAAAAGGAGGTGAATTGTCTGATTGATATGTGCCTCAAATTCCATACATGAATCATCTTTCAAACTATTCCAACGTCATTTTCGATGATTGAAAATGATTCATGTTGTTCGTCATCTTCCTTTCTAAGTCAATGTCAATCGAAAACCCAAACAAAAAACTTGAAATGAGAAAAAGGCCCAACATGTTTTACAGGATTGTCACAGTTACATGCTACACACTTCTATCTTTTGCTATGACAATCTCAATGGTTATCCATATATTGATTTGATCGATGCAAAACATTGGACATGATAAAGCGAGAGTTTATGATTAAATGAGGTATTGGTATTTGCCTCAACATTCTAAAATTGGAGTGCAGTTCAAACTATTCCAACGCCATTTTTTATGTGTGAAAATACTTAAACAAAGACCTTGAAATAAAAAAATAAAAAAAAACTACCCACAAACATGTTTTTTCAGATTTTCATGAGTTCATACTTTTCCATACTTCAATGTTCTGCTATAACAATCTCAAAGGTTATCGATATAATGATTTGATCAATGTAAAATGTTAGATGTGGTAAAACATGAACTTGATCTAAATGGAGGCAAAGTGTCTGAACATGGAGCATTATTCAAACTAATCCAATGCTATTTTTCAATGTGTGAAAATGATTCAGCTTATCTAGCATATTTCATGCTTAATCAATATGAGTCAAAAACACAAACAAAGATCTTGAAACGAAAAGTAGACACACAACATGTTCTTAGTATTTTCATGAGGGCGTATTTTGGTGTACTTCAACGTTCTGTTGTGACAATCTCAATTGTTATTCTTATAATGCTTTGATCGATGCAAAATATTGGATGTGATAAAATGGAAACTTAAGATAAAAGGAGTTGAAGTGTAACACCCCAAAAATTTAGCCATTATCACATTTACAATGAAATTGTACTATTTTGTAATTTCTGAGTGTTACAATATTATTTTGACTGTTCCGTGATTGTATTTGATTGTTTTGAGAGATTTGCTACGTGTCAGTAAAATAATAATTTTTTGGCAGGGAAAATCTTAAAGCATTTATTCGGAGCTGGAGGATTTTACTAAACCCAATTCCGAGAGATGCGTGTCCTAATCTTTTAATTTTTAGAATTATCTGTGTAATAAAATATTTTATATTTTTATTATTATTTTATTATCCAATGGACGATACCTACTGACTTATAAGCAGTAGCCTCTGTCCAGTGGACAATAGGAGCCGGTAAAGTCTTGAGACTTACTGAAAATGGACCAATAGGAAGCAAGTCAACATTTCTGACTTGGAAAATCTCTAAACCAATAAGAATAGGTTAAAAAGATAGGCTTGAATTTCTAAACCAATAAGATGTAGTCAATTTTGATGGTTGGACTAGTTACTTAGAAACTAGAAAACCTAACTAAGTTAGCTTAAATCTAATTAGGTTATTCTAAGAAGATTAGGAAGTAACTAAATGGAAGTAAACTTAGTTAGTTACTCTTTGAAGCCTAGTTACAAGAATGTTCTACTATGTTCTTGAATTGATGACTAACTTCAAATGTAACTAGATACTTAGCAAAGTAACTAAATAGTTAGCTAATGAATTAAGTAAACTAACTAGATTCACTTGAAACTAACCAAGAAGTCAATTGAACCAAGAACTTGGTTTGCTTCTCCTTGGAGTCCCACGACCACTTGGTGGTTCTGGGACCTTCAAGAGCAAGCTTGGTGGTAAAGACTTCAAACCTCCACCCTTCATGCAAGCTAAGGCTAGGATGGAGTCTTGGAGAGTCAAAGAAAGTGGCCACCTCCTTTGGGTGAGTTCCACGGCCATAACCAAGTGACACCAAGTGTTTTCAGTTCATTCTTCATCTTCACCAAGTCTAAGAAAGTCTTTTCTCTCTAGTTTCTCTCTTACCAAAAATCAAAAACTCCATTGTTGTTTCCTTGGAGAGCTCTTGACAGCCACACCATCCACCCACTTCCACTCACCTAAAATTTTATCCAATACCATTTCTTAAACCTAAACCATATTCTAAAAATATCTCTAGTTGTGAGTTTTCTCAAAATCATTCATCTTGAGCTTGAAATCCAAGCTTAAAGTTTCTACCAAAAAGGGTAAACTTCTTGTTTCTTGACCCAATCTTTTAGTTTTGATTTTCTAAGCCATGATTGATCCATGGTTTACCTATTTCTAAGCTTATTGTTGATTTTAAAATTTGTTTAAGATTTTTAGGGTTTTTACAAGGAGCTTCAAGAAAAGCATAGGAGGAAAAACTTGAAGGATTTGTCTCCTCTTTAAGGTAAGAGGGAGATTTGTCTCACCAACCAAGTATGCTGGTGAGAGATGTAGTTGTTTGTTAGGGATGGTGAATCCATGTGAGGGTTTATTATCCATGGTTGTGTAATTATTTTGAGTGTTGATGTGCTTTGATTTATTGTTTATGCTTTGTATGTTTTGCGTGATTTATTGTTTTATTTATGGCATGCTTGTGATATATATATGATGTGAATATATTGAATATGCCATAATGAAAATGAACAAGGAAAATGATTTTGGTTTCAATGACCAAGAGGCTCACGGCCTCAACACCTCAAGATAGGTATTTCCAAATTAAGATTTTCAAGAATGATAAAATTGAATAGTTATAAGGAAAAGGAAAGGGAAAGATATAATAGTTCCAATGACTATGTAATTACGGTTTTGATGGGTTGAAAATGGTTTTACTTCATGTAAAAATTATGTTTTAGAACATGGAAGGAAATTGATTCAAAGAAAATAAGAAAAGGATTTAAGAAATGGAAACAAAGTGTTTTGTCACTTGAGAAATAGAAATTTCGTTTATGAAAGAAAAAGAGAGGTTGAAAGTGTTTGAACCTCAACTTATTTTAAAGAGAATTGAGTTTTAGAATTGATTTAGAATTATGGTGAATACATTGGTAACTTGAAATTTACTAACGTATAGCTCACTCTTTGGGTTTTTGAGCGCGTTAGGAAATTTTAAAGTGAGAAAGTATGGAAAAATAAAGTAAGAGATGGTATAATTTTTAGAAAGGCCAAAATAAGGTTTGGAAGGTTGAGAAATATTTTACGTAGTGGAAAAATGGTGAAAAATGGTGTTCGTAACTTAAAAATGTGGTTTTTAAGCTATGCGATTTCAAAAACATCAAAAAATTGCTACATGATTGAAAAATGATGGAATATTTTTACGTAATTGAGAAAATGATGGAAAATCACTGCGCGATTGGAAAAATGTGATAAAAGTGTTGCGCGATTGAGAAAACACGATAATATGATTACACGATTAAAGATACCGTAGGATTACTATTGGACCAATGTGTGGACCTTGTGTGAGAAATGATGAGTTTTGCCTATGATTGGTTTTGGTACATTAAACATGCATTGGAAAGGTCCGATGGACTAGATAAGGCTAATTGCCTAGGAGAGAATACACCTCTTGAGCGGGTGCGATATGTGTAGTGTAAGTCACTTGTTGACCTTGGGGGCATCGGGGTGCGGGTTGCTAACAATGGATAGTTGGTAGCTCTTCTGTACTATGGGTTAGACCGATGCAACACACCGATGATTTGGACCGAGACACTATTCCTAATCAAGATCTAGTAAAGACTGTCGTGTATATGCTAGATGTGCAAACACTTATGGAAATTGTCGCACGTGGTCTGGGGCATGTTGGTACAGGCAGATCTTTCGGATCAATTTCTCTGACCTGAGTTAGCTCCATGGAGTAGGAAAATAAGTCAGTGGGCATATGCATAATTTTGGACATGTTGAATATTTTGGTGACATTTTATCTGTTAAGTGTCGATAAATTATGGAATTGAACGATGATATTTATTGTTTACTATATCTGTATCATTGTATGATTTATCTGTATGATATGCTATTTGTGTTATCTCTGTACTGCCATGTTGGTACTGTGTAGGTGATCTCACCTCTTCGTATATTATTTTGAATTGTATTTATATTTTGATAAAGACACTGAGCGAGGTACTGAGCAAGAAGGTGAAGAGGAACAAATTCTTCCTGAGGAAGCTGAGTTTTGATTGGATGGCAACTCGGTTGAGTTTCTTTGGGTACGTCAGATTGCAGTTCCATGGGGGAGCTGGTGCCTGGAGGATTAGTCCCAATGAGGAGGGACTAATATATCAGGGACATTTGACGGTCAACATGAGCAGGATATTTCATAGAGATCCGTTCTTTTCTGTCATTATTTATGTACATGTCGAATTTCCACTGTCAATTAGACAGTATTAGGGTGGTAGGTATCACATCCCAATGGAGATCAATATTGTGTCGTCTGCACAGATACCGGTCCGTAGGACTTCACGTCAAGTTAGATTCTTGCCTGCTGAGGAATCTGAGGAGGACCCGTCTGAGGGTTTTGCTATCTAGTCATACTTGGGCAAGTATGTTAGTTTAAATAATGTCAAATACTTTTGAGAACTATGTCTGTAAATATTTAAGTATGTCAGTACTGGAACTTATGTATATAATGTAAATTATTTGTGATGCTGTTTAGGATTTTATATTCTGTTAAGTTTATTTTATTACCATTCTAGAAATTTTAGAATTCATATTTATATTACAAATCATATTTTAAAATAAAGGGGTAATTTGGTAATTAAGTAACATAAATGTGATACCTTACGATGGGTGTTACATTAGTTAGTATCAGAGCCCAAGTTAGAGTCTTTTTGGATTTGTAGTTAGGTCTGTCTTGTTTGTGTTGTGTGATTCTCTGTGATTGATTTCCGAAAGGAAACAATATTGTTTCAAAGATTGACCTTAACTCTTCTTTGTGTTGTCCAGTTTGATTTGAGAAGAAAACGTAATGGCTAGACGAGGAAGAAGACGCATAAATACGAGAGCAGGAATTGGAAATGTTGGCGACGATAACCAAAACATGGCTGCAGCGGTAGCAGCAATGCAATGGATGGCTGATGTCGTTGTGCAACAAAATCAAAGAGCGAATGAGGATGCTCAAAGTTTGTCAGAATTCCGTAGGAATAATCCACCAAAGTTTCATGGAGAATTTGACCCAGAGAAAGCTAATTTGTGGATCAAAGAACTAGAAAAGATATTTGAAGGTATGAGTTGTACAGATGAACGGAAGCTTACTTTTGTGACTTTTGTGCCAGTGGGAGATGGAGAAGACTGGTAGGCAGGAGCCCGAGGATTGATACAAGCTGAGGGAAGAGTTGTGATGTGGCAGCTCTTTAAGCAGAAATTTCTGGGGAAGTATTTCCCAGCTACTGTTTGACATGCTAAGGAAATGGAATTCCTTAGTTTGAGACAAGGGGTGATGTCCGTAAGCGAAATATGCTGCAAAATTCGAAAGCTTGTCTAAGTTTTCAAGATATTTTCAGATGCACCCAGACGAGGAATGGAAGTGTAAAAATTTGAAGAGGGATTGACACTTGACATTAAACGAGCTGTAGCAACCTTGGAAATTGATCAGTTTCCAGCATTGTTAGACAAATGTCGAAAGGTTGAGGAAATTGATCATCAATGTGAGGCGAGGAATAGGAACTTTGGACCTACACGGTTCCAAAGAGGAAAGGGTAGTGGTGGTAGCCGTTATTAGCAAAAACCATATGCTAGACCGATAGGAGGTCAGACTCGGCAGCAATCTTTTAGAGGAAGTTCTGGGGGCAACAAGATAGGTCAAGCTGGAACTTCTACGCTTAAATGCTTTAAGTGTGGAAAAGACCATCTAACTAAAGATTGTCAACATAAGGGAGTCATCTGTTATAGATGTGGAAAGCCTGGACATTTCTCTAGAGAATATGATCAACTAAAGGCGGAACCCTCTGTGGGGAACGTCCGTATTGCGAGGCCACAGGCATGTGGTCGTGTGTATACCATGAGTGGGGAGGAAGCCACGAAGTCAGAGGACTTGATTATGGAGGAGTGTGCCATCGAAGGTAATCCTTTAACAGTGTTATATGATTCAGGAGCAACACATTCTTTTATTGCATGTGATTGTGTGGAGCATTTGGGATTGTCTGTGACTGCATTACCTTATGATTTGAGTGTTCCTACTCCTACTGATAAGCCTGTAGTTACTTCAAAAGTATGTTTGAATTGCCCTGTCTGTATTAGGGATAAAATCTTTTATGTGGACTTGATATGTTTGCCTCTTTCCAAGATTAATGTATTCTTAGGAATGAATTGGTTATCTTTTAACCATATCCTAATAGATTGTTCTAGTAAGACACTAGTTTTTCAGAGGCTAAGGATTTTAGATTCCTAACGGCCACTCAAGTAGAAGAGTGTTTGAAGGAAGGAGATTAGGGATACTTATTGATATCTTCTTTGGAGGTTCAATGCGAAGATGTTTTAAAGGATATTTTCATTGTTAATGAATTTCCTGAAGTATTTCCTGAAGATATACCTGGACTATCGTCAGAAAGAGAAATTGAGTTTGCTATTGATCTAGTACTGGGAGCTAGACCGATATCTATGGCGCCCTACAAGATGGCACCGACATAGTTGGCAGAACTCAAGAAACAGCTAGAGGAGTTATTAGAAAAGCAATTCGTGAGGCCAAGTGTGTCACCATAGGGAGCTCCAGTGTTGTTGGTAAAGAAGAAGGATGGGACTTCTCGTCTATGCGTAGATTACCGACAATTGAATAAAATCACGATTAAGAATAAGTATCCACTACTAAGAATCGACGATCTAATGGATCAATTGCGAGGAGCCGCGATATTTTCCAAGATTGTTTACGTTCTGGTTATCACCAGGTTCGTGTGAAAGTGGAAGATATTCCCAAGACTGCATTTTGAATGCGTTATGGGCATTATGAATATCAAGTGATGCCGGTTGGTGTGACTAATGCACCAGCCATATTCATGGACTTCATGAACAGGATTTTTCGTTCATACTTGGACAAGTTTGTTGTTGTCTTTATAGATGTCATTTTAATTTACTCTCGAAGTCAGGAGGAACATGCTGAGCATCTCAGAGTGGTTCTCTTGATTTTGAAAGAGAATAAGCTATATGCCATGTTATTCTAATGTGAATTTTGGCTAAGTGAAGTTCAATTTTTGGGACATGTGATATTAGAGAAAGGAATTGAAGTTGATGCTTCAAAAGTGGAGATGATTATTGAATGGGAAAGGCCGAAGACTGTATCGGAGATCTGTAGTTTTATCGGATTAGCCAGTTACTACCGACGGTTTATTGAGGGGTTTTCTAAGATAGCAAGACCTCTTACCTAACTTACATGAAAGAATCAACCATTGTCATGGATTGATGCATGTGAAGAAAGTTTTCAGGAGTTGAAAAGATGATTGCTACTTCACCGGTATTAATTCTACCTGATCCGAACGAACCTTTCGAAGTATATTGTGATGATTCGTATTAAGGATTGGGTTGTATACTTATGCAGAACCGTAAGGTTGTGGCATATGCTTCAAGGCAGTTGAAAATGCATGAGAGGAATTATCCGACTCATGATTTGGAATTGGCAGTTGTAGTGTTTGTGTTGAAAGTGTGGAGACATTTTCTCTATGGGGCAACGTTCACTGTTTTTAGTGATCATAAAAGCTTTAAGTACTTGTTTGTCCAAAAATAGTTGAGCATGAGGCAAAGGCGTTGGCTAGAACTTCTGAAGGACTATGACTTTCAGTTGCAGTATCATCCTAAAAAGGCGAATGTAGTAGCAGATGCTTTAAGTAGAAAAATGCTTAATGTTTCTGTTATGATGATCAAGAAAAAAGAATTGATAGAAGAGTTTCGGGATATGCATTTGTCTGTGAAATTGACACTAGGGAGGATGTGTTTGAACATGATCATCATTTTGAATAGTTTGATGGATAGAATACGAGAAGGACAGAATAGTGACCAGTATTTGCAAGAAGCAAAGGAAGCAAAGAGCCAAGGCACAGAGGTAGAATTCAACGAAGGTGCTGATGGAATTATGAAATTTAAAGGAAGGGTTTGTGTGCCAAACGATTAAGAACTTAGGAGATTAATATTGGATGAAGCTCATCGGAGTAAACTAAGTATGCATCCTGAAGCCACAAAGATGTACCAAGATTTGAAGCAGTTATATTAGTGGCAAGGAATGAAGAAGGATGTCGTTGAATATGTATCATCTTGTTTAGTCTGTCAAAAGGCTAAGGTTGAACACCAAAGACCTTCGGGAATGTTGCAACCTTTGCCTATTCTTGAATGGAAATGAGATGACATAACAATGGATTTCGTAACAGGACTACCAAAGACTCAGAAAGGTCACAATTCTATTTGGGTAATTATTGATCGGCTTACTAAGTCAGTGCACTTTTGGCCAATTAATATTAAGTACTCAATGGAGAGGTTGACTCAAGTGTACATCAGTGAGATCATCAGACTTCATGGTGTACATTCCAGTGTTATTTCTGATCGAGATCCGTGATTTACATCAAGGTTTTAGCACAGTCTGCAAGGAGCAATGGGGACAAAGTTATATCTAAGATCTACTTACCATCCACAAACTGATGGTTAGTCAGAAAGGACAATTCAGTCATTAGAAGACTTACTAAGGACATGTGTAATGGAACAAACTAGATGTTAGAATGAATTCTTACCACTGATAGAGTTCACTTACAATAACAGTTTTCATTCAAGTATAGGGATGACACCCTATGAGGCATTGTATGGGAGACGATGCAGAACGCCATTATGTTGGTATCAGGACGGTGAGAGTGCTATTCTAGGACCAAAACTAGTACAACAGACAACAAAGAAAGTGAAGATTATTCAAGATAAAATAAGGATAACTCAAACGCAGCAAAAGAGCTATTCTAATAAGAGGAGAAGACCATTAGAGTTTGAAGAAGACGATCATGTATTTCTACAAGTGACACCTATGATTGGGGTTGGACGAGTGATTAAATCGAAGAAGCTCACTCCGAAGTTTATCGGGCTGTATCAGATACTCCGTCGGGTAGGTCCGATAGCTTATCATATTACGTTAGCACCTTTTCTGTCGAATCTCCACAATGTATTTCACGTATCACAACTACGGAAATATATTCCTGATCCCACTCATGTTATCAAGCCAGACACAGTACAACTAAAGGAGAACTTAACCTATGAAATGTTTCCAGTCAAGATTGAGGATCGAAGGATGAAGCAACTTCAAGGTAAGGAAATTTCATTGGTTAAAGTAGTTTGGAACGATGTAAGCAGTGAAGCTACATGGGAACTGGAAGATAGAATAAAGGAACAATATCCGTATCTATTTTGAATGCATGTTAAGTTTTGAGGACGAAACTTCTTTTTAGAGTGGGAGAGTTGTAACACCCCGAAAATTTAGCCATTATCACAGTAACAATGAAATTGTATTGTTTTGTGATTTCTGAGTGATATAAAATTATTTTGACTATTCCGTGATTGTATTTGATTGTTTTGAGAGATTTGCTACGTGTCAGTAAAATAATAACTTTTTGGCCGGGAAAAATCTTTACGCATTTATTCGGAGCTGGGAGATCTTACTAAACCCAATTCCGAGAGATGCGTGTCCTAATCTTTTAATTTTTAGAATTTATCTGTGTAATAAAATATTTTATATTTTTATTATTATTTTATTATCCAGTGGACGATACCTACTGACTTATGAGCAGTAGCCTCTGTTCAGTGGACAATAAGAGCCGGTAAAGTCTTGAGACTTACTGAAAATGGACTAATAGGAAGCAAGTCAACATTTCTGACTTGGAAAATCTCTAAACCAATAAGAATAGGTTAAAAAGATGGGCATGAATTTCTAAACCAATAAGATGTAGTCATTTTTGATGGTTGGACTAGTTACTTAGAAACTAGAAAACCTAACTAAGTTAGCTTAAATCTAATTAGGTTATTCTAAGAAGATTAGGAAGTAACTAAATGGAAGTAAACTTAGTTAGTTACTCTTTGAAGCCTAGTTACAAGAATGTTCTACTATGTTCTTGAATTGATTACTAACTTCAAATGTAAATAGATACTTTACAAAGTAACAAAATAGTTAGCTAATGAATTAAGTAAATTAACTAGATTCACTTGAAACTAACCAAGAAGTCAATTGAACCAAGAACTTGGTTTGCTTCTCCTTGGAGTCCCACGACCACTTGGTGGTTCTGGGACCTTCAAGAGCAAGCTTGGTCGTAAAGACTTCAAAGCTCCACCCTTCATGCAAGTTAAGGCTAGGATGGAGTCTTGGAGAGTCAAAGAAAGTGGCCACCTCCTTTGGGTGAGTTCCACGGCAATAACCAAGTGACACCAAGTGTTTTCAGTTCATTCTTCATCTTCACCAAGTCTAAGAAAGTCTTTTCTCTCTAGTTTCTCTCTTACCAAAAATCAAGAACTCCATTGTTGTTTCCTTGGAGAGCTCTTGACAGCCACACCATCCACCCACTTCCACTCACCTAAAATTTTATCCAATACCATTTCTTAAACCTAAACCATATTCTAAAAACATCTCTAGTTGTGAGTTTTCTCAAAATCATCCATCTTGAGCTTGAAATCCAAGCTTAAAGTTTCTACCAAAAAGGGTAAACTTCTTGTTTCTTGACCCAATCTTTTAGTTTTGATTTTCTAAGCTATGATTGATCCATGGTTTACCTATTTCTAAGCTTATTGTTGATTTTAAAATTTGTTTAAGATTTTTAAGGTTTTTACAAGGAGCTTCACGAAAAGCATAGCAGGAAAAACTTGAAGGATTTGTCTCCTCTTTATGGTAAGAGGGAGATTTATCTTACCAACCAAGTATGGTTGTGAGAGATATAGTTATTTGTTAGGGATGGTGAATCCATGTGAGGGTTCATTATCCATGGTTGTGTAATTATTTTTGAGTGTTGATGTGCTTTGTTTTATTGTTTATGCTTTGTATGTTTTGCATGATTTATTGTTTTATTTATGGCATGCTTGTGATATATATATGATGTGAATAAATTGAATAAGCCTTGATGGAAATGAACAAGGAAAATAATTTTGGTTTTAATGACCAAGAGGTCACGGCTTCAACACCTCAAGATAGGTGCTTCCAAATTAAGATTTTCATGAATGATAAAATTGAATGGTTATAAGGAAAAGGAAAAGAAAAGATATGATGGTTCCAATGACCATGTAATTACGGTTTTGATGGGTTGAAAATGGTTTTACTTCATGTAAAAATTATGTTTTAGAACATGGAAGGAAATTGATTTAAAGAAAATAAGAGAAGGATTTTAGAAATGGAAACAAAGTGTTTTGTCACTTGAGAAATAGAAATTTTGTTTATGAAAGAAAAAGAGAGGTTGAAAATGTTTGAACCTCAACTTATTTTAAAGAGAATTGAGTTTTGGAATTGATTTAGAATTATGGTGAATACATTGGTAACTTGAAATTTACTAACGTATAGCTCACTCTTTGGGTTTTTGAGCACGTTAGGAAATTTTAAAGTGAGAAAGTATGGAAAAATAAAGTAAGAGATGGTATAATTTTTAGAAAGGCCAAAATAAGGTTTGGAAGGTTGAGAAATATTTTACGTAGTGGAAAAATAGTGAAAAATGCTTTTCGTAACTTAAAAATGTGGTTTTTAAGATACGCGATTTCAAAAACGTCAAAAAATCACTACGCGATTGAAAAACAATGGAATATTTTTACGCAATTGAGAAAACGATGGGAAATCGCTACGTGATTGGAAAAACGCGGCAAAAGTGTTGTGAAATTGAGAAAACGCGATAATATGATTACGCGATTAAAGATACAGTAGGATTACTGTTGGACCAATGTGTGGACCCTGTATGAGAAATGATGAGTTTTGCCTATGATTGGTTTTGGTGCAATAAACATGCATTGGAAAGGTCCGATGGACTGGATAAGGCCAATTGCCTAGGAGAGAATACACCTCTTGAGCGGGTGCAATATACGTAGTGTAAGTCACTTGTTGACCTTGGGGGCATCGGGGTGCGGGTTGCTAACAATGGGCTGTTGGTAGCTCTTCTGTACTGTGGGTTAGACCGATGCAATACACCGATGATCCGGTTCGAGACACTATTCCTAATCAAGATCTAGTAAAGACTGTCGTGTATATGCTAGATGTGTAAACACTTATAGAAATTATGGCATGTGGTCTGAGGCATGTTGGTACAGACAGATCTTTCGGATCAATTTCTCCGACCTGAGTTAGCTCCATGGAGTAGGAAAATGAGTCAGTGAGCATATGCATAATTTTGGACATGTTGAATATTTTGGTGACATTTTATTTGTTAAGTGTCCATAAATTATGGAATTGAACAATGATGTTTATTGTTTACTATATCTGTCTCATTGTATGATTTATCTGTATGATATGCTATTTGTGTTATCTCTGTACTGCCATGTTGGTACTGGTGTAGGTGATCTCACCTCTTCGTATATTATTTTGGATTGTATTTATATTTTTATAAAGACACTGAGCGAGGTACCAAGCAAGAAGGTGAAGAAGAACAGATTCCTCCTGAGGAAGCTGAGTTTTGATTGGATGGCAATTCAGTTGAGTTTCTTTGGCTACGTCAGACTGCAGTTCCACGGGGGAGCTGGTGCATGGAGGATTAGTCCCAGTGAGGAGGGACTAATATATCAGGGACATTTGACGGTCAACATGAGCAGGATATTTCATGGAGATCCGTTCTTTTCTGTCACTATTTATGTACATGTCAAATTTCTGCTGTCAATTAGATGGTATTGGGGTGGTAGGTATCACATCCCAATGGAGATCAGTATAGTGTCATCTGCACGGACACTGGTCAGTAGGACTTCACGTCAAGTTGGATTCTTGCTTGCTGAGGAATCTGAGGAGGACCCGTCTAAGGGTTCTGCTGTCTAGTCATACTTGGGCAAATATGTTAGTTTAGATAATGTCAAATACTTTTGAGAACTATGTCTGTAAATATTTAAGTATGTCAGTACTGGAACTTATGTATATAATGTAAATTATTTGTGATGCTGTTTAGGATTTTATATTCTATTAAGTTTATTTTATTACCATGCTAGAAATTTTAGAATTCATATTTATATTACAAATCATATTTTAAAATAAAGGGGTAATTTGGTAATTAAGTAATATAAATGTGATACCCTACGATGGGTGTTACATGAAGTGTCTAATTGGTATGTGCCTGTACATTCTAAACATGGAGTATCATTCAAATTATTTCAATGTCATTTTTTATGATTGAATATGGTTCTACTTGTCTGGTATATTCCATGCTAAACCATTGTTAGTCGAAAATACAAACAAAGAACTTGAAAAGGAGAAAAACATCAAACATGTTTTACAAGATTGTCACGGGTGCATACTTTTTGCTCACTCAAATCCATATAATGATTTGATCAATGAAAAAGTTGGATGTGATAAAATGGAAGATTAAGATAAACACAGGAAAAGTGTTTGATTGGTTTGTGCCTCAACATTGCAAACATGTGCATCGTTCAAACTATTCTAATGCCATTTTTTATGTGTGGAAATGATTTAGCTTGTCTGGCTTATTCCATGCTGAATCAATGTGAGTCAAAAACTTAAACAATGAAGTTAAGACAAAAGAACGACCTGCAAACATTGTCTTCTGGATTTTCACGAGTGTGTACTTTTTTATCTTCTATGTTTTGCTATGACAATCTCAAAGGCTTTCCATATAATGATTTGATTGATGCAAAATGTTAAGATGTGAAAAAAGGTTACTTAAGTAAAAAGAGGCAAAATGTCTAATTGTTAAGTGCCTCAACATCCCAAACATGGAGCATCGTTCAAACTAATCTAATGTCATTTTTCAATGTGTGAGAATAATTCAACTTGTCTATATGAATGCTTATGCCTTGAAGCATATCAAATGAGTTTTTGATGATAACAAAGTCATGATGAAAACCAAGATCAAAGGAAAAGACTAAGACCAAAAGAAGAAGACCAAGATCAAAAGAGGCATATTAGATATAGGTCTTAGAACATCAATGTGAAATGCTCCTAAGGTATCTCAATTATATCTCAAATGGTTTTTAAATCAACTTGTTTTTCAAAGTTCATATTCTAAAAAGATGTTGGTTTTAAATCTTGGATCATGCTAAACATATACCAATATTAATCAATCCAAGTTTCTTAAAGTTAGAAATGACATGGATCCTCATTTAGGCTTGAAAAATATGTTGAAAGTGGAAAGTAATCGATTACACACTCTTGGTAATCGATTACCAGCAAGTCAGAGGACGTGTAATCGATTACACACTCTTGGTAATCGATTACCAGCAAGTCAGAGGACGTGTAATCGATTACACACAATATTGTAATCGATTACTATATTCCCAGAAAGGGAAGAACACATTCAAAGGGCTATGTAATCGATTACATCAATATTGTAATCGATTACCATAAAGTCAGAGGGCGTGTAATCGATTACACAAGTCATGTAATCGATTACCACAAGCCCAGAAAGCCAAGAACACATTCTATCTTCCATGTAATCGATTACAAAACCTGTAATCGACACAAAGATTCTGACATGCCCAACGACTATATTTTCTTGGCATTTAATAATGCCACAAAAGCCCCCAATGGCTCTATTGATCTAAAAACTTATAAATACACTTCTTGGGGCATCATTTATGGCTAACCAACAATTGAGAAACATCATTCAATCACTTTAATCCGAGAATCATCATTAAATCTCTTTTGCTCTGTTTTTGTATATATATTTGAGATATTCTTGAAGAGCATCATAGGGCTTCAATTTGTGTAATCCACTCTTGTGAGAGTTTCATCTTATAAACATTTTGATTCTTTGTAAAGGGGGTGAGGTATCCCTCTAGAGAAAAGAGAGTGAGGTATCTCTCAAAGATTGTAAAGGGTGAGGTATCCCTTATGGTGAAGAAGGTGAGGCATCCTTCAAAAGTTGTAAAGGGGCTGAGGTATCCCTCTAGTGAAAAGGGTGAGGTATCCCTGTTTTAAGGCTCAAGCACAAAGGGTGAGGTATCCCAAGGTGTGGTGAGTGCTCTTTTGTGTAAAGGTTTTCAAGCACCCGTTCAAGCTTGAAGTTTAGTGGAAAATCTCGAGTGGTTTGCTTGAGGACTGGATGTAGGTCACAAGGGATGGCTGAACCAGGATAAATCCTTGCGTTTGTTCTTCTCAACTCTATCCTTTTACTTTGCGCTTTAATTACATATGCTTGTGTTGAGTTTGATATCTTGCTTTACTTGAATACTTTCTATCTTGGGTTGTTTATTTGTAAGTGGTTCATTAGATCATATTTATCTATTCACTTCAATGAAACAATAGCTTCAACGAAAATTTGATAAACATGTGCTTTGCGAAAGATTTGCGAAAATATTTCACAAACTCAATTCACCCCCCTCTTGAGTTTGAGGCCAATTGGTAACAAGTGGTATCAGAGCTAGACTCTTGTGTAAAGAGCTTAGCAGCTTCAAGAGAAAGTGATGGCCTCTTCAAATGATTTTTCTGATAGTTCTTCTCTTTATAGACCTCCCTTTTTCAATAGGGATGGGTATGCTTATTGGAAAGAAATAATGAAATTTTTTATTGAAGCTATTGACTTAGATGTGTGGGATGCTGTTGAAAATGGTCCTTTTGTCCATACACAAGTTGTAAATGGTGTGAGAATTAATACACCAAGAAGTGAATGGACAGATGATGATAAAAAGAAGGTCCAATATAATTTGGGAGCCAAAAACATCATTACCACTACTTTGGGGTATGATGAGTTCTTTAGAGTCTCCAATTGTAAATCTACCCAAGAAATGTGGGACATCTTACAAGTAACTCATGAGGGTACTAGTAAAGTAAAAAGATCAAGGATAAATACTCTCACTCATGAGTATGAACTTTTTAGAATGAACCAAGGTGAAAGTATTCAAGAAATGCAAAAACGATTTACACATATTACAAATCATCTTGCTTCATTGGGAAAGACTTTTCCTAATGAAGATCTTATTAACAAAGTGTTAAGATGTTTGAGCAGGGATTGGCAACCTAAAGTGACGGCTATCTCGGAATTAAGAAATCTGGCAACTATGACCTTAGCCACACTTTTTGGAAAGCTACAAGAGCATGAGTTGGAGTTGAATAGGCTCAATCAAAATGAGAAGCATGACAAGAAGGAAAAGAAAGGAATTTCTCTAAAGGCCACCTCCTCCATGATTAATGATGATGATAATGAAGATGATGGAGATGACTTGGAGATTAATGAGGAGAATCTTAGCCTTCTAGTAAAGAAGTTTGGAAGATTCTTCAAAAAGAATGGAGCTCAAAGAAGACCTCCCTTTCCCTCAAAGAATGCCTATCACAAAGGGGAAGGAACCTCAACCACTCCTAAATGCTATGAATGTGGAGAATTGGGACACATGAAGATGGAGTGCCCAATCTATCAAAGGAAAGTGAAGAAGTATGAATAAAGGTACTCAAAGGAAAAGAAAGAAAGAAGAGCCTACATAGCTTGGGATGATAATGACATGGATTCAACCGATAGTTCGGACAATGAGAAAGCCAATCTATGTTTCATGGCTAGAGGAGAAGAGGAAGATGAAGACGACATGGAGGTAACATCCTCAAATTTTGAATCTAATTCTTCTCCTTCCTATGATGAATTGCAAGATGCATTTGAAGAATTGCATAATGAATCTATAAGACTTGCAAAACTTGTTTCATCATCCAAGAAAACAATTTCCTTTTTTGAAAACAAAATCTCTATTTTAAATAAGGAAATTGAGGAACTTAAAATTGAAAATGAAACTCTTGGACTCATTGATGCAAATTCCTCATGCATGACATGTTCTTTACTTGATAATGCATCTACATCATTTTCTTGCTCATCATGCAAAACTTTTGAAAAGAAAATTGAAGACTTGAAAAATACTCTTTCAAAATTTACCCTTGGAAGAGATAATTTAAACATATTGCTTGGGAATCAAAAATGTGTGTTTCAAAAGGCTGGTTTAGGGTACAATCCCAAAAATCAACAAAAACTTTACAAGAATTTCTTTGTTCCCTCAAGTACATCAACAAGTCCTTTTTTAAAGTGTTTTCATTATGGTAAGAAAGGACACAGTACATCAACTTTTAATGTGAGGAAGAATACCAATAACAAGATTGGAACTTAAATAGTTTGGATTCCTAAAGGCACCTTGCCTAACTCTAACACACAAGGACCCAACAAAACTTGGGTACCACAAGCCAAAAATTGAAATGTGTTGTAGGTGTGCTTGAAGGCCAAGAATGGACTTCGGAATCTCAAAAGTGGCTGCTGCAAGCACAAGATCAGGAAATACTCCAAAGTTCTCTTCCTTGTTTCCACGAAGCTTGGACTTGAAACCTTTGGATAAGTAGAGATTTGTTATATGTTTTTACTTGCTTTGAAGTAGTACTTTTCTAGCTTTATATCTTAAAAATATCTCTGTATGTGATAATATGCTGGATAAGTTCACTTCTTGTTTGAAATAACATATTTGATGTAAAACATCCTTGAACTTGGCTTATTAGATCAATCATGCATCTAAACTCTTGCTGCACAATTGTAATGCATAATCTTATTTCTGCTGCATAATGAACTTATTTGTTGCATGAACTGCAATCTTGCTGCATAATGCATGATTTTACTGCATAATCTGTGATCTTCTGCAAAATGATGCATACCTTGTCTCTCTTGCTGTACAAAGTCACAATCTTCTTCATAATCTGTCTTTTTGCTACATAATATAGTGTTTTTGTTGCACAACTACCTTGATTTAATCAATTTTGAATCCAATACTGACTTGAGCGTCAGAGGTTCCCATTTAGCTATTTTACAGGTACTTCGTCATGTCAAAGACCTCCAAGAAGCTCAAAAACTTCACCAATCCATCACAATGATGTAATTCTTGGTAAAAGTAGCAAATTTGCATGATTATGTGTTTTGGATCATAATCTGAACAATTTCTATGCTTGCATGCTATTTGGAATTGATTTAGAATGCTTTGGAACAAAATTGAAAGGTTTAAAATTGGTCATTTACTGTTTAAAATGCAAAAATTGAGTTTTAGTAATATGGTAATCGATTACAAGACCTTTGTAATCGATTACAGAGGCTCTGCCATGTGTTCTAAGCCAAGTCAGAAAGCAAGTAATCGATTACACCTCCAATGTAATCGATTACAACATTCCCAGAGAGCATGTAATTGATTATACAAACCTTGTAATCGATTACAAGGAAAATAGAACACGTGTAATCGATTACAATAAAAGGGTAATCGATTACAAAGCCTTATTTTTCACAATCGTGCTTAATCTTGATGTTCTATTCTTCATGAGGTTTTCCTTATGCCTAATCTTTATCTAACCCCATTTGCTTTTGTATATGACTCTGAATTCTTTTGGCATAAATGATAAATATTATCTACGATTTCTTTTTCATATGCATTTGCTATTAGTATCACATATTAATGTGCTAAACTGCTTATACTTTCATATTGATCCTGCTGGGCTGAAATGATTATACAATGTTGAATGCTTATGTTATTTTTGATAATGCCAACGGGGGAAAGATTAGTGAAATATGTTGCATGCGTACGGGGGAGCTTTTGCACTTTTACATGAAAATCATTTATCCTATCTCATGTATATATTACGGGGGAGAGTTGTGCTTAAATCTCTGATGAATAAAATACAAATATTTCTCTCTTTTCAATGTTTATTTTGTCATCATCAAAAAGGGGGAGAATGTGAATGCTTATATCTTGAAGCATATCAAATGAGTTTTTGATGATAACAAAGTCATGATGAAAACCAAGATCAAAGGAAAAGACCAAGACCAAAAGAAGAAGACCAAGATCAAAAGAGGTATATTAGATATAGGTCTTAGAACATCAATGTGAAATGCTCTCAAGGTATCTCAATTATATCTCAAATGGTTTTTAAAGATGTTTTTAATCAACTTGTTTTTCAAAGTTCATATTCTAAAAAGATGTTGGTTTTTAATCTTGGATCATGCTAAACATATACCAATATTAATCAATCCAAGTTTCTTAAAGTTAGAAATGGCATGGATCCTCATTTAGGCTTGAAAAATATGTTGAAAGTGGAAAGTAATCAATTACACACTCTTGGTAATTGATTACCAGCAAGTCAGAGGACATGTAATCGATTACACACAATATTGTAATCGATTACCATATGCCCAGAAAGGGAAGAACACGTTCAAAGGGCTATGTAATCGATTACATCAATATTGTAATCGATTAACATAAAGTCAGAGGGCGTGTAATCGATTACATAAGTCATGTAATCGATTACCACAAGCTCAGAAAGCCAAGAACACGTTCTATCTTCCATGTAATCGATTACCAAAACCTTGTAATCGATTACTAGCATTCTGACATGCCTAACGACTATATTTTCTTGGCATTTAATGATGCCACAAAAGCCCCCAACGGCTCTATTGATCTAAAAACTTATAAATACACTTCTTGGGGCATCATTTGTGGCTAACCAACAATTGAGAAACATCATTCAACCACTTTAATCTGAGAATCATCATTAAATCTCTTTTAATCTATTTTTGTATGTATATTTGACATATTCTAGAAGAGCATCATAGGGCTTCAATTTGTGTAATCCACTCTTGTGAGAGTTTCATCTTGTAAATACTTTGATTCTTTGTAAAAGGGGTGAGGTATCCCTCTAAAGAAAAGAGAGTGAGGTATCTCTCAAAGATTGTAAAGGGTGAGGTATCCCTTGTGGTGAAGAAGGTGAGGCATCCTTCAAAGGTTGTAAAGGGGCTGAGGTATCCCTCTAGTGAAAAAGGTGAGGTATCCCTATTTTGAGGCTCAAGCACAAAGGGTGAGGTATCCCAAGGTGTGGTGAGTGCTCTTTGTAACACCCTCCATAGGGCATCATATTTTTAAAGAAAACTTAAAATCTGAAAATCATTTTATAAAAGTTTTGAGTTCTAAAAGATGAGTTTTTAACTTTCTTTTCATGGAAACATAAACTTACCAAAAATTTTAAGAAAACAGAAATTAAATTGAATTGATTAATACACATATTATATATACTACAAAATATTCAATAAAGAAATAAAACATGTAACTTATAGACTCAGAGAAATAGTAGCAAACCCAATGACGGTTGCTACTAATAGCACGGTAACAACACTAACGAGAAAAACCCAACATAAATGCCTCGTTTCTCCACCAACTGCATCTTGTTGAAACTTGGAAGATCACTTCTCGACGCCGTCACTATCTTCAGAATTTTGCCTCCAATGGATCTAAGAAACTTGCTTTAAATTGATTTGTATCTTGTCAACTTACCTAAGTCAATTAAATTGCTCTTTTAGAAAATTGTTGAGAACATTTTGGTTCCCTTTTTGTATTGAGGCTGTGAGCCTTGGATTTGTGTTCTTTGGAACACTCATGCAAACCTTACATGCTATTCACATTTTATAATAATTATCATGCATTTATGAACATATACCATATATTAAAGCAATTACAAAACACATACAAAATATCAAAGCAATCATAAAACACATACTATATATTTTAAAACTATAGACATGCTTGCACACAAAATCAAACACAATTAGGAAAAACAATAAACAACCAAGTGAATGAATCCTCATGGATTCTTCACTACAAATACATTCATTCCTCACCACCAACACATGGCTGATGAGGGTAATCTCCCTCTTACCTCTTGAAGAAACCTCCAAAGCTCCTCGCATGCCTCCTTCAAGTAAACTTTCTCCACCAAGAGTTTCTTGAAAATCAAAGAAAACATGCAATATTAATACCTAAGGCTCTAAACTAAAATAATCATGGATTAAAATCATGATTAGAACTTTGAAATGGATAGAAACATAAAGATTAAAGAACCCTACCTTCAAGGCTTCAAACTTGAGTTTTGAAGAACAAGATAGAAAATGGATAATTCAAGCTTAGGTTTCAACTACAAAGTAGCTTGAGATGAAGTAAGGAAGCAAGATATAAGGTAGTTTAGAATTATAGAAGAGTGAATGATGGGTTGGAGGTGGAGGCCGTGAGGTTGAAGAAGAAAAGGAGAAAGAAAATTTGAGAGCTTTGCTTGTTTGATAGCTTTGGAGAAAAGGTGAAGACTTTGATTAAATGAAACAAAGTCTCCTATTTACTATGCATAGCCGTAGGAAACCAAATGGAGAGCCACCAAAATTGACTAGCTTTAGGAAATTGAAATTAAACTTGTTTCTTTTTACTATGCATGGTCATAAATGCATAGAGAAATAAGAATGAATTGAATTGTAACAATTGCCTTCCTAAAGCTCACATTGCCATAGAAACACATGGAGAGAAGCCACCAAAATTGACTTTGTCTTACTTGGTTAATTAATGAAAGATGGTAAGAATTGAATTACAATATTTGCCTTACAAAAATTTTGCTTGGTCGTAGGACACAACAAAGAATAGCCGTCAATATTGACTAGTCTTTATTTGTTTAACTTAGGCTTCCTACGTGAATTTCACAAAGTGAATTGGCTATTTAGAGCAATTTGCTCTCCTCCTTCACCGTAGAACCAACAAATTTCAAGAAGTCCAAATTTGTTTAATAACTTGTTTCCTAGTGGTCCTTAAAGAGTCAAGCCATTATTCTTGACTAATTTTTATTGGTTGAATATTTACTAACTTGATTCCTATTGGTTGCTATTTTTTGTTGACCAATTTCTATTGGTGCACACTGTATATTTTCTAATATACTTTAACCAATGAACAATAATTACTGTTTATAAAGTCAGTATCTATTGTCTAATGGGTAATAAAATATACTTAGATTTTTCTCTTATTTTAGCTGGGTAGAAATTATTGTTGATCATTTTCTATTGATTGCCCTTGATGAGTCATAAAGCGAGTCATCAAAGAGAAGTTTCTAGAATATGTGACTCACTACGATGAGTCAGTATGATGAGTCAGCGTAGATATTTTCTAGAATAGGTGAGTCAACATGGCGAGTCACAGTGCTGAGTCACTGACTGAGTCAGCATGACGAGTCATCAGCTGAGTCACTAATAGTGAGTCATAGCGCTGAGTCAGCATAGTGAGTCGTCAGGGAAGCTTTTGGAACAGGTGACTCACTGCGGTGAGTTACAGGTGCTGAGGTGTCACGCCACGTGTTGAGCTTCCATTGGTCCTTCGCGATGAGTCACAGCCACCAACTTTGACCCGCTCCTGATTGGTCCATGTGTAAAGCATTCGATGACTAGGCGCGCTGACGATGCGTCTTCTAGAACAGTTTGGAACATGTGAGTCACTAGGCTAGTCACCTAGGTGAGTCACCAACGATGAGTCATCATCTAGAACATTCTAGAGTGAGTGACTAGGCTTGCGTCTAGAATCATCTACTAGATATTTTTCAAGAAAAATATCTTCCAATGAATAATAAAACATACCCCGATTTTATTTGTCAGATAAAATCGCAGGAAAATAAAACTTCAAAAACTATTTCCGATTTCGGGTTTAGTAAGTTCCCCCGGCTCCGAATCAACAGTACAAAGCTTTTTGGCCAATAAAAATTTTTACTTTTCCGGGCCCGCCCCGGACCTACATACAAACCCAAAATATCGAAATATATTAAATATTCAAAATATATCAAAATATCAAAAAAAATATAATATAATATTCAAAATATCCTAAAATATCTTAAAAATATCTCAAAATATCTAAAATATAATAAAATATTCAAAATATCTTAAAATATCTAAAATATATTAAAATATTCAAAATATCGAAATATCACAAAAATTCACAAAAATTCATATTAATTGTGAAACTCATGAAAATCAAATCAGATTAGTAAAAATAATTAAGGATTGAGAGAAAGAAATAAAATACGAAGGCTTATATACATACCGCCCAAAATAATATTAAAATAATCAAAAACGTAAAAACTCCCAAAAATTCCTAAAAATCACACAAATCATAAAATTCACAGAAGTCGAGTCGGATTATTCAAAATAATTCAGAATCGACCAAAACAAATAAAATACATATTTTTGGGGTGTTACACTCTTTTGTGTAAAGCTTTTCAAGCACCTGTTCAAGCTTGAAGTTTAGTGAAAAATCTCAAGTAGTTTGCTTGAGGACTGGACGTAGGTCACAAGGGGTAGCTGAACCAGGATAAATCCTTGCGTTTGTTCTTCTCAACTCTATCCTTTTACTTTGCACTTTAATTACATATGCTTGTGTTGAGTTCGATACCTTGCTTTACTTGAATACTTTCTATCTTGGGTTGTTTATTTGTAAGTGGTTCATTTGATCGCATTTATCTATTCACTTCAATTAAACAATAGCTTCAATGAAAATTTGATAAACAAGTGCTTTGCGAAAGATTTGCGAAAATATTTCACAAACTCAATTCACCCCCCTCTTGAGTTTGAGGCCACTTGGTAACAGTCTATATATTCCATACTGAATCAATATGGGTCATAAACTTAAACAAAGATTTTGAAACAAAAAAATGGATACACAAACATATTCTACGTTATTTTCACAAGTTCATATTTTTGCAAAGTTCAACATTCTACTATGACAATATCAAAGGTTATCCATATAATGATTTTATCGATGCAAAATGTTGGATGATATAAAACGAGAATTTAAGATAAAAGGAGGTATGTGCCTCTTCATTACAAACATGGAGCATCGTTCAAACTATTCCAATGTCATTTTCGATGATTGAATATGGTTCAACTTGTCTAGCATATTCCATGCTAAATTAGTGTTTGTCAAAAACCCACACAAAGAACTTAAAATGAAAATAACACCAAACATGTTTTATGTGATTGTTATGGGTGCATACTTTTTGCACACTTTAGTCTTTTGTTGTGACAATCTCAATAGTTATCCATATAATAATTTGATCAATGTAAGAAGTAGACGTAATAAAACGGGAGATTAAGATAAACAAAGGCAAAGTGTCTAATTGGTTTGTGCCTCAACATTGCAAACAGGGTGCATCTTGTAGCATCCTCCCTGATCTAATAAGTTATTTGTTAAACTTGGCCAATTTATTGATAAGTTGAGCACAATTCTATGACACTAAAAGTGCATAATAGCTTATATTTTGAAATTTATAATTAAAATGAAGGAAATAAACATAAGAAGTTTATTTCCAGGATGAAGATATTTGGCATGAGCCATAGTAAATTTTGGAAAATTAAATGAATTAATATGATATTTTTAATAACACTAAGAAAGTGTTAAGAAATTAAATTAAATAGCTAGGTAGCTCGAAAAATTTCGGAACCACTTAAAAATGATAAGTGAAGTATAAGGAATATTTTTAATATGAAAAACAAGTTGAGGCAGGTATATTTACTTCCTTCATTGGTTCAAATTAATTTAAGAATAATAATACAATTTATCTGATAACTGGTAGTGTATGGAAAATTATGGAAACTTGAATATAAGTATTAAATTGAGATCTATGATTTTTTAGAACACTCATGAAGGTTGGAAAACTCATAATAAGAATATGAAAATATCCTTATAGATATAAGTTTTAAGATTTATTCCTATATTTTGTTCAAACCACCTTTGTTTTATTATTTTCTATCGTAGATTAACTTTACCTTTACCATTAAATTTATTTTCCTATTCTTTCTCTCACAGTCGTCCGTCCCTCATCCATTCATTTTCTATCTTTCACTCACCCTCCCTATTCACTCATCTTCTTTCTTTCTTACTCATCCGTCTCACTCTCATTCGTTCACTCGTCTTTCTCGCTGGTCCGCTCTCTCTGTTTTCCCTTACGCTCGCTCATTCGTCTCTCTCGCATACTCGTTCGTTCGTTCGCATGTCCATTCGTACTGTTCTTTGTAACATCCTCCCTAACTTAATGGTCCTAATTAGGGTTACAAAAGCTCAGTAATACTAGTAAGAGTTATCTGTCAATTCAGATAATTTTTTGAACCAGTTTGAGCGTAATTCTATAACACTGAATACAAGCGAATAATTAAAGTATTTGCAGAATCAATTGATATGATGAAAATAAATACGAAAAATTTATTTCCTAGCTATAAACAGTTGGTAAGAGTTGTAGAAAATTTTGGAGAAACAAATGAGCTAGTTTGATATTTTTAAGGATACCGAAGAGAAATTAAGGGAACAGTTAAGAAATAACTTAGTAATTCAAAAAATTATGAAACTATATGGAGATGACAAGTAAGATATGGGAAATAATTTAGTATAAAATATTAAACAAGATCAGCACCAGTAAGCATATTACTTAATCCATCGGTTTAATTCAATTTGGGACTGAGTAATGAAGCTTAACTGATAAATAGCGGTATACAGAAAATATAAAAAAATGGATCTAAGAACTAAGTTGAGTTCTAAAATTTTTCATAATACTTATGGTAACTTGAAAACTTAGTTTTGAAAGATTAAAGTGTGCTTAACAAATATAAAAGTCTCAACACAAAATTTTGGTCAACTTTGACCAAATAACCACCGCCCTTTTTATTCTAGATTTGTCTAGCCTTTTCATTCACTTTCTCCACCACTTTGCTTGGCCAAAAACAGAGAAAAACAGAAGCAAAACATAACATGAAAGAGAAAGGAAGAAAAGGGGGAAAACAAAGTGAAGAAAGTGAAGAAAAAATCATGGAAACAAGCTACAAGGTGCTAGGAGGCTACTACCTTCTCTTTACTCATCTTCTTCTTTGTATTCTGAATTAAATTCATGCCCTTTTCATGTTAAAAGTCACGACCAAAACAAGTTTTTGTGGAGGTTTATTTGCTTCCACTTGTTCTTTTCTTCCATTGATTCTTGGAATGACTTTGAGATATTGGTTTGATAAGTTATGATGTTCATTTTGTGATATTACTTCTTAAATAACCTACATGATTTAACATATTTAAAGAGAGATTTGAGTTGAACTTAGGTTTTCATCTTCTTTCTATGACTCTTTGTGAATGAAATGAAAAGTGTTTAACATGTAAGGAAAGAAAAGAAATGCTTGGTTTAGATTTTGAGGGTCATGGTCATGCCCTAACAAGGAAAGGAATTTGTTAATTAGTGTGATTCTTTATGTTTATACTCAATTGTTAGTTAAATTGATTAAAGAAATTATGATTTGTTGACGAGTTTATAAAGATGGTTACTAAAATTGATCATGGCCACGAATTATCTTTAGACAATGGTATTTGTTGATGATTGTTAGTTTTTATGCTAAATTGATCATTACTGATATTTTGATCTTGGAAGAATGAATACATCCTTTTGTGTAGCATCCTTAACTCTATTACTAATAACGTATCCGGACTTACATATTAGTAACAAAAAATTAAGCATGTCACTTATACATTTGAAAATAAAAATAGGAGATATACAAAAATATGAGTCTGTCACGGTTGAAATTATATGTACAACGTACAAAATATTATATAAATAATATACATCAGGGGATAAATTACAAAATATTTTACAATGTACTACGTATACAACATAAAATTACATAATGTCTTCAAAATCTATTCTACATCTTCATCTTCTACCTCTTTATTGAAGCACACGTTCCTAGAAATATTATGGAATATAAACAAAAACAAGGTGAGAATTCTAAGAATTCTCAGTAGTACTAAAAAATACGTGTCATCATAATACTTCTAGTTGTTTTGGGAAAAAAATATCATTTTAAAACTCATTTTTATATCGTAGGAAGGTGGCAAAGGCCAAATCCAGTCCTTCTTCTTCCCAAAACAGAATTCCCATTTATAATTTTTAATTTAAGAAAAAATATTTTAATTAAAGGATTATCAAACATACACATTTCAATATGCAAAGTCAAGTGACAATTCAATTTCACATATATTCTCTTTTTGTAACCATATAAAGTAACAAATTCATTATTATCACTTTTCAAATACCTAAGTCATCATATCTCATTCTTTGACAATCTTATCATCATTCAAAAGGTATGGAGGAAATGTCCATCCGCATAATACCATTCACAATCACTTGGTAGTAGTCTGCTTTCAAGTTGGTGCACTTCAACCTATTCATGACTATTCGCCAGTCACACAGAACTACTCCAAATAATTTAAATTCAATTTCAAATTCTTCTCAAGACTCATTTACTCATATGCTTATTCCCACATAACAAAGGTTACCCCTCACATAACCTGAGTTCTAACTTGGTAATTATCTGCTTTCAAGTCAACACATTCCAACCTATTTATGACGATTCACTTGTCACACAGAACTATTCTGAGTATCCTGTTTAGCCTTGGCAATAGTTTGCTTTCAGGTTGCTCACTCCAACCTATTTATGACAATACCATAAGTGTGTCACACAGAACTATTCCACATTTTCTATCCAACTGGCAATAGTCTGCTTTCAGGTTACTCACTCCAACCTATTTATGACACTACCTTACGTGCATCACATAGAACTATTCCATTATACTCATGTGGATACTCATATGTTGGGAATAACATACTAGAATAAAATACTAATTTCCATGTTCTCATATTCAAATCAAATACAACTCAAGTACCATCTCTATGAGTACTGAATATTCAATATTACATTCTCGCTCAACCTTTAGAAACAAATGAGCAATGTAATCTCTAATTCACATCAAATGTCCAATACCATTTCTTTTATCCAATTCAATACATAATTCATTAGTTACTCTACTAGTCAAGTAACTAAATCAATTCATAATAATCACAATCAAATAAGGATATGCCACAACCAAGTTATTATCAAGTAATCATCATTCTCATCATATAGTATCAATAAGCAAAAACATAAAATTAACAAGAGTTCCATTTTGTTTAGGGTTTGACCTTGAACCCTTCAACCAAGAATACAAGGAAATTTTATTTTTTCATAACTTTTTATATACTGCTATTTATCAGTTAAGTTTCATTACTCAGTCCCAAAATAAATTAAGCTAAGGGATTAAGTAATAATCTTACTGATACTTATCTTAATTGACATTTTATACTAAAATATTATCCATGTCATACTTGTCATATCCATGAAATTTCATAATTTTTTGAGTTACTTAGTTGTTCCATAATTGCTCTACCTATTTCTTAGCAATATCCTTAAAAATACCAAACTTGCTCAGTTGACTCTCCAAATATTCTACAATTCTTATCAATAGTCCTTAGCTAGGAATTAAATTTTTCATATTTATTTACATCATATCAACTGATTTAGCAGATACCTTAATTATTGTTTTATATTCAAAGTTACCGAATTATGCTCAAAATGGTTCAGAAAATTATCCGAATTAACAGATAACTCTTACTACTATTACTGAGCTTCTATAACACTGATTAAAGTTATTAGGTTAGGGAGGATGTTACATTTTGCATGAGGAATTGGTTTGAATTCCATGTGTTTGGCCAAATTTATACGTAGAGCTCAAGGAAGAAAAGTTGATACCAATTGTGTTCATGATTAGTCATTAAAGGTACAAAGAGTTTATGGAGAAAATCCTAGTACTTTAATGCTTGTTTTGTGCATTTGGATATTGAATTGATATTATATTATGTAACACCCCAAAAATTGCTTATTTTATCATAAATACTCGTTTCTAATATTTGTGACTTTTGTGAATTTTTTTGGATTTTTTTGAAAATGTGAAATATTTTAATATTATTCCTCGTTTTATGTGCGCACTGAGCGGAGCCGGAGAAATGAGATACTTTCCCTGAGAGCCTTGAACTGTGGAAGCGGTATTAGGAGATCTTACTCAACCCGACACTAGACACGGCTTACGAAGTTTCATGTTTTTCAAGATTTATCTGATAAATAAAATCATTGTACTCTTTATTATCCATTGGACAATAAATACTGGTTTCGCTAACTGTATCATTTGTCTATTGGATAATAGCTTATAGTGAAAATCTTTATCACCTTATCTAGAATATCCACTTTATATCATATCCCCTTGACTTTTCAAAAAGGTTAGTTTTGGCTTCTTGAAGAAGCTTTGGAGGAAGCTTCCTAGCAATTTCCTATTGGCTTGTTGGAGAAGCTCTTCCTCTCTCTCTCTTGCTTGGGCGCCATGGTTTTGGGGGAAAAATGGAAGACCAAAATGGTCATCTTTTTCCACTAAAGACATTCCTTCATTTTCAAAAAGTTTACTATCACTTTATCTCTCTACTTTTCCTTTATCTCTCATTTTTCTCTTCTTCCATTTTTGTTTTTCTCTCTTCTCTTCCCTCTCCACACCACACGGCCACACCCTCCATTGATGCCTCCATGCTTGCAAAAATTTCAAGCAACCATGTTTTCTTAACCTCCATCACATTCTAAGACCTTTCCTAGCTAGAAGCTACCTAAAAAGCTCACATCTTCATCATCCTTCTTCAAACCATAAAGCTTGAAGCTTTAAGATAAAGTTCTCAACTTTCTTTCTTTTTCTTCTCATTTTCGTGATCCTTGGTCACAAGGGTGACCAAGGATTCATCTTTTTAAAGCTTTGGTTGTTGATTCTACAAGTTTGATCATCCTAGGGTTTTATTGGTGGTGTTGGACAAAAATTTGTAAGAAGCAACAAAGGGAGCATTTTTCTTGTCGTTCTCTTGAGGTAAGAAGGAGAACATCCTCATCAACCACTCATGGTGGTGAGAGACGAATCTTGGTTGAGAATGGGGAGTCCATGTGTGGATCTTTCCATTTGATTTGTTTGATTTTGGTGAATGGTGATTTTGTGTTCTGAATGATGTTGTTGTCTAATATTGTATTATTATGTGTTGTTGATTATTTTTGATATTTTATGTGCTTGGAATAATGTGTGAAAGATAAGGAATCCTTGCCTATGTTGAAGAATAGGTCACGGCCTTATAGCCCTAATTGATGAACCAAGAACCAAACCTTGTGTTAAAATGGAGCTTAAGCAATTGATTGATGAGTTGGTGGAAATGTTGGAACTAGAGACCTCTATTGAGTGTCACGACCATGGGGAGGAGAAATGGAAAACTTATGACTAAATTAATGGGGATTTGAAACTTAAGAGCTTAGGTTAAAAAAGGACTGATTGAGGAATTAAAAGGACGAAATAAGAAGATGAATATTAGGTCCAATGATTTTAGGGTTCTCTGCCCCTATGGATTCACGGCTAAGAGGCTATGCTTTTGATTGATCAAGATTTAATTTTGTAAAAATTGGAACTTAGGTGATTAAAGGTTAAAGAGTAAATTAATGTAATGGAAAACTTTGGGTTATTACCCCTTTTGGGAGGTTCACGGCCTCTAAGGTATTTTTGGGATTCAAGACTTAAAATTGTTAGTAACCTTGGAAACTTAGGTAATTAAATGGAAGTAACTAACAATGTGGTGGAAAAAAAATTAGTTGGATTCATGCTATTGGGAGGTCACAGCCTCAAGGGCCTTATTGGCTAGAAATTTGTGTATCAAGCTAGGGCTTAGGTGATTAGGTAACATAAAAATAATACGAGTTCATAATATGGAAAGAATGCAAGAAAGAAAGTCACTTGATGACCTAGGATGAGTTTGGACTTAGGGAAAGAACAAGAGTGTGTGAGGTTTAGTGAACCTTGGATCAGTGTTATTATGCAATTGTATGGGCGGTTATGTAATATCATTGATACTAATGGTATTGGACAATTGTATGGGCAGTTGTTTTAATATCATTGAGAACGATACAATGATGGCTTGAGTATGCATTGAGTCAACATGCATTGAATAATTGCTCAGTTGATGACTGTTAAAAGGCTGTTTGAGCCTAGGAATGAACGAGAATTGAGTAGTGTGATCCAATGGAAGGATCTTGGGGAACCGTGAGGCGCGGTGGTTCATTTGGTGATGTTATCACATTATATATCCCTGGCCATGATAAACCGTTGCAACACATTACGAGCCCAACAAGCACTATTCTTTTCGTGGTCCAGCATAGACTGTCATTGAGGGGGGGCAGATCTTCTGGAACGTTGACCTCTGAAATTGAGTATTAGCTCCATGGAGTAGGATTTGTAGTACCGAATGTTGGATTTTGGTACCATGTGCACGTGCTTAGTGAGTCAACATATTATTTGGCATTTATTTATTTATTCATATTGTGATGGAACTGTTGATTTATTGATGTTATAACTACCTGAATTTGTTAAGTTATTTATTATTTGAATCTTGATGCTGATTATTATTCCTGCTATGCTATGTGGGCATCTTGCGCCGTTCTATTTCTTTATTGCCATGATGGTATTGGTGTAGGAGTTCTCACCTCTTTGTTATATTACTCTGTCTTATGCTTATGCTTGGATAAAGACTGTGAAGAGAGTAGGTTGGATTCGCTTAGTTTAGTTAAAGGTCGACTTTTGTCTCTTTGCGATGGCATCTGGACAAGCTTTCTTCAATCGTTTGTGGATACAGTTCCACTGGGGCATTGATGCTTGGCATACTGACTGAGATGCGGAGCTTTTTATGTATATAGGGGATGTGACCTTGATTCAGAGTGGTACTTATCCTGGGGCTATCACGAGCACCCTTCGTGCTTTTATGCACGTGGAGTTCCCTATACCCATTAGGGAGTAGTGGAATGACCGTCATCTCTTTCTTAGAGTGGTTTCAGTTATATCGCCTATTCAGGCTTCTATCCATCATGATGGTCTCAAGGGGGAGGCTCATCTATTGGAGACCTAGGGGAGGATCAAGTGTAGGACCCATCTCTTTAGGTGTTTGAGTTTGAGAGGGGTCGAACTTTCATATGGTAGTTACTCTATGTAAACTTTTGTTTAACATTATTGTATGTTACTTTTATGCATGGATTGTGGAAATGTATTTGCATTTAAGCTGATGTTATGTTTTGGATTCGAGTAAATATAAATATATTTCATACCGAGGCTCGTATTTTCTATACATGCACAATGTTTAAATTTGAAAACTTGTTGTTGAGTTGTAGCACGCCTAAAGTTAATGGCTGTGACATAATGACGATTGTGTCGCGGTTATTAATTTTAGGGGCGTTACATAAGTTGGTATCAGAGCAATTCATCCTGTTGAGCCAGGGTATGGACTTGCTATGTTTAGGCATATTAGAGTTCTTGTATGTTGTGTACTTCCTTGTCTCTTGATTGAGATGATGGGAAATGAATGCATGACTTGCCATAGGTTGAATGTTAGCAGCTACTGTTACACAGTTACATGACATTAAGGACTAGTTTACTCAATATGAAATGTTCTGTGTGTACATGAAACTATGACTTCACTTAGGCATATTAGGAGAATAAGAGTTCTTTAGTAAGGAGTCAAAGAGGTTTTAGAGAGCCGATCTCCTGAGGAAAAGAATAACTGATATAAGTTTGGTTCGAGGAGCTATTTTGGAGTTGAAGACTTGTAAGAGGTTACGCCATAGAAGGCAAAATGAAGGAGCTCGAGTTGGAGTCTGTTAGGATTCGTGGATTGGACCTATCTTGTTTGGACTATGTGATTCTTTATGTTTGGTTTCCGAAATGAGACAATGTTTTTTGAAATAATTACCTTTGCTTTTCTTGTGTCATGTTTTGTCCGCCTTCGAAGAAAGTCAATGACTCGTGGTAGACGTGCACGTGTGGGTACGGAACGCGACAACAGTCATATGACCACAGTGGCAGAAGTAGTACAGAAAGTGACTAACGTAACAACACAACAAAATCAGAGAGCCCTGCAACAACAAGAATTGGAAGTCGAGGTTCAGAATCTGTTTGAGGAAAGTTGACTTTGGGGTAACTTTGGACTACCTAGGTTCCAAAGAGGAATAACAGAAAGGTTAAGCAGTTTAAACAGAAATCGTATTCACGAATATTGAGGAAGCAACAACAACAATAAACATGTGGAGGAAGTACTAGTGGTAGTATATCTAGGCAGACCTTGGCATTTTTACCAATATGTAAGAAATATGGAAAGAACCACTCAACGAGGGAGTGTAAGATCAAGGGGGTAGTCTGTTTCAAGTGCGGGAAGCTCAGACACTTTTCTAGATACTGTGCTCCACCAAAGATGAAGTCTTCTATTAGTGATGTACGTGATTTAAGACCTCAAGCTGAAGGGAAAATTTATACCCTGGGTGGAACGAAAGTTTCCTAGGCTGAAGATCTAAACAATGGAGATTGTGCCACAGGAGATGATCCCTTGACTATGCTGAATAATTCTGGGGGCAACCCATTTCTTTACAACTTATGACTGTGTGGATTGATTAGGGCTATCAGTGTCTTCGTTACCTTTTGACCCATTCATTTCTGCTTCTACTACTAAGCTTATTGTTACTATCCAGTTGCTCAACTATCCTATTAGTGTTAAAGACCAAATCTTTTCTGTTGATTCGAATTGTTTACCCCATTGTCGACTAGATGCGATTTTAGGAATAGATTGGTTATTTTCTAATTATACCCTACTAGATCGTTCCAATGAAAGCCTTAATGTTTCTTGAAACTAAGATTTTTGAATTCGTAATGGCCAACGAAGTTGGAGCTTCGTGGGGAAAAGGAATCCAATGATACATGCTATCTTTTGTGGAGGACAAAAATAAGGGGAATATGAATGTCACTCTTGTAGTCAATGAGTTTCTCATGATGAGCCACAGGGCTGTCAGTTAAGGAGAAGAATGGAACTTCTCGGTGAGATATAGACTGTCGTCAATCAAACAAGATTACAATCAAGGATGAGTATCCTCGGAAGAAGATAAACGATTTGATAGATCAGCGAGAAGGGAGTCGTTGTAACACCCCAACTTTTCCCAACTTTTTGCTAAATACGATTTTGTCCTGATTATACTGTTTTTTGTTTTTTGTGTATTATAAATAAATTTGACTGTTTCGTGACTGTATTTGATTATTTTGTGTGATTTATTCTGAGTCAAGGAAATAATAATTTTCGGGCCTGGGAAAAATCGTTGTATGATTATTTGGAGCTGGGGGATCTTACTAAACCCAATTCCGAATAATACGCATATCAATCTTTTAATTTTTAGAATTTATCTGTAAAATAAAAATATTTTATATTTTATAATATTATTTTATTGGTCAGTACAAACCAAAAGGACCATGGACCTAGAAAAGTTTGTGGGACCCACATTTGGTTTGTGGGACTCATATTTGGAAAATTAGTCAATATAAATGGCTTGATTATTTCTAAGCCAATAAGAAGGAGTCAATAAAAATGGCTTGAATAATTCTAAACCAATAGGAGGAAAGTCCACAAAAATGGTTGGACTTAATAGATTAGTTAGTTTAAAACCTAATTAAGTTAATCTAAAGTGTTTAAGTAGTAATCAAATGGATTAAACCTAGTTAGTTATTTATTAAAATTTTAGTTAGACAATGTATTAGCATAATCAAGAATGTGGTTAGTGATTCTAAGTAATTAGATGATTTACTAAATAACAAAGAAAACTAACTAAATTTACCTAAACCTAACTAGAATGGCTTAAGCATAATTAGGAGACTAAAATGAATTAAGACTTGATTAGTTCTTCTTAAGTGCAATTTCAGCCAAGCACATCCAAGAGCATTCAAGAAGGTGCTAGACACTTGATGACATGATGAAGATCCACCTTTGATGCAAGCTAAGGTTAGGATGGAGTCTTAGGAGTCAACTAAAGTGGCCACCTCCTTTTGGTGAAGCTCACGGCCATGCATAATGGGGGGTGTTTTTCACTTCATCATCTTCATTTCAATCATTCTAACCTATTCTCTCCTTTCTTTCTCTTCAAGAACACAAAGAAAACTCTATAGCTCTCCATCTTGAGCAATTCGGCCATCATCACAAATCTATACTTCCACTCTTCTAAAATTTCATAAACACCATTTCCTAAACCTAAACATCATTCTAAGAACTTCTCTAGTTGAGAGTTTCTTCAAAATCATCCATTTGAAGCTTGGAAAACAACCTTGAAGTTTCTTTCTTACAAGGTAAAAATCCTTGTTTCTTGTTTCTAACTTGATTCTTGATGTTCTAAGCCATGATTGATCTATGATTTATCTTTTTTAACCATAGTTATGACTTGTTAAAATTGTTTAAGCTTGTTAGGATTTTTCTTAGAGCTAGACGAAATCCATAGGAGGAGATCCAAGAAGGTTTTGTCTTCCTTATAGGTAAGAGGAGGAGATTTTAGAAAATATTAATCTTGTTTTCATCAATGAATGACCGTTGTGTCCCTATTTTTGGTCGATTTTTGTGAAAACAATTACGAATGCTCAAATTTTATTTGATCGTTTTACGTAGTTTGTTTGAAGTAAAATAAAAATCCTTGTATTAATTTTTCTGAAAGATATACAACTATATATATCACTTGGATATTTTAAAGCGTTTTGGATGATTACCTACGTTGTGGGAAAAAATGAGAAAATGACCGTTTCCGACGTCTTGTTTTATTTGTTTTTGTCTGTTTTTAATTGTTTTCTTCTTGATTTAATGGTGAAAATGTCTATGATTTTATATGGACTTTTTGTGTGATTTACTGTGCAGGAAAATAATATTTTAGAGTTTGGGAAAATCTTATTTTATTATTTAGAATGGGGGATCTTACTTAACCCGATTGAATGAGACTAAAAATAATCTTTTAATTTTTAGGATTTAATCTGTCAAATAAAATAATTTTATATTATTATAATATTATTTTGTATAATTTAGTACATGATGGACCCAGGAAATATTTTGCGGGACCCAGCAGTTAGATCGGTAGCTTAATTAATCACCGTAATTTGTAGAACTTTCGAACAGTGACTCTAGTCGACTCAGAGCATTTTCTAATTTGTGTGACTCGGCATGTGAGTCACCGAGAACCAACCAATGGGAATCAAGCTTGCTCACCAAGGCTTGATCTTGGCCTGATTCATCCAATGGCTTGGATGAAGCCAAGCAAGGTGCCCACCTTGCACCCCACTTGATGTTCACGGCCAAGAGGCCTTAGGAGACAAAAATCACTTTCTTCTTCATCACTTTTCTCTCTTCTCTCTCATCAAGAACCCTAGCCACCATTCTTGTCCATTTTCTTCACCATATTCGGCCAAGCTTATTTCCTAACCATCCAACCATCCAAAAATTTTTCTAACCAAGTTTCCTTAACCTAAACACCATTCTAAGAACCTTTGTAGTTGGAAGTTTCTTCAAATTCTTCCATCTAGGGCTTGGAAACCAACCTTGAAAGTTTTACCTAGAAGGTGAAATTTCATGCTTTTCTTTTCTCTCCTTTTTCAAAGTTCTAAGCCATGATTTTTCCATGGTTTAGCTTCTTTTTCATGGTTAGTAACATGTAGATTTTGTTTGAGATTTCTAGGTATTTTTGGTGGTGAAAACCGTGACCTAGGAGGTGTGAAAGCAAGCTTTTGTCTTCATTTAAGGTAAGAGGAAGACAATTCTTATCATCCCTTGATGGTGGTAAGAAGATGGGTTGTTTGTAGAATCCATAAGGATTCGGTTGTGGTGTGTTTATTGATGTGTATTTGTTAATTTTTGTGGTTGCTAGTAGCTTAAGTGTTATGTGTTAGTAGCTTTCTTGTTTGGTGATTGTAATAATTTTGCATGTCTATTAGTTTTTGATTGTATGTCTATAAGCTTTAAATTAGGTTTTATGTGTTAGAAATATTTTGCATGTGTTAGAAATATTTTGCATGTGTTAGAGATATAATGCATGTGTTAGAATTGTATGATAAAATATAGGATGTGAATAACATGTGTAAATTTGCATGAGTGTTCCAAAGAACTAAGCAATGACAAGTTTGGAGGACCAAAATGTTCTCTTGATTTTTCCTAAAGTGTAACTTAATTAACTAGGAGAATCAAGAAAGTTTCTAATTGATTTGATCAAAGAAAATGCATTTAGAAATCAAATGGTAAAAACTTAGTATTTTGGGCCAACATGCCTAAAGGATTAAATGGACTATTGTTAACTATTTTCTAAAATGATTTAATGAACTTAGACAATATAATACATTTGATATGATTTAAAAGGTGAAAGACATTTTGGAAATCAAATGCAAAAGTTTTGTGAAATTTGGCCAACATGCCACTATAGGTAATCATGATTTTTAAAACTTGATTCTAAACCTTTTTCAATTAAAAAGAAACAATACAAGTTAAGAAGAAATTTTCTATAATGATTTTTGAAGGAATTAATTGATTAGAAGTAAGTTAAAGGGTTAAAATTCATAATTTTATCATTAGGAAGGAAATACAGTAATGTTAAGAAATTTTCTAACATATAGCTCACTTTAAGTTTTGAAGCATGTTAGAGATTTCAAAAAGAATTAAATGATATGGTTAAAAATTAGGTAAATAGAAAATTTTATGGAAAATTTAGAAAACCATTATTATAAGTTTATAAACAAAATCTTTGTCAATTTTTAGTAAAAATGAACCTATAAGATAGTAAAAATATCCTAATGACAGTATGCGGTATGAAAAATTATTCTGCGTAGTTTAAATGTACTAAGTACTATTTCTATCTGTTTAAACAGTAATTTTAAGGGCATTCGAATAAGAAAATGATCTAAAAATCCTACGCGATTGAGAAAATGTATTAAAAAATGCTACGCGATTTTAAAAACAGAAAAATATCTTTACCCGATTTTAAACGTTTGTAAAAACGATGAGATTTCAAAAACGCGATAAAATTTCTACGCGATTGACCGTTACTATATTTATTTTTCGTTGTCGGGAAAATGTGAACCCGCATGTGCTTTTGAGGTTATTTATTTGTCGGGAAAAAGTGAACCCGTCGATGAGCTTTTACGCCATTGAGGGCATATTTTTATCTTGAGGGCATTTTCGTAATTTCATATATTTGGAATTATGTTTTGTCTTTATACCAATTTTTGGTGTTTTGGTTGTGAGACGAATCACATCGTGTTGTCGATGCGATAAATGTAGTGTGGTTTATTGTTCTAATGAACTTGGAGACTTTAGTGTACGGGATCCCAATGTGTGGTTGGTAGCTCCGAGCCGTGGTAAACCGATAGCACACTAATGTACTCGACATTCACTATATTTAATCGAGGTTTGTAAAGTCTAGTAGTACATTGCCTATAGTGCCACAACGGAGACCGTGAACTATACTAAGCCTGGATGGTGGATTCCAGTGTCGTAGGCTATTGACGCAACGTGTGACCGCGTAATAGTTGGTTGGGCAGCCGTGGTACTAATAGATTTTGCAAGTCATTCTCTCGATATCTGTTTGGGTTTAGCTCCATGGAGTAGGGTTGTGTTTTGGTGTATTTGATTATATCTTTGATAATATTCCATTTTTCTCTATTTATCTTTATCGGTAATATCTTGGATGTTTTTACATTTTCTCTATTTATATTTATCGATAATTCTTATGTTGGTTGTCCATTTCTTATCTTATTTTATACGTGAGATTGATTTATACGTGTGATTTTCTTTATTTGTGTTATATCTATGATGTTCGAAACACTAGGATATCTAATATGTACTCTATTCTAATATTATTCTTGTTATAGCTTTTTCGTATTGTATCATGTAGTTGTTATTTGTCGTCTTCTTATTGGCCATGTTGCGATGATTTTATGTTGTCTTACCTCTTTATTGTATGTGTCTCTTGTCTATTTATTTTATACGGTAAAGAGTTTGAAGAGGAAGAAGAGGAACAACCTCTTGAGATCGTGTACCCGAGGAAGAGGAAGATCGGCAAAGCGACGATCGGTTTACGATCAAGAACCATCCGATCATCCATATCCTCTGGATTGATTGCGTGGGATGACGACGCCTTGACATTTTTGGGATTCATAGAGTGGTATTTCATGGAGGTGATCCGGCTTGGCATTTACGAGGAGATCGTGCTTACGTTACATATGCGGGACGTATGGCCGTGATTTTACGTCACGGTTGATGGAGATCCGATTATGATGACGACGTTATTTACGCACTTAGAGTTACCCTTATCCATTAGGCGTTATTGGGGTCTTGAAAACCCCGAGCCTAGTGAGATAAGTATCGTATCGATTCTGCGCGATCCCGTTATCGCCGTGTGTCGAGACATCAGGGATATCTATCTCCCGATGATCATTTTCGGCCGAGAGTGATCCATCCGAGGATTAGATAACCATGATGTTTTTTTAGCGCGTCGGTACAGTATGTACGTATATATTAACTCTTTTATTGCTTTCTTTCTTGTCTTTGTTTAAATAGTTGTAGTCTTAGTTATAAATTATTTGTACAGTTTATAACTTAATCATATGTATATTATTAGTGATGATGTTTTTTTTATTTTTTCGTATTTTCCGCATTATCTTTTATTACATATTTCTGTCTATCAGGAATTATTTTACAACCCGTAATAATATTTAACAAATGTTTCACAACTTGGGTAGATTTTATTTCTATTTCTTTTATTTTCTTTTATGTGTGACATCCTCCAAAGGGGTGTTACAGATTTAATCTCATCAACCATGTATGGTGGTGAGAAAATGGATGTGTTTGTGGTGAAGAATCCATAAGGATTCATTCACTTGGTTGTTTTAAAGTTGTTTCTATTTGTGATTGATTTTGTTTGCAAGTATGTCTATAGCTTTGATATATTTTGTATGTGTTTATAGATGCAGGATAATTATTGTAGGATATGAATAACATGTTGAGAATTTGCATGAGTGTTCCAAAGAACACATTAAACTCACGGTTTCACTACTAAAAAGAAAACCATAATGTTCTCAAATATTTTCTAAAACAAGGATTAGTTAAATAAATGAATGAATGATTTTTATAAGGATTTAAAGAATGGAAAATAATTTAAAGAGGATTTGTTAAAGATTTAGTAAATTTCGGCCAACATGCCTCATAATATACCTTTGATCCAAAATTATTTTCCAAGTGTAGAGTAAGGAATTAATTCAAAGTAAATACAATTTCAATGAATTTTTGGAAAATAAAATAAATGAACTTTCATTAGGAATTTAATTAGAGGAATTAAGTATGAATGAGAAATTATTGAACACTTGGAAAATACTAACGTATAGCCCACCCTTTCAGTTTTGAAGCGCGTTAGCAAGTTTCAATGTGTAAATATTGGTTATAACTAAGAGAAGTAATTTTTTAAAGGAAAACGTAGGAAATACCATTTAATGGATTTTCTAGACAAAATGTTGTCCAAAATTAATTAAAAATAAACAAATAATGAAGGAAGTTTCAAAATATAATTTAGAACATAGAGAAAATATTTACGTAGTTGAAAAATACTAGAAATAGCTTACGCGTATTTAAAATAATAATTTTTAAGCTACGCGATTGAGAAAACGATTTAAAAACATTACGTGATTGAGAAAACAATTTAAAAACATTTCATGATTTTAAAAACGTTGAAAAATATTTATGCGATTTGAAAACATTTGAAAAAGGTAACGCAATTGTGAAAACGCAATAAAATATTTATGCGACTAAAAGGAATAGTAAGTTTATTGTCGGGCCAAAGTGGTGGACTCGGACATGTTGAGAAATAGTACTGAGGGTATTTATGTAAATATGGTGACATATTGAGACTAAGGGTATTTACGTAATTATGGTTCATTTTATTAGAAAATATTAATAATAAGGGTATTTCTGTAATTATGACTCATTATATTTGGAAATTCGATATTGAGGGTATTTGCATAATTTTTGGTTCATGTTCATACATTGAGAGATGTGTCAATTTGGTTGAAATTGACGATTGACTGACGAGATGAATTACACCATGTTGGGGGTGTGATAGACGTAGTGTGGTTCAATGAGTGAACTTGGAGGCATTAGTGTGTGGAGTATTCCACATGTGGACAGTTGGTAGCTCTTCTAGGCCGTGGTTACGGGTAACACACTAGCGATCTCGACAAACACTATTCTTAATCAAGATCTTGTGAAGACTGTCTAGTACAAAGCCTGTTGTGAACGATGTTTTAACTGTGTACTAATTACACGATGATTTGACTGTGTACTATCTACATGACGTTTGACTGTGTAATAGTTAGTTAGGACAACCTAAGATTCTGATAGTTCTTCCGGGTCATTCTCTCTGATGTTATTGTGTTTAGCTCCATGGAGTAGGGATGAGTCTATGTACTTTTGCATTTGTGGTCTGCATCGTTATGTGACATTTATATTTGGTTTGAGATATTTTGTATGCTGTGATAATATGATTTGTTGTTTTTAATTGTTATATCTGTATATTTTGTCGTTTTCTTTACTGCTATGCTGGTAATGATGTAAATTATCTCACCTCTTTATATGCAATTTTTGTATTATTTTTATGTTCCGTAAAGATTTTGAGGAAGAGGAAGTAGTAAAGGAGCAACCTCTAGATTGTTTGTACCCAGAGGAGGAACAACAACCGAACGAGCAGTTTGAGGAGGGCGAGCCTCGAGATCATCCATATCATATGGATTGATTACGACATGGTATGGTATTACCAGAGTATTTCTATCTTCCGATGATCTCCCCAAAGAGTATCCTTCGGAGGATCAGAACTTTTAGTGTTATGCTTGGGCTAGTTTATGGTTACTTTAAACCAGACAGTTTACTGCTTTATTAAATAGTTTGTAATATATAAATTATTTGTACCTATTAAAAACAAAATCCTATGTATAATTATGGTGTGTATGTAATAGTTGGTTTTATTTCATGTTTTATTTATTTTATTTTATGATATAATGTTCAAAAATAAAATTTTCACAACTTATATTAATTTTGTACTAAACGTTTTATAACTTGGGTAAGGTTCTATTATTATTATTCAAAAATGTGACATCCCCAGTAGGATGTTACAGTCGTTGTTTTCTCCAAGATAGATGTACATTCTGGTCATCATTAAATTCGTGGAAAGTTAAGGAAATTCCCAAAATGGTTTTTCGAACGCGCTATGGGCATTATAGGTATCTTGTGATGCCGTTCGGAGTGACAAATGCTCCTGCCGTATTCATGGATTAGATGAATCAGATCTTTCGTCCTTATCTAGACAGATATGTCATTGTCATTATCGATGACATTTTGACCTATTCTCAAAAATCAGAAGGAAATATGTTGAATATCTCAGTATAGTCCTCTAGACTTTAAAGGAGAAGGAGTTGTACGCCAAATTATTAGAGTACAAATTCTGGTTGGAGGAGGTTCAATTTTTGGGTTATGAAATTTTGAAGGGAGGAATTATTGTGGGTTTATCAAAAGTTGAAGCCATTTTACAATGGGAAAGACTAAAGACCGTAATACCCCAGTAGTTTGCAAGGTTAGTTGGTTTTTATCGAAGAAGCATCGATGAATTCTCCAAGATAGCAGAACCTCTCACTCAACTTACAAGAAAGAATCAAGTCATTTTATAGACCGACGCTGGTAAAGGAAGTTTCAAAGGTTGAAGAGATATTTGACTACTCTGCCAGTTTTGGTTCTACCTGATCCCAAGGAACCGTTTGAAGTGTTTTGTGTTGCTTTACATCAAGGTCTAAGATGTGTGCTCATGAAGAGTTGGGAAGTTGTGGCTTACACCTCGAGGTAGTTGAGGGTGCATGGGGAGAATTACCCAACTCATGACTTGGAGTTTGCCACAGTTGTGTTTGCTCTGAGGATATGTATGGAGCAACATTCAACACCTTTAACAATCACAAGAGTCTGAAGTATCTGTTTAATCAAAAGGAGCTGAACATGAGACAGGGAAAATGACTAGAATTTTTGAAGGATTATGACTTTTAACTTCAGTGTCATCTTGAAAAAGCAAACGTCATAACAAACGCTTTGAACTGGAAGCTACTTAACATCTCCATTATGATGGTCAAGAAGAAGGAATTAATAGGGTAATTCAGGGACAGGTAGTTGTCATAGGAAATGACACCAAATGAGGTATGCCTAGGTATAATTACTATTTCAAATGATCTGTTGGGAGAGATTCGAGAGAAGTAGAAAAGTAGAAAAGTGACCAATTTCTACAAAGACAAGAAGGAGTTATTAAAACAAGGCATGGCGTCAGAATTTGAGGAAGAGTTCGACAGATTCCTGATGTTCACAGGTATGGTCTGTATACCAGATGATTAAGAACTTAAAGAGTTAGTTTTCGATGAAACTCACACGAGTAAGTAGAGTATACACACCGGAATGACCAAGATGTATCAAGACCTAAAACAGATGTATTGGTAGCAAGGAATGAAGAGAGATATTGCTAAATATGTGTCACATTGTCTGAGTTACCAGCAAACTCACTCCTAAATTCTACGAGCTATATCAAATTCCTCTTAGGATAGGTCTGGCGGCCTACTAACTAGTTTTACCACCCTTTCTTTCTAACCTTCATGATATCTTCCATATGTCGTAAATGCGAAAGTATATCTCCGATCCAGCCCATGTCATCGAACCAGATACAGTACTATTAAAAGAGGGTTTGATCTATGAAGTGCTTCCTGTGAAGGTCGAGGGTAGGAGAGCAAAGAGGTAAAGAGATTACATTGGTGAGGGTGATCTGAATTGACGCGACTAGAGGCGCGACGTGGGAGTTAGAAGGTAAGATGAAGGAAACAACATCCATATCTATTCTAAGGTATAAAAATTTTGAGGACGAAATTTCTATTTCAAGGGGATAGTTGTAACACCCCGAAAATTGCTTATTTTATCATAAATACTCGTTTCCTAATATTTGTGATTTTTGTAAATTTTTCTGGATTTTTTTGAGAACGTGGAATATTTTAATATTATTTCTCATTTTATGTGCGCACTAAGTAGAGCCGGGGAAATGAGATACTTTTCCTGAGAGCCTTGAACTGTGGAAGCAGTATTGCGGGGTCTTACTTAACCCGACATCGGACACAACTTACAAAGTTTCACGTTTTTCAAGATTTTATCTAATAAATATAATCACTGTACATTTTATTATCCGTTGGATAATAAATACTAGTTTCGCTAACTGTATCATTTGTCCATTAGATAATAGCTTGTAGTGAAAATCCTTATCACCTTATCTAGAATATCCACTTTATGTCACATCACCTTCACTTTTCAAAAAGGTGAGTTTTGGCTTCTTGAAGAAGCTTTGGAGGAAGCTTCCTAGCAATTTCCTATTGGCTTGCTGGAGAAGCTCTTCTCTCTCTCTCTTGCTTGGGCCCCATGGTTTTGGGGGGAAAATGGAAGACCAAAATGGTCATCTTTTTCCACTAAAGACATTCCTTCATTTTCAAAAAGTTTACTATCACTTTATCTCTCTACTTTTCCTTTATCTCTCATTTTTCTCTTCTTCCATTTTTGTTTTTCTCTCTTCTCTTCCCTCTCCACACCACACGGCCACACCCTCCATTGATGCCTCCATGCTTGCAAAAATTTCAAGCAACCACATTTTCTTAACCTCCATCACATTCTAAGACCTTTCCTAGCTAGAAGCTACCTAAAAAGCTCACATCTTCATCATCCTTCTTCAAACCATAAAGCTTGAAGCTTTGAGGTAAAGTTCTCAACTTTCTTTCATTTTCTTCTCATTTTCGTGATCCTTGGTAACCCTTGTGACCAAGGATTCATCTTTTTAAAGCTTTGGTTGTTGATTCTACAAGTTTGATCATCCTAGGGTTTTATTGGTGGTGTTGGACAAAAATTTGCAAGAAGCAACAAAGGGAGCATTTTTCTTGTCGTTCGCTTGAGGTAAGAGGGAGAATGTAACGCCCTTTTTTCCTAGTCCAATACTAGGGAAGAAGGAACATCACACTATTATATTTATATAATCGTGAAATCCTAAGGTAAAATTATGCTGCAAAAAATAGTACTTGTTTTGAATTTCAAAAACCTGGTGTATTAATGCTGGTTTAATTTATCTTAAAACTTTTGCATATTCTTATTATATTATCATTACTATTTTTTGTAAGTCATTGTAAGTAGTACAATAGTAAACTAGAAAAATCCCTGTTGTAGCGAAACTTCAAACACTGAATAGTTATAATGCAGTCAACAGAAATTAAACCATACATCGGAACTACATTATCATAATCATACGTACAAGCCTATATTAATTACATTTCCAAAATGTACACACAAAAAAAACAAAATGTGTATCTACCCTAAGAGATACAAATATATATATACCCATCAATCCAATAATACGTCAGGCTCCTACAAAAATAAACGGACAGCCATTAGTAGCCATCGATTTAAAAACAGTCTCTAAGACTGACGAGAATGAGAAGGAATCGTAGATGGGTCCTCCTCAGGGTCCTTATTGTCCGACGAGACATCCATCGGAACGACGGAACAATGGGCAGGAGCCCGAGCAGTGGACAAGAAAGAGTCGTCATGTGAGGAATAATACATATCTGCCCACATGTCTCTCACAGGCAGGTAGAGTTCCAGCCATACAAAGGCATGGAAATCAAAAATAGAAGCATCATAACATCCCCACGCTAAGGACACCGTCAGTTCGCCATGGTATACATAACGATCAGTCTGCACATTGATATGCCAGCAATCCAGACCACCATAAAAGTTGATCCGCACGTAACCAAAGAATCCACGAGGGCGAAATGACATCCTCAGCAGCCTCGATCTTAGTCAAGATATGGCCAGAAACCCTGAAACTCAGTGGTTTCCTTGTCCTCCCCACGAATGTCTTCGGATAATCATAGGGTGATACATAATGGCAGAATATACAGTAAAGAGGTGAGATACTCATCATTCATTACCAATAATAGCAGCAAGAAACTAAACGTTGAACACCCAAATAGAACATAATTTATACATTTAAGCACCACAGTATTAAAAATTTACAGTGAAAGCAGAATAACAACATTTAAATAACAGAGATACCATCAGCGGTCAACAGTTCAGGTAACTAACAATTTTTACAGAAATAATAGTAAGCATACTTCACAGTTAATAATGCTCATGCTCAATGAGTTATGCGACTGACAGCTCATAATGCAAAAGTGTCTGAAAAACCTACTCCATAGAGCTAGACATAAATATTTTCGGAGTGAATGATCAAGGAGTAATACTAGTATATCGTTAGCCTCAGGAAAATATAGTGTGCTTTATTTCATAAAAATGTTTGCGCAATGGCTTATACATGGTACCTCGACAGTTGATCGCGATATAGGACAACGCCTCAGACAGGATCGTCAGTGTGTCGCATTGGTCTATCCCACGACCCCAGTGGAGCTACCACTGTCTATTGTGAGACACCCACACCTTGACGCCCCCAGGGTCAACAACATATGACACCTATGCTTAATCTATTCGCACCCGTACATAGGTGTTATTCGAACTCCTAGGCATACATAGCCTTTCTAACAATGTCCAATGGACAATACATATGCATGATGACACAATGTCTAATCATGCATGCTCATCATGATATTTCACAATGATACATTTATATACATACGTACACAAATTCATTTATTGATATCATCACATCAAGGTGGGTTGGTAGTCCATATTCGTCAAATGTTCATCCCATATAAGGGTCCACAATAGCATAGAGTCAATTTTTATGTCATTATTGCTTTCTAATTTTCATTCATCATTATGGTCCACATTATGGGTTTCACTTTATCAAGTTACATGTTATTGATTTAATGTGACAACTTTGGGTCACTTTAATTCCTTATATCCAGGGCATTCAAAAGTCTTTGAATTTCCATTAGTTCATTGAGTTAATCCATTCCTATATTAATTAAGTCAAAACCGTGGCCCTCATTGAGTTCTCAAGTCCAATGTCTATTTTCATTTTTTTATTTTTTATACATTAGTGTTTCATTATTAATTTACTTTATGTGTTTATTTCAAGTTCTCCCAAACTCACACACTTATGTTCTTTCTTTTGATTTAAATTCTCCAAGTTACTAAATTAGGTCTTTGATTAAGTATCATTACACATTATGAATCCCTAATTATCTTCTAATGTCCAATTTATCAATTCCTTCATCCAAGTCACAATTTTTCACCATGTTACTCCTTCATAGCTGTGAGCCTCATGAAGATTAGGGTTCTAATAATTTTCTTTTTTTTTTCCACTTCTTCATTAACCCTTAATCACTTAATTAACACCAATCCATTAAGCTTTAAAATTTTGAGCACCAACACCCCACCAAGGAGGGTGTGGCCGTGAGCCTCCATGCCTCAAGCAAGGGGCTTTTGTCCCAATCTCATTAATTTCAATCCATCACAATTTTTACAATGGCAATAAGAATCAAATCTATCTAACAAATCAATTAAAAGAATGAAAATTTAAAGAATCAATTTTAAGAAAAATGAAATAGCAAGAGTAACCCCTATTAAGGTTTCTTACAAATCTTCAAACAACAAGTCTCCAACCACTATTTTTGGTTGAATAGAGTAGTCTCTCTCTTACCAAAGAGGAGAGCACGAAAATAGCCTCCAAAGTGCTCCTTGTGATTTCGGTTTTGGCTCCTCAAAACCCTAGAAAACAACCTCAAAGAATCAACACCATAACTTGAAAAGAAAAGCATCCTTGACCATGAAAATGGTCTCGGAACACGAAAAGGAGAAGAGAAGAGAAGAAAGTTGTGATTTTTACCTTAAAGTCTCAAACTTTGATCTTGAAGAAGGATGGTGAAGATGAAAGATTTTGATGCAGGGTATGAAAGGAAAAAGACTTAGAATGATGAAGAGAAGCTAGAAATGAAATTAATGAAGCAAGAAAACAAAAATGGTGATGGCGAAAGTGGTAACCCGAAATGGAGAGAAAAGGAAATGGAAGATTTTGGTGAAGTCTTGTGAATGAAAGTGGTAGAGATGATGATGGAGAGTAAGGATATGTGGTTGATGTAACACCCCAACTTTAGGATAAATGACCGTTATGTCCTGTGCTGTTTTCTATTTTTCTGTATGATAAAAAAATTTATTTGACTGTTTTGAGTTCATATATGAGTGTTTTGTGTGATTTGCTCCGGGTCAGGAAAATAATAATTTTCAGGCTGGGGAAATCTTATTTTAATTATTCGGAGCTGGGAGAGCTTACTAAACCCAATTCTAAATGATATGGTTGTTAATCTTTTAATTTTTAGGATTTAACTGTGCAATAAAATAATTTTATATTATTATAATATTATTTTATTAGTCAGTACAAATAAACGACAGTGGATCCGAAAATGTCTGTGGGACCCACTTTTGGTTTGTAGGACCTACAATTGGTTACGGGACCCACGTTTAGAGAAAGTAGTCAACGATAATGGCTTGAATTGTTTTAAGCCAATAGGAATTAAGTCAACGATGTGGGCTTGACTTAATCTACACCATTGGATGAGAAGGTTTAAGATTGAATATCAACCATTGATTTAATCTATGGTTGTCATGATAAGCTTCTTAAGGAAGGCTTTGGAGATCCACCGTTGATCAATTGGATGGTGGAGATTGGTCTTACAAAAATGGTTAGAAGCATTTGTAACCATTGGATGTGAAGAATATAGGGAAGATCTTGACCCTTTATTTTGGAAGATGAATCTAGTGGTTAGAATTTCAAGGAAATAAGATCTAATGGCTTAGATTTGATCATATTACTATCTAATATCAACCATTGATATGATCAATGGCTCTTGAAGCTTGGATTATAAGAATGTTAATTAATTAGTAAGGTAACTAATTAATTTGATTAAGTTAGGTTAAGTGTGCTTAGAAACTTAATGGGATTAGTAGCTTAATTAATCACCATTAGGGTGGAATCTTCAAGAACAAATGACAAGGCTTATGACAAGGCTTGGATTAGCCAATGGATGACAAGCTTGGTGATCAAGTTTTAATCTTGACCTTTGATTACATCTAAGGCTAGGACGGAGTCTTGGATGATTCAAACAAAGTGGTTACCTCCACCCTAAGGAGGTCCATGGCCATGCACCATTTTGGAGAGCATTTTCACTTCAATTTCATCCTTGCTATCACACTTTCTCTCTTCTCTCTCTTCCAAAAACACAAACCACCATTAATGCACTTTGAAGAGGCCATTCGGCTAAGAGCCCTAGATCACCATCCATCCATCCAAAATTTCTTATAACCTACTTTTCTAAACCTAAACACTATTCTAAGAACATCTCTAGTTGAGAGTTCTTCTTAAATCCATCATTTAGAGCTTGGAAAATCACTTTGGAGATTTTTCCTTCAAGGTGGAAATTCTTATTTTTCATTTCTAACTTCTTTTTCAAGGTTCTAAGCCATGATTGATCCATGGTTTATGATTTTCTCTTATAGTTTTAACTCTTTAAATTTTTGTTTAAGATCTTTAGGTGTCTTGAAGGAGAGTCACGAAATCCATAGAAGGAGTGAAAGAGGTTTTAGTCTTCCTTTAAGGTAAGAGGGAGATTTAATCTCATCAACCATGTGTGGTGATGAGAAAATGGACTTGTATGTGTGTGAAGAATCCATAAGGATTCACTTGTGTTGATTGTTTAAAAGCTTTCCTATTTGTGTTTGATATTATTTTATGCATGTCTATAAGCTTTAAAATTATTGTATGCATGTCTACAAGTTTTAAAATATATTGCATGTGTGATATATGCATGTTTATTACTTAGGATCTGATTAACATGTAAAGGATTGCATGAGTGTTCCAAAGAACACAAACTAGAGGCTCACGACCTCATTCAATAAAAGAGAACCAAAATGTTCTCAACCATTTTCTAAAGAAAGGATCTAATGGAATTAGGTTAGTGAATAAATTACGAAATGTTTTAGAAGAAGAAAAATGATCCAAAGATCAAATGCCAAGATTTTATGGGATTCGGCCAACATGCCTAATAAAAGTGTAATCATTCTAAAATTTATTTCCTAAGTGTAGAATTGATGTTTTATATAAAAAGAATGCATTTGTAATAAATTTTCAAGAATTAAAGAAGTAAATCAATTTTTATTAGAGATGTGATATAGTAGCAAGATGAATAAAACCTATGAAAAATACTTGCTTTTAACTTTTAAACCATAGAAACAATCACTAAAGTGGATTTAGTAATAATAAACCAAGTAAATGAATTTTTAGAGAAAAACATAGAAAATACAAATTTTAGTAGATTTTATAGACAAAATACTGTCAAATTTTACTAAAAACAGACAAATAAAAGAGAACGTTTTATAATATATTCATAACGTAAGGAAAAATTATTCTACGTAGTTTTAAAGTAGTGAAAATAGCTTACGTAGTTTTAAAAACAGAGATTTTAAAGCTTTTCAATTAAGAAAACGATTTAAAAATCTTACGAGATTGAGAAAACGATTTAAAAACAGTACGCGATTTTAAAAATAGCAAAATATATTTACGCGATTTAAAAACGTTTATAAAAACGATGAAATTGTGAAAACGTGATAAAATTTCTACGCGATTAATTGGAACAACAAGTTTTTACTGTTGGGCTAAAGTGGTGGACTCAGACATATTGAGATACGGTACTGTCAAGTGGGACGTACTGTATAATTGAGATTTTTGCCATTGAGGGCATTTGCATAAATATGAGAATATTTTGAGACTAAGGGTAATTTGGTAATTATGATTTTATTCATGCATTGAGTTGTGCCAATTTGGTTGATAATTGGTGATTTGATTGACGAGATGAATTACACCGTGTTATCGGTGTGATAAGCGTAGTGTGGTTCATTTCTTCGTATGGACTTGGAGGCATTAGTGTGCGGATTATCCCACATGTGGACAGTTGGTCGCTCCTTTGGGCCGTGGTAACTGGCAACACACTAGTGATCTCGATACACACTATACTTAATCGAGATCTTGTAAAGTCTATTTTAGTACAATGCCTGTAGTTACACGATGTTTGGACTGTGTGCTACTACACGATGTTTTGGACATTGGGCTATAGACACAACGTTAGACAGTGCAATAGTTTGGTTGGGCAGCCTGAGGTACTAATAGATCTTTGCGGGTCATTCTCTCAGATATCTGTGTCTAGCTCCATAGAGTAGGAATGTGTCGTATTGTGTTTATATCATGCATCGTAACACCATTATCTCTGATATATTTATACTGTTGTATTAAATTCTTTTGATACTGTTATATTGAATTTCTGTATTTTATTGCACTATTATTCATGATGTTATAATATGCTTTAATAAATTGTTATACTTGTTGTATGTGGCGTTTTCTTATTTACCATGCTGGTATTGATGTATGATTATCTCACCTATCTATATGTACTGTTTCTGTATTTATTATTTATGCTGTAAAGAGTTTGAGGACGAGGAACAGCCTCTAGAGTGTGTGTATCTTGAGGAGGAGGAGGAGTGGCAACAACAAGCTGAGGATCAGTTCGACGATTGCGAACCATCTGATCATCCATACCCGCTAGATTGATTTTGAAGATGACGTTGCCAGGATTTTTGGGGTTCGTGAGATTTGAGTTTCACGGAGGTTTGACGGCTTGGCAACTACGGGAGGATAGAGATTCAGTTGTGTATGTGGGACGGTTGACTGTGTCCCTACGAACTGAGTTTGATGAAGAACTTGTGTTTACTACTACTCTGTTTTTGCATTTAGAGTTGCCGCTGTCTGTTAGGCATTACTGGGAAGGGATGTTCAGTGCGCCTAGTGAGATTAGCAGTGTGTTGATAGCCAGGACTCGTGTCCGTAGAGCTTCGAGATATCCTGGATATCTATCACTTGAAGATTCATCTGAGAGTGATCCTTCAGAGGAATAGAAATCTATGGTGTGCACTTGGGCACTTTTTGATGTAGTATTGTATCTTAACTTTTTATTGTTTTTGTTAAATATTTTCTAGTTGCAAATTATTTGTACTACTTAAAATAAAATCTTATGTATATTATATGTGTGATGACGGTTTGTTTTCTTTTGTGTTTCGTGTTATTTTATTTAGTAATATTCTGTTTAACAGGAAAAATTTTACAACCCATATTATTTATATGACAAGTGTTTTACAACTTGGGTAATATTTTATTTATTTTATTTTATTGCATCATAAATGTGACATCTCCACAAGGGTGTTACATTAGTTGGTATCAGAGACGGGACCTCTCCCAGTACAATATGGTTCGGGACGAACCAGGCGGAAGCTGGTGGGCATGTGGTGTCTCGGGGTTGATGAGGGCGGGGAGTGGACGCCGGTGCATGAGAAGCACATACAAGGAGCGGCTACTGGCATGCTTCTAGGCAAAGGGTCCCATGAATGAACTGAATACGCATCGGAATGAGAGGGATTCAAAGACTGTGCAGGTATAGGACTGTATAGTTGAGGATGGCTTAAAGGAATTGATTAGGCGTAGCCATATTAATAAGTTGTAACTTTTTTTTGGGAGCCTAGAACATAAGAACTCCATTGTTAAGCGTGCTTGACCTGGAGCAATTGTGGGATGGGTGACCTCTTGGGAAGTTTCCTAGGATGCGTGTGAGTGAGGACAAAGCACGCTGAAAAGACTCGTGTTAGTTTGTGGAGACACTCGTCAATCCTGCAGGCAGTCTTGGGATGTTACAGTTGATGAAGAGATCAAATGGTGAAGGGGCTGGAATTTTCGGATGGCTATGGAGTTTCTAGAGAGAAGGGAGAGCAAAAAAGAAGATGAAGTGGTAGAGAGAGAGAAGTAGCTAGGTTAAAGTGAGTGAGATATTTTTATGAGATAGGTTAAAGTGATGGAGGAAAATTTCCCCTCCTTTTCCCTAGTGAGAGCCGCGACAATGGAGAGAGAGAATAGGGAAATTGACAAGCTTCTCAAGCAAGCTAAGGGTAGTCATGTCATTTTTAGGTCAAAGCTTCTAGAAACTTGATTAAAATAACAATATATTTGAATTAAAGTAGATTTGTTATGACATAAAGTAGATTACATTGGGATAAGGTAATAGGATTTTTATTACATGCTAATATCCATTGGATAATAGTTACAGTCAACAGAAGTCAGTATTAATTAATCTGACAGATAAATTTTATGCAGTGTTTTATTATTTTATCTATTAGAATTTTCTCGTAAAATGTGAAATCTCATGAACTGTGTTCGGCCTCGGGTTTAGTAAGATCCCCCATCGACGTTTCCATAGTTCAAGGTTCTCGAAGAAAATATCTCGTTTCTTTGGCTCCGCTTAATGCGCACGTAAAACGAGAAATATATTAAAATATTCTGCGTTTCCGAAAAATTCCTAGAAAATTTTCAAAAATTACAAATATTATAAAACAACTATTCATCATATAATTTTCTAATTTTTGGAACGTTACAGTTATTTTCCCGACTCTATCCAATGTGCACGTAAAATGAGAAATATATTAAAATATTTCGCATTCTCAGAAAAATCCAGAAAAATTCCAGAAAATCATAAATATTATAAAATGAATATTGATAGCAGAATAAATAAATTTTGGGGTGTTACAACTCTCCCCAACAAATAAGAATTTTGTCCTCGAAATTTTTCATACCTTAAAATAATTCGTGATATTGCTCCTTCATTTTGTCCTCCAGTTCCGACGTTGCATCTCCAGTTGCTTCGTTCCAAACTACTTTCACTAGCACAATGTCTTTCCTTCTGAGTTGCTTTATCCTCCTATCCTCAATCCTTACAGGAGTTGTCTCATAAGTCAAGTTTTCCTTTAATTGTACCGAATCAGGTGCTATGACATGATCAGGACTTGAAACATATTTTCTGAGTTGTGACACATGAAAGACATTATGGAGATTTGAAAGAAAATGGGGTAAAGCTATTTGGTAAGCAACAGGACCTACTTGACGAAGAATTTGGTATGGTCCAAGGAATTTTGGAGTGAGTTTTCTAGATTTGAGAACACGACTGACCCCAGTCGTAGGTGTGACTTTCAAGAAGACATGCTCTCCTTCTTCGAACTCAAGAGGTTTTCTTCTTTTGTCCGCATAACTCTTTTGCCGACTCTGAGCCGTTCTCATTTTCTCTTGAATCATTTTGACCTTTTCGGTTGTCTGTTGAATAAGTTCAGGTCCAACGATAAGTCCTTCTCCATCTTGATACCAACATAATGGTGTTCGACACCTTCATCCATATAGAGCTTCATAGGGTGCCATCCATATACTTGAATGATAACTGTTGTTGTAGGTGAATTCTAGCAACGGTAAAATTTCATCCTAACTTCCAGTCTGCTCTATAGCACAAGCTCTCAACAAATCTTCTAACGACTGAATTATTCTTTCTGATTGACCATCAGTCTGTGGATGGTATGCAGAACTTAATCGTAACTTCGTTCCCATAGCCTCTTGAAGACTCTGTCAAAACTTCGATGTAAACCTTGAATCTCGGTCAGAAATAATACTCGTGGGCACACCATGAAGTCTAACAATCTTACTAATATATATCTGAGTCAACTTATCCAATGGATATCTTATGTTGATCGGTAAAAAGTGGGCTGACTTTGTAAGTCGATCCATAATTACCCATATTGAGTCATATCCTTTCCTTGTCCTTGGCAACCCGACAACAAAATCCATGGCAATACTATCCCATTTCCACTCGCGAATAGTCAATGGTTCCAATATTCCAGCTGGTCGTTGATGTTCAATCTTCGTCTTCTGGCAAACTAAACAAGATGATACGCATCTAGCAATATCTCTTGTCATTCCATGCCACCAAAATAATTTCTTCAAGTCTTGATACATTTTGGTCATACCCGGATGCATACTTAACTGACTCGAATGAGTATGTTCAAGTATGTACTTCCTGAGTTCCTCATCCTTAAGCACACAGACTTTACCTTGGAATCTCATAATTCCATCATTTCTTTCCTTCAGTGTTGATACACCGCCCTGCCTTATCAATTCTCTTTCCTCTTGCAGGAACTTATCAGTCTTCTATTTTTCTCGAATATCATCCATTAAGTCATTCGAGATAGTGACAATATTCATGTAGATTCTTCCCGGTGTTAACCCCACAAATGACCATATATCTCTGAATTGTTCCATCAGGTCTTTCTCTCTGATCATCATGGTAGAAACACTAACTGTCTTCCTACTCAAAGCATCGGCCACCACATTCGCCTTTCCCGGATGATGCTGAAGTTGGAAATCATAATCTTTCAGAAATTCTAGCCATCTTCGTTGTCTTATATTCAGCTCCTTTTGATCATATAGGTATTTCAAACTCTTGTGGTCACTGAAGACATTGAATGTTGCCCCCTTTAATTGGTCCATCAAGTCATCTATCCTTGGCAATGGATACTTATTCTTGATTGTGACTTTGTTCAACTGACGATAATCCACGTACAATCTTGAAATACTATCTTTCTTCTTAACCAACAACACAGGTGCTCCCCAGGGTGACACACTGAGTCTCACGAATTGTTTTTCCAGAAGTTCTTCCAACTGCTTCTTAAGTTCCACTAGCTCTGCTAGTGCCATACGGTAAGGCGCTATGGAAATAGGGCTAGCTCCTGGTACCAAGTCAATAGCAAACTCGACTTCTCGTTCCGGTGGCAAGCCAGGCACATCATTAGGGAAAGCTTCAAGAAATTCTCGTACAACAGAGATTGCGTCCACATCAACTTCACTCTCGACTTTCAAAGAAGATAACAACATGTATCCTCGAGCTCCTTCTTTCAAGAAAGCTTTCACTTGGTTGGCGGTCAACAATCTAGAATCCTCATCCAAAGGGAAAACTATTATTTTTCTAGAACAGTCTAATAGGATATGGTTAGCAGATAACCTATCCATTCCTAATATCACATCTAATTGAGATAATGGTAAATAGATCAAATCGAAAGAAAAGATTCGACCTTCCACAATTAAAGGATAACTTAGATAGACTTTAGCAGTAACGACAGGTTTTACAGTAGGAGTCGAAACAGTCAAATCAAAAGGTAAAGAAGACACAGGCAATCCAAGTCTTTTCACACAGTCATAAATGAAAGAATGAGTAGCACCAGAATCATACAGTGCAATTAAAAGATTACCTTCGATGATACCTTCTCCTTGTATCAGATCCTCGGAGTTAGAGGCCTCAGCACTACTCAGGGTGTAGACTCTGCCTCCAGCTTGTGGTTTAGAAGTCTTAACAGCATTGACGGATGGTTCCGCCTTGGTCTAGTTACAGTCTCGAGAAACATGACTAGGTTTCCCGCACCGAAAGCAAATAATTCCTTTGATTGTGCAGTCTCTTGTAAAGTGCTCCTTTCCGCACTTCATACACCTTGGAGTTGTTGCAGCATTCTAACCCATCCTTCTTGGACTTCTAGTTGGGCTTCCTCCTTGAGGTCTTTGTGGCTGTTGGCTTCCAGATGGTGTGGAATAGGGCTTCTTTTGATAACGACTTGCGTTACCACCACCTCCTCTTTAGGACCGAATTAGCCCAAAATTCCTGTTTATCGCATCACGCGCTTGATCCAAGCTTTCTAACCGACAACATGTGTCAAGTAGCTCGGAAAATTGAGTAATCTTTAGAGCTATGACAATCCTCTTCACTTTATGCCTTAGACCTTCTTCAAACTTTCGGCACTTCCAGATCTCATTTGGTTGATGTTGAAAGTAAGTCGAAAATCTTGACAAACTCTCAAACTTGGTAGCGTATTCGCTAATCGTCATAACTCCTTGCCGCAAACTCAAAAATTCCATTTCTTTCACATGCCTAGCACTCTCAGGAAAATACTTGTTCAAGAACCTTTCCTTGAACACCTCCCAAGTTATCACTCTATTTGCAGCTTGCAGCAACCTTTGTTCCCCAGTCCACCAATGCTCAGCGTCTCTTATCAGCATGTATGCAGCATAGGTCACCTTCCTATCATTAGAACAATTCATACCAGCAAATATTTTCTCCCGCTCTTGGATCCACAATGTAGCTTTCTCTGGATCAAACTCCCTTTTAAACTGCGGAGGGTTAGCATGACGAAATCCCTCTAAGTTTTGAACATTCGCCATAGCTTCTAGTTGTTGTGCAGCTCTAGCCTATTGTTGAGCTGTCTGCTGGTTCTGCTGTAGCATTACCTCAGCCATCTTTTGCATTGCCTCTATGGCAATAGCCATATCACCTCTACGAGCCATCGCTTCTTTTCAAATTAAACTACGTGAAACACAGAGAAAGTTAGATGTATCCTTATGAATACCAAATAACAAAAATCACAGAGAATCACACAGCATAAACAAGATAGTCCAAAATCACATGACCCAAAAGAAAACATAACCGGGAGCTCTGATACCAATACAGTGTAACGCCCCTTTTTCCTAGTCCAATACTCGCGAAGAAGGAATGTCACACTATTATATTTATATAATCGTGAAAACCTAAGGTAAAATTATACTGTGAAAAATAGTACTTGTTTTGAATTTCAAAAACCCGGTGTATTAATGCTGGTTTAATTTATCTTAAAACTTTCTCCATATTCTTATTATGTTATCATTATTATTTTTTGTAAGTCATTGTAAGTAGTACAATAGTAAACTAGAAAAATCCCTGTTGTAGCGAAACTTCAAACACTGAACAGTTATAATACAGTCAACAAAAATTAAACCATACATCGGAACTACATTATCATAATCAAACGTACAAGCCTGTATTAATTACATTTCCAAAATGAACAAAGAAAAAAACAAAATGTGTACCTATCCCAAGAGATACAAATATATATATATATACCATCAATCCAATAATACGTCAGGCTCCCACAAAAATAAACGGACAGCCATCAGTAGCCATCGATTTAAAAACAGTCTCTAAGACTGACGAGAATGAGAAGGAACCGTAGATGGGTCCTCCTCAAGGTCCTCATCGTCCGACGAGACATCCATCGGAACGACGGAACAACAGGCAGGAGCCCAAGTAGTGGACAAGAAAGAGTCGTCACGTGGGGAATAATACATATCCACCCACATGTCTCTCACAGACAGGTAGAATTCCAGCTATACAAAGGCATGGAAATAAAAAATAGAAGCATTATAACGTCCCCATGCTAAGGGCACTGTTAGTTCGCCATGGTAAACACAATGATCAGTCTGCACGTTGATATGCTAGCAATCCAGACCACCATGAAAGTTGATCCGCACGTAACCAAAGAATCCACGAGGGCGAAATGACATCCTCAGCAGCCTCGATCTCAGTTAAGATATGGCCAGAAACCCTGAAACTCAGTGGTTTCCTTATCCTCCTCACGAATGTCTTTGGACAATCATAGGGTGATACATAATGGCAGAACATACAATAAAGAGGTGAGATACTCGTCATTCATTACCAATAATAGCAGCAAGAAACTAAACGGTGTTGAACGCCCAAATAGAACACAATTTATACATTTACGCACCACAGTATTAAAAATTTACAGTGAAAGCAGAATAACAACATTTAAATAACAGAGATACCATCAGCGGTCAACAGTTCAGGTAACCAACAATTTTTACAGAAATAATAGTAAGCATACTTCATAGTTAATGATGCTCATGCTCAATGAGTTATGCGACTGACAGCTCATAATGCAAAAGTGTCTCAAAAACCTACTCCATGGAGCTAGACATAAACATTTTCGGAGTGAATGATCAAGGAGTAATACCAGTATATCGTTAGCCTCAGGAAAATATAGTGTGCTTTATTTCATAAAAATGTTTGCGTAATGGCTTATACATGGTACCTCGACAGTTGATCGCGATATAGGACAGTGCCTCAGACAGGATCGTTGGTGTGTCGCATTGGTCTATCCCACGGCCCTAGTGGAGCTACCACTGTCTATTGTGAGACACCCACACCTCGACGCCCTCGGGGTCAACAACATATGACACCTACGCTTAGTCTATTTGCACCCGCACATAGGTATTATTCGAACTCCTAGGCATACATAGCCTTTTTAACAACGTCCAACGGACAATACACATGCATGATGACACAATGTCGAATCATGTATGCTCATCACGATATTTAACAATGATACATTTATATACATACGTACACAAATTCATTTATTGATATCATCACATCAAGGTGGGTCCAAATGTTCATCCCACATAAGGGTCCACAATAGCATAGAGTCAATTTTTATGTCATTATTGCTTTCTAATTTTCATTCATCATTATGGTCCACATTATGGGTTCCACTTTATTAAGTTACATGTTATTGATTTAATGTGACAACTTTGGGTCACTTTAATTCCTTATATCCAGGGCATTCAAGAGTCTTTGAATTTCCATTAGTTCATTGAGTTAATCTATTCCTATATCAATTAAGTCAAAACCGTGGCCCTCATTGAGTTCTCAAGTCCATTGTCTATTTTCATTTTTTTATTTTTTATACATTAGTGTTTTATTATTAATTTACTTTATGTGTTTATTTCAAGTTCTCCCAAACTCACACACTCATGTTCTTTCTCTTGATTCAAATTCTCCAAGTTACTAAATTAGGTCTTTGATTAAGTATCATTACACATTATGAATCCCTAATTATCTTCTAATGTCCAATTTATCAATTCCCTTATCCAAGTCACAATTTTTCACCATGTTACTCCTTCATGGCCGTGAGCCTCATGAAGATTAGGGTTCTAATAATTTTCTTTTTTTTTTCCACTTCTTCATTAATCCTTAATCATTTAATTAACACCAATCCATTAAGCTTTAAAATTTTGAGCACCAACACCCCACCAAGGAGGGTGTGGCTGCGAGCCTCCATGCCTCAAGCAAGGGGCTTTTGTCCCAATCTCATTAATTTCAATCCATCACAATTTTTACAATGGCAATAAGAATCAAATCTATCTAACAAATTAATTAAAAGAATGAAAATTTAAAGAATCAATTATAAGAAAAATGAAATAGCAAGAGTAACCCCTATTAGGGTTTCTCACAAATCTTCAAACAAGTTTCCAACCACCATTTTTGGTTGAATAGAGTGGTCTCCCTCTTACCAAAGAGGAGAGCACGAAAATAGCCTCCAAAGTGCTCCTTGTGATTTCGGTTTTGACTCCTCAAAACCCTAGAAAACAACCTCAAAAAATCAACACCATAACTTGAAAAGAAAAGCATTCTTGACCATGAAAATGGTCTCAGAACACGAAAAGGAGAAGAGAAGAGATTACCTTAAAGTCTCAAACTTTGATCTTAAAGAAGGATAGTGAAGATGAAAGATTTTGATGTAGGGTATGAAAGGAAAAAGACTTAGAATGATGAAGAGAAGCTAGAAATGAAATTAATGAAGCAAGAAAACGAAAATGGTGATGGTGGAAGTGGTAACCCGAAATGGAGAGAAAAGGAAATGGAAGATTTTGGTGAAGTGTTGTGAATGAAAGTGGTAGAGATGATGATAGAGAGTAAGGATATGTGGTTGATGAAGAGAAAAGATGAAGAGATCAAATGGTGAAGGGGCTGGAATTTTTGGATGGCTATGGAGTTTCTAGAGAGAAGGGAGAGCAAAGAAGAAGATGAAGTGGTAGAGAGAGAAGTAGCTAGGTTAAAGTGAGTGAGATAGGTTAAAGTGATGGAGGCAAATTTCCCCCCTTTTTCCCTAGTGAGAGCCACAGCAATAGAGAGAGAGAAGAGGGAAATTGACAAGCTTCTCAAGCAAGCTAAAGGTAGTCATATCATTTTTAGGTCAAAGCTTCTAGAAACATGATTAAAATTGCAATATATTTGAATTAAAGTGGATTTGTTATGACATAAAGTAGATTACATTGGGATAAGGTGATAGGATTTTTATTACATGCTATTATCCATTGGATAATAGTTACAGTCGACAGAAGTCAGTATTAATTAATCTGACAGATAAATTTTACGTAGTGTTTCATTATTTTATCTATTAGAATTTTCTCGTAAAACGTAAAATCTCGTGAACTGTGTCCGACCTCGAGTTTAGTAAGATCCCCCGTCGATGTTTCCATAGTTCAAGGTTCTCGAAGAAAATACCTCGTTTCTTTGGCCTCGCTTAATGCGTACGTAAAACGAGAAATATATTAAAATATTCTGCGTTTCCGAAAAATTCCTAAATTTTTTTCAAAAATTACAAATATTATAAAACAACTATTCATCCTATAATTTTCTAATTTTTGGAACGTTACAATTATTTTCTCGACTCTGTCCAATGTGCTCGCAAAACAAGAAATATATTAAAATATTTCGCGTTCTCAGAAAAAATCCAAAAAAATTCTAGAAAATCATAAATATTATAAAATGAATATCGATAGCAGAATAAATAAATTTTGGGGTGTTACAGAGAACATCCTCATCAACCACTCATGGTGGTGGGAGACGAATCTTGGTTGAGAATAGGGAGTCCATGTGTGGATCTCTCCATGTGATTTGTTTGATTTTGGTGAAAGGTGATTTTGTGTTTTGAATGATATTGTTGTTTAATATTGTATTATTATGTGTAGTTGATTATTTGTGATATTTTATGTGCTTGGAATAATGTGTGAAAGATAAGGAATCCTTGCCTATGTTGAAGAGTAGTTCACGACCTTATGGCCCTAATTGATGAACCAAGAACCAAACCTTGTGTTAAAATGGAGCTTAAGCAATTGATTGATGAGTTGGTGGAAATGTTGGAACTAGAGACCTCTATTAAGTGTCACGGCCAGGGGGAAGAGAAATGGAAAACTTATGACAAAATTAATAGTGATTTGAAACTTAAGAGCTTAGGTTAAAAATGGATCGATTAAGGAATTCAAATGACGAAATAAGAAGATGAATATTGGGTCCAATGATTTTAGGGTTCTCTGTCCCTATGGATTCACGGCCAAGAGGCCATGTTTTTGGTTGATCAAGATTTAATTTTGTAAAAATTGGAACTTAGGTGATTACGGGTTAAAGAGTAAATTAATGTAATGGAAAACTTTGGGCTATTACCCCTTTTGGGAGGCTCACGACCGCGAAGGTATTTTTGGGATTCAAGACTTAAAATTGTGAGTAAACTTGGAAACTTAGGTAATTAAATAGAAGTAACTAACAATGTTATGGAAAAAAAAATAGTTGGATTCATGTCATTGGGAGGTCACGGCCTCAAGGGCCTTGTTGGCTAGAAATTTGCGTATCAAGCTAAGGCTTAGGTGATTAGGTAACATAAAAATAATACGGGTTCATAATATGGAAAGAATGCAAGAAAGAAAGTCACTTGATGACCTAGGGTGAGTTCGGACTTAGGGAAAGAACAAGAGTGTGTGAGGTTTAGTGAACCTTGGATTAATTTCCTCAGTAAGCATAATTAATTAAAGTAAAGAACTTGGCTAATTAAGAGAAATAAAGATTGAATGAGAATTACAAGAGAATTTCTTTAGAGAGGCTTAGTGATAAAAGTCTTGAAATGAAAACATAACTTTGGATTGAATTATAACAACTATGTATTATGCTTAAAACCTTGATGATGTGTTTTGGTGGGTCCATATGTGGGGCCAAGAATCGATTAATGTGGATTGAGCCCTTTGTGGCATTGAATTGTGAAGAAATCATATTATCGATGATTATATGAAATGGTATGCATTGAATCATTGTACATTGAACATTATACACTATTTTGTTGTTATGTCGATGTGCTGGACTCGGTGGATCAGTGCTATTATGTAATTGTATAGGCGGTTATGTAATATCATTAATACTAATGGTATTGGACAATTGTATGGGCAGTTGCTTTAATATCATTGGGAACAGTACAATGATGGCTTGAGTACGCATTGAGTCAACATGCATTGAATAATTGCTCAGTTGATGACTGTTAAAAGGATGTTTGAGCCTAGGAATGAATGAGAATTGAGTAGTGTGATCCAATGGAAGGATCTTGGGAGACCGTGAGGCACGGTGGTTCATTTGGTGATTATGTTATCACATTATATACCCCTGGCCATGATAAACCGTTGCAACGCATTACGAGCCCGACAAGCACTATTGGTTTCACGGTCCGGCATAGACTATCATTAAGGGGGACAGATCTTCTGGAACATTCACCTTTGAAATTGAGTATTAGCTCCATGGAGTAGGATTTGTAGTATCGAATGTTTTATTTTGGTACCATGTGCACGTGCATAGTGAGTCAACATATTATTTGGCATCTATTTATTTATTCATATGTTGATGGAACTGTTGATTTGTTGATGTTATAACTGCCTGAATTTGTTAAGTTGTTTACTATTTAAATCTTGATGCTGATTATTATTCCTGCTATGCTATGTGGGCATCTTGCGCCGTTCTGTTTCTTTATTGCCATGATGGTATTGGTGTAGGAGTTCTCACCTCTTTGTTATATTACTATGTCTTATGCTTATGTTTGGATAAAGACTGTGAAGAGAGCGCATTGGATTCGCTTAGTTTAGTTAAAGGTCGAGTTTTGTCTCTTTGAGATGGCATCTGGATAAGCTTTCTTTAATCGCATATGGATACAGTTCCACGGGAGCATTGTTGCCTAGCATATCGACCGAGATGCAGAGCTTTTTATGTATATAGGGGATGTGACCCTGATTCAGAGTGGTACTTATCCTGGGGCTGCCACGAGCACCCTTTGTGCTTTTATGTATATGGAGTTCCCTATATCCATTGGGGAGTTGTGGAATGATCGACATCTCTTTCCTAGAGAGGTTTCGATTGTATTGCCTATTCAGGCTTCTATCCTTCATGACGGGTCTCAAGGGGGAGGCTCATTTGTTGGAGACCCGGGGGAGGATCAAGTGCAGGGCCCCTCACTTCAGGTGTTTGAGTTCAGGAGGGGTTAAACTTTCATATGGTAGTTACTCTATGAAAACTTATGTTTAACATTATTGTATGTTACTTTTATGCATGGATTGTGGAAATGTATCTTCATTTAAGCTGATGTTATGTTTTGGAAACTTGTTGTTGAGTTGTAGCACACCTAAAGTTAATGATTGCGGCATAATGACGATTGTGTCATGATTATTAAATTTAGGGGTGTTACATATTATATTTTATGTCTAATAGATTGTTGAATATATGGACACTTTTAGATGGTTATGGCCATGTAATTACAATAGCTTGTTTATGCTCAATTTGATACTCAATTGGTAAAGTGTATGTGATTTGAAAATATATCGATAATGTGTATTCATTGAGAATACTTGAAATATGATTTGATTTATATGAGTAGCCTTTTTATATGGCCAAGAGATTTAACTAGGATCATCCTAGGTTAGAATGGAAGTGTGAGGATAGACATTCTCTCCCTTCTAGAGCAGCTGAGGTTAAGGATGGACATTCCCTTCCTCTTTGCTCAAGTTCTTCCTAGATGAAAGTAGTTAAGGATGAACATTCCCTCTTTACTAGAGATGATCCTAGATTATTGATAGTATGAGGATGGATAATTCCCTCTCTATCTCAGTAGTTAAGGATGGATATTCCCTCACTAGAGGTGGTCTGGGTTACTCATTATTCAGAGTAGTTCTGTGTGACTAACGAATGATCATGAATAGGTTGAAGTGTACCAACCTGAAAGCAGATTACTACCAAGTGAATGTGAATAGTATTGTGAGGATGGACATTCCCTCCATACCTTTTTGAATAATGATGAAGTATGATTAATGATGAAATGTTTCCAAAAGATGAGAATAATTGATATTTGATATTTGATGAATGATAAATTATAATGTCTAAAAAGAGCTTTTGATTTCATAAAATATTTTTATGGAGTATTTAAATGAATGTTCCTGGGATATGCTGAAATATGATATTTGATATTATTTTGTAAACGAAAATGATAAAGACTTACTTGATAATTTATAGTTGAATTGTCTGTACAAACGATTTTACAAAGGACACTAATTGACCCTCTGTTTTGGGAAGAGAAAAGACTAGATTTGGCAGTTTGCCAACTTTCTAACTTATATATAATAATTTGAGTTTTAAAAATGTGTTCTTCCTGAAATAGCTGGAAGTATTACGATAATACGTTTTTAATAAAACTATTGAGAATTCTTTGAATTCTCACCCCGCTTTGTTTATTTTTTCATAATATTTCTAGGAACACGTGCTATAGCAAGGAGATAGAAGACAAAGACCTAGAATAGGTTTTATTTCATTTTATATTAACACTTGTATTATTATTATTACCCTAAAAAAATTATGTATTAATGTATATAATAAAATACGTTGTACATTTTCTTTTTTGGTATATGAACATTATTTTATTCCGCTTCAGGCTCATATTTTTTGTATATTATAAAATTATAAATTTAAATTTATTTCAATTAATTATACGTGACATACTTAATTCTAGTTACTAATGCATAATTTCGGATACGTTATTAGTACTAGTATTAGGATGTTACATTCTTTCCCTCGCGTGCTCGCTGGTTCGTTCTTGTCGTCGCTCAGTTTGGTCTATTCTGATCTCTTTTTCTTCTTTTCTATTACTTTGATTCTCACTCACCTTTTTTCTCGTCTCTGTGGGTATTAGAATCGAGGGAATAGGGACAGAAATGGAGAAGCAAGAGCAAAAGAAACAAGAGAGAAATAAGGGAGAGGAAGGGCGTAGAAATGGGGAGACAAAATCATAGAGCCGTGAAAATAAGGTAGGGGTTGTTCTATTCTTCTTTCACATTTTATTTGATTGAAAATTCTTCATTTTCCCTCTATGACTGTCACGGTTAGGGCTGATTTAGTATGGTTGATTCTTGAATTTTGAGTTGTGGTTCTCATTCCATTGATTTTTGGTGATGAATTGACTTTAGTATATATGGAAAGAATATGCTTGAGCTTGGAAATTTTTTTTTTTTATGGCTCACGGCCAGACCTTGGAGAGGTCATGGTTGAGCCAAGTTTTAATATCCAATTTGTGATTTACATTTTATTGGATGTGGTGTTGTTTGTGGAGGTTGTTCTAGTAGGAGTTCTTTTACTTTCATTTTGTTCTTTCTTTATCATTGTTTTGAGTTAAAAATCTGGCTCTTAGGACCCATGAGGGTCACGACCATCATCAACTAAATAAATGGTGTTTTTTTAATTCATTTTGTGCCTTTGTTATTACCATTCTCTAGTTCTATTTTTTTTGAGTAAAAGCTTGATATAATGGTTGTATTTTGCTGCCTTATGTCTCACAGCCATGTGGGACATTAGAGGTGATAATATTCTTTTGTTTGTTCATTTATTTCTATTGATGTTTGTATTGAAGTTGTGATGTGGGAAATGACAAGAAAGATGAGATTTCATTGTGTTATTTGGGCTAAATTGTTATGGTAGCTTGTTGCCCTGTTTTTGAATTGAAATTGTGATGTTTTTATGCTTGAAATGGATGGTTTGTATGGCTAGATTTGTTGTGGCAGCTTGCTGCCCTATTTTTGAATTAACATTGTGATGTTTTTATGCTTGAAATGGGTGGTTTGTATGGCTGGATTTTTTGTGGTAAATTGCTGCCTGTTAAAACTAGAAACTTGATGTTTGTATGCTTGAAATTGTTACTAAAATAGTGATGAATAGCCAAGGTAGAATGTTGCCCTCTTGTGACTAGAATTTTAACGTATTTATGTATGAAAATGTTGTTTGAATAATACTTGAAGGTCACGGTAGAATGCTACCTTGTGTGGCCAAAATTTTGACGTTCTTGTGTATGGAATTATGACTTGGAGGATGGATGAAGGTCTTGGAAGAATCCTGCCCTTTGAGACCAAAATTTAGTAAGTTTGTAAATGATATTATGACTTTAAATGTTGATTAGTAATTCCAAGAAAGTATTGTATACAATATTTAAGAATTTAATGTGTAAATGTCATTGATTAAGTTTACTTGTTAAAGTTCTTGAAGTATAATAAATGATAAAGAATTGTGTATTCGATATGTAATAGAGAATTTAATGCTCCTTGATTTATACAGTTGAGCTTGAATTTGAAATGGTATAGTATTGAATGGTATTAGGATTGATCTTATAAAATAAGAATTTGTATAGAATGACTAGTGAAATTGAGATTATGCTCGTATATCTACCGCCTTGTCGTGGTGAAGAGAATTAATGGCTTATGAACCGCTTTGCCATGGCGAAGAGACTTAATAGCATAAATTCTGCTTTACCATGGCGAAGAGACTTAACGGTATATAAATTTTTCTTTATTGTGGCGAAGAGACTTAATGATATATATTTCCGCTTTGCCGTGGCGAAGAGACTTAACGACATAAGTGTTTGTGATATTTGAATAATGAAATTGTAATTTATCTCTCATTATGTCTTGAATGAGTATTTGAATTATTGAGTATATGTGATATTGTGGCATTTGTATTTGAAAACATTCCCTAGATTTTGAAAATGATTTAATAAAGAATTTGGTCGAATTCTTATAATTTACTTGATTTGTGCAAGGATTTTTATAATAAATAATAATTGAACCTCTGTTTCAGCAAGAAAGAGGACCCAATTTGGCCGTTTGCCACCTCTCTAACTTTTATATATTGAAATTTTAAACAAAGAATGAATTTTTCACCGAAACAACTGGAAATACTACGATAACACATTTTAATAGAACTAGTGAGAATTCTCTAAATTTTCACCCCACTTGTTTGTATATTCCGTAATATTTGTAGGGATAATAAAGGCACTAGCTAGCAGAAACAGAGATTAAGGGTTTGAAAAATAATTTATTTATGAACTCAAGGAAAGAGTGCAGTGTAAAATTTGTATAATTAATGGTATTGAGGCATATAAAGTAGTACTTGTTTTAGGATAAATATATTTGTATAAAGATTATTCGATGTCTATATACTATCACACTCCTCAAGGCTCATATTTTTGTATATGTTATATCTATTTTATTTAAAAAATTTATTTTGTATCAAAAGTAACATATCTAATTCTAGTTACTAATACATGATCCTGGACATAATATTAGTATTAGTGTTAGGGTGTTACATTTTGGTATCAAAGCAGGTTCATCCAGTTGAGCTGGGGATGGACTAGATATGCTTTGTTATGCACTTGTCTTGTCTTATTGATGAGATGCATAGGTAGAATTGCATAACGTCCTTGAGTTTGTATGTTATGGTTAACTGTCATACTGTTGCATAATATTGAGTCTGGCTAACTTAGTATATAATGTGCGGTGCATACAAGAGACTATAGCATCAACCAGACGAACCTATGATGGTAGAGCCCTGTAGGCAATGGTGTGTTAGATATATTAGAGTTTAGAAAAAAATGAATTCCTCATCTTTTAAAGGATAATAGGATCCAATGAAAGTAGAGGTATAAATAAAGAAGTTAGAGAAAAGTTGAGTGTTGGTGAGCTAGTGTTAGAAGCTTAACGAAAAGTGTTGGAATTAAAATAATATGGCTTGGATTAGTTTTTTCCAAAGAAATTGTAAGAATAAAAAGAGTTGGAAATTTTTTAAAAAAATTTGAGTAAGGGATTTATTATATTACTCTACTCATTATTTATTTCACTTGGTTGTATGTTTCTTCGAAGGTATAAGGGTTGAAAGTTTTGATTCCTTTAACAATTGTTGAGTTTTGAATATGTGTTTTTGTAACTCATGTTGATTTCTTTAACCCAAGCTTGAATAACATAAAAAGGAAAACTGGAAGTTGGCTAATATGTGATCGTTTTTCTTGTTTGGAAGTACTGTTTAAAATGATCATGAATAAGAAACGTAAGGGCTAAGGAACTTGGCTTCTAATTGAACTGCTTTTCTATTTTGGAAATCATAATATAATCGATTATGGGTGATAAATAATAGGTTATTTGATGTTTCAAACCTCATTTTTATAAGTTATAACCGATTAGCCATATAAGGTAATTAGTTATGGCTTTAATTGGAGCTGTTGTCAAATAAGAATAATCAGTTAGTTCTAAGTGCTAACTGTTTATTAAATTAAAATAGAAAGTGGAAACAAGGAGATAATTGGTTAGCCTATGATGTTAACTGATCATCCAATGCTTCCTAGAGAATTCTTAAAAGGCCTAACCAGTTATCAAAAACATGATAACCAATTAGAGACTCCTTCAAAACAGATTTTTAGTTGCTTCAATCAATTATACAAGCAACATAACCGGTTATTAACATGTAGAAACATAATTTGTTGTTCTTGGATTTATGATTAAGTTTGTCTAAGTGAATACATAAATACTAAGGAACCATTTATGGTATGATGTTATGTTATGTTATTATAAGAAAATGAGTTATAGAATGCAATGTAATGCTAATTAAAGTATAGTCGTGCATGACTTCTATTGTGATTACCAAGAACTTTGGAATGAAATGAATGGTATTTGAATATATAGTATGGATATGCAATGTGATGCATAAATGTGTTTAACTTCTTTGTTATGCCTAGTTGAGCTGTGATATTTCCTTCTTACTCAAAGATTAAACTAGAACTGTGAATTGAATAAACATATGTATTTTAAAGTATGTTAAGTTATAATTCGTGAATTATTCCCTATGTATTAAGGCAAATGTATTGAGTAGTATATTGTAAGTTTGAGGATATGCCTCCTTTGAATTTAAGGTTAAGCAAAAAAATTTGTATTAAATGAATATTTAAATGCTCAGTGCTTAATAAATTTGAATTTGGAATAAGAATGAGAATTGGATTGTTATCCTTGATCGGGGAGGTAACTAGTCCTTTCCACTCAATATCCTTTGTATTTATGTGAACTTTACTTCACTTAGTATAGTGGATTCAGAGATGATTGTAACACCCTCCTTCGGGTGCCACATTTTTCGACTTCGTAAAAAAAGATTGAATTAAATTATAAAAGATTTGATTATTTAAAATACGAGTTAAAACTTCTTTCTTGCTGAAAATATAAATTTACCAAAGTTGTAGGTAATATTAAAAAAATATTGAATTGATTAAGACTCATATAACAGACACCACAAAATTTTTAACAAATATTCAGTAAACATAAAACTTACAGACTCAAAAGAAAATCATAGCAAATCCCATGACGGTAATACAAAAACATATTGAACAGATTAAAACACATTACTTATCACACATAATAACCAACAATATTAAAATAACTATATTATACTTGTTTTTGACAAAACATAATTTCGAACTTACATACTCAAAAAGAAACGGTAGTAACCCTATGATAGGTCCTACTTAATAGCACGGTAATAACACTAACGAGAAAACTCAACATACTTATTCCGTTTCGCATCCATCTCAACGCGCTAGATATCTGTTCCTCCACAAAACTGCACACTATCGAAACTGGGAAGTTCACTCCTCGATGTCGTCACCGAATTCAGAATATTACCTCCAGTCAAGTCTAAGAAGCTCGCTTTGTCTACTATACAAATTTTAACAATACAAACATAACAAAACAGTACAGCAAAGAGGTGAGATCCCCTTCATCAATACCAGTATGGTAGCAAAGAATGATACGAATGACAAAGTCATTCCATACATACAGATATCACAATTATATTTTTGTTATGAATTCATAAACAATTCCAGTAAACATATGTCACAGTAAAATAAACAGTAATCGTTTTATCATAACAAATATCATTAATATATATGAAATGATTATGTCACGCTGTATGAACATTGACCATGCCACAAGAATATGTGTACTGGCCATGTGTATGCATACTGAACCAATTTCTACTCCATGGAGCTAATCTCAATTTCAGAGATGAATGACCCAGAACATCTGCCAGCTTCAATGACAGTCTACACCAAGCATGAAAAGAGATAGTGTTGTCAGGCGCGTAAGGTGAACAATTATCATTATGAATCACCACACCTTACGGTCCCCTAAGATCCATCATAGATCTCACTATTCAATTCTCGTTCACTCTTAGGCAACAAAAGCCATAATAGCTAACGGCTATATACTGCTTGATGCATGATAATTCAATGCATAACTCAATTTCATCATTAAACTATTCTCAAATGAGATCAGAACAACTGCCCATACAATTAGATAATATCACCGATACATCCGGGTCCAGTACATCAGCCTTACAGCAACTTTACTATATTTCTCATTTGTGAAATACTTTTAACGCGTTTTCAAAATCGCGTAACACTTTTGTTACGTTTTCAAATCGCGTAACTATTTTCTGACATTTTCTCAATCGCGTAAAAATATTTAAACTTTTTCCAAACCAAGTAGTGATTTTTCAACGTTTTTGAAATCGCGTAACTTAAAAATCATATTTTTAAGTCGGGTAAAGTATTTTTCATCATTTTTCAACTGCATAAAATATTTCTCAATATTCTAAACATCATTTTGGACTTTCCAAAAATTAATACAATTTCTAACTTTATTTTTCATGTTTTCTCACTTAAGAAATTCTTTATGTAAATTTTCTACTGTTTCTCACAAAATTACTTTTTCATTGATTTAAATTAATTGTTCTAGCTTAAAATGTCAAAACAACATGTGAGCACATTTAGTCACCAATTTATTTCTCATTTATAAACTAAATATACTAATATAATTAATTCCAAAAATAAGCTTTTCTTACTTTATATCTCAAAATCTCTTAATTTAAATCCTTTTCTATTTTAATCAATTCAATATTATATTTAGAAATAATTTTTGTTCTAATATACTAATTCTTGCCATATTGGCCACAAATCATTTTGTTCTTAAAAAAAATCAATCATTTAATCACTTCCTATTTCAGTTTTTTAATTTTAAAAACCTTTAATCTAATTTTCTTGATTTCTAAATCATCAAAACCATGATTAGTAAAATAACTTAGAATCTTTTGCTCCCAAAAATGATTTTGAGGCCATGTGCCTCCATGGTTCTTTGGAACCAACATACTTTCCTTTGTTATGTAAATCACATCTTATTACATACATAAATCATCATGCATCATAAACACATACTTAAGCATATTATCAAAGCAATAAGCATATCAATCACCAAACAATCATAAATATGGAAAGCCTTAAACAAATAAGTGAATAAATCCTTATGGATTTTTCACCACACACAAATCCACTCCTTACCACCTACACATGGTTGATGAGGTTAATCTCCCTCTTACCTTTTGGTGATGCCTCCAAAGCTCCTTGCTTTTCTTCTTGAACTAGTCCTTCACCACCAAGAGGTTCTTAAAAATGAAAATAAACACAAGTATATTAGTACCTAAAGCTTGAATAAGAAGACCATGGATCAAAGTATGACCTAGATCATGAAAATGAGACAAGTAGTGAAGATTTCATGAACTTCACCTTAAAACCCTAGAACTTAGTCTTTGGAGAAAGTCCTTGAAGATGAATGAATTAGGACTTGGCCTTAACTACAAAGTTTCTTAAATTGATGTAAGGATTCAAGAAATGAAGTTGGCTTGAATTATTGAAGTGGGGATGGTGTTTAGTGATGCTTGGCTGTGGGGTTTGAGTGGAGAGAAAAAGAGAGAGTTTTTGTTTAGCTTTTGGTTTTTCTTGTTTCTTGATAGAAATGAACAAAAGATGAACAAGTGAGATTTTTAGCATAGAATGCCCACCAAAAGGCCTTTGGCCGTGAGCCCCCCTAGACACCAAGGGAGTGTCCAAGTTCATCCTAGCCACCAAGCTTAGCTAGCAAGTTTTCCACCCATTGGCCACCAAGAGTCTTAGCCACTTTGTGAGACTCACCACCACCATTGATTAGATCAAGGGTAGATAGCCAAAACCTTCACCTCTAAGCTTGCTTCCTATTGGTTAAAAAAGTCATAGCCATTATGTTGGACTAGCACTTTGCTTAGTCTTGAAGTTTTCTTTCTATTGGTCCATACTAGATATTTTTCGGTAAATATTAACCAATGAACAATAACTATTGTATTTTTATTGTCAAATAAATAAAACAAAAAAATATACAGTAAAAGAAAATTTTGAAAACTGTTTTCGGTTTCGAGTTTAGTAAGCTCCCCTGGCCTTGCATTAACAGTCTAAAATTTTTTGGCTCTAGAAATTTTTTATTTTTTTTGGATCCATCCGGGTCTGCCCCGGGCCCACAAACTGTCAAAAATATCATAATTCCACAAAAATTCTCAAAAATCATAAAAATTATAAAACTCAATAAAATTCAATAAAATTAGTAAAAATAAATAAGCGTTAATTGAAATAAATAATAGCTGAATTTTCGAGGTGTTACAACTCTCCCCCTCTAAAAAGAAGTTTCGTCCTCGAAACTTAAATATATATTAAAACAAATACGGATACTGTTCTTTTATTTTGTCATCTAACTCCCGTGTTGCTTCTCTACTTACGTCACTCCAGACTACTTTAACCAACGAATTCTCTTTACCTCTAAGTTGCTTTATCCTCTGATCCTCAATCTTGATATGAAATGTTTCATAGGTTAAATTTTCTTTCAATTGAACTACATCCGGTTCTATGATAAGAGTGGGATCAGGAATGAACTTCCACAATTGTGACACATGACAAACATTGTAGAGATTTGATAGAAAAGGCGGTAATGCTATATGGTAGGCTATCAGACCTATCCGACGAAGAATTTGATACGGCCAGATAAACTTCGGAGTGAGCTTTCTCGACTTGATAACCCGTCCGACTCCAGTCGTGGGTGTAACTCTCGAAAATATATGCTCTCCCTCTTCAAACTCAAGAGGCCTTCTTTTCTTGTTTGCATAGCTTTTCTACCGACTCTGAGTGTCTGTATTTTCTCCTGAATCATCTCAATCTTTTTCCGTCGTTTGTTGTACAAGCTCAGGTTCTAATATTACAACTTTCCCATCTTGATACCAACACAAGGGTGTCCTACATCGTCGCCCATACAACGCTTTATAGGGTGTCATTCCTATACTTGAATAAAAACTGTTGTTGTAGGTGAACTCTATCAGTGGTAAGAATTTATCCAAACTTCCAGTTTGTTCCAAAATGCACGCCCTCAATAAATCCTCTAATGACTGAATTGTTCTTTCTGACTGCCTATCCGTTTGTGGATGATAAGCAAAACTTAAATGAAGTTTCGTCCCTACTGCCTCTTGTAAACTTTGCCAAAATCTGGATGTGAACCTCGGGTCTCGATTCGAAATAATACTAGAAGGTACACCATGCAGCCTAATAATCTCACCGATGTATACTTGAGTCAATCTTTCCATTGAGTATTTGATATTAATTGGCAAAAAGTGCGCCAACTTCGTAAGCCGATCAATAACTACCCAAATAGAATCATGACCCCTTCTAGTCTTTAGTAGTCTAGTCACAAAGTCCATTGCTATATCATCCCATTTCCATTCAGGAATAGACAAATGTTGCAACATTCCAAAAGGTCTTTGATGTTTAACCTTAGCCTTCTGACAGACTAAGTAGGATGATACATACTCAGTGACGTCTCTCTTTATCCCTTGCCACAAAAATAGTCGCTTCAAGTTTTGATACATTTTTGTGGCTTCGGGATGCATACTCAGCTTACTCCTATGAGCTTCATCCAAAATCAATCTCCTAAGTCCTTGATCATTGGACACACAAATCATTCCTTTGAATTTCAAAATTCCATTTATTCCTTTTTTAAATTCTAACGTTGCGCCTTATTTCATTACTTCCTTCGCTTCTTGCAAATATTGGTCATCATTCTATCTCTCTTGGATTTCTTCTATCAAACTATTTGAGATTGTGATCATGTTCAAACACTTTTATCGGCGTCAACTTCACAGACAACCATATATCCCGAAATTCTTCTATCAATTCGCTCTCCTTGATCATCATAACAGAAGCACTAAGCATTTTTCTACTTAAAGCATCTGCTACAACATTCACATTCCTGGGATGATACTGTAATTGAAAATTATAGTCCTTCAGAAATTCTAGCCAACGCCTCTGTGTAACATCCTAATACTGAAAACCTAATATATCTGCTTAAATAGTATTAGTCATATTACAACTAACTTATAACATTCAACTAATCGATAATCCTTCCTATAAAGAATTTATTATGGAGAGCCTTGTAAAAACTAAACTTCATTATATACGTGTACAACTGTTTACAAGATCAAAATAATATACATATAATGTACAAACTAAAACTAAAGGGTCAAAATACTAAACTACTCTTTGATCTTCTTCTGCTTCATGCTTAAAGAGAACTTCTACTTAGATTTACATGGACACCCGGGGTGAGAGTCAAATATCCTTAGTAGTAATGTCCAGCAGTCATAACAATTCATATTGAATATGTATACAACTCATGACTTTTAAATACAATGATAATTAGAATTAGAATTAGACATCAAATCGTATCATTGAATTCAAGAACCATTCACATCCTTATTCCATATAGTGTTTCCTACGAAACATAGTCTTAGCTATTCCATACAAAAGTAAGGCAACTGCCTATACAACTGCCCAAAAAATGTGTAACGCCCCAATTTTTAGAAAATATTTGAATGTACTGTTTCTTTGTTTTTCATGCTTTTGTGTGAATGACCGCTGTGTCCCTATTTTTTCTTGTTCTCGATTTCTGTATGAAAACAATTACGATAATACAGGCTCAAATTTTATTTGATCGTTTTACGTAATTTGCTTTGAGACGGTAAAATAAAATTTTTTTATGAGCTACTGTTTTAGTTTTTTTGAAAGATATACAGCTATATAATACTGCTGGATATTTTATTTGAACGTTTTGGACGATTACCTACGTTGTGGGAAAAAACAAGAAAATGACCGTTACGTCCCGAACGTATTGTTTTTGTTGTTTTTTCTTGTTTTTAATTGTTTTCTTCTTGATTTAATGTCCGATAATATCATGTCTGTGATTTTATATGGACTTTTTGGGTGATTTGCTCGAGCGGGGGAAAATAATATTTTTCGGACCGAGGAAAATCTTATTTTATTATTTAGAATTGGGGGATCTTACTTAACCCGATTCTGAATGAGACTAAAAATAATCTTTTAATTTTTAGGATTTAAGCTTGTCAAATAAAATAATTTTATATTATTATAATATTATTTTATTAGTCAAGTATAATTTAGTGACATGATGGACCCGAAATATTTTGCGGGACCCACAATTAGCAGAACGGTTTGATCAGTAGCTTAATTAATCACCATTAGCAGTAGAACTTTCCAGAACAGGCTGACTTAGCTAGCTGACTCAGCAGAGAATTAAATGACAAGGTGACTAGGCTTGTGAGTCACCAAGAGCCAACCAATAGGAAATAAGCTTGCTCACCAAGGCTTGATCTTGACCATTGATGCATCCAAAGGCTTGGATGAAGCCAAGCAAATAGTCCACCTTGCACCCCACTTGATGGCTACGGCCATGTGGTCTTGGATGACCAAAATAACACTTCATCTTCATCACTTTTCTCTCTTCTCTCTCTTCCAAGAACCCTAGCCACCATTGTTGTTCTTTTCTCCTACCATTCGGCCAAGAGCCATTCTTGACCATCCAACCATCCAAAAATTTTTCTAACCAAGTTTTCTTAACCTAAACACTATTCTAAGAACCTTTCTAGTTGGGAGTTTCTTCAAAATCTTCCATTTAGGGCTTGGAAACCAACCTTGAAAATTTTACCTAGAAGGTGAAATATCATGTTTTTCCTTTCTCTCTTCTTTTTCAAAGTTCTAAGCCATGATTTCTCCATGGTTTAGCTTCTTTTTCATGGTTAGTAACATGTAAATTTTGTTTGAGATTTCTAGGTATTTTTGAAGGTGAAAACCGAACCCTAGGAGGTGTGAAAGCATATCATTTGTCTTCATTTAAGGTAAGAGGAAGACAATTCTTATCATCCCTTGGTGGTGGTAAGAAGATGGAATGAATTGTAATGTTTGAAGAATCCATAAGGATTCGGTGGTGTTGTCTTTGTTTGGTGTGTATGTGTTAATTTTTATGTTTGCTAGTAGTTTATGTGGTAATTGTTAGTAGCTTTCTTGTTTGATGATTGTAATAATTTTGCATGTCTATTAGTTTTTAGGTGCATGTCTACAAGCTTTAATTTAGGTTATATGTGTTAGAAAATATATTGCATGTGTTAGAAATATAATGCATGTGTTAGAATTGTATGATAAGGTATAGGATGTGAATAACATGTTTAAATTTGCATGAGTGTTCCAAAGAACACATCCAATAGCTCACGGCAATGACAAATGTGGAGGACCAAAATGTTCTCTTGATTTTTCCTAAAGTGTAACTTAATTAACCTAGGAGAATCAAGAAAGTTTCAAATTGATTTGATCAAAGAAAATGCATTTAGAAATCAAATGGTAAAGACTTAGTATTTTGGGCCAACATGCCTAAAGGATTAATTTAACTCCTACTAACTATTTTCTAATATGATTTAGTGAACTTAGACAATGTAACACATTTGATACGATTTGGAAAGTGAAAGACAATTTAGAAATCAAATGCAAAAGTTTTACGAAATTTGGCCAACATGCCAATATAGGTAATCATGATTTCTAAAACTTAATTCTAAACCTTTTTCAATTAAAAAGAGACAATACAAGTTAAAAAAGAAATTTTCTATAATGAATTTTGAAGAAACAAGTTGATTAGAAGTAAGTTTAAAGGGTTAAAATTCATAATTTTATCATTAGGAAGGAAATACAGTAATGTTGAGAAATTTTCTAACATATAGCTCACTTTAGGTTTTGAAGCATGTTAGAGATTTCAAAAAGAATTAAATGATGTGGTTAAAAATTAGGTAAATGGAAATTTTATGGAAAAATTTAGTAAACCATTATTATGATTTTCTAAACAAAATACTGTCAATTTTTAGTAAGAATGAACCAATAAGATAGCAAAAATATCCAAAAGACGGTATGCGGTATGAAAAATTATTCTACGTAGTTTAAATGTACTAAGTACTATTTTGTTTGTTTAAACAGTAATTTTAAAGGCATTCGAATAAGAAAATGATTTGAAAATCCTACGCGATTGAGAAAACGTATTAAAAATGCTACGCGATTTTAAAAACAGAAAAATATCTTTACCCGATTTTTAAACGTTTGTAAAACGATGGAATTATGAAACGCGATAAAATTTCTACGCGATTGACCGTTACTACATTTATTTTATCTTTGTCGGGAAAATGTGAACCCGTCTGATTATTTTTGAGGATCTTTCATTTGTCGGGAAAATGTGAACCCGTCTGATTATTTTTGAGAATCTTTATTTGTCGGGAAAATGTGAACCCGCATGATTATTTTGAGGATTTTTATTTGTAGGGAAAATGTGAACCCGTATGTGCTTTTGAGAGTTTATCTCATTGTCGGGAAAATGTGAACCCGTACATGTGCTTTCTATTTATGTGTGCCAAGTTTTTGGTGGATTGGTTGACAGACGAATCACATCGTGTTGTCGATGCGATAAACGTAGTGTGGTTCATTGTTCTAATGAACTTGGAGACTTTAGTGTACGGGATCCCACATGTGGACAGTTGGTAGCTCCGCTGGGCCGTGGTAAACCGATAGCACACTATGGTACTCGACACGCACTATATTTAATCGAGATTTGTGAAATCTAGTAGTACATTTGCCTGTAGTGCCACAACGTGAGACCGTGAACTACACCACGCCTGGATGATGGATTCCTGTGTCGTGGGGCTATAGACGCAACGTGTGACCGCGCAATAGTTGGTTGGGCAGCCGTGGTACTAATAGATTTTACGAGTCATTCCGCTCTCTGATACTTGTGTTTTCTTTAGCTCCATGGAGTAGGGTTTTGTCATATTGGTATTTATCTCTATGTTTATTTATTTCCATCGTATCTATTTCTTGTTTATCTATATTTTATTTGTTTATTTTAATGAGTTCTTTGTTACTATATTTGGTTATTATATCTTATCTGTTTATTCTTATCTTCCTTATTTTATACGTGATGTGATATGTTGTTATGATATCTAAATCTTACTCTAATTTGTTATTCTTTCTACTATAGTATTTTGTAATGCATGAAGTTGTATATATGTTGTTTGTCGTCTTCTTATTGGCCATGTTGTGATGATTTTATGTTGTCTTACCTCTTTGTTATATGTATTTTCTGTTTATTTATTTTACGCGGTAAAGACTTCGAGGAAGAGGATCAGCCTATTGAGATCTTTTACCCCGAGGAGGAGGAAGATCGGCGAGTGACGACCGATTTTACGATCAAGAACCATCCGATCATCCATACCCTTTGGATTGATTGTGTGGGATGGCGACACCGAGTTTTGGGGTTCGTAGAGCTAGTATTTCATGGGAGTTTGCTAGCTTGGCATCTACGAGGCGATCGTGAATAACGACGTATGCAGGACGTGTGACCGTGATTCTACGTCAACGTTTTGATGGAGAGCCTGTCATGACCACAACACTTTTTCTGCATTTAGAGTTACCCTTATCCATTAGGCGTCACTAGGGTGCTGAAAACCCTGAGCCTAGTGAGATAAGCATCGTATCGACTGCGCGATCCCGTTATCGCCGTGTGTCGAGACATCCGGGATATTTATCTCCTGATGATCATTTTCAGGCTGAGAGTGATCCATCAGAGGATTAGATAACCATGATGTTTTTTTTTTTGGGCGCGTCTGCGTATATATGTCTGTATATATATTAACTCTTTTATTGCTTTCTTTCTTGTTTTTGTTTAAATATTTGTAGTCTTTGTCGTAAAATTTGTACAAGACTTATAACTTAATCATATGTATATTATTAGTAATGATGTTTTTTTCGTATTTCCGTATTATCTTTCTATATCATATTTCTGTTTATCAAGAATTATTTTACAACCCGTAATAGTATGTAATAAACGTTTCACAACTTGGGGTAGATTTTATTTCTATTTCTTTTATTTTCTTTTATGTGTGACATCCTCCAAAGGGGTGTTACAAAATGCATATGTTATGATATGATGTATGAATATGATGCAATGCAAGTTGTGTTAGTATAATGTCATGAATAATGTCATGGATGCCATGAATGTCATGAACTTGCTTTTTCTTTCTCTGCAGTGGGGAGGGAATATGTTACCTCCTTAACCCACCTAGTATGAATCCACCTACTATCTGAACTGTGATGCTTAACCTTCCTTTAATGTCAAACTACTTAGTAATTTCCCTTTACATGTACTTCACTGCTTAATATAACTTTCCTTTTTTTTTCAATCTTACTTTTAAACCCTTGATCTTAATTGTTAAACTTATAAATAACTCATGCTTTTCATAATATAGATATTCTTGATATCAATTAAAATAACGTAAAAGAGCTTAATACATTTCATCATTTATATAAAACAATATAATTTTTTTTCCTTGTTCTGCATCCAGCGCTTGAGCGCTAGACTTCCAGTGCTTGAGCGCTGGCTGGGTACATCCAGAATCATTTCTGCTGACTGAGCATGTGAGCGCTCTAATCCCAGTGCCTAGGCGCTGGTTGGGTGCGTTCCAACCTCTCTTCTGTTAGTTGGGCGCTTGAGCGTCAAGCGCCCCATTACCAACGCTTAAGCGCTGGCTGGGTAGCAGCAAAACGTGTTGCTGCTCTCCTTCACTTTTCCACCCATTTCAACTCCTTCCAAATCAATTTCTTGAAGCTTTTCCATTCAACAACCAGAATATATCCTCAAATACAATCTTAATGCCTCAATCTAGCATAAAAAAAATCAACCCATCTTCCATGAGAACCCATTTTTAACCATCACAATTCAAGAAAAACTAAGAGCATAACCTTCTCCTCCACTTCATCCATAATCAAAATAAACTGAAAGAAACTTCATAACTCACATAATCTCATATTAACACATCATAAACAGCAGTCTCATGAAAGAAAAGGGATGAGAAAAGAATGATAAACAAGCTAGAATTAAATCCCCTTACCTCTTTGTGAAGTCTTTTTGTGGAGATGTTGCTTAAACCTTAGTTTTTCCTCTTTCTCTTCTCTTCCTCTCCTCCTCTTCTTTCTTTTTTCTCTTCTCCTCTTCTCTTCCCCTTTGTGCGTTTTCTACTACTAAAAAAGGGAAGAAGAAAAAGTCATTTATTTGACTTTTTTTCAACTTAATGGATAAGTATTATAACCTTATACCTCTTAGGAACACTTTAATCTTTTTATTTCAAGTTTTCTCACCTCCATAGGTATTAGAATAAATCCTAAGATTTATCTAATTACCAAATTCATCATTATCTTTAATTTTCATATCTGCGTTAAGTCCATTCGGTATCAAAACACTTACTTGGTGTGCTTAAAAATACCAAACAAACTTAGTTTTATTTCAAACTTTAACTACAACTTCCTTGACTCCTTTATAACTTAAAAACAACTTTTCCATGATTATTTCTCTTATCTAGGCAATTTACATCATTTTCTGAGTCATTTTAGGCTATTTTTCACATTTTGTGTTGCGACAAATTGCCTAAACTAACTCAGTTGACCATGAAACTTTACAGACATGTCAAGCAAGTGTTTGGCTATCTCTAAAACCCTACGCAAGCCTGACATGTTCTCGGGGATGTTACACTCTGCCTCATGTTCAACTTTTTTCGCTCAAACAGATACTTGAAGTTTTAATGATCACTAAAGACATTGAACGTTGCTCCATAGAGAAAATGTCTCCAAACTTTCAGTGCAAAAACAACAATAGCTAATTCTAAATCATGAGTAGGATAATTCCTCTCATGCACCTTTAATTGTCTTAAAGCATATGCCACCACTTTTATGTGCTGCATTAGCACACAACCCAAACCTTGATATGAAGCGTCGCAGTACACATCAAAAGGCTTATCAGGATTAGGTAGAATCAGTACCGGTGAAGTAGTCAATCGCCTCTTCAACTCTTGAAAACTCTCTTCGCAAGCATCAGTTCATGTAAATAGTTGATTCCTCCATGTAAGTTGGGTGAGAGGTCCTGCGATCTTAGAAAATCCCTCAATAAACCTTCGATAGTAACCGACTAATCCGATGAAACTATGAATTTTTGATACAGTCTTCGGTCTTTCCCATTTAGGAACTGTTTCAACTTTTGACGCATCTAGTTCAATTCCTTCTTCTGAAATCATGTGGCCCAAAAACTATACTTCGCTTAACCAGAATTCACATTTGGACAGCTTTGTGTATAGCCTATTCTCCTTCAAAATCTAGAGAATTATACTGAGATATTCAGCTTGCTCCTCCAGATTTGGAGAATAGATCAGAATGGCATCAATAAAAACAACGACAAATCTGTCTAGATATGGACGAAAGATCCTATTCATGTAATCCATGAATATGACTGGAGCATTCGTCACTCTGAACGGCATCACAAGATACTCATAATGCCCATAATGCATCCGAAAAACAGTCTTATTGGAACAATCTAAAAGAATATGGTTGGAAAATAACTAATCATTTTTAAGATTATATCTATTTTGAAAAAAAAATAAACAAATCAACTCAACAGAAAAAATTGAATCTTTGATAAACATAGGATAGTTTAAGCAACTTGAATATTCAACAAGAAGTTTTTCTAATAGAGTAGAGATAACTAGGTCAAAAGATAACAAAGACATAGATAACTCTAATTGACCCACATAGTCATATACCATAAAGAAATGGGTTACCTCCAGAATTATACAACATAATTAAAGGATCAATTCCCGCGGCACAATCTCCATTGTTTAAGTCTTCAGTCTGGCATGCTTTCGCTCCACTTGGATTATCGATTCTTCCTTCTACGTGAGATTTTGAAATACATTTATTACAAACAGAAGGTTTCGTCTTTGGTGAAGTACAATTCTGGAAATTTGTCTAGATTTTTAGCACTTAAAACAGACCACTCCTTGATCGTACAGTGCTTTGTTGTGTGACCCTTTCCATACTTCATACATACTTGTAAAGGTGTCGCCTTCGGACTGGATTTACTGCTACCAGCACTTCCTCTACACGACTACTGCTGTTGTTGATTTCCCGGTGATAGTGATTACATTTTCCCTTTAAACTGATTAACTTTTCTATTATTCCTCCTTTGGAATGTAAGTAGTCCAAAGTTACCCCAAAACTGACTCTCTTCTAGCAGATTCTGAACCTCGACTTCCAATTCCTGTTGTTGAACGAGACTCCAATTTTGTCGTACAATCATATTAGTCATTCTTTGTATCACTTCCACCGTTGTAGTCATATCGTCAGCATTACGTCTTGCTTCCATATGTCCACGTCTACCATGAACCATCTCCTTTCTTCAAAGACAGACAATTTAAAATACAAGGGATACCAAAGTAACCATTTCAAGCAATATTGTCTCCTTTCGAAAACCAAACACAGAGAAACACACAATAAAAATAAGACAAAGCTAACCACAAAACCCCAAAAGACTCTAACCGTGCTCTGATACCAACTAATGTAACACCTTCCGAAGGACATTACATTTTAAACTACAAACTTACCAAACTATAATTAAATTGTAAAATATTTAATATTATAAAATATGGTTAAAAATTTCTTTCATTGATAACATAAATTTACCAAAAATATAGGTAATAAAAAACATATTGAACTGATTAAAACAAATTACTCATCACACATAATAACCAACAATATTAAAATAACTATATCATACTTGTTCTTAACAAAACATAATTTCAAACATACATACTCAAAAAGAAACGGTAGTAACCCTATGACGGGTCCTACTTAATAGCACGATAATAACACTAACGAGAAAACTCAATATACTAATTTCATTTTGCATACATCTCGACGCGCCAGGTATCAGTTCTTCCGTAAAATTGCACACTGTTGAAACTGGGATCACTCCTCGATGCTGTCACCGAACTCAGAATATTGCCTCCAGTCAAGTCTAAGAAGCTTGCTTCGTATACTATACAAATTTTAACAATACAAACACAACAAAACAACACTGCAAAGAGGTGAGATCCCCTTCATCAATACCAGTATGGGAGCAAAGAATGATACGAATGACAAATGAGATCAGAACAACCGTCCACTGGCTATATATTTTTCAATGCATGATAACTCAATGCATAACTCAATTTCATCATTAGACTATTCCCAAATGAGATCAGAACAACCGTCCATACAATTACATAATATCACTAATACATCTGGGTCCAGTACATCAGTCTTACAACAACTTTACTGTATTTCTCATTTGTGTAATACTTTTATCACATTTTCAAAATTGCGTAACACTTTTGTTATGTTTTCAAATCGTGTAACCATTTTTTGACGTTTTCTCAATCGCGTAAAAATATTTAAACGTTTTCCAAATCGTGTAGTGATTTTTCAACATTTTGAAAATCGCGTAACTTAAAAATCACATTTTTAAGTCGCGTAAAGTATTTTTCATCATTTTTCAACTGCGTAAAATATTTCTCAATATTCTAAACATCATTTTGGACTTTCCAAAAATTAATACAATTTCTAACTTCATTTTTCACGTTTTCTCACTTAAGAAATCCTTTCTGTAAATTTTCTACTATTTCCCACAAAATTGCTTTTTCATTGATTTAAATCAATTGTTCTAGCTTAAAATTTCCTAACGCGCTTCAAAACCTAATGGGTGAGCTATACATTAGTAAACTTCAAGTCACCAATTTATTTCTCATTTATAAACTAAATACACTAATTTAATTAATTCCAAAAATAAGCATTTCTTACTTTTATATTTCAAAATCCCTTAATTTAAATCCTTTGCTATTTTAATCAATTCAATATTATATTTAGAAATACTTTTGTTCTAATCTACTAATTCTTGGCATATTGGCCACAAATCATTTTGTTCTTTAAAAAAATCAATCATTTAATCACTTCCTATTTCATTTTTTTAATTTTAAAAACCTTTAATCTAATTTTCTTGATTTCTAAATCATCAAATCCATGATTTGTAAAATAACTTAGAATCTTTTGCTCCCAAAAATGATTTTGAGGCCATGTGCCTCCATGGTTCTTTGGAACCAACATACTTTCCTTTGTCATGTAAATCACATCTTATTACATACACAAATTATCATGCATCATAAACACATACTTAAGCATATTATCAAAGCAATAAGCATACCAATCACCAAACAATCATAAATATGGAAAGCCTTAAACAAATAAGTGAATAAATCCTTATGAATTTTTCACCACACATAAATCCACTCCTCACCACCAATACATGGTTGATGAGGTTAATCTCCCTCTTACCTTTTGGTGATGCCTCCAAAGCTCCTTGCTTTTCTGCTTGAACTAGTTCTTCACCACCTAGAGGTTCTTAAAAACAAAAATAAACACAAGTATATTAGTACCTAAAGCTTGAATAAGAAGACCATGGATCAAAGTATGGCCTAGATCATGAAAATGAGACAAGTAGTGAAGATTTCATGAACTTCACCTTAAAACCCTAGAACTTAGGCTTTGAAGAAAGTCCTTGAAGATGAATGAATTAGGACTTGGACAAAGTTTCTTAAATTGATTTAAGGAAGATGAAGTTCTTGAACTTGGCCATGGGGTTTGAGTGGAGAGAAAAGGAGAGAGTTTTTGTTTAGCTTTTGGTTTTTCTTGTTTCTTGATAGAAATGAACAAAAGATGAACACGTGAGATTTTTAGCATAGAATGCGCACCAAAAAGGCCTTTGGCCGTGAGCCCCCCTAGACACCAAGGGAGTGTTCAAGTTCATCCTAGCCACCAAGCTTAGCTAGCAAGTTTTTCACCCATTGGCCACCAAGAGTCTTAGCCACTTTGTGAGACTCACCACCACCATTGATTAGACTCACCACCACCATTGATTAGATCAAGGGTAGATAGCCAAAACCTTCACCTCTAAGCTTGCTTCGTGTTGGTTAATAAAAATCATAGCCATTATGTTGGACTAGCACTTTGCTTAGTCTTGAAGTTTTCTTTCTGTTGGTCCATACTAAATATTTTTCAGTAAATATTAACCAATGGACAATAACTATTGTATTTTTATTGTCAAATAAGTAAAATAGAAAAATATACAGTAAAAGAAATTTTCAAAAATTATTTTCAATTTTTGTTTTGGTAAACTCTACCGGCCTTACATAAACAGTCTTAAATTTTTCAGCTTTAGAAAAAATTTCATTTTTCCAAGCCCGCCCTAGGTTCGCCCCGGGCCCACAAACAGTCAAAAATATCAAAATTCCACAAAAATTTTGAAAAAGCATAAAAAATATAAAACTCAATAAAATTCAATAAAATCAGTAAAAATAATTAAGTGTTAACTAAAATAAATAATAGATGAATTTTTGGGGTGTTACAATGATCCTGTATGAGGGCAGGGTATTCGAAATTTCATTTAAACCATGGAGATGACCTCTAGTGAGGAAGAAGGATCCTGTGTTCTGGAATAAATTTCTCATGATATCAATATTATTGTAATCCTCACATATTAATTCCCTCATAAGATACTAGTGGTTGTGTGAGGCCTTGAATCACTCCCTACCATGAGTAATGGGACCCGAGTTATATGAGGTGGCTCCAGGGGTTCTGTAGGATAAGCAACTATTTAAAACTGAAACTTGAATTGTAGTTGTTCAACATGTTTTCGTTAGAATACATATTTGAATCTTTGAATGAATTGGATAACATAATATTCGTGCTTGGAAATGGTTTTTGAACTATATTTGTATGTCATGATATAACTTGAATGTGAATTTGAATATTTGAAAGAGATTGGTGTTACAGAATTGCTATTTGGAAGTAATTTTTTGGAAGTTAATTATAAGTGAGATTTGTATTAAATTTGAATATGACATGGTACAATTACTAGAATTACATATATTTGAAATTTGAATTATTGAGAAAGAACTACAAAATGGGTAGTAATGGGTAACCCATTATCTAGGATTATCTTTATACCTGAAGTGAGACTTAGAGAAATGATGGTTAAGAATGGTAGTTTCATTAACGCCAGGTTTATTAAAGTTAATAGATATTCCCTCTTTATACCTAAATTTTCTTATTAGGAAAAATGTAGATGAGGAAGAACATTTCTTCTTTTATTGGAGATAATCCTAGATGGAAGATAGAATAAGGAGATGATCCTTATTCTAGGTTAGAGTGGAGGCTAAAGATGGTATTTCCCTCTCCCCCAAAGTAGTGGAGGTTGACGATGATGATGCCCTCTTCCTCTTCACTCAATTTCTTCTTAGTTAACAGAAGTGATTCTAGAATAAATGGTAATGAGAGGATGAACATTCCTTTCATATATCGAAACTTTGAAAAGATGTTTGATGACATTGTGAACACCCAATTTTGTCCAGGTCATTAAAACATTTTAATCTGGAATTAAAAAAAAAGAAAAGAAAAGAGAAAAGAAAAATTAGTTATGTCAATAAGTGTTCCTTGTTTGTTTGGCCCATTTCTTGTTTTTTTTTTGTTTAGCCTAAAAATTTGTTTAGTCCAATAGGTATTATGATTGCAAAAAAAAACAATAATAAAGAAAAGAATACGTTGTCGTTGCAACCCTCTTGCTTTCTCCTTTTGTTTTTTCTTTTTTTTTTCCATTTTGAGTATGAATCCATTTTTCCTTCTCTTGCTTTCTTCTTTTTTCCTTTTTCCACCAACCACCATGTACTCACACCTTGACTCAAGCACGTACACACACAAATGAAAAATGTTCCACTTCTCTTTGGCATTTTCTCGATACACACAAAACCACAGCAGGTGTAACACCCTCCCAAGGGTATTACATTAAGGACGTCAAACTTACCAAACTAGAACCAAGTTGTAAAAGATTTAATATTGTATGTACGGTTTTCAAAATTTCATTTTACGGATAATATAAGTTAACAAAATAAAAAGAATACAAGTTATAATAACCGAATAACACACATCATATATACACATGATATAACACCCCAAAATTTCCTGATCTACGAGTAATGACTAAATTGTACTGTTTTGTGATTTTGGTATGCTGTGAATTTATTTTGACTGTTCTGTGACTGTATTTGATCATTAAGTGTGATTTACTCTAGGTCAAGAGACTGATTTATTTAGAGCCGAAGGATCTTACTAAACCTGAATCTGAGAGATACGTGTCACAATCTTTTAATTTTTAAGATTTATTTGTAAAATAAAAATATTCTGTATTTTTATTATACAGCGGACAAATACTTACTGACTTGTGAGCAGTAATGCTTTGTCCATTGGGTAATAATTTCTGTAACTATTGTCCATTTGGATAATAGTCTGTAGGGAAAGTTGTAATGACTTATTTTGTGAAAAAATTAGAATATTTGAAGCTTGATGAAAACCAATAGAAAATTGTCAACGAAAATGGCTAGACTAGTTAGCTATGTAACTAAATGAAATTAGATAATTTAAACTAAGTTAGCATAAAGCTTATGTAGTAACTAAATGAAACAAATTTAGTTTGCTTTCCATTAGGGCTTCACGGTTGTGGGAGGCTCTAGTAGCTTCTAGAAGATTTGTGAATCATACTTGGATAACTAGATAGTTAGCAAGGAAACTAAAAAATCTAACTAAGTTAACTTAATTTAGTTAGGAAGCAATGAAATTGGAAACTTGGTTAGTTATCCATTGAACTCCATAGTTAGGAAACTTCAAGTAGCATCTAGAAACAAGGTGACTCAATTATCTAAACCTATAGAAAATAAGCTTAGAGGTGAAGGCTTTGAATATTAACCCTTGATTCTATCTATTGTCATTAGGAGTCTAACAAAGTGGCTAAGATGAACTTGGACACTCCCTTGGTGTCCAAGGGGGGCTCACGACTAAGGAGGTTTAGGAAGGACTAAAGGATGACATTTTATTCATTCTATCTCATTTTCATCATTTTCATAAAGCAAAACTTCACAAAACTCTCTGCATTCTCTCTAGAGCACCTCACGGCCAAGCTAGAGAAAATCATCATCCCATCTTCAATAATTTCTATCAACCTTACTTCTCAAATCTTCTCATAATTCTAAGACTCTTTGTAGTTGGAGCCTTAGCCTAAATCATCCATTTTCATATACTTTCTTCAAGATCAAATCCTAAGATTTTAAGGTGAAGATCATGAAAACTTCACTAATTGGTTTCATCTTCATACTCTAGGACCATACTTTGATCCATGGTCTTTTTATTCAAGCTTTAGGCACTAATATACTTGTGTTTGTTTTTGTTTGTAAGAATCTTGTGGTGGTGAAGGACTAGTTCAAGAAGAAAAGCAAGGAGTTTTTGGGGCTTCACCACAAGGTAAGAGGGAGATCTATCTCACCAACAAAGTATGGTGGTGAGAGATGAACTTGTATTTGATGGGTGGTGAGTCCATGTGAGGATTCATTCCCATGGTTGTGTAATTTATTTATGTGTGTTTATGTGCTTAAAATTTATTTATCATGCTTTTATGCTTTATATGATTTTTATTGCTTTAATGGTATGCTTGATATATAGTATGATGATTATATGCCATGTATGCTATGATAGATGTTGGAAGGGAAAATATTTTTTGGTTCCAATGACCATGAGGCTCGCAGCCTCTACACCTCAAAATAGGTGTTTCCAAACTAATATTTTCATGAATGGTAAAATCAGATGTCTATGAAAGCAAGGAAAAGAATTAAGGATTTGGTTCCAGAGTCACTACTGCAAGGTTTTCAACATGGTGTTTTATTACAAAAATGTATTTGTCAAGTGTAACTTAGATGGTTAGGCATAAAAGGAATTAATTCAAGGATTTATGAAATATAATATTAAAGAATTTAAAGTAAAAGATTTTAGGGTATAACAATAAGAAAAGCTTATTTTAGGAATTAATTAGATTAGTGGATTTAGTTAAGAAATGAAAAATAAATTGGTGACCTGAAGTTTACTAACGTATAGCTCATCCTTTGGGTTTCGGAGCATGTTAGGAAATTTTAAGCTGGAACAAATTATTCAAATCAATGAAAATGTAATTTCGTGAAAAATTTACGGAGAAGATTTCTTAAGTGAGAAAATGTGAAAAATGAAGTTAGAAATTGTATTAACTTTTAGAAAATCCAAAATGATGTTTAGAATATTGAAAAAATATTTTGCGCAGTTGAAAAATGATGAAAAATGTTGTACGTGACTTAAAAATGTGATTTTTAAGCTACGCGATTTCAAAAATGTTGAAAAATCGCTATGCGATTTGGAAAACGTTTAAATATTTTACGCGATTGAGAAAATGTTAGAAAATAAATACGCAATTTGAAAACGCGATAGAAATGTTGCGCTATTGTGAAAATGCGATAAAATGACTACATGATTGAAAATACAGTAAAGTTACTGATGGGTCAATGTGTGGGACCCATATATATGAAATTGTGATTTTGGCCTGAAATTGGTCTGTGTGCATTTATTATGCATTGGGAAAGTCCTATGGACTATGTTAAGGCTAATGGCCGAGGAGTTCAATAACACCTTTTGTAGGTGCGATAGGCATAGTGTAGGTCACTTGTTGACCTTGGGGGCGTCGGGGTGCGAGTTTTGCACAATGGACAATTGGTGGTCCCACTGTACTGTGGATCAGACCGATGCAATGCACCGATGATCTAGACCGAGACACTATTCTTAATCAAGATCTGGCGTAGATTGTCGTGTATAATGTTAGATGTGCAAAACTGATGAAAGTTGTAGCACTTGGTTTGAGGTAGTTGTGATGCCGACAGATCTTCTAGATCATTCTCTCTGACTTGTGTTTAGCTCCATGGAGTAGGAAATTGGGTTAGTATGCATGTGCATAGTCTGTATATGTATCTTTGTGATATTTTATTTGTTAAATAAGGATTCATGTTTGATGCCACGATTATATTTATTATTTGTTATATATGCATGACATTACTATCATTCCTATCTCTTCACTGCTATCTTGGTACTGGTGTTCGTAGCCTCACCTCTTTGTATGTTGTTCTTGTATTGTATTTGTAATTGGTAAAGATGGTGAGGAAGAAGGTGAAGAGCAGATTCCTTTTGTGGAAGCTGATTTCTTATTTGATGGCAACGAGACATAGTTTTTTTGGTTACGTGAGATTGTTGTTTCATGGTGGAGCTGGAGCTTAGCTCATTAGTCCTAATGAGGAGGGACTAATTTACCAAGGAGAGTTGACCGTCTCCATGATCAGGATCTACCACGGAGATCCTTTCTTTTCTTTTAACATATATGTACATGTAGAGTTTTCCTTATCTATTAGACAATATTGGGGTGGTCGTTACCATGTCCCAAATGAGATTAGTATTGTGTCGTCTGTTCGGACGCCTGTTCGTAGGACCATGCGTCATCCAGGATTCCTATCTTATGAGGAATCTGAGGAAGATCCCGAGGAGGACCCGTCTGAGGGTTCTGTACCATAGGCATGTACTTGGGCCAGAGTAGTAGTTATAGTAATGTTTATTACTTTTGAGAACTCTGTCTGTATATTTAAGTTTAACAGTACTGATCTTATATATGTGATGTATATTATTTTAGAATACTATTTAATATTTTTATATTCTGGTAAATTTATATTATCAGTATCAAGAAATTTTACAACACGCATTTATATTATAAAGTATTATTTTATAACTTGGGGAGATTTGGAAATATTAATATAAAATGTGATACCCTACGGTGAGTGTTACATTAGTTGGTATCAGAGCCTAAGTTAGAACCTTTTGGGTTTGTTGTTAGGTCTGTCTTGTTTGTGTTGTGTGATTCTATGTGTTTGGTTTCCAAAAGGAAACAATGTTGTTTGAAATGATTGTTGTTGACTCTTGTTTTGTATTGTTTAGTTTGATTTTAGAAGAAAAGCAATGGTGGGCAGAGGAGGTGGACATATGAATACTAGAGGTGGACGTGTGAATGTTGAGGATGACAATCAAGGCATAGTTGCAGCTGTAGCAGCAATGCAAAGGATGTCAGATGTTATTATGTAGCAAAATCAAAGAGCTGCGCAGTAACAAGAAGCAACTGCTGAGACTCAAAATCTGTCTAAGTTTCGCAGGAATAATCCACCATAGTTCAATGAATAATTTTACCTAGAGAAAGCCAATCTTTGGATTAAAGAGCTAGAGAAAATATTTTACGGTACGGGTTGTATTGATGAAAGGAAGGTCACTTACGCAACCTTTATGTTAGTTGGTGATGGTGAAGATTGGTGGGCAGGCGCCTGAAGATTACTAGAAGTTGAAGGGAGAGTTGTAACCTGGGAACTCTTAAAGCAAAGATTTATGGGAAAGTATTTCCCAGCTAATGTTAAACATGCTAAGGAAATGGAATTCCTTGGCCTGTGACAAGGGGTAATGTCAGTAAGTGAATATGCTGCAAGGTTCGAAAGCTTGTCTAAGTTTTCGAGATATTTCCAATTATAACCAGATGAAGAATCGAAGTGTAGGAAGTTTGAAGAGGGGTTAAGGCACAACATAAAGAGGGCAGTAATACCAATGGGAATCGATTAGTTCCCAGCACAATTGGATATCCAAGATTAATGTAATCTTAAGAATGGATTGGTTGTCTTCAACCATATCCTGTTAGATTGTTCCAATAAGACATTAGTTTTTCCTAAGGCTAAGGATTCTAGATTCCTAATGGCCAATTAAGTCGAAGCTTGTTTGAAGGAAGGAGCTCAAGGATACTTATTGATGTCTTCTTTGGAAGTTCAAAGTGAAGATGTTGTGAAAGATATTTTCGTAGTCAATGAACTTCCTGACATTTTTCCTGATGATATACCTGGATTACCACCGACAAGAGAGATCAAGTTTGCTATTGATCTGGTACCAGGAGTTGGACCTATATCTATGGCACCCTACAGGATGTCGCCATCAGAATTGGCGGAGCTTAAGAAATAGTTAGAGGAATTATTAGAGAAGCAATTCGTGAGACCGAGTGTGCCACCATAGGGAGCCCCAGTGTTGTTGGTCAAAAAGAAGGATGGGACTTCTCGCCCATGTGTAGACTACTGACAGTTGAACAAGATTACGATTAAGAATAAATATCATCTTCCAACGATAAATGATCTAATGGATCAACTGCGGGGAGCTGTAGTTTTTTCCAAAATTGACTTACGTTCTGGTTATCACTAGATTCGTGTGAAGGTGGAAGATATCCCCAAGACGGCATTCCAGACGCGTTATGGGCATTATGAGTATCAAGTGATATTGTTTGGTGTGACGAATGCACCTGCCATATTCATGGATTTCATGAACAGGATTTTCTGCTCTTACATTGACAAGTTTGTCGTTGTCTTTATTGACGACATTCTAATCTACTCTCGAAGTCAGGAGGAACATGTTGAACATCTCGGAGTGGCTTTCCAGATTTTGAAGGAGAATAAGCTATACGCAAGATTGTCCAAATGTGAATTTTGGTTAAGTGAAGTTCAATTTTTGGGGCACTTGATATCGGAGGAGGGAATTGAGGTTGATGCGTCAAAAGTGGAGACAATTCTTGAATGGGAAAGGTCGAAGGTTGTATCAGAGATCTGTAGTTTCATCGGATTAGCTGGTTACTACTAACGGTTTATTGAGGGGTTTTCCAAGATAGCGGGACTTCTTTCCCAACTTACACGGAAGAACCAACCTTTCGTATGGACCTGTGCATGTGAATATAGTTTTCAAGAGTTGAAAAGACGATTGAGTACTTCACCGGTATTGATTCTACCTGATCCTAATGAACCTTTTGAAGTATATTGTGATGCTTCGTACCAAGGATTGGGTTGTGTACTTATACAAAACCAGAAGGTTGTAGCATATGCTTCAAGGCAGTTAAAGGTACACGAGAGGAATTATCCCACTCACGATTTGGAGTTGGCAACTGTGGTGTTTGCATTGAAAGTATGGAGACATTTTCTATATAGAGCAACTTTCAATGTCTTTAGTGATCATAAAAGCTTGAAGTATCTGTTTGACCAAAAAGAGTTGAACATGAGGCAAAGGCGTTGGCTAGAGTTTCTAAAGGATTACGATTTTCAATTATAATATCATCTCGGGAAGGCGAATGTCGTAGCGGATGCTTTAAGTAGAAAAATGCTTAGTGCTTCTGTTATGATGATCAAGGAGAGCGAATTGATAGAAGAATTTCTGGATATGCGGTTGTCTGTGAAGTTGACGCCAAGAAGGATATGTTTGAACATGATCACTATCTCAAATAGTTTGGTAGATGAAATTCGAGAGAGACAGAAGGATGACCAATACTTACAAGAAGCGAAGGAAGCAATGAAACATAGCGTAATGTTGGAATTTAAAGAAGGAACAGATGGAATTTTGAAATTCAAAGGAAGGATTTGTATGCCCAACGATCAAGGACTTAGGAGATTAATTTTGGATGAAGCTCATAGGAGTAAGTTGAGTATGCATCCCAGAGCCACAAAAATGTATCAAGACTTGAAGCAATTGTATTGGTGGCAGGGAATGAAGAGAGATGTCGCTGAGTATGTATCATCCTGCTTAGTCTGTCAGAAGGCTAAGGTTGAACATCAATGACCTTCTAGAATGTTGCAACCTTTGTCTATTCTTGAATATAAATGGGATGATATAGCAATGGACTTTGTGACTGGACTACCAAAGACTAGAAGGGGACATGATTCTATTTGGGTAGTTATTGATTGGTATGAAGTCGGCGCACTTCTTGCCAATTAACATTAAGTACTCAATGGAGAGGTTAACCCAAGTGTACATCGGTGAAATCATTAGACTTCATGGTGTACCTTCTAGTATTATTTCGGATCGAGATCCGAGATTCATGTCGAGATTTTGGCACAATTTTCAAGGAGCGATGGGAACAAAGCTACGTCTAAGTTCTGCTTACCATCCATAATCAGATGGTCAGTCAAACAAGACGATTCAGTCGCTGGAAGATTTGTTGAGGGCTTGTGTGCTAGAACAGTTGGGATGTTGGGATGAATTCTTGCCTCTGATAGAATTCACTACAACAACAGTTTCCATTCAAGCATAGGGATGACACCCTATGAAGCATTGTATAGGAGATGATGTAGAACACCATTGTGTTAGTATCAGGACAGTGAAAGTACTGTTTTAGGACTAGAGCTTGTGCAACAAACTACAGAAAAAGTGAAGATGATTCAAGACGAGATGAGAATAAGTCAAACTCGGCAAAAGAGCTATTATGATAAAAGGAGGAGATCGTTGGAGTTTGAAGAAGGTGACCATGTATTTTTGCGAGTGACACCTATGACCGGAGTCGGATGAGTGATTAAATCTTGGAAGCTCACTCCAAAGTTTATCGGGTCGTATCAGATTCTTCGTCGTATAGGTTCGGTAGCTTATCAAATTGCGTTACCACCTTTTCTTTCGAATCTACACAATGTATTTCATGTATCGCAATTGCAGAAGTACATTCCTGATCCTACTCATGTTATCGAACCAGACACAGTACAATTGAAGGAAAATTTAACCTATGAAACATTTCCAATCAAGATCGAGGATTAGAGGATAAAGCAACTCCGAGGTAAAGGGATTTTGTTGGTTAAAGTAGTCTGGAGTGACGTAAATGGAGAAGCAACATAGGAGTGGAGGACAAAATAAAAGAACAGTATCTTTATTTATTTTAATATGTGTTTAAGTTTCGAGGCCGAAACTTCTTTTTAGAGGGGGAGAGTTGTAACACCCTAAAATTTCCTATTCTACAAGTAATGACAAAATTGTACTGTGTTGTGATTTCTGTATGCTGTGAATTTATTTTGACTGTTCTGTGACCGTATTTGATCATTGTGTGTGATTTACTCCGAGTCAAGAAAATAATAATTTTCGGGGCGGGGAAAATCTTTACTGATTTATTCGGAGCCAGGGGATCTTACTAAACCCGAATCCGAGATATACGTGTCACAATATTTTAATTTTTAGGATTTATCTGTAAAATAAAAATATTCTATATTTTTATTATACAGCGAACAAATACTTACTGACTTGTAAGCAGTAATAATCTGTCCATTGTGTAACATCCCAAAAATTTATAATTTTAGGATAAATAATCATTTTACAATATTTAGAATTTTTAGGAATTTTTCTAGATTTTTTAGAGAATGCGAAATATTATAATATTATTTTTCATTTTGCGTGTACATTGGGAAGAGTTGGGAAAACGACTGTAACGTTTCGAAAGTTGGAAAATTTTGTGACGAATAATCGTTTTATAATATTTGTGATTTATGGGAAATTTTCTAGAATTTCTCGGAGACGTTAAATATTTTAATGTATTTCTCGTTTTACGTGTACATTAAGCAGACTCTGGAAAATGACTGTAGCACTTTGAAAGTTGAAAAATTTTATGACGAATATTCATTTTACAATATTTGTGATTTTTGAGAATTTTTTAGAATTTTTTTGGAAACGTTGAATATTTTGATATATTCCTCGTTTTGCGTGCGTGCTGAGCGGAGCCGGGAAAATGAAATATTTTTCCCGAGAACCTTGAATTATGGAAACGTCGACGGGGGATCTTACTAAACCCGAGGCCGGACACAGTTTACAAGGTTTCACATTTCTCGAGAAATTTAACAGACGAAATAACAAAACGTTGTGTAAATTTCATCTGTCAGATAAATTAATACCGACTTCATCCATCGTAACTATTATCAATTGGATAATTGCATGCATTAGAAATCCTATCACATTATCCTAATGTAATCCACTTTATGTCAAATCAATCTCACTTTAATTCAAATTTGTGTACTTTTTCAAAGCTTCTTTGAGAAACTTTGACCACCAAATGACCCAATTACCCTTGGTTTGCATGAGAAGCCAAATTTTTCCCCTCACTCTCTCCTCTATTCAGCAGCCCACTCATGCCAAGGAGGGCAAAAATGTGACTCATCCACACTTAACCTAAACCCACCAAACCCTAATTCACTTTACCTATCACTTTCTCTCTCTTCACTTCATCTTCTTCATCTTTTTCTCCTCCTTCTCTCTACCTCCACCATGAGCACGAAAATGGCAGCCCCTCCTCCTCCATTTTTGTTCACCTTTTCTCCTCTCCAAGCCCATTTCTACACTTGCCTACAACTCCTCTACCTTCTTTGTGTAGAAAGTTTCTCCATTTTCCATTTCTACCTCTATTTTCTCTCCACCTCTTCTCTTCTTCCTCCTCTTGAATCCGAAAATGGCAGCCACCACCACCATTGTTTCTCTTCACTTTTCTCTCCATAAACACCATTTCTATACTTTTCTCAACCTCCTCTACACTTTCTCTTTAGGAAATCTCTTCAAAAATCCAACCTTTCTACCTCTCCTCCTCCAAATCCGAAAATCACCCTTCCATGGATGACCAAGCTTTTTGATTTTTCTCTTCACTAAACACATTTATACACTCATCTTCATCTTCTCTACAAGTTTCATTTAGAAGGTTTGCTCAAAATCGAACCTTGTCTCCATTGTCTTCCAAGGTAAAGATTCTTGATTTCTCTCCATTTTCTTCTCATTTTCGTTTTCCTTGGTTGCTATGTGACCAAGGGCTTCTCTTTTTGAGCATTGATGTGTGATTTGAGTGATTTTGAACACTCTAGGGTTCTTGGGAGAGTGGAATCCGAAAATCACTAAAAAGGAATCTCAAGGAGTTCAAGCTTAAGGCTTTAGGTAAAGTTCTTCCAATTCACCTCTCAATTTCGTTTTCCTTGGTTACCTATGTGACCAAGGATCATTCTTTTCAAGCTTTAGTTTGTAAATATGAGAATTTGACCACTTTATGGTTCAAGGTGGAATCCGAAATTTATAAATCAAGGAACCAAGGAGTTGTTTTCTTGCATTGTCTCCTCTAGGTAAGAGGGAGACTACTCACTTCAACCACTTATGGTGGTGAGGAGACTTTGTATGTGTGTTGATGGAGAAATCCATCCTTGTATGCTCTTTGTATGCTTGCTTGAATTATAAATTTTGTATGATTTAGTATTCTTGAATTTGATTGATACTTGATTATGCTCTTGAATATGTTTGATATATTAATTGTGCTTGATCATGTTGGGGTTGCTAAATGGAAAATTTGGAGTTTCCTACCTCAACATGGTGCCACGGTTTTGACTAGAAGTTAGAGGTGAAAATTGGTTTTGTATACAAGTGAAATAAGACTTATGTAATCAATGGTTGAATGATAGTATTAACATAAATGAATGGAGGACCTTGAGAGTTTAATACCCAAGAGGGGTGCCACGGTTTTGGTCTTGGTAAAGAGACAAATGGATTAATTTTGATGAACTAAATTTAAGTGAATTAGTGTTAAGAAAACTAATGCATAAAAGTGGAAAGAAAAATTGGATAATGGACATCATGAAGCCACGGTTTTGGCATTGAATCTTGGGCACTTGGATTGATTTTAATGAACCAAAAACTTAAGTGAATTAATAACAAGAAGTTAATACCTAAAAGAGAAGGAAAGATTAGACATTGAAGACTCATTGATGGCCATAGTTTTAGCTTGAGCAATAAGGCAAATGGAATGACCTTGATACATTAAACTTAAGAAAATTGATCTTAAGGAATTAATGCACAAATGAGAAATAAAAAGTTGAACTTAGAAGACCTATGAAGCCATGGTTTTGGCATGGACCTTAGGCAATTAAATTAATCTTGTGAGAAATAGAAATTGAGTAATTATGTATCAAGTAACTAACACATGATATGTGAAAGAATGAAATTTTGAGGATTTAGGAAGGCCATGATTTTAGCTTGGAGATTGAGGAATTAGAGATTTACCTAATCCTTGATAAAGCAAAGGAATTAAATTAAGTAATGGCATTTGAAAAGACCATAGTTTAAAGGGTTATCTACCCTAACCTCTTCATAATTGACCAAAGACTTAAGATTTTGAAAATAAGTATCCCTAATAGGGACATTATGGTATGTGATAAACCATGAGTACTTAATGATGATGATAAATTGAATTAATCCTGTATAGAATCAAAACTAAATGATTGGTATCAAGAGACTAGTGAATAATATGGAGAGGAATTTAGAACCTTGAAGGCATGTGAGACCAAAGTTTCTAAGGGTTAGTTGACCTTAAGATGGCATAATTGACTAGATCAAGGAACTTGATCAATTTAATAGAACGGTGTTAATGATAAACCATAATATATATATATATGGATATTGAAATTTAACTCTATGTGTTGTGAATCCCTATGAAGAGCTATGTGTTTCTTGATTTAATTCTAGATAAGATATGACATGTTGATACTGAGAATGACTACATACCGTTGTGGTAGTGTATATGATGAATGCAACATTGATGAACATACATGATTGGACATTGTGTCGTCATGCATATGTCTTATCCGTTGGACATTGTTGTAAGGTGGTGTATGCCTAGGAGATTGAACACACTTTTGTGCGGGTGCGAATAGACTAGCATAGGTACCATATGGTTGTTGGCCCTGGGGGCGTCGGGGTGCGGGTTCCTCACATGGACAGTTATGAGCTCCTCTATGCCGTGGGGTAAACCGATGCAAACACACCGACGATCCAGACTGAGACGCTGTCCTATATCGCGATTAACTGTTGAGGTACCATGTATAAGCCATTGTGCAAAATTTTATGAGATGAAGCATACTGTATTTTAAGGCTAACAATATACTAGCATTACTCCTTAATCTTTCTCTCCAACTGTTTATGTCTAGCTCCATGGAGTAGGAATTGTGGTATCATAATGCATTGTGCATCGTTCATTGTCGGTCTCATAAACTGTTGAGCATGAACACTTGTGAATGTGAAGATAATTGTTGTACTTCTGTAAATGATTATCTGATTGTTGTGCTGATTCCTGGAAATACTATTGTGATCTGCCTGCTATTGCTTACTATTGTTCTACCTTTACTATAAATATCACTGTTATTATTGACTCTGATTATTGTTTAGAATTGAATTGCTTTTATTATAAATTCCGTTGTTGCTATTGATGAATATATGAACTGTATTGCTTGGTGGGCGTTTTGCGCCGTGCTGTTTTCTTACTGCCAATAGTGGTAATGAAAGGCGGGTGTCTCACCTCTTTCCTATATTTGTGCATTTCTGTTTTATATTTATATTTGATAAAAGATTGTGAGGAAGATAAAGAGGGACCACACCTTGGTTGATTGGCTTGAGCGTCTGGACAAGATTTCTTCAACTACGTAAGAGTGCAGCCGCGTGGAGGAGGCATTGATGCCTGTCATGTCAACTAGGACGCCGTACGTCATGTACATATGGGGTTGCGGCTTTGTCTCATTTGGTAGTACCCGTCCCTAGGTTACTACTTTTCCCCTTTAGTGTTTTTATTCCCATTTGTATTTTATTAGACTCTGTAATTATTATATTCTATGTCATCGTTGATTTGTGTAAATTGACTATAAAAAATATATATATATAAGGAATATGATTTTATTTCAAAGTGGTTGTATTATGGGTTGAATATATTTATATTTCATTCGAGGCTCGTATTTTCTACTTATGCAGATTATAAAAAAAAAATATGGACTCTTGAGAATTTAAATTACTGTTATTATGACTGTGACACACTTGGATTTAGTAACTGTGGTGTAATGACGATTACGCTCCGGTTGTTATATTTAGGTGTGTTACACATTAGGTAATAATTTCTGTAACTATTGTCCATTTGGATAATAGTCTGTAGAGAAAGTTGTAATGACTTATTTTGTGAACCAATTAGAATATTTGAAGCTTGATGAAAACCAATAGAAAATGGTCAACAAAAATAGCTAGACTAGTTAGCTATGTAACTAAATGAAATTAGATAATTTAAACTAAGTTAGCATAAAGCCTATGTAGTAACTAAATGAAACAAACCTAATTTGTTTTCCATTAGGGCTTCACAGTTGTGGGAGGCTCTAGTAGCTTCTAGAAGATTTGTGAATCATACTTGGATAACTAGATAGTTAGCAAGGAAACTAAGAAATCAAACTAAGTTAATTTAGTTAGGAAGCAATAGAATTGGAAACTTGGTTAGTTCTCCATTGAACTCCATAGTTAGGAAACTTCAATAGCATCTAGAAACTAGGTGACTCAATTATCTAAACCTATAGAAAATAAGCTTAGAGGTGAAGGCTTTGAATATTAACCCTTGATTCAATCTATGGTCATTAGGAGTCTCACAAAGTGGCTAGGATGAACTTGGACACTCCCTTAGTGTCCAAGGGGGGCTCACGGCTAAGGAGGTTTAGGAAGGACTAAAGGATGACATTTTATTCATTCTATCTCATCTTCATCATTTTTATAAAGCAAAACTTCACAAAACTCTCTCCATTCTCTCTAGAGCACCTCATGGCCAAGCTAGAGAAAATCATCATCCCATCTTCAATAATTTTTGTGAACCTTACTTCTCAAATCTTCTCATAATTCTAAGACTCTTTGTAGTTGGAGCCTTAGCCTAAATCATCCATTTTCATATACTTTCTTTAAGATCAAGTTCTAAGATTTTAAGGTGAAGATCATGAAAACTTCACTAATTGGTTTCATCTTCATACTCTAGGACCATACTTTGATCCATGGCCTTTTTATTCAAGCTTTAGGTACTAATATACTTGTGTTTGTTTTTGTTTGTAAGAATCTTGTGGCGGTGAAGGACTAGTTCAAGAAGAAAAGTAAGGAGCTTTGGAGGCTTCACCACAAGGTAAGTGGGAGATCTATCTCACAAACCAAGTATGGTGGTGAGAGATGAACTTGTATTTGATGGGTGGTGAGTCCATGCGAGGATTCATTCCCATGGTTGTGTAATTTATTTATGTGTGTTTATGTGCTTTAAATTTATTTATTCATGCTTTTATGCCTTATATAATTTTTATTGTTTTAATGGTATGCTTGATATATAATATGATGATTATATGCCATGTATGCCATGATAGATGTTGGAAGGGAAAACAACTTTTGGTTCCAATGACCATGAGGCTGACGGCCTCTACACCTCAAAATAGGAGTTTCCAAACTAATATTTTCATGAATGGTAAAATAGGATGTCTATGAAAGCAAAGAAAATAATTAAGGATTTGGTTCCAAAGACTGTGAAAGTCACGGCCACAAGGTTTTTAACATGGTGTTTTGTTACAAAAATTTATTTGTTAAGTCTAACTTAGATGGTTAGGCATAAAAGGAATTAATTCAAGGATTTATGAAATATAATATTAAAGAATTTAAAGTAAAGGATTTTGAAGTATAACAATAAGAAAAGCTTATTTTAGGAATTAATTAGATTAGTGGATTTAGTTTATAAATGAGAAATAAATTGATGACCTGAAGTTTACTAACGTATAGCTCACCCTTTGGGTTTTGGAGCACGTTACGAAATTTTAAGCTAGAACAAATTATTCAAATCAATGAAAAATTAATTTTGTGGAAAATTTATGGAGAAGATTTCTTAAGTGAGAAAATGTCAAAAAATGAAGTTAGAAATTGTATTAACTTTTGAAAAATCCAAAATGATGTTTAGAATATTGAAAAATATTTTATGCAGTTGAAAAATGATGAAAAATGCTTTACGCGACTTAAAAATGTGATTTGTAAGCTACACGATTTCAAAAACGTTAAAAAATTGCTACACGATTTGGAAAGCATTTAAATATTTTACGCGATTGAGAAAATGTTTAAAAATAAATACGTGATTTGAAAACACGATAGAAATGTTGCGCGATTGTGAAAATGCGATAAAATGACTACACGATTGAAAATACAGCAAAGTTACTGTTGGGTCAACGTGTGGGACCCGTATATGTGAAATTGTGATTTTGGCCTGAAATTGGTCTGTGTTCATTTATTATGCATTGAGAAAGTCCTATGGACTATGTCAAGGCCGATGGCCTCGGAGTTCAATAACACCTTTTGTAGGTGCGATAGGCATAGTGTAGGTCACTTGTTGACCTTGGAGGCGTCAGGGTGCGAGTTTTGCATAATGGATAGTTGGTAGCCCCACTGTACCGTGAATCAGACCAATGCAATGCACGACGATCTGGACCGAGACACTATTCTTAATCAAGATCTGGCGTAGACTATCGTGTATAATGCTAGATGTGCAAAACTGATGAAATTTGTAGCACTTGGTCTGAGGCAGTTGTGATACCGACAAATCTTCTAGATCATTCTCTCCGACTTGTGTTTAGCTCCATGAAGTAGGAAATTGGGTCAGTATGCATGTCCATAGTCTATCTATGTATCTTTGTGATATTTTATTTGTTAAATAAGGATTCATGTTTGATGCCACGATTATATTTATTGTTTGTTATATATGCATGACATTACTGTCATTCCTATCTCTTCACTGCTATGTTGGTACTGGTGTTGGTAGTCTCACCTCTTTGTATGCTGTTCTTGTATTGTATTTGTAATTGGTAAAGACGATGAGGAAGAAGGTGAAGAGCAGATTCCTTTTGTGGAAGCTAATTTCTGATTTGATGGCAACGAAACATAATTTTTTTGGTTACATGAGATTGTTGTTTCGTGGTGGAGCTGGAGCTTGGCGCATTAGTCCTAATGAGGAGGGACTAATTTACTAGGGAGAGTTGACCGTCTCCATGAGCAGGATCTACCACAGAGATCCTTTCTTTTCTGTTAACATATATGTACATGTAGAGTTTCCATTATCTATTAGACAATATTGGGGTGGTCGTTATCATGTCCCAAATGAGATTAGTATTGTGTCATCTGTTCGGATACCTGTCCGTAGGACCACGCGTCATCCAAGATTCCTATCTTCTAAGGAATCTGAGGAAGATCCCGAGGAGGACCCGTCTAAGGGTTCTGCACCATAGGCATGTACTTGGACCAGAGTAGTAGTTATATTAATGTCTTTTACTTTTGAGAACTCTGTCTGTATATTTATGTTTGATAGTACTGATGTTATGTATGTGATGTATATTATTTTAGAATACTATTTAATATTTTTATATTCTGATAAATTGATATTATCAGTATCAAGAAATTTTATAACTCGCATTTATATTATAAAATATTATTTTATAACTTGGGGTGATTTGGAAATATTAATATAAAATGTGATACCTTACAGTGGGTGTTACATATGAGACATAGTTCACTGACAACTTATATACCCAAGATTTGTACTCAAAAGACATATGTACAAATTCTGTAGCAAAACATAAACTATCTCAACATCTTAGACTTAATGAGAAGGGTCCTCAGACGGATCTTCTTTTGGATCCTCCTCTGTCTCCTCACAAGATAAAAACCTTGGGTGGTATATGGTCCTACGAACAGGTGTCCGAGCAAATGACACCCAGAGTCCTCTCTAGGGGTATAGTGACGATTACCCCACAAGTCTCTAATAGGCATAGAAAACTCCAAATGTACAAAAACATCTAAAGAAAACATAAGAACATTATGACGGGTCCTACTCAACGTTAGGGTCACATCCCCAGCATAGATAACACGCTCCGTATCCAAGTGGATACGCCAGGCATCAATGCCCCTGTGAAAATGAACTCTAACAAAATAAAAAATATACTGTCTTGACGCCATTTTAGAACTCAGGAAAATCACATCAAACCAAATCCAGGCGATCTTGCCTCGTCTTCCTCACAGTCTTTACCAAGCATAAACATAAAACATAATAATACAACAAAGAGGTGAGATCCTCTACATCACATATCAGCATGGTAGCATAGAAACAGTAATGACAATAATGTCATTCAAATACAGAAATAACAAGTACGTTCATGGTATCAAATAACAGATATACATCACAATAATATTTTAAGTGACTATGCATATGCACAATGGACCAGTTCCTACTCCATGGAGCTAAAACACAATTTTGGAAAGAATGATTAGGGAGACATGTCCATATATCATTAGTCGCAACAAAGTGCTATCACAAATTTAGCGTACGCATTATGGCTTATACAATAAATTCTTCACCAGATCGGGAATAGAATAGTGCCTGGTCAAGATCATCGGTATGGTGCTCAGTCAACATGGCCAATGGAGCTACCAACTATCCACTTATAGAATACCAGCGCCCCGATGCCTCCAAGATCAGCAAGTGACCTAAACTATGCGATTCGCACCTGCACTTAGGTATAATTCAATTCCTAGGCAAATAACCTTAACAAACACAATCTAAATGACTTTCCATGCATGATTAATGATTCAATGCACAGATAAATATCAAAAACATGGTTTTCCACAAAAACAAGCCACCACTGGCTAAAACCATATATTGACATCTTTGGGTCCTGTATGTCGGCCCGACAACAATTATTGTTCTACTCAGTCGCGTAGAACTTTTATCGCATTTTCACAATCGCATAACATTTTTATTACGTTTTCAAATTGTGCAAACATTTTCTAATATTTTCTCAATCGCGTAAAATTTTTTAAACGTTCTCTCAATCGTGTAGCTCAAAAATCATCATTTTTGAAACTCGTAAAGTTTTATCACCATTTTTCAATCGCGTAAAGCTTTTATTGATTTTCTAAACTTAATTTTGAAACTTTCCAAGTTTAATATAAAATTTAACCTTAATTCCAATATTTCCTTGCTAAAATTGCTCTAGGCAATTTTTTCTAACATTTTTCCCAAAATCTGCATTATTTTAAATTAATAAAATCTTTTCCATTTACTTTACTAAAAATCCTCTTAAATAAAGTATTTTAAGTTTCCAATTTGCTTCTTAACCCTATTTTCCAACTTCATGGATGAAAATTGCTTGATGATCGATAATAAAATTTTTATTCATTTTCTTTTTCTATTTTGTAAAACCTTAATCCAATTCCTTGTTGCCTAATCACCTAAGTTCACAATTAACAAAACATTTTAAACTTGGATTACCCAAATTGGGCATGAAGGACGTGAGCCCTATTGGGCATTGTAACGCCCCTTTTTGGGAGGGAACGTTATGTAACACCCCAAATTTTCGTATCTCTTAAACAGTAATTTTGACATTTAACAGAATTTTACTGTTTAGTAATTTCTGGATACTGTAAAATTATTTTGTTTATTCCGTCAACATATTTGATCGTTTTGAGTGAGTTCCTCCGTGTCAGGAAAATAAAAATTTTCGGGCCGGGAAAAATTTTACCTAATTTAATTTTTACCGTTAGGTAATTATTTTACGTAATCTGATTTGATATTTGTGCGTTTTCTAATATTTGTGATTTTTGTGAATGATTATGAATTTTTTTACTGTTTGTGGGCCCAGGGAGTGTATGTGGGCCCAGGTGACCTTACGTGGGCCCAAGTGAGTCCCGCAAAGCAAAAATTTTTCTACGCATAGAAAAATTTGTATTGTTTAGACGGAGACAGGGGATCTTACTAAACCTGAATCCGTAAAAGCTTTTAAAATTTTATCAGATCTTGTGTTTTCAGATCGTATTTAATTATCGGACGATAAAAATACAAGAATATATTCTTTTATGAGGTTTTTAGCAGATAAAAATAGAAATTATATTGCTTAAGTCAACCTTGGTGGTTTGGATATCCACCATTGATTTAATTAATGATGGAGACTTGATCTTGATTTAATTAACGGTGGAGATATGATCTTAAAAGTGAATAAGATCATTTATAACCGTTAGATGGAGATTAAATCAATGGTAGAGATTTGATCTCAAAAAATGACAAAGACCATTTATAACCATTGGATTTAGAAGTGATCAAGGGTGGAGAATTGGTCTTGTAAAGTAACAAGGACCATTTATGACCATTGGATTTAGATTTAATTAATGGTGAAGATTTAGTCTTAAAAAAAGTAAAGACTAATTATAACCTTTAGATTAAAAGTTTGAAGGAGCAATCTTAACCATTAATTTTTGGAGACACATCTAAGGGCTAGAATTTAAAGGAGAAAGATCCAATGGCTAGATTAAGTCTTCTTCTAAAAAGCTACACCTAAAGCCTACATTAATCCTAACCATTGAATTAATCAATGGCTAGAAATGCTCAAATGGTGGCTAATTATTATGATCATTTATTAAATGCACAAGGAGAAGCATGCATGGAGGGGATGGTTTTGGATTGTTTAGAAGACAAAGAAAAAGAGGCTTTATGACCATTATTAATTGCTTTATGTCATTGTTAAGTGGTCTTGCTCAATGTTTCATCATAATTGATCATTATTGATCAATTTGCACTCAAGGAGAATGCATTGAGGGGAGCTACGAAATTGAGAAGCTTTAGGACATAGGAAAAAGTTTGAAGACCATTATTGCCATCCTTGGTCATCATTAGACATTTTCAAGAAGTTAAGTTACCAAGTTTTTCTCCATTTCTCTCCTTCTTCATGTTTTGGCCAAGCATTCCAAGAACACCTTCCATCACTTTTTAATTTCATCCAACTTGATTTTTTAAACCTAAACACCATTCTAAGAACATCTCTAGTTATGAGTTTTTCCAAAATCATTCATCTTGGGCTTCAAATCCAAGCTTCAAGTTTCTATCAAAAATAAAAAAATCCATCTTTGTGCTTCAAGAGAAACCATTTGGTCAAGACACTCAAAACCATCATCCAAGCTCTTTTAATTTCATCCAACCATAGATCTTGAATCTACATGATATTCTAAGCAACTTTCATGTTGGAGACTTTCTCTAAATCATTCATCTTCAAGGAGTTTCTTCAAGATCCATGTTATTGGGTTTTTGAGGTAAAGTATAAGGAAACTTCATTTCTTCTCTTCTTTTTCATAATCTAAACCATGTTTGATCCATGGTTTTCTTAATCAAGCTTAGTATACTAATTTTTATGTATTTTGTTTTGAATTTGAGAAGCTCTTGGTGATGAAGGACTTGGAAAAAGAAGCAAATCAAGAAGCTTTTGAGGATCTTCAAGAGGTAAGAGGGAGATCCATCTCACCAACCAAGCATGGTGGTGAGAGATGGTCTTATATTTGATGGATGTTGAATCCATGTGAGGATTCATATCCATGGTCATGTATTTAATTTGTGGGTGTTTATGAGCTTTGATTATTTGCCTATGCTTGATATGCTTTGCATGAGTTTATGACTTTGATGGTATGCTTATACTATGCATGATTTATTGCTTTGATTATGGTATACTTATAATATATATTTGAATATGTATGTATATGCCATGACTTGATGATGGAAAGAAAATCAATTCTTGGCTCCAATGGCCAAAGAATGACTACGGTTTTGGCACCCAAGGTTAGGGTTCCATGTTGAAATTTTTCAAGAACAAGGGAATTAATTTTTGATCCTTAGAACATTGTGAATTTTGGTCAAGACACCTCAAGATAGGTGTTCACAAAATTAATATTTTCTTGAATGATGAAAGTGGATGTTTAGAAAAGTAAGAAAAATAAACAAAGAATTTATTTTTCAAAGAGTACATGAATACGGTTTTAGAAGGATTTTTATTGATTTATTTTGTGTAAAAAGTTTCTAAGTGTTTTACTAAACATGAGATTTAAATGAAAATAGCAATGTTAATTTTAAGGATTTGCAAAGAAAGTGAAAAAGGATTTGTAAGGAAAGTAAAAAAAATGAATTTGAACAAATAGGTTTGATTTTTATGACCATCGGTATTTCGGTTTTGAAAACAAAGAATTTTTAATGGTTTTGTTTGTGTAAAACCATATCAATTTAGAAGAAAAATATTTGATGGCTTCAATGGCCAAAGACTCTACGATTTTTTGAGGTTGGAATAATTTTGGTTTTATGAAACAAAGTAATTTTAAAGTGGAAACAAAATGTTTGAACAAAATGTTTTAGTATAAGGATTTTGGAAAGGAATCAAAGTATTTTATCACTGAGAAATGAACTTTCATATGAAAATGAAAAAGAAAAGTTGCAAGGGTTTGAATCTTAATTTGTTTTGAAGAGAATTGATTTTAGAATTGATTTGGAGAAAAATGGAGAATATAATGGTGTTTTGAAAATTTACTAACGTATAACTTATTTTCAAGTTTTGAAATACGTTAGAAAATGTTAAGTTTTGAAACGTTGATTTACATCAATGGAAAAGTTATTTTGTGAATTATATTTTGAAAAAGAATTTTTGAGTAAAGAATCTGTGGAAAAATATTTTCTTGAGTAAGAAAATATATTAAATGAAGTATAAAGTTATATTATTTTGAGAAAAGTTAAAAAGGAATTTTTAAAGGTCAAGAAATATTTTCTGTAATGAAATTGTGGTGAAAAATTATTTACGTATCTTAAAAACGTAATTTTTAAGTTATGTGATATGGAAAAATATTTCTATGTGATTTTAAATACATTGAAATATTTATACGTGATTTGAATTTACGTTTAAATATTTTACGTGATTTGAACTACTGTTGATAAATCACTACGTGATTGAATAGCGATAGAATATTTTTTATGCGATTGTGAAAATGAGGGAAAATTGTTATGAGATTTGGAAAGTGTTTTAAATATTTTGAGAATGATAGAAAATGATTTATGTAACGTAAAAGAATGATTTTTAAGTTACGGGATTTTGAAACAGTGGAAAAATACTATGCGATTTGAGAAACGTATGTTTTTACGCGATTGAGAAAAACGTTAAAAATTAGTACGTGGTTTAAAAATGCAACAGAAGAGTTGCAACATTTTGAAAACGTAATAGAAATGTTACGAAATTTTGTAAACGTAATAAAGAGTGTTTACGGTATTGTAAAAAATGTAATAAAAACGTTTTGGAATTTTAAAAACGTAACAAAAGTGTTACTGAGTATTGTGAAAATATAAAAGAAGTGTTATGGTATTGTGAAAACATAATGTAAACGCGTTTTTGGATTGTGAAAACGTAATGTAAATGTTACGCGATTGTGAAAATACGGTAAAAGTGGTTTACAACTATGAAAACATGATACATGATTTTATTTGTTGAAAGTATAAAGATGATTATTGTTGAACCGGTGTCCATTTGTTTGTGAGAAAATGATATATTTGTTCGTGATTGGATTTAGTGCATTATACATGCATTGGAATGGTCCGATGAGGACCGGATATGGCTGATTGCCTAGGAGAAACACACCTCTTGAGTGGGTGCGATATGCGTAGTGTAGGTCACTTGTTGACCTTGGGGCATCGGAGTGCGGGTTGCTTACATACGGGTGGTTGGTCGCGCTTCTTCCCGTAGGTTAGACCGATGCAACACACCGATGATCTCGACCGAGACACTATTCTTAATCAAGATCTCGATAAAGACCGTCGTGTATGTGCTAGATGTGCAAAACCGAAATGAGAATTAAAGCACGTGGTCCGAGGCACGTGGTACCGGCAGATCTTTTCGATCATTTCTCCGACCGAGTTTAGCTCCATGGAGTAGGAAATCGAGTCTTGTGTACATACATAATCTGAACATTTTATATCCGCATGATATATTAATTGAGGATATTGGTTATGACAATTGTTTTGAATACTTGGATGATGATACTGATAATTAGAACATTATTGTAATTTGTTGTTTATGATAATTAAACTAATAAATGATTAGATGATGATAGTTGATTAATGTTGATAGCATGATTATGGTATGATCGATCTGTATGATATGCTGTTTGTGTTATCTCTATACTGCCATGTTGGTATTGGCGTAGGTGATCTCACCTCTTTGTTATGTTATTTTGCTGTGTCTGTACTGTTAAAATCAAATGATAGAAGGATCGAGTTGTCTTAGACATAACGGGCGATGGACACTCGAGATTGATGAAAACATTGAAGAGTGGACATTCAGTCTCAAGTTGAAGGTGTTCGAGTAGACAAGGAGTAGAGTTCGATGCAACAAGAATTTGGATACAAGATAAGGAATGAGTATGTTAAGTTTTATCGTTAGTGTTATACCGTGCTATTTAGTAGGACCCATCATGGGGTTCTTTACCGTTGTTAAAAAAAAAAAAAAAAAAGAGTCTGTTAGTTTTATATTTCTCTTCAAATTGTTAAATATTAATTGGTGTCAATGATTGTATATGAATTAGTTTCAATATATGTCTTTTTCAGTATTACATATAAATTTCAGTAAGTTTATATTTCAACAAGAAAGAAATTTTTAAACCCACGTTTTTAACTCAAACCTTTTATGAAAACATTTTCAGATCATGAATCGGGAGTCGGAAATGTGATGCCCTAGGGAGGGTGTTACATTAGTTGGTATCAGAGCACAGTTTGAGTCTTTTGGGGTTTGTGGTTAGGTCTATTTTGCTTGTGTTGTGTTCTCTGTGTTATTGTTTTTCGAAAAGAAACAATGTTGTTTATAATAGATATCAGATCCATTGTATTTCGATCCGTACGCCTCGAGAAAAAAAAAGGGAAATGGCTCGGGATAGTTGTACTTGTGTGGAAGTAGAACATGTTACTAGTAATGCAGCTGCAACTACGAGAGCAACGGGAGCAATGTGGAAAGACGACTGCACGAACAGAGGATCGATAAACAGTGGGAAAGAAATGAAAGTTGAGGTTCAGGATCTGATGGAAGAGAATCAGTCTTGGAATATAAGATTTCGTAATTTTGGAACCCGATATTTTTAAGGATATTTGGAAAGTGATTGATTTCAACAGAAGATGTATTTACAACCATTGAGGAAACCAAAGGCAGTAACTGATGTGAAAGAAGGTACTTAATGAAGGAATGTACGTCAAGAAAATAAACGTTTATTTGAAATGGTTACATCTGGTTTCCATTTTATTTTGATTCGTCCATCTTTGAAGAAAAGAAATGACTCGTGATAGACGTACGCGTGTGGAAGCAAGACACAATGGTGGTGATATGACTGCAACTTTGGAAGTAATACAAACAGTGGCTGAAGCAATTATACAGCAAACTCAGAAGATTGTTCTGCAGCAAGAATTGATTTCTAAAGCTATGATTTTGTTAGAGTTAAATCAATCTCAGGATGAGAGACCCTGTAACGTTGGACTATATTGGTTACGAAAAAGAGGAAATCGTAAGGTCAAGCGGTTCCAACAGAAAAAGTACTTGCAATCTCCAAGAAGTCAACAACAACAACAATCTTGTGGAGAAAGTACTAGTAATGACAGGTTTAGTTTGACTGTGATATATGCACCGAAATGTAAGAAGTGTGAAAAAGGGCACTTAACGAAAGATTATACGTCCAAGGAAATAATTTGTTTTAAGTGTGGGAAGTTTGGAACACAATCTTTGAAAATAGAGTTCCAATGAAAACAAAGTTTTCTGTTAGTAAAATCTCAGGTAGTAGGAAGTGTTCGGAGAGGAAGATTTAAACAATGGAGATTGTGTCATTGAAGCTAATCCTGTAAACCATACGGAATATTTCTGTGAACAACTTATTCTGTGTGGCATATGATTGAGTAGATCAATTATATGTTAGAGTTATTCGTAATCCTCTTATTTGTTTACTTCTGTTTCTATTCTTAGCCAATCGAGTTACTCAAGTTATTCAAATCATTGTTATACATCAAATCTTTGTGTTAGTTTGATCTGTCGTTCAAAATTTTTGTGTTAGTTTGATCTGTTTCATAAACAAACATGATCTTTAAAAATGGATTGGTTATTTTTCAACCATATCCTATGAGATTGTCTTATTATAGTGTTAGTGTTTCAAAAAAAAAAAAAACTCATTCCTGAAAATCAGGCAAAATCAAATTCTTGTTGAATATGTTTGGTAACATATTAGATCATTTCGCTACCTTTTCTTCCTAAACCTGTATAATGTTCTTTCATATATGGCATTTGCAAAAAAAGAATATTTTGCAAGAAAGGATATTCCTATTTAAAATCCATGTCATAGTATCTGGTATAAAATACGGTTGAAAGAAGAATTCGGCTAGTGAGACATTTCCTGGTAAGAGCTAAAGCTGGAGAATAAAGTGACATGAGAATAAAAAAATTTTAAGTAATACATTACATTAGTTGGAAGTTATCTAAGAAAAACTATTCTAGGCATGAATGAAGGTTAGTAGCCGCTGTATTGGTATCAGAGGATTCATTCTTGAAGATCGAGTTACATCCAATTCTTTACTGGATATGTTCGATAACATATTCAATTTGTTTTGTTCTTTTCCATGATGTTTTCTTTTATTTACTGCAATTGAAGGAATATCTTGCAAGAGAGAATATTCCTATTTATATCCAGGTCAGAGTATCAAAGTGGCGCAGTGGAAGCGTGGTGGATTCTTCAAAAGTTGAAGAAGTCTGTCTATGGGAAAAGTTAAGACGGTAATGGAAAACCGTAGAAAAAAAAATTTATTGAGATATTTGTTTGATCAGGAGAAGTGAACAAGAGATAAAGAACTTTCAATGGTTTAGAATCATTTGGAGTAACGTAAGAGGAGAAACTACATGGGAACTGAAGAAAAGATAAAGGAATAATGTCATTATTTATTCCGAAAGTGTGAAATCATGGTCATGAAATTTCGAGGACGAAATTTCTCAGAAAGAGGGAGTATTGTAACACCCCAAATTTTCGTATCTCTTAAACAAGTAATTTTGGCATTTAATGCACGTAATTTTACTTGTTTAGTAATTTCTGGATTGTAAAATTATTTTGTTTATTCCGTCAACATATTTGATCATTTTGAGTGAGTTCCTCCGTGTCAGGAAAATAAAAATTTTCGGGCCGGGGAAAATTTTACCTAATTTAATTTTTACCGTTAGGTAATTATTTACGTAATCTGATTTGATATTTGTGCGTTTTCTAATATTTGTGATTTTTGTGAATGATTATGATTTTTTTTACTGTTTGTGGGCCCAGGGAGTGTATGTGAGCCCAGGTGACCTTACATGGGCCCGTGTGAGTCCCAAGAAAGCAAAAATTTTTCTACGCATAGAAAAATTTGTACGTTTTAGACGAGAGACAGAGGATCTTACTAAACCTGAATCCGAAAAGCTTTTTTAAAATTTTATTGTACTGTGTTTTGTACTGTATTTAATTATCGGACGATAAAAATACAGTAAATATATTCTTTTATGGGGTTTTTAGCAGATAAAAATAGAAATTATATTGCTTAAGTCAACCTTGGTGGTTTGGATATCCACCATTGATTTAATTAATGATGGAGACTTGATCTTGATTTAATTAACGGTGGAGATTTGATCTTAAAAGTGAATAAGATCATTTATAACCGTTAGATGGAGATTAAATCAATGGTAGAGATTTGATCTCAAAAAGTGACAAAGACCATTTATAACCATTGGATTTAGAAGTGATCAAGGGTGGAGAATTGGTCTTGTAAAGTAACAAGGACCATTTATGACCATTGGATTTAGATTTAATTAATGGTGAAGATTTAGTCTTAAAAAGTAGCAAAGACTAATTATAACCTTTGGATTAAAAGTTTGAAGGAGCAATCTTAACCCTTAATTTTTGGAGACACATCTAAGGGCTAGAATTTAAAGGAGAAAGATCCAATGGCCTAGATTAAGTCTTCTAATCTAAAGTTACACTTAAAGCCTACATTAATCCTAACCATTGAATTAATCAATGGCTAGAAATGCTCCAAATGGTGGCTAATTATTATGATCATTTATTAAATGCACAAGGAGAAGCATGCATGGAGGGGGATGGTTTTGGATTGTTTAGAAGACAAAAAAAAGAGGCTTTATGACCATTATTAATTGCTTTATGTCATTGTTAAGTGAACTCTTTAGTCAATGTTTCATCATAATTGATCATTATTGATCAATTTGCACTCAAGGAGAATGCATTGGAGGGGAGCTACGAAATTGAGAAGCTTTAGGACATAGGAAAAAGTTTGAAGACCATTATTGTCATCCTTGGTCATCATTAGACATTTTCAAGAAGCTAAGTTACCAAGTTTTCTCTCCATTTCTCTCCTTCTTCATGTTTTGGCCAAGCATTCCAAGAACACCTTCCATCACTTTTTAATTTCATCCAACTTGATTTTTTAAATCTAAACACCATTCTAAGAACATCTCTAGTTATGAGTTTTTCCAAAATCATTCATCTTGGGCTTCAAATCCAAGCTTCAAGTTTCTATCAAAAATAAAAAATTCCATCTTTGTGCTTCAAGAGAAACCATTTGGTCAAGACACTCAAAACCATCATCCAAGCTCTTTTAATTTCATCCAACCATAGATCTTGAATCTACATGATATTCTAAGCAACTTTCATGTTGGAGACTTTCTCTAAATCATTCATCTTCAAGGAGTTTCTTCAAGATCCATGTTATTGGGTTTTTGAGGTAAAGTATAAGGAAACTTCATTTCTTCTCTTCTTTTTCATAATCTAAACCATGTTTGATCCATGGTTTTCTTAATCAAGCTTAGTATACTAATTTTTATGTATTTTGTTTTGAATTTGAGAAGCTCTTGGTGATGAAGGACTTGGAAAAAGAAGCAAATCAAAAGCTTTTGAGGATCTTCAAGAGGTAAGAGGGAGATCCATCTCACCAACCAAGCATGGTGGTGAGAGATGGTCTTATATTTGATGGATGTTGAATCCATGTGAGGATTCATATCCATGGTCATGTATTTAATTTGTGGGTGTTTATGAGCTTTGATTATTTGCCTATGCTTGATATGCTTTGCATGAGTTTATGACTTTGATGGTATGCTTATACTATGCATGATTTATTGCTTTGATTATGGTATACTTATAATATATATTTGAATATGTATGTATATGCCATGACTTGATGATGGAAAGAAAATCAATTCTTGGCTCCAATGGCCAAAGAATGACTACGGTTTTGCACCCAAGGTTAGGGTTCCATGTTGAAATTTTTCAAGAACAAGGGAATTAATTTTTGATCCTTAGAACATTGTGAATTTTGGTCAAGACACCTCAAGATAGGTGTTCACAAAATTAATATTTTTTGAATGATGAAAAGTGGATGTTTAGAAAAGTAAGAAAAATAAACAAAGAATTTATTTTTCAAAGAGTACATGAATACGGTTTTAGAAGGATTTTTATTGATTTATTTTGTGTAAAAAGTTTCTAAGTGTTTTACTAAACATGAGATTTAAATGAAAATAGCAATGTTAATTTTAAGGATTTGCAAAGAAAGTGAAAAAGGATTTGTAAGGAAAGTAAAAAAAATGAATTTGAACAAATAGGTTTGATTTTTATAACTATCGGTATTTCGGTTTTGAAAACAAAGAATTTTTAATGGTTTTGTTTGTGTAAAACCATATCAATTTAGAAGAAAAATATTTGATGGCTTCAATGGCCAAAGACTCTACGATTTTTTGAGGTTGGAATAATTTTGGTTTTATAAAACAAAGTAATTTTAAAGTGGAAACAAAATGTTTGAACAAAATGTTTTAGTATAAGGATTTTGGAAAGGGAATCAAAGTATTTTATCACTTGAGAAATGAACTTTCATATGAAAATGAAAAAGAAAAGTTGCAAGGGTTTGAATCTTAATTTGTTTTGAAGAGAATTGATTTTAGAATTGATTTGAGAAAAATGGAGAATATAATAGTGTTTTGAAAATTTACTAACGTATAACTTATTTTCAAGTTTTGAAATACGTTAGAAAATGTTAAGTTTTGAAACGTTGATTTACATCAATGGAAAAGTGATTTTGTGAATTATATTTTGAAAAAGAATTTCTTGAGTAAAGAACTGTGGAAAAATATTTTCTTGAGTAAGAAAATATATTAAATGAAGTATAAAGTTATATTATTTTGAGAAAAGTTAAAAAGGAATTTTTAAAGGTCAAGAAATATTTTCTGTAATGAAATTGTGGTGAAAAATTATTTACGTATCTTAAAAATGTAGCACCCCTTTGGAGGATGTCACACATAAAAGAAAATAAAAGAAATAGAAATAAAATCTACCCAAGTTGTGAAACATTTGTTAAATATTATTTATGTAAAATATATACGCGATTTAAAATAAAAAAATAAAAAAAGATAATACCGTGAGAAAAACATTTGTTAAATATTATTAATGGTTGTAAAATAATTAAAAACGATAATAAAAAGATAATGCGAAAAAATAAAATAAAAAAAAGCATCATCACTAATAATATACATATGATTAAGTTATAAACTGTACAAATAATTTACAACTAAGACTACAACTATTTAAACAAAAACAAGAAAGAAAGCAATAAAAGAGTTAATATATATAGTACATATTTAAACCGACGCTACGACGCGCCTAAAAAAACATCATGATTATCTAATCCTCGATGGATCACTCTCGGCATGAAAATGATCATCAGGAGATAGATATCCTGGATGTCTCGACACACGGCGATAACGGGATCGCGCAAGTCGATACGATGCTTATCTCACTAGGCTCGGGGTTTTCAAGCACCCCAATAACGCCTAATGGATAAGGGTAACTCTAAGTGCGAAAAAGTAAATAACGTCGTAGTCATAATGGGCTCTCCATCAAAACGCTGACGTAGAATCACGGTCACACGTCCTGCATATGTCACAGAATCACGATCTCCTCGTAGATGCCAAGCCAGAGCACCTCCATGAAATACCAGCTCTATGAATCCCAAAAATCCTGGCGTCGCCATCCCTCACAATCAATCCAGAGGATATGGATGATCGGATGGTTCTTGATCGTAAAATTGGTCGTCCGCCGCCGATCTTCCTCCTCCTCGTGGTACACGATCTCAATAGGCTGATCCTCTTCCTCGAAGTCTTTACCGCGTAAAATAATTAAACAGAAAATACATATAACAAAGAGGTAAGACAACATAAAATCATCACAACATGGCCAATAAGAAGACGACAAACAACATGTATACATTCATGCATTATAAAATACTATAATGAAAGAATAACAAATTAGAGTAAGATTTAGATATCATAACAATATATCACATCACGAGATAAAACCTCACAGATAAAATAAGAAAGATAAGAATAAACAGATAAGATATAATAACCAAATATAGTAACAAGAATCAGATAAAATAAACAAATAAGATACAGATAAACAATAAATAGATAAGATGTAAACAAATAGACATAGAGATAAATAATATGACAAAATCCTACTCCATGGAGCTAAAGAAAACACAAGTATCAGAGAGAGGAATGACTCGCAAAATCTAATAGTACCCACGGCTGCCCCACCAACTATTCGTTGTCACACGTTGCGTCTATAGCCCCACGACACAGAATCCATCAATCCAGCGTGGTGTAGTTCACGGTCTCACGTTGTGGCACTACAGCAAATGTACTACTAGATTTCACAAATCTCGATTAAATATAGTGTGTGTTGAGTACCATAGTGTGCTATCGGTTTACCACGGCCCACGGAGCTACCAACTCCGTCCACATGTGGGATCCCGTACACTAAAGTCTCCAAGTTCATTAGAACAATGAACCACACTACGTTTATCGCATCGACAACACGATGTGATTCGTCTCGTCAACCAATCCACCAAATACATGGCACACATAACGAGATAGATGGAAAGCACGTACGAGTTCACATTTTCCGACAAGCAGATATAGTTTCAAAAGCCCGTACGAGTTCACATTTTCCCGACAAAGATATAAATTTTCAAAAGCTCATGACGGGTTCACATTTTCCCGACAAAGATAAAGATAGTAAAGGTCAATCGCGTAGAAATTTTATCGCGTTTTCATAATTCCGTCGTTTTTACAAACGTTTAAAAATCGGGTAAAGATATTTTTCTGTTTTTAAAATCGCGTAGTATTTTTAATACGTTTTCTCAATCGCGTAGGATTTTTAAATCATTTTCTTATTCGAATGCCCTTAAAATTACTTGTTTAAACCAACAGTAAATAGTACTTAGTACATTTAAACTACGTAGAATAATTTTTCATACCGCATCTTGTCTTTAGGATATTTTTACTATCTTATTGGTTCATTTTTACTAAAAATTGACAAGATTTTGTTTAGAATATCATAATAATGGTTTCCTAAATTATCCATAAAATTTCCATTTACCTAATTTTTAACCATATCATTTAATTCTTTTTGAAATCTCTAACATGCTTCAAAACCTTAAGTGAGCTATATGTTAGAAAATTTCTCAAAATTTCTGTATTTTACTTCCTAATGATAAAATTACTAGTTTTAATCCTTTAAGCTTAATTCTACTCAATTTGTTTCTTCAAAAATCATTATAGAAAATTTCTTCTTAACTTGTATTGTCTCTTTTTGATTGAAAAAGGTTTGGAATCAAGTTTTAGAAATCATGATTACCTATAGTGGCATGTTGGCCAAATTTCATAAAATTTTTGCATTTGATTTCTAAATTGTTTTTCACCTTCTAAATCATATCAAATATATTATATTGTCTAAGCTCATTAAATCATATTAGAAAATAGTTAGTAAGAGTTAAATTAATCCTTTAGGCATGTTGGCCCAAAATACTAAGTCTTTACCATTTGATTTCTAAGTTCATTTTCTTTAATCAAATCAATTTGAAACTTTCTTGATTCTCCTAGGTTAATTAAGTTACACTTTAGGAAAAATCAAGAGAACATTTTGGTCCTCACACTTTGTCATTGCCGTGAACTAGGGAATGTGTTCTTTGGAACACTCATGCAAATTTACACATGTTATTCACATCTTATACCTTATCATACAATTCTAACATATGCATTTATATTTCTAACACATGCAAAATATTTCTAACACATAAAACCTAAATTAAAGCTTATAGACATACAATCAAAAGCTAATAGACATGCAAAATTATTACAATCACCAAACAAGAAAGCTACTAACATACAACACCTAAGCTACTAGCAACCACAAAAATTAACAAATACACATCAATAAACACACCACAACCGAATCCTTATGGATTCTACAAACAATCCATCTTCTTACCACCATCAAGGGATGATAAGAATTGTCTTCCTCTTACCTTAAATGAAGACAAATGATTAGCTTTCACACCTCCTATGGTTCGGTTTTCACTCCACCAAATACCTAAAAATCTCAAATAAAATCTACATGTTATTAACCATGAAAAAGAAGCTAAACCATGGAGAAATCATGGCTTAGAACTTTGAAAAAGAAGAGAGAAAAGAAAAATATGATATTTCACCTTCTAGGTCAAATTTACAAGGTTGATTTCCAAGCCCTAAATGGAAGATTTTGAAGAAACTTCCAACTAGAAAGGTTCTTAGAATAGTGTTTAGGTTAAGGAAACTTGGTTAGAAAAAATTTTGGATGGTTGGATGATTAGGAATGGCTCTTGGCGAATGATAGGGAAGAAGAACAACAATGGAGGCTAGGGTTCTTGGAAGAGAAAGAAGAGAGAAAAGTGATGAAGATGAAGTGTAGTTTTGGTCTTCCAAGGCCTCTTGGCCGTAGCACTCAAGTGCAAATGGATGTGCATGGATTTGGCTTCATCCAAGCCATTGAATGCATCAAAGGTCAAGATCAAATCTTGCTTAACAAGCTTAAATCCTATTGGTTGCTCATGGTGACTCACCTTGCTTAGTCACACAAGGTCATTAAATTTCTCTTGAGTCACTAGTGAGTCACGTTTCTCGAAAGTTCTACTACTTACGGTGATTAATTAAGCTACCGATCTAACCGTTTGCTAATTGTGGGTCCCGCAAAATATTTTCGGGTCCATCATGTCACTAAAATATATCGACTAATAAAATAATATTATAATAATATAAAATTATTTTATTTGCTTAAATCCTAAAAATTAAAAGATTATTTTTAGTCTCATTCAGAATCCAAGTTAAGTAAGATCCCCCAATTCTAAATAATAAAATAAGATTTTCCTAGGCCCGAAAAATATTATTTTCCCGCTTCGAGCAAATCACACAAAAAGTCCATATAAAATCACAGACGGTATTTTCGTGCATTAAATTAAGAAGAAAACAATTAAAAACAAAAAAAACAAATAAAACAAGACGCTCGGGACGTAACGGTCATTTTTTCCATTTTTTTCCACAACGTAGGTAATCATCCAAAACGCTCAAATAAAATATCCAACAAGTATTATATACTGTATATCTTTTTCAGAAAAATTAATACAAGAGTTCGTAAAAATTTTTATTTTACCGTCTCAAGCAAACTACGTAAAACGATCAAATAAAATTTCACCTGTATTATCGTAATTGTTTTCATACATAAATCGAGAACAGAAAAATAGGGACACAAAGCGGTCATTCATACAAAAGCATGAAAAACAGAAAACAGTACATTCAGAATATTTTCTAAAAATTGGGGCGTTACAAAAAACGTAATTTTTAAGTTATGTGATATGGAAAAATATTTCTATGTGATTTTAAATACATTGAAATATTTATACGTGATTTGAATTTACGTTTAAATATTTTACGTGATTTGAACTACTGTTGATAAATCACTACGTGATTGAATAGCGATAGAATATTTTTTATGCGATTGTGAAAATGAGGGAAAATTGTTATGAGATTTGGAAAGTGTTTTAAATATTTTGAGAATGATAGAAAATGATTTATGTAAAGTAAAAGAATGATTTTTAAGTTACGGGATTTTGAAACAGTGGAAAAATACTATGCGATTTGAGAAACGTATGTTTTTACGCGATTGAGAAAAACGTTAAAAATTAGTACGTGGTTTAAAAATGCAATGTAAGAGTTGCAACATTTTGAAAACGTAATGTAAATGTTACGAAATTTTGTAAACGTAATAAAGATAGTGTTACGGTATTGTAAAAATGTAATAAAACGCGTTTTGGAATTTTAAAAACGTAACAAAAGTGTTACAGTATTGTGAAAATATAAAAGAAGTGTTATGGTATTGTGAAAACATAACAGAAACGTTTTTGGATTGTGAAAACGTAACAGAAATGTTACGCGATTGTGAAAATACGGTAAAAGTGGTTTACAACTATGAAAACATGATAACATGATTTTCGCTGTTGAAAGTACAGTATGATTACTGTTGAACCAGTGTCCATACACTGTTTGTGAGAAAATGATATATTTGTCTGTGATTGGATTTAGTGCATTATACATGCATTGGAATGGTCCGATGAGGACTGGATATGGTTGATTGCCTAGGAGAAACACACCTCTTGAGTGGGTGCGATATGCGTAGTGTAGGTCACTTGTTGACCTTGGGGGCATCGGAGTGCGGGTTGCTTACATGGGTGGTTGGTCGCGCTTCTTCCCGTAGGTTAGACCGATGCAACACACCGATGATCCTGACCGAGACACTATTCTTAATCAAGATCTGATAAAGACTGTCGTGTATGTGCTAGATGTGCAAAAACTGAAATGAGAATTAAAGCACGTGGTCTGAGGCACGTGGTACCGGCAGATCTTTTCGATCATTTCTCCGACCTGAGTTTAGCTCCATGGAGTAGGAAATCGAGTCTTGTGTACATACATAATCTGAACATTTTATATCTGCATGATATATTAATTGAGGGATATTGGTTATGACAATTGTTTTGAATACTTGGATGATGATACTGATAATTAGAACATTATTGTAATTTGTTGTTTATGATAATTAAACTAATAAATGATTAGATGATGATAGTTGATTAATGCTGATAGCATGATTATGGTATGATCTATCTGTATGATATGCTGTTTGTGTTATCTCTATACTGCCATGTTGGTATTGGCGTAGGTGATCTCACCTCTTTGTTATGTTATTTTGCTGTGTCTGTACTGTTAAAATCAAATGATAGAAGGATCGAGTTGTCTTAGACATAACGGGCGATGGATACTCAGAGATTGATGAAAACATTGAAGAGTGGCTGTCTCAAGTTCGAAGGTGTTCTGAGTAGACAAGGAGTAGAGTTCTGATGCAACAAGCTGGATACAAGATAAGGAATGAGTATGTTAAGTTTTATCGTTAGTGTTATACCGTGCTATTTAGTAGGACCCATCATGGGGTTTGCTACTGTTAAAAAAAAAAAAGAAGAGTCTGTTAGTTTTATATTTCTCTTCAAATTGTTAAATATTAATTGGTGTCAATGATTGTATATGAATTAGTTTCAATATATGTCTTTTTCAGTATTACATATAAATTTCAGTAAGTTTATATTTCAACAAGAAAGAAATTTTTAAACCCACGTTTTTAACTCAAACCTTTTATGAAAACATTTTCAGATCATGAGTCGGGAGTCAGAAATGTGATGCCCTAGGGAGGGTGTTACACGTCACATTGTCAAATAAAAGAAAATGCAGAAATTAAATTTTCAAACGACAATTAAGACCCGGTTCAATTAATTAGAAGTTAACTTGCTTGATACTTTAATACGTAGGAAAATGGCAAAGATATATATATATATATATATATATATATATATATATATATATATATATATATATATATTTGTTTTGTTAATTTAATAGCGCGGAATATGGATAACAAGAAAGAATAAAATAGTACATAGAATACGCACTGAATAACATACACTTATATATATATATATATATTTAATACAACTATATTTTAAATACAAGCCTGGACATCTCCAAAAAGCAAAACTATACCTGCCCCAAGGAATCATGCATATACATCCCCCAGAAATAACAAAATATACAGCCTACCAAAAAATAATACATCAGGCCCCCAAAATAAAAGCCACTGGCAGCCATCAGTAGCCACCAGCAAAATCAATCTCTCAGAGGAGGAGGAACCGTATCAGGATCCTCAGCAGGATCCTCCTCTTCCGAGGAAACCTCCATGGGAACCACAAAAGCACGGGACGGAGCCCGAGCGGTAGAGTCAAAAGAGTCCTCCCAAGGGGTGTAATAACGATCACCCCACATCTCACAGATAGGCAAGTAAAACTCCAGTCGCAAGCTGATGTGGCAGGTGAGGACAGGTGCCTCATGTCATCTCCAGGCTAGGGCGATCGACACATCTCCCAAGTAGACGCAGCGATCGGAACTCAAGTTAATATGCCAACACTCTGGCCCTCCGAGGAAGGTCAGACGCACATCACTAAGAAATCCGCGCATACGTGCCACCATTGTCTCAGTAGAAACTAGTCTCGTTCGAGCCAGAAGCCGGGAAACTCGGGATCTTTCGCCTCCTTACCGTCGTCTTCGATCAATACAGTATACACACACATAGCAAGTAACAGAGATACAAGAAAGAGGTAAGACATCCTACCATCATTACCAATTATACCAACTAGAAACAGTACGGCGCCACGCGCACAAATAGCAATTCAGAATATCATATTCAACTAATAAGCAGTAATTCCAACAGTAAGCAAATAAACAATTCCAGACAGATAGTCATCTCAGTAATAACCAAACCAGTCATAGATATGGAAAAATAAATATTAACAATGACAATGTATATCATGACTCACATGCATGCTTTCCCAAATTCCTACTCCATGGAGCTAGACTCAAACAGTCGGAGAGAAAGATCAGGAGACATGTCTATAACTCGGCTGCCGAAGCCAGTGCTATCAATAATTTTTCTCGTGCACAATCATGGCATTGTACAGACATTCTATACTAGATCACGATATAGGACAGTGTCGAGTCCGGATCATCGGTGCGTTTGCATCGGTTTGCCCCACGGGCAGAGGAGCTACCAACTGCAATTGGTGAAGGACCCGCACCCCGACGCCCCCAAGGTCATAACAAGACCCACACTAGTCTACTCGCACCCGCACTAAGGTGTGCTCAATCTCCTAGGCAACTTGGCCTTACAACAGTCCACAAGGACATTCACAATGCATATGATACTATGCATGGACATGTATGATTCACAATCTCATACCATTACATAACATGCCACAATAGGCCAATATAAGCATCAATATATATTCCTTATCACACACATACCACAATTTCCATGTCATGGACCCAAGAATTCCATTTTCAAAATCATTTCTTCTCTATCGGAATGAATACATATTCCTATCATATTTAAGTAAAGTAAAATCCTTGAATCTAGGGCTTTTAGGTTATGTTTGAGTTACAAAGGACAAAGAACCATAATCTCAATCATTTCCAGCTCAAAAATCTCATTTTTGGGTCTTGGTAATCGATTACATCACCCTGGTAATCGACACAAATAAACAATCCCATAATCGATTACAATCCCATTGTAATCGGTTACACGATTTCCAGAACTACGATTCGTAACTTCAAGGACCTGGTAATTGATTACACAGCCGTGGTAATCGATTACCAATCGGACAGAACCCCCGTAATCAATTACCCACAAGTTGTAATCGATTACGTGATTCCTGGAAGCACCATTTCGTGACATCAAAGACTTGGTAATCGATTACACCACTCTTGTAATCGATTACAAGCTAGACAGAATCTCTGTAATCAATTACACACAAGATGTAATCGATTACCAGATTTCCAGAATCACGATTTCGTACCCTTAAGAGCTTGGTAATCGATTATAAGCCCTGTGTAATCGATTACCACGCGTAAACTTGCAGAAAACAGAGTTCTTCAGGTCCTTTAACTCAAACCAAACCAATCATTATCATATTTAATCAACAAGTTACTCAAATATACCTTCAAACCATGCAAGAGGCATCAATCAATCATACAAACCCAACAAAATGCACTATCATGAAGAACAACATAAAAATAAGAGAACTTTATACATAGATTCAGAAATCAATTGAAATCAACACATAGACATACTAATCTCAAAATCAAAGGATAACCCTCATTAGGGTTTTCCCACCAACAACACAATCAAGGTTCCTAGATGCTAAGAGAGGTTGAGGAGGAGTGTCTTCCTCTTACCCAAATGAAGAAAACAAAAGAAGAACACCAAGAACCTCCTTTGAATTTCGGATTTGAGCTCCAAGAACCCTAAAAATGGTGACTTTGTTAGAATAGCATAATGGCTTGGAAAATGAAGTATGGATGGCCAACATGAAGACCATGACCACGAAAATGGAGGAGAAAGAAGAGAAGTCTTGAATCTTACCCAAAAAAAAAACTCAAAGCTTGGAGCTTGTAGAAAATGGTGAAAATGGTGGAATCTCAAGATGATCCAAACAAGAAGGATGTCTAGGAGAGGAAGAGGGTTAAGAGAGTGTGGTTGGAAGAAAATTTGGTGATGAATGAGGGGGAAGAGGGCTGCTAGTGCCGTAGGATTTTTTGAGAGAGGCAGGAGAAAATATCATGAGGAAAAAAAGAAAGAGCAGAAGAAAGAAGAAGTAAAGGAAATGCTTTAGGAAATAAAATCAATTCCCCCCCCCCCAAAATGTTGTCCAGCCGTGCATGAAGGAGAGAGAGGAGGGAATGGGCTGCTTTTGCATGGGGAAGGAGGAAGAGGAAATTTCCAAGAAGCTTCCTCCAAGCTTCCATGAGAAGCTTCGCACGTTCCTCGATAAAGTGAAAGTAAGGTTATTTCCTAATCGGGCACACTAACACAGATGAATATTTACACTATTAGTATTATTTTTCCTCCAGTGTAGAAGAGTTACTGATGATGAAAATAATATTTCATTATTCATCAGATGATTTTTACAATACTGCGATTTCATTCATCGGGTAAAATCTCGTAAAATGTAAACTTCGTAAATTGTGCCCGACCTCGGGTTTAGTAAGATCCCCCGTCGACAAGTCCACAATTTAGAGTTTACCAGCCACAGGAAAGACATCGCATCTTCCTGGGTCTGCACAGTGCACACGTAAAATGAGGAATATATTAAAATATTTGACGTTTTCAGAAAAATTCTCAAAAATCTAGAATATTATAAAATGATTACTTGTAACTAAATAAACACTATTCAGGATGTTACAACACTCCCCTACTAAAAGGAATTTTGTCCTCGAAATTTACATACCTCAAAATAGTTCTGGATGTTACTCCTTCATCTTGTCTTCCGGTTCCCAAGTTGTATCACCAGTCATCTCGTTCCAAATCACCTTTACCAATGAGATCTCCTTTCCTCTAAGTTGTTTTATCCGTCGGTCCTCGCTTCTCGCAGGAGGCACCTCATAGGTCAAGTTCTCTTTTAGTTGTACTGTGTCCGGTGCTACGACATGACTTGGATCAGGCAAATACTTACGAAGTTGTGACACATGGAAGACATTGTGTATGTTGGAAAGAAAAGGGGGTAAGGCTATCTGGTAGGCTACTGGACCTATCCGGCGAAGGATTTGGTAAGGTCCAAGAAATTTTGGAGTGAGTTTTCTAGATTTCAAGGCCCGGCCGACCCCAGTCGTGGGTGTGACTTTCAGGAATACATGCTCACCTTCCTCAAATTCAAGAGGCTTTCTTCTCCTATTTGCATAACTCTTTTGCCAGTTCTGAGCAGTTCTCATCTTTTCTTGAATCATCTTGACCTTCTCAGTTGTCTGCTGAATGATATCTGGTCCAATCGTAAGACGCTCTCCGTCTTGGTACCAACACAATGGTATTCGACACCGTAGTCCATACAGAGCTTCATAGGGTACCATCCCTATACTCAAATGATAACTGTTGTTGTAGGTGAACTCTATCAGTGGTAGAACTTCATCCCAACTTCCAGTTTGTTCCATAGTACAAGCTCTAAGTAAATCTTCTAAAGATTGGATCGTCCTTTCCGATTGACCATCAGTTTGTGGATGGTACGCTGAACTCAGATGTAACTTTGTTCCCAATGATGCTTGTAAACTCTGCCAAAATTTTGAAGTAAATCTCAGATCCCTATCCGAAACAATACTCGTAGGTATACCATGTAGCCTAACGATCTCACCAATATACAACTGGGTCAACTTCTCCAAACTGTACCTCATGTTGATCGGGAGAAAATGGGTTGACTTCGTGAGTCGATCCACTATTACCCATATCGAGTCGTGTCCTTTCTTTGTCCTCGGCAAACCAACAATAAAATCCATCGCAATGCTATCCTATTTCCATTCAGGAATAGGCAATGGTTGTAGCAATCCCGCTGGTCTTTGATGTTCCACTTTAGCTTTTTGACAAACTAAACAAGTCGACACACATCTAGTGACGTCGCTCTTCATTCCATGCCACCAGAATAATTTCTTTAGATCTTGATACATCTTAGTTATGCCTGGGTGCATACTCAGCTTGCTGGTGTGAGCATGTTCCACAATATATCGCCTAAGCTCTTGGTCACGGGGAATACAAACTCTACCTCGGAATCTCAGAATTCCATCCGTTCCTTCTTCAAATTCTGTCTCTTTGCCTTGCCTTATTAATTCTCTTGCTTCTTGCAAGAATTCATCGGCTTTCTGCTTTTCCCGTATGTCATCCATTAGTTCACTTGAGATGGTGACCATATTCATACAAATCCTTCCGGGTTCCAACTTAACAAACGACCATACATCCCTAAACTGTTCTATGAGGTCTCTTTCCTTGATCATCAAGGCAGAAGCACTGATAGTCTTTCTGCTCAAGGCATCAGCCATGACGTTCGCCTTGCCAGGGTGGTACAACAACTGGAAATCATAGTCCTTCAGGAATTCTAGCAATCGCCGCTGCCTCATATTCAGCTCTTTCTGATTATACAAATATTTCAAGCTCTTGTGGTCACTGAAGATGTTGAATGTTGCTCTATAGAGAAAATGCCTCCATATCTTTAGAGCAAAGACCACGGCTGCAAGTTCCAAATCATGGGTAGGGTAGTTCTTTTCGTGTACTCGCAACTGTCACGAAGCATAGGCTACAACTCTTCTATGTTGCATAAGAACACATCCCAATCCTTGAAACGAAGCATCACAGTACACCTCGAATGGCTCATTCGGATTAGGTAGCACTAACACCGGTGAGGTAGTTAGCCGTTTCTTCAACTCTTGAAAACTTTGCGTGCAGCTATCAGTCCATTCAAAAGCTTGGTTCTTCCTTGTCAACTGAGTGAGCGGTCCAGCAATCTTGGAAAATCCTTCAATGAACCTTCTGTAATATCCAGCTAAACCCACAAAGCTACGAACTTCCGTCACTGACTTTGGTTGCTCCCACTGTAATACTACTTCTACTTTCGACGGATCCACTGCAATCCCTTCCTTCGAGATCACATGGCCTAAAAACTTCACCTCATCAAGCCAAAACTCACATATCGACAGCTTGGCATACAATTCCTTCTCCTTTAGAATCTAAAGAACTATGCAGAGGTGTTCAGCATGATTCTCCTGATTCTGGGAATATATCAGGATATCGTTAATGAAGACGACAACAAACTTGTCCAAGTAAGGATGAAAGATCCTGTTCATGTAGTCCATGAAGATAGCAGGTGTATTCGTAACACCAAACGACATTACAAGGTACTCATAATGACCGTATTGGGTACGAAAAGTAGTCTTGGGCACATCCTCTGTTTTCACTCTTATCTGATGGTACCCAGATCTCAAATCGATCTTCGAAAACACTGCTGCTCCCTTCAGTTAGTCCATCAAATCATCAATTCTTGGGAGTGGATACTTGTTCTTGATCGTCAGCTTGTTCAATTGCCTATAGTCCACACACAATCTTGAGGTACCGTCCTTTTTCCGAACTAATAGTACTGGTGCTCCCCATGGTGACACACTCGGTCTAACAAACTGTTTCTCCAAAAGCTCCTCTAGCTGTTTCTTGCGCTCGGCCAATTCGGTTGGCGACATACGATAAGGTGCTATAGACATGGGACCAACTCCCGGTACCAGATCAATAGCAAACTCGATCTCACGTGTCGGTGGTAAACCAGGTACTTCTTCTGGAAAAACTTCAGAGAACTCTCTCACTACCGAAATAGTGTCCAGGTCAGTCTCGCTCTCGATTTTCAAAGAAGATAGTAGCATGTACCCCTGAGCTCCTTCTTTCAAGAAAGATCGGGCTTGGTTGGCCGTCAAGTACCTAGAATTCTCATCCACAGGGAAAACTATGGTTTTTCTGGAACAATCTAATAGAACATGGTTGGAAGATAACCAGTCCATCCCTAGGATCATATCTAACTGTGACAAAGGTAGACAGATCAGATCAACAGAAAAGAATCGACTTTCAACCACTAGGGGACATTTTAGGCAAACTTTGGTAGTAACTACAGGTTTATCAGTGGGGGTTGAAACAGTCAATTCAAAAGGTAGTTCAGACACAGGTAAGCCAAGTCGTAGCACAAAGTAATATGATATGAAAGAATGGGTTGCCCCAGAGTCATACAGTACTTTTAAAAGATTTCCTTCTATGGTGCCTTCTCCTTGAATCAAGTCTTCGGATTCGGAGGCTTCAGCTCCGCTCATAGTGTAAACTCGACCTCCGGCTTGCGGTTTCTTGGCTCGAGTCGCGTTGACTGAAGGTTTAGCCTTTGCTTGATTGCAGTCTCTGGACATGTGGCCCGGTTTGCCACATCTAGCAGATGATCCCCTTGATTGTGCAATCTCTCGTGAGATGATCTTTTCCACACTTTAGGCATCTGGACGGGTAGGTCATATTCTGCCCAGTTCGGTTCCCAGGGGAACCTCCACCAGAACTTCCACCGATTTGTTGCTGACTTCCCACCGGTCGGGAATAAGGCTTCTTTTGGAAGCGGTTTGAACCACTGCCTCCACCTCTTTGGGACCGTACAGGCCCAAAGCTCCTGTTTCTCGAGTCTCTAGCCTGTTCTAAGGCTTCAACTTCACAACAAATGTCTAACAATTCTGAGAATACCTTCATCTTCAGGGTGATCACAGCTTTCTTCACCTCATACCTCAATCCCTCGGTGAACTTCCAACACTTCCAGGCTTCATCGGTTTGGTGTTGGTAGTGTGTTGAGAACTTCTCCAAGTTCTCAAATTTAGCTGCATACTCACTGACGGTCATGTTCCCTTGTCTCAAGTTGAGGAACTCCAACTCTTTCGCATGTTTTGCATTAGCAGGAAAATATTTGTCCAAGAACTTGTTCTTGAACACATCCCATGTGATGTCAGTTCCTTCGGCTTCCAATGTTCTCTGAGCTCCGTTCCACCAGTCTTCGGCATTGCCCACAAGCATAAAGGTAGCATAATTCACCTTCTTGTCTTCGGCATAGTTCATGCCACGGAAGACTTTCTCTAGTTCTTTGATCCATAGACTAGCCTTGTCAAGGTCAAATTCTCTCCTAAATTGTGGAGGGTTGTGACGACGAAACTCCGCCAAGTTCTGGGCATCGGCAGTCGTCTCGAGCTGTTGAGCAGCTCTCTCTTGTTGTTGAGCCGCACGCTCATTTTGTTGCGCGATGACTTCTGCCATCCGCTGCATTGCCTCAACAGCAGCTGCAATTTCTCCACTTCTCGTCATCTTACTCTTTCTCAAATCAGGTTAACTGAAAACCACAAGGTAAGTTAAAGGAATTCATTTCAAAACACAAACCACAGAGATTTCACACAGCACAAGCAAGACAGACTCACACACAAGACCCAAAGAAGACATAAACCGGGGCTCTGATACCAACTTAATGTAACGCTCCTTTTTGGGAGGGAACGTCACATTGTCAAATAAAAAAAAACGCAGAAATTAAATTTTCAAACGACAATTAAGACCCGGTTCAATTAATTAGAAGTTAACTTGCTTGACACTTTAATACGTAGGAAAATGGCAGTATATATATATTTGTTTTGTTAATTTAATAGCGTGGAATATGGATAACAGTAAAGAATAAAATAGTACACAGAATTCGCACCTGAATAACATACACTTATATATATATATATATATATATATATATATATTAATACAACTATATTTTAAACACAAGCCTGGACATCTCCAAAAAGCAAAACTATACCTACCCCAAGGAATCATGCATATACATCCCCGAAATAACAAAATATATAGCCTCATCAAAAAATAATACATCAGGCCCCCAAAATAAAAACCACTGGCAGCCATCAGTAGCCACCAGCAAAATCAATCTCTCAAAGGAGGAGGAACTGTATCAGGATCCTCAGCAGGATCCTCCTCTTCTGAGGAAACCTCCATGGGAACCACAGGAGCACGGGACGGAGCCCGAGCGGTGGAATAAGAGTCCTCCCAAGGGGTGTAATAACGATCACCCCACATCTGACGGATAGGCAAGTAAAACTCCAGTCGCAAGCTGATGTGGCAGGTGAGGACAAGTGCCTCATGTCATCTCCAGGCTAGGGCGATCGACACATCTCCCAAGTAGACGCAGTGATCGGAACTCAAGTTGATATGCCAACAATCCGGCCCTCCGAGGAAGGTCAGACGCACATCACCAAGAAATCCGCACATACGTGCCGCCACTATCTCAGTAGAAACTAGTCTCGTTCGGGCCAGAAGCCGGGAAACTCGGGATCTTCCGCCTCCTTACCGTCGTCTTCGATCAATACAGTATACACACACATAGCAAGTAACAGAGATACAAGAAAGAGGTAAGACATCCTACTATCATTACCAATTATACCAGCTAGAAAAAGTACGGCGCCACGCGCCCAAATAGCAATTCAGAATATCAATTCAACTAATAAGCAGTAATTCCAACAGTAAGCAAATAAACAATTCCAGACAGATAGTCATCTCAGTAATAACCAAACCAGTTATAGATATGGAAAAATAAATATTAACAATGACAATGTATATCATGACTCACGTGCATGCTTTTCCAAATTCCTACTCCATGGAGCTAGACTCAAACAGTCGGAGAGAAAGATCAGGAGACATGTCTGTAACTCGGCTGCCGAGGCCAGTGCTATCAATAATTTTTCTCGTGCACAATCATGGCATTGTACAGATATTCTATACTAGATCACGATATAAGACAGTGTCAAGTCCGGATCATCGGTGCGTTTGCATCGGTTTGCCCCACAGGCAGAGGAGCTACCAACTGCCCCTTGTGAAGGACCCGCTCCCCGACGCCCCCAAGGTCATAACAAGACCCACACTAGTCTACTCGCACCCGCACTAAGGTGTGCTCAATCTCCTAGGCAACTTGGCCTTACAACAGTCCACAAGGACATTCACAATGCATATGACACTATGCATGGACATGTATGATTCACAATCTCATACCATTACATAACATGCCACAATAGGCCAATATAAGCATCAATATATATTCCTTATCACACACATACCACAATTTCCATGTCATGGACCCAAGAATTCCATTTTCAAAATCATTTCTTCTCTATCGGAATGAATACATAATCCAATCATATTTAAGTAAAGTAAAATCCTCGAATCCAGGGTTTTTAGATTATGTTTGAGTTACAAAGGACAAAGAACCATAATCTCAATCATTTCCAGCTCAAAAATCTCATTTTTGGGTCTTGGTAATCGATTACATCACCCTGGTAATCGATTACCAGCGAAACAGAATCCCTGTAATCGATTACAATCCCATTGTAATTGGTTACACGATTTCCAAAACTACGATTCGTAACTTCAAGGACCTGGTAATCGATTACACAGTCGTGGTAATCGATTACCAATCGGACAGAACCCCCGTAATCGATTACCTACAAGTTGAAATCGATTACGTGATTCCCGGAAGCACCATTTCGTGACATCAAAGACTTAGTAATCGATTACACCACTCTTGTAATCGATTACAAGCTAGACATAATCTCTGTAATCGATTACACACAAGATGTAATCGATTACCAGATTTCCAGAATCATGATTTTGTACCCTTAAGAGCTTGGTAATCGATTACAAGCCCCGTGTAATCGATTACCACGCGTAAACTTGCAGAAAACAGAGTTCTCCAGGTCCTTTAACTCAAACCAAACCAATCATTATCATATTTAATCAACAAGTTACTCAAATATACCTTCAAACCATGCAAGAGGCATCAATCAATCATACAAACCCAACAAAATGCACTATCATGAAGAACAACATAAAAATAAGAGAACTTTATACATAGATTCAGAAATCAATTGAAATCAACACATAGACATACTAATCTCAAAATCAAAGGATAACTCTCATTAGGGTTTTCCCACCAACAACACAATCAAGGTTCCTAGATGCTAAGAGAGGTTGAGGAGGAGTGTCTTGCTCTTACCCAAATGAAGAAAACAAAAGAAGAACACTAAGAACCTACTTTGAAATTCGGATTTGAGCTCCAAGAACACTAAAAATGGTGACTTTGTTAGAATAGCATAATGGCTTGGAAAATGAAGTATGGATGGCCAACATGAAGACCATGACCACGAAAATGGACGAGAAAGAAGTGAAGTCTTGAATCTTACCCAAAAAAAAAACTCAAAGCTTGTAGCTTGGAGAAAATGGTGAAAATGGTGGAATCTCAGGATGCTCCAAACAAGAAGGATGTCTAGGAGAGGAAGAGGGTTAAGAGAGTGTGGTTGGAAGAAAATTTGGTGATGAATGAGGGGGAAGAGGGCTGCTAGTGCCATGGGATTTCTGGAGAGAGGGAGGAGAAAATATCATGAGGAAGAAGAAGAAAGAAGCAGAAAAAAGAAGAAGTAAAGGAAATGCTTTAGGAAATAAAATCAATTCCCCCCCCCCAAAAAAAATGTTGTCCAGCCATGCATGAAGGAGAGAGAGGAGGGAATGGGCTGCTTTTGCATGGGGAAGGAGGAAGAGGAAATTTCCAAGAAGCTTCCTCCAAGCTTCCATGAGAAGCTTCGTACGTTCCTCGATAAAGTGAAAGTAAGGTTATTTCCTAATCGGGCACACTAACACAAATGAATATTTACACTGTCAGTATTATTTTTCCTCCAGTGTAGAAGAGTTACTGATGATGAAAATAATATTTCATTATTCATCAGATGATTTTTTCAATACCGCGATTTCATTCATCGAGTAAAATCTCGTAAAACGTAAACTTCGTAAATTATGCCCGACCTCGGGTTTAGTAAGATCCCCCGTCGACAAGTCCATAATTTAGAGTTTACCAGCCACAGGGAAGACATCGCATCTTCCCAAGTCTGCACAGTGCACACGCAAAATGAAGAATATATTAAAATATTTGACGTTTCCAGAAAAATTCTCAAAAATCTAGAATATTATAAAATGATTACTTGTAACTAAATAAACACTTTTCAGGATGTTATAACACTCCCCTACTAAAAGGAATTTCGTCCTCGAAATTTACATACCTCAAAATAGTTTCGGATGTTGCTCCCTCATCTTGTCTTCCGGTTCCCAAGTTGTATCACCAGTCATCTCATTCCAAATCACCTTTACCAATGAGATCTCCTTTCCTCTAAGTTGTTTTATCCGTCGGTCCTCGATTCTCGCAGGAGGCGCCTCATAGGTCAAGTTCTCCTTTAGCTGTATTGTGTCCGGTGCTATGACATGACTTGGATCAGGCAAATACTTACGATGTTGTGACACATGGAAGACATTGTGTATGTTGGAAAGAAAAGGGGGTAAGGCTATCTGGTAGGCTACTGGACCTATCCAGCGAAGGATTTGGTAAGGTCTAAGAAATTTTGGAGTGAGTTTTCTAGATTTCAAGGCCCGGCCGACCCCAGTCGTCGGTGTGACTTTCAAGAATACATGCTCACCTTCCTCAAATTCAAGAGGCTTTCTTCTCCTATCTGCGCATAACTCTTTTCTTTGGCTCTGAGTAGTTCTCATCTTTTCTTGAATCATCTTGACCTTCTCAGTTGTCTGCTGAATGATATCTGGTCCAATCGTAAGACGCTCTCCGTCTTGATACCAACACAATGGTGTTCGACACCGTCGTCCATACAGAGCTTCATAGGGTGCCATCCCTATACTTGAATGATAACTGATGTTGTAGATGAACTCTATCAGTGGTAGAACTTCATCCCAACTTCCAGTTTGTTCCATAGTACAAGCTCTAAGCAAATCTTCCAAAGATTGGATCGTCCTTTCCGATTGACCATCAGTTTGTGGATGGTACGCTAAACTCAGACGTAACTTTGTTCCCAACGATGCTTGTAAACTCTGCCAAAATTTTGAAGTAAATCTCGGATCCTTATCCGAAACAATACTCGTAGGTACACCATGTAGCCTAACGATCTCACCAATATACAACTGGGTTAACTTCTCCAAACTGTACCTCATGTTGATCGGGAGAAAATGGGTTGACTTCGTGAGTCGATCCACTATTACCTATATCGAGTCGTGTCCTTTCTTTGTCCTCGGCAAACCCACAATAAAATCCATTGCAATGCTATCCCATTTCCATTCAAGAATAGACAATGGTTGTAGCAATCCCGCTGGTCTTTGATGTTCCACTTTAGCTTTTTGACAAACTAAACAAGTCGACACACATCTAGTGACGTCGCTCTTCATTCCATGCCACCAGAACAATTTCTTTAGATCTTGATACATCTTAGTTATGCACGGGTGCATACTCAACTTGCTTGGTGTGAGCATGTTCCACAATATATCGCCTAAGCTCTTGGTCACGGGAATACAAACTCTACCTCGGAATCTCGAATTCCATCCGTTCCTTCTTCAAATTTCGTCTCTTTGCCTTGCCTTATTAATTCTCTCGCTTCTTGCAAGAATTCATCGCCTTTCTGCTTTTCCCGTATATCATCCATTAGTTCACTTGAGATGGTGACCATATTCATACAAATCCTTCCGGGTTCCAACTTAACAAACGACCATACATCCTTAAACTGTTCTATGAGGTCTCTTTCCTTGATCATCAAGGCAGAAGCACTGATAGTCTTTCTGCTCAAGGCATCAGCCACGACGTTCGCCTTGCCAGGGTGGTACAACAACTGGAAATCATAGTCCTTCAGGAATTCTAGCCATCTCCGCTACCTCATATTTAGCTCTTTCTGATTATACAAATATTTCAAGCTCTTGTGGTCGCTGAAGATGTTGAATGTTGCTCTATAGAGAAAATGCCTCCATATCTTTAGAGCAAAGACCACGGCTGCAAGTTCCAAATCATGGGTAGGGTAGTTCTTTTCGTGTACTCGCAACTGTCATGAAGCATAGGCTACAACTCTTCTATGTTGTATAAGAACACATCCCAATCCTTGATAGGAAGCATCACAGTACACCTCGAATGGCTCATTCGGATCAGGTAGCACTAACACCGATGAGGTAGTTAGTCGTTTCTTCAACTCTTGAAAACTTTGCACGTAGCTATCAGTCCATTCAAAAGCTTGGTTCTTCCTTGTCAACTGAGTGAGTCCAGTAATCTTGGAAAATCCTTCAATGAACCTTCTGTAATATCCAGCTAAACCCACAAAGCTACGAACTTCCGTCACTGACTTTGGTTGCTCCCACTGTAATATTACTTCTACTTTCGACGGATCCACTGCAATCCCTTCCTTCGAGATCACATGGCCTAAAAACTTCACCTCATCAAGCCAAAACTCACATTTTGATAGCTTGGCATACAATTCCTTCTCCTTTAGAATCTAAAGAACTATGCGGAGGTGTTCAGCATGATTCTCCTGATTTTGGGAATATATCAGGATATCGTCAATGAAGACGACAACAAACTTGTCCAAGTAAGGACGAAAGATCCTGTTCATGTAGTCCATGAAGATAGCAGGTGCATTCGTAACACCAAATGGCATTACAAGGTACTCATAATGACCGTATCGGGTACGAAAATAAGTCTTGGGCACATCCTCCGTTTTCACTCTTATCTGATGGTACCCAGATCTCAAATCGATCTTCGAAAACACTGATGCTCCCTTCAGTTGGTCCATCAAATCATCAATTCTTGGGAGTGGATACTTGTTCTTGATCGTCAGCTTGTTCAATTGCCTATAGTCCACACACAATCTTGAGGTACCGTCCTTTTTCCAAACTAACAGTACTGGTGCTCCCCACGGTGACACACTCGGTCTAACAAACTGTTTCTCCAAAAGCTCCTCTAGCTGTTTCTTGAGCTCGGCCAATTCGGTTGGCGACATACGATAAGGTGCTATAGACACGGGACCAGCTCCCGGTACCAGATTAATAGCAAACTCGATCTCACGTGTCGGTGGTAAACCAGGTACTTCTTCTGGAAAAACTTCAGAGAACTCTCTCACTACCGGAATAGTGTCCAGGCCAGTCTCTCTCTCGATTTTCAAAGAAGATAGTAGCATGTACCCCTGAGCTCCTTCTTTCAAGAAAGCTCGTGCTTGGTTAGCCGTCAAGTACCTAGAATTCTCATCCACAGGGAAAACTATGATTTTTTTGGAACAATCTAATAGAACATGGTTGGAAGATAACCAGTCCATCCCTAGGATCATATCTAACTGTGACAAAGGTAGACAGATCAGATCAACAGAAAAGACTCGACCTTCAACCACTAGGGGACATTTTAGGCAAACTTTGGTAGTAACTACAGGTTTATCAGTGGGGGTTGAAACAGTCAATTCAAAAGGTAGTTCAGACACAGGTAAGCCAAGTCGTAGCACACAGTCATATGATATGAAAGAATAGGTTGCCCCGAGTCATACAAGTACTTTTAAAAGATTACCTTCTATGGTGCCTTCTCCTTGAATCAAGTCTTCGGATTCGGAGGCTTCAGCTCCGCTCATAGTGTAAACTCGACCTCCGGCTTGCGATTTCTTGGCTCGAGTCGCGTTGACTGAAGGTTCAGCCTTTGCTTGATTGCAGTCTCTGGACATGTGGCCCGGTTTGCCACATCTGAAGCAGATGATCCCCTTGATTGTGCAATCTCTCGTGAGATGATCTTTTCCACACTTTAGGCATCTGGACGGGTAGGTCACATTCTGCCCAATTCGGTTCCCAGAGGAACCTCCACTAGAACTTCCATCGATTTGCTGCAGACTTCCCGCCGGTCGGGAATAAGGCTTCTTTTGGAAGCTGTTTGAACCACTGCCTCCACCTCTTTAGGACCGTACAGGCCCAAAGTTCCTGTTTCTCTAGTCTCTAGCCTGTTCCAAGGCTTCAACTTCACAGCAAGTGTCTAACAATTTTGAGAATACCTTCATCTTCAGGGTGATCACAGCTTTCTTCACCTCATACCTCAATCCCTCGGTGAACTTCCAACACTTCCAGGCTTCATCGGTTTGGTGTTGGTAGTGTGTTGAGAACTTCTCCAAGTTCTCAAATTTAGCTGCATACTCACTGACGGTCATGTTCCCTTATCTCAAGTTGAGGAACTCCAGCTCTTTCGCATGTCTCGCATTAGCAGGAAAATATTTGTCCAAGAACTTGTTCTTGAACACATCCCATGTGATGTCAGTTCCTTCGGCTTCCAATGTTCTCTGAGCTCCGTTCCACCAGTCTTCGGCATTGCCCACAAGCATAAAGGTAGCATAATTCACCTTCTTGTCTTCGGCATAGTTCATGCCACGGAAGACTTTCTCTAGTTCTTTGATCCATAGACTAGCCTTGTCAGGGTCAAATTCTCTCCTAAATTGTGGAGGTTTGTGACGACGAAACTCCGCCAAGTTCTGGGCATTGACAGTCATCTCGAGCTGTTGAGCAGCTCTCTCTTGTTGTTGAGCCGCACGCTTATTTTGCTGCACGATGACTTCTGCCATCCGCTGCATTGCCTCAACAGCAGCTGCAATTTCTCCACTTCTCGCCTTCTTACTCTTTCTCAAATCAGGTTAACTGAAAACCACAAGGTAAGTTAGAGGAATTCATTTCAAAACACAAACCACAGAGATTTAACACAGCACAAGCAAGACAGACTCACACACAAGACCCAAAGAAGACATAAACCGGGGCTCTGATACCAACTTAATGTAACGCCCCTTTTTGGGAGGGAACGTCACATTGTCAAATAAAAGAAAACGCGGAAATTAAATTTTCAAACGACAATTACGACCCGGTTCAATTAATTTGAAGTTAACTTGCTTGATACTTTAAAACGTAGGAAAATGGCAGTATATATATATATATTTATTTTGTCAATTTAATAGCGTGGAATATGGATAATAGTAAAGAATAAAATAGTAACAAATTTATATATATATATATATATATATATATATATATATATATATATATATATATATTTTAATACAACTATATTTAAAATACAAGCCTGGACATCTCCAAAAAGCAAAACTATACCGCCCCAAGGAATCATGCATATACATCCCCCAGAAATAACAAAATATATAGCCCACCAAAAAAATAATACATCAGGCCCTCAAAATAAAAACCACTGGCAGCCATCAGTAGCCACCAGCAAAATCAATCTCTCAGAGGAGGAGGAACTGTATCAGGATCCTCAGCAGGATCCTCCTCTTCCGAGGAAACCTCCATGGGAACCACAGAAGCACGGGACGGAGCCCGAGCGGTGGAATCAAAAGAGTCCTTCCAAGGGGTGTAATAACGATCACCCCACATCTCACGGATGGGCAAGTAAAACTCCAGTTGCAAGCTGATGTGGCAGGTGAGGACAGGTGCCTCATGTCGTCTCCAGGCTAGGGCGATCGACACATCTCCCAAGTAGACGCAACGATCGGAACTCAAGTTGATATGCCAACACTCCGGCCCTCCGAGGAAGGTCAGACGCATATCACCAAGAAATCCGCGCATACGTGCCGCCATTGTCTCAGTAGAAACTGGTCTCGTTCGGGCCAGAAGCCGGGAAACTTGGGATCTTCCGCCTTCTTACCGTCGTCTTCGATCAATACATTATACACACACATAGCAAGTAACAGAGAGACAAGAAAGACGTAAGACATCCTACCATCATTACCAATTATACCAGCTAGAAACAGTACGGCGCCACGCGCCCAAATAGCAATTCAGAATATCATATTCAACTAATAAGCAGTAATTCCAACAGTAAGCAAATAAACAATTCCAGACAGATAGTCATCTCAGTAATAACCAAACCAGTCATAGATATGGAAAAATAAATATTAACAATGACAATGTATATCATGACTCACATGCATGCTTTCCCAAATTCCTACTCCATGGAGCTAGACTCAAACAGTCGGAGAGAAAGATCATGAGACATGTCTGTAACTCGGCTGCCGAGGCCAGTGCTATCAATAATTTTTCTCGTGCACAATCATGGCATTGTACAGACATTCTACACTAGATCATGATATAGGACAGTGTCAAGTCCGGATCATTGGTGTGTTTGCATCGGTTTGCCCCACAGGCGGAGGAGCTACCAACTGCCCCTTGTGAAGGACCCGCACCCCGACGCCCCCAAGGTCATAACAAGACCCACACTAGTCTACTCGCACCCGCACTAAGGTGTGCTCAATCTCCTAGGCAACTTGGCCTTACAACAGTCCACAAGGACATTCACAATGCATATGATACTATGCATGGACATGTATGATTCACAATCTCATACCATTACATAACATGCCACAATAGGCCAATATAAGCATCAATATATATTCCTTATCACACACATACCACAATTTCCATGTCATGAACCCCAAGAATTCCATTTTCAAAATCATTTCTTCTCTATCGGAATGAATACATATTCCTATCATATTTAAGTAAAGTAAAATCCTCGAATCCAGGGTTTTTAGGTTATGTTTGAGTTACAAAGGACAAAGAACCATAATCTCAATCATTTCCAGCTCAAAAATCTCATTTTTGGGTCTTGGTAATCAATTACATCACCTTGGTAATCGATTACCAGCGAAACAGAATCCCTGTAATCGATTACAATCCCATTGTAATCGGTTACACGATTTCCAGAACTACGATTCATAACTTCAAGGACCTGGTAATCGATTACACAGCTATGGTAATCGATTACCAATTGGACAGAACCCCCGTAATCGATTACCCACAAGTTGTAATCGATTACGTGATTCCCGGAAGCACCATTTCGTGACATCAAAGACTTAGTAATCGATTACACCACTCTTGTAATCGATTACAAGCTAGACAGAATCTCTGTAATCGATTACACACAAGATGTAATCGATTGCGATTTTAATCACGATTTCGTACCCTTAAGAGCTTGGTAATCGATTACAAGCCCTGTGTAATCGATTACCACGCGTAAAGTTGCAGAAAACAGAGTTCTCCAGGTCCTTTAACTCAAACCAAACCAATCATTATCATATTTAATCAACAAGTTACTCAAATATACCTTCAAACCATGCAAGAGGCATCAATCAATCATACAAACCCAACAAAATGCACTATCATGAAGAACAACATAAAAATAAGAGAACTTTATACATAGATTCAGAAATCAATTGAAATCAACACATAGACATACTAATCTCAAAATCAAAGGATAACCCTCATTAGGGTTTTTCCCACCAACAACACAATCTAGGTTCCTAGATGCTAAGAGAGGTTGAGGAGGAGTGTCTTCCTCTTACCCAAATGAAGAAAACAAAAGAAGAACACCAAGAACCTCCTTTGAATTTCGGATTTGAGCTCCAAGAGCCCTAAAAATTGTGACTTTGTTAGAATAGCATAATGGCTTGGAAAATGAAGTATGGATGACCAACATGAAGACCATGACCACGAAAATGGAGGAGAAAGAAGAGAAGTCTTGAATCTTACCAAAAAAAAAACTCAAAGCTTAGAGCTTGGAGAAAATGGTGAAAATGGTAGAATCTCAGGATGCTCCAAACAAGAAGGATGTCTAGGAGAGGAAGAGGGTTAAGAGAGTGTGGTTGGAAGAAAATTTGGTGATGAATGAGGGGGAAGAGGGTCTGCTTTGGTGCCGTGGGATTTCGGAGAGAAGCGAGGAGAAAATATCATGAGGAAGAAGAAGAAAGAAGCGAGAAGAAAGAAGAAGTAAAGGAAATGCTTTAGGAAATAAAATCAATTCCCCCCCAAAATGTTGTCCACCGTGCATGAAGGAGAGAGATGAGGAATGGGCTGCTTTTGCATGGGGAAGGAGGAAGAGGAAATTTCCAAGAAGCTTCCTCCAAGCTTCCATGAGAAGCTTCGCACGTTCCTCGATAAAGTGAAAGTAAGGTTATTTCCTAATCGGGCACACTAACACAGATGAATATTTACACTATCAGTATTATTTTTCCTCCAGTGTAGAAGAGTTACTGATGATGAAAATAATATTTCATTATTCATCAGATGATTTCTACAATACCGCGATTTCATTCATCGGGTAAAACCTCGTAAAATATAAACTTCGTAAATTGTGCCCGACCTCGGGTTTAGTAAGATCCCCCATCGACAAGTCCACAATTTAGAGTTTACCAGCCACAGGGAAGACATCGCATCTTCCTGGGTCTGCACAGTGCACACGCAAAACGAGGAATATTTTAAAATATTCGACGTTTCCAGAAAATTCCAAAAAAATTCTCAAAAATCTAGAATATTATAAAATGATTATTTGTAACTAAATAAACACTTTTCAGGATGTTACAGCCATTGGGACTAAAAATTCTTTCCTTTTCAATGTAAATCATAGCATACAACATACTTCAATCATCATAATTCTACTATAGCAAGTTCATGCATAATATCAAAGCCATAAAATCATATAAAGCAAATAAGCACAAATCACTAAATTTATACAAATAAGTGAATAAATCCTCACATAGATTTTTCACCAACAATCCAAATTTTCGTTCCTCACCACCATGATTGGTTGATGAGGTTAATCTCCCTCTTACCTTAGATGATGCTCAAAAGCTCCTTGTTGTCTCCTTTAAGGTAAACTTCTACCACCAAGTTATTCTTGAAACAAAACAAACACACAAATATTAACATCTAAGGCTTGAACTAAGATGACCATGGATCAAAGTTATGGTCTAAAACTTGAAAATGAAAAGAAAAATGAAGATTAAAGAACTTCACCTTAAAAACTTCAAACCCTAAGCTTGAAGAAAAAGATGGAAGATGGATGAACTAGATGATGGTCACAACACAAAAGTGTCTTGAAATGGTGTTGAAATTAAGGAAGATTGGAAGGTGTTTCTAGGGTGCTTAGCTATGAACTTCAAGAGAGAAAATGTGAGAGAGTTTTGTTTTGTTTCTTTGATAGAAAGATGAGATAGAATGGTCAAGTGAAAGACTAAGTTCTAGGACCCTCTTACATTCCCTTGGTTGTAGGATTCACTAGGGTGAGTCACAAAAATGTGAGTCACTTGGTTGAGTCACATGGGTGAGTGTAACGCCCCTCTTCGCAAAGGGCATCACAACTTTTCGGAAAATGAAACTCAAAAGAAAACTCAAACCAAAACCCGGTTTGTTAAAATATTGCTTGCTATCAAATAAGTATATGAAATTGCCAATTTCTTTTTTTTTCTTTCCTTCTTTTTAATATACGGAGAATAACATAAAGAATGTTCCATACATTCCATATACCACACCAAAATGTACATATCATTTGTACTTATATACATCAAAGGACTTTAGTGAAATATAAACAAAAGCTTTACATACCCAAGGATTTTACATATTAGCCACCAAAAATAACAAAAAGACATCAGGCCCCAAAAGCTACAAACCATATCAAACTTCACAAATTACAGAGAAGGACCCATAAACGGATCCTCCTCAGGATCCTCCTCAGAAGAGGTAATCTTGATGGGAGCCACAGGCTCGCGGGTAGAGGCTCGACCAGAAGATACAAACGAGTCCTTATGTGAAGTATGAAAGTGGTCACCCACAGCTCTCTGATGGGCATGTTTAACTCCAAGCACAATGTAACATCAAGAGAAAAAGAAAGCGTTCCCATCATGGCCCCTGTGAACCGATAAGGTCACGTCCCCTATATACCTAACTCTCTCAGTAGCCCAGTCAATACACCATACATCGGTACCATCAAGGAATTGTACTCTGACATAACCCAAGAAATCTCTCCTAGCAGCCATCGCTAACAAAACAAAACAATAAAAAGATACGATCTACCTCGCCTTCTTTTCAGTCTTCATCAAGCATATATATATACATAATAGAATAACAAAATAAAGAGGTGAGATATCCAGTAACAATAACATAGCAACATAAAAACAACAAATAACAATAATGACATTCCAAGCTCAAAAGTACATACATAAATCATTATTTCATACAACAGGTAATTCAACAAATATTCAACAGATATTTCAATAAATATTTCAACAGATATTTCAACAGATAAATTAACAGATATGTAAATGCCACAATGAGATATCGACTGACTATGCATATGCACAATGTGACCAATTTCTTACTCCATGGAACTAAACACAGATTCAGAGAGAACGATCTAGAAGACATTTGTATGTATCTCGTCAACCTCAATTCATGTGCTATCATTTATCTCAATTTGCGTAACATGGCTTATACAAGACAGTCTACACCATATCGTGATTAAGGACAGTGTCTCGGTCCAGATCGTCGGTGCGTTTGCATCGGTCTGTACCACGGCGCAGCGAAGCTACCAACTGGCCACTTGTGGGATAAGCCACACCCCGACACCCCCAAGGTCAACCAATGACCTACACTACACATATCACACCTGCACAAAGGTGTAATTCATCTCCTAGGCATACAACTTTAACAAAACAACGTCCAATGGACTTTCATAATGTATGATGAATGACTCAATGTATGCACATACAACAACATTATGATTTCTCCATCTTGAAACTTTTAAAACTCAATACAGAATTTAACCTCAATTTCCAATGTCCATCATAATAAACTTTTCAAGAAAAGATTTTCCTAACATTACTCACCAAAGTCCATATTACTTTAATGTACAAAACCTTTTTTCTATTACCTTTAGAAAACTCTCTTGATTTAAATACTCTAATTTTATAAATCACTTAATTCATTAAGTTCTTAAACATCATTCAAACTCATTTTTAACCATTTTGGCCGAAAGTCACTCTTGAAGTAAGGTTAAAATTTTATTTTCCTCTTATTCATTTTATGAGTCCCTAATTATATTTCTAATTACCTAATTACCTAAGCTCCAACTTGATACAAAATTTCCTTAGCCTTAAATTCCCTACATAGCTGTGAACCTTAAGGGTCTAAGAACCCAAAATTTCCTTCATTTTATGAATTACTAATCACTTAATTAATTAAATTCCTAATTGATACAAAATTTCGTCTTTGACATCTTTTTTTTTCTACTTGGTCGTGAGCCTCAAAATCCATGATACCTAAATTCTCTTTTTCCTTTCCAAGGGATTCACAATATACAACATATAACAATCATCACATTTCTATTCTAACAAGTCATGCATAATATTCAAAGCAATAGCAATCAAATAAAGCCAAGTAACCACAAAGCATTTAAATTATACAAACAAGTGAGTGAATCCACACATGGACTACTCACACAAACACACAAAATTCATTCCTCACCACCATGGATGGTTGAAGAGGATAAATCTTCCTCTTACCTAAAGAGATGACAAGAAAGAAAGCTCCTTGTCTCTTGAAATTTCGTCCAACACCTCCAACAACACCCTTGAAGATTCAAACTTTCAAGATCAACACCTAAAGCTTGAAAAGAGAAGACCATGGTCAAAGTGATGGCCTTGAATATGAAAAAGAGAAGAGAAAAGATGAAGATCATAAATCTTACCCCAAGAACTTCAAGTTAGGGCTTGAAAGAAAATGATGAAGATGAGAGATTTAGATGAAGATCATAAGATAGAAAATCATCATATGGTTGTGTAGATTCAAGAAGTGAAATTGAATGAAGCAAAAAAAATATGGAGGGTGGAAAATGGTGTTTGGATGGGAGCTTGGAGAGAAAAGGAGAAGAGAAAAAGTGAGAGAAAAAGGTAAAGGCTTTTGAAATGAAAAAGTGAATGTAGGACTAAGTGAAAATATGACACTTTGTCATCTTTTTTTTCTCCAAAACTGTCAGTGTAACATCCTGAAAAGTGTCTGTTTAATTATAAATAATTATTTTGTAATATTCTTGATTTTTAGGAACTTTATTGGAATTTTTCGGAAACGATGAATATTTTAATATATTTCTCATTTTGGGTGCACACTGAGCTGAGAATTGATGAGGTCAGTGTAACGCTCCGGAAATTAGTTATTTTACCACAAATAGTCATTTCCTAATATTTGTGATTTATGTCAATTTTTTCAGAATTTTTTGGAGACGACGAATATTTTAATATATTTCTCGTTTTACGTGCATATTGAGCAGAGTCGGGAAAACAACTGTAATATTTCAAAAATTGGGAAATGATTAGACGAATAGTTGTTTTATAATATTTGCAATTTTTGAGAATTTTCTGGGATTTTTCCAGAAACGTCGAATATTTTTCTGTAATATTTCTCGTTTTACGTGCGCACTGAACGGAACTGGAGAAACGCGATGTTTTCTCCGTGAGCCTGGAACTATGGACACATCGACGGGGATCTTACTAAACCCGAGGCTAGACACAGTTTACGAGGTTCCACGTCTTTCGAGAAATTTTAACAGATAAAATAAAATAATACTGCGCGAAATTTATCTGTCAGATTAATTAAATACTGACTTCTGTTAATTGTAACTATTGTCCATTGGATAATAGCATGTAATAAAAATTCTATCACATTATCCTAATGCAATCTACTTTATGTCTAATCAATTTACTTTAATTCAAATTTAATGTAAAATAATCAAAGCTTCTTTGAGAAGCTTTGACCAAATAATGACCAAATAGCCCTTAGCTTCCAAGGGAAGCCAAAACACTCTCCCTCCTCTCTCTCCTTACACCTACGGCTGAAGCACATTGGGGGGGGGGGGAAGGAAATTAGTTTCACTTAACTAATTATACATTACACAAAATTCATTTAACCTAAAGCCTTTCTCTCTCTACCTTTCTTCTTCTTTCTTCATTTTCTTCTTCTCCTCCTTCTCTCTACATGAGAGCTACGGCCAGCCCCTCTCCCACACCTCAACCATCACAAATTTTCCAACCAACCACATTTTCTTAATCCTCTCTACCTCCTAAACATCTTTCTTGCTTGGAGCATCTTGAAAATCCACCATCTTCATCACTTTCTTCAAGCTTCAAGGTTAGGGTTTTTGGGTAAGCTTCAATACTCTTCTTCTCTTCTCTTCATTTTCGGTTTCAATGATGTTCTAATGACCATCTACACTCAATTTTTCATGTCCATATGCTATTCTAATCAAGTCAAATTTCTAGGGTTTCTTGGAAATACAATCCAAAATTACAAGGAGATTTCTTGGGATTTCTCTTGATTTCTACACTTAGGTAAGAGGAAGACACTCCTCCTTAACCTCTATTAGCATCTAGGAACCTTGGTTGTGTTGTTTGTGGAAAAACCCGAATGAGGGTTATTCTTTGATTTGCTAAATTAAATGCTTACATGTTGATTTTATGGAATTCATGACCTTGATTTGATTTATTGTGTATATTGATATGTTGGATTGGATTGGATGGCTTGAAATGGAAGAAAATGAATTTGGAAGGGCTCTTGGGTGGCCATGATTTTGAGGTGAAAATTGATGTGTTCTTCGTGAACAAATTTAACAAGTGAATGACTAAATTAATCAAGTGTGTAATATAAAATCAATGGAATGGAAAAATTGGGAATTGAATCCACTAGGGAGGCCACGGCCTCTAGGGCTATTTAGGACTTGATTATGCAATTTTTGGTGATCTTGGAATTTAGAAAATTAAATGATTGGAACATAGGTAATAAATTAGTAAGGTAGCAAATTTGGAAGGATTAAATACAATTGGAGATTCATAAATTTTAAAGGACTAAGGAAGGAACTTGTCATGAAACTTGAGAAAATTTTACAAGGGTAAGAACAAGAGAGTGTGAGATTTGAGATCTTAGAATAATCATTCTAAGTGTAAGAGAATAAATTACTTTAGAAAATTCAATTGATTATGAAAACTTACTTAGTGTCGGATTCTTGTTTGATTGGCAAATCTTGAATAAGAATGCATAATAGACCTTAGAAAGGTATTACCGTAATTGATTTCAATATTATGACATTATGGGTCTATGTGAGTGACCATTTATGTGTTGATGCTTATCTTGGCCAATTGTGGCATATTATGGAATTGTATGAAATTGTGAATCATACATACTCATGCATAGAGTCTTATGCATTGTGAATGTCCTGTGGACTGTTATAAGGCCAAGTTGCCTAGGAGATTGAACACACCTTAGTGCGGGTGCGAGTAGACTAGTGTAGGTCATGTTATGACCTTGGGGGCGTTAGGGTGCGGGTCCCTCACAATGGGTAGTTGGTAGCTCTCCTACCCGTGGGGCAAACCGATGCAAACGCACCGATGATCCGAACTGAGACACTGTCCTATATCGTGATCGAGCGTGGAATGTCTGTACAATGCCTAGATGTGCTCATGAGAATTATTGATTTTAGCACTTTGGCCGCGGCAGCCGAGTTACAGACATGTCCCCTGATCTTTCTCTCTGACTGTTTGTGTCTAGCTCCATGGAGTAGGGATTTTGGGAAAGCATGCATGTGCATCATGAAATAATCTGTCATTGTAAATCATTATTTTTCGTAACTGTGAATTGTCTGATCACTACTGTAATGGACATCTACCTGGAATTGTTTATTTGCTATTGTTGGACTTACTGCTTATTATTTGGAAATGATGTTCTGAATTTCTATTTGGGCATGTTGCGTTGTTTTGTTTCTGGCTGCTAAAATTGGTAATGATGATAGGATGTCTTACCTCTTTTCTATATTTCTATTATTTGCTGCCTGTGTGTACACTGTATTGATCGAAGATGACGGTAAGGAGGCGGAAGATCCTGATTTTCCTGGTTTCTGGCCCGAACGGGACTAGCATCTACTGAGGCGATGGCGGCACACATGCGCGGATTTCTAGGTGATGTGCGTCTGACCTTCCTTGGAGGACCGGAGTGTTGGCATATCAACTTGAGTTCTGATCGCTGCGTCTATCTGGGGGACGTGTCGATTTGTCTAGCCTGGAGACGTCATGAGACGTCTGTTTTTACCTGCTATGTCAGCCTGCGACTGGAGTTCTACTTACCCATCCGAGAGATGTGGGGTGATTGTTACTACATCCCTTAGGAAGACTTTTTTGATTCTACTGCTCGGGCTCCTGCCCGTGGTTCCGTGGTTCCTGTGGAGGTTTCCTATGAAGAGGAGGATCCTGCTGAGGACCCGGATACGGTCCCTCCTCCTCTGAGGGACTAACTTTACTGGTAGCTGCTGATGGTTGCCAGTGTTTTATTTTGGAAGCCTGATGTATTACTTTTTGTGGGCTGTACATTTTGATATTCTGGTGGATGTGTATGTAAAATCCATAGGCAGGTATAGTTTTGCTTTTTTGGAAATTTCTAGGCTGTATCTAAAATACATTTGACATTTAAATATTTATATATATGTATGTGTACGCTATTCAGATGTGAGTTCTATTTACTGTTTTACTTTTCATCGTTATTCATATTTCGCATCGTTAAATAAAAATAAATAAATAAATGAATATACTGTCATTTTACTCACGTATTAAAGTATCATGCAAGTTAACTTCAGACTAAATGAACCAGGTCTTAATTGTTCAAAAAATTTATTTTTCGTATTTTCTTTTATGTTTAATAATGTGACGTTCCCTCTCTAGAAAAGGGGCGTTACAGTCAGCATCACAAAGGGAGAGAGAGAAATTGGCTTCTCCAACAAGCTTGGTACAAAGTTTCTCCAACAAGCTTATTACAAGCTTCTCCACTAAGTTTCATGCAAAGCTTCCTTAGGAAGCCAAATTTATTTTTCTAGAAAGTCAAAGGTGATGTCATAAGGTGATGTCTCATGGATGATGTCACATAAAGTGAACATTTTACTACAAGTTATTATCTAATGGACAAAGGTTATAGTTAACAAAACCAGTATTTATTATCCATTGGATAATAAGACGTACTTGGATTTTATTTATCAGATAAAATCTTAAAAAATGAAAACTTCGTAAATTGTGTCTGACTTCTGGTTTAGTAAGATCCCCCGGCCCTATTTCATAGTCCAAAATTTTTTGGCCTCAGAAAAATATTATTTTTTTGGCCCCGTTTAATGCGCACACAAATCGAAAAATATAATAAAATAATCAAAGTCACCTAAATAATTCACAAAAATCACAAATATTATAAAAAACATACATAATAGAAAATAAGAAATTTCTGGGGTGTTATAGTGAGTCACCTAGTGAGTCATGTAGTGAGTCATAAGGTGAGTCATGGCCACTTTGGTTGGCTAACCTCCTAATTGGTCCAACAAAGTGAGTCACAAAGAAGTCTCTAGAAAAGATGACTAGACTTAAGTCTAGAACCATCCAACTTGATTTTTATCGGGAGCTATTATCCATTGGACAAAGGTTATTGCTAGCAAAACCAGTGGTTATTGTCCAATGGGTAATAAAACGTACCTAGATTTCATTTTCAAATCAAATCTCAGATAAATAAAAATTTCAAAAACTGTTTCTGATTTTGGGTTTAGTAAGCTCCTTTGGCCCCATATTAACAGTCCAAATTTTTCCGGCCCTGAAAATGTTTTATTTTTCCAGTTCCGCTACAAACACACATACAATCCAATAATAATAATAAAATAATTAAAATAAATCAAACAATTCACAAAAATCATAAAAATCACATATAACTGAAAAATAACAAATTTCGGGGTGTTACAACTCTCCCCCTCTAAAAATAATTACGTCCTCGAAATTTATCATACCTTAGAACAAATACTGATATTGTTCTTTCATCTTGTCCTCTAATTCCCATATTGCATCCTAGTTAAATCATTCCAGATTACTTTTACTAATGAAATCTTCTTTCCTCTGAGTTGCTTCACTCTCCTGTCCTCAATCTTAACAGGAAGTGTTTCATAGGTCAAATTCTCTTTTAATTGTACTGTATCTGGTTCTATGACATGGGTTGGATCAGGAACATACTTTCATAATTCCGATACATAGAAGACATTATGAAGGTTAGAAATAAAATGTGGTAAAGCTATTTGATATGCTACTGGACCTATCCGACGAAGAATTTGATATGGTCCGATGAATTTGATATGGTCCTAAGTTTTGGATCACTTAGTATACAAATCCTATCTCTAAACCTTAAGATTCCATCAAGTCTGTCCTTAAATGATGACATAGCGCCTTGCTTCACTAGCTCCTTCTTGTTATGCAAATATTGGTCACTTCTCTGCTTCTCTCAAATTTCTTCTATTACATCATTTGAAATAGTAATCATGTTTAAACAAATTCTTTCTGGTGTTAACTCCACAAACAATCACATATCCCTAAATTGTTCTATCAATTCACTTTCCTTGATCATCATGGTAGAGACACTAAGCATTTTTCTACTCAAGGCATCTGCTACGACATTCGCCTTTCTAGGATGATACTGAAATTGAAAATTATAATCTTTTAAAAACTCTAACCACCTTCTTTGCCTCATATTCAACTCCTTCTGATCAAACAGATATTTCAGACTCTTGTGATCATTGTAGACGTTGAATGTTGCTCCATATAGAAAATGCCTCCAGATCTTCAACGCAAACACAACAGCAGCTAACTCTAGATCATGCGTAGGGAAATTCTTCTCATGCACTTTCAATTGCCTTAAAGCATACGCTATTACCTTTCTATTCTTCATGAGCACACATCCTAAACCCTGATGTGAAGCATCACAATACACCTCAAAAATTTCATTGGAATCAAGTAGAATCAATACTGGTGAAGTAGTCAGTCTTCTTTTCAACTCTTGAAAACTTTCCTCGCATGCATCAGTCCACGTAAAAACTTGATTCTTAGGCGTAAGTTAGGTGAGAGGTCCTGCTATCTTGGAAAATCCCTCAATAAATCTTCGATAATAATCGACTAATCTGACAAAACTACTAATCTTCGTTACGGTCTTCGGTATTTCCCATTGAAGAACTATTTCGACTTTCGACAAATCCACCGCAATTCCATCCTTAGAAATTACGTGACCCAAAAATTGAACTTCCTTGGTGTGTGCAAAAAAGATATGCTAAGAGCAAGTGCACTTTATCGCCAAGTAATATAGCATCTTTGTTAGGAATTAGTCATGTCTGCTTGCTTCTGATTTCTTTACCAACTTAGTCAAAAAGTGAGTTTTGAGATTTAATGATTGAATTTTTCTTCTGGAATGAGTTTTCTCATGATTGATGTGAGCTAGAATTTGCTTTGATATCTTGTTGAGACTTTAATAATTTGCATACATACTTGAATATGATTAAGGCAATTAGGCTTTATTCTTTCCTGACTTTCAAAGTTGAATTGATAAAATACCCTTTAGTTGAAGAGAAGAGAAATTAAATAAAGATAGAGAGGCACTAGGGCGTTAGTCCAGAAAAGAAAGAAATTAACTAGGCAAACTTTTTTTGGTCATTCACCAATATAATCCCAGGCTTACCATATAGATCCACTCATTGAGTGCGGATGGTCACCGATCAAACAATGAATTAACAAATGTCACAAGTGATCAGGTTATGACAAAAATATAAACAATATGATAAACCCACAAAGAAATTACTATAATCAATTTAGAAATCAGATCCAAATTATTAAAAACTTGATGCATGCAAAAGATACGCTAAGAGCAAGTGCACTTTATCACCAAGTAATATAGGACTTTTGAGTCCAAGTTATCGATCCCACGAGGAATAAGTGATAATTAGTAAATTTATAAAACTCTTATGTTAATTAGACAATCAAAAGTGTATGCAAGATCCAAATTAAAAACAAAAAACTAATGAAAACAATAAAGAGCATTTAAATAAAGAAAAGATAAACAAAGATAGAGAGGCACTAGGGCGCAAGGTTTACTTGAATCTTATTATTCGGATCTTATTTCAATTATGATACAGGTAATTCTTTTGCCAGTATTATCTTATTTGCTATTAAATCCCAATGGTCATGGATGAAACAATATTCTATTCTTAATTTAATCCACCTATTTGGTCTTTTAGTTGAATTAATCAAGAATGCATTAAGTTCCAATTTCAAGATATGAACTAACAACCCGTCAATTCCATTGGTAGGAAAAATTGATGTGAGGTTATTCACCAATATAATCCCAGACTTACCATATAGATCCACTCATTGAGTGCGGATGGTCACCGATCAAACAATGAATCAACAAATGTCACAAGTGATCAAGTTATGACAATAATATAAACAATATGATAAACCCACAAAGAAATTACCATTATTAATTTAGAAATCAAATCCAAATAATTAAGAACACAAGATCCCCTATAGCCCTAGCTATGAGTTTAGCCACTCATATTCAATACAAATAAACTAATAATAAGATACAGATCCATGGAAAGTAAACCAAAGAAAGGAGAAAAAGTAAAGAGAAAGAGAGATCAAAACCCTTTTACAAAGATCCAAATCTTCAAGCCTTCAAGAAATCCTCCATTTGAAGCCTTTCTCTCTTTAGATCTGCCTCTCTAAATCTCTCCTTACAGAAACTATGAACAACGTATGAAAAAAAATACAACGAAAAGTGAAAATATGAAAAACTTAACAAGGAAGCTTAAAGCTTCCTATCTATCGTCCCCCTTGCCTTCCAACTTAAGTTTCTATTAATAATGGATTTCTGCCCGTCTAGCGCTTGATCGCTGGACTACTAAAAGGCAAGTGCTATCATTGATCTCAGTGCTTGATCGCTGAATTCCCAGCGCTCTACTAGTTGAGCGCTTGAGCGCTGAACTCCCAGTGCTTGTCCGCTGGGATATATGAGAAATTGCACATTCTGCCTTGAGCGCTAGCTCTTGGGCGCTTGAGCGCTAGGAGTCTAGAAAAGTTTTTCTGGTAGCTCTTCCATGAAATCAACTCCAATCTTCATCCTCATGCAAATACCACAACCATAATGGACCTCTTTTGCATTGAAAACATGATATCTTCTCTTGCTTTCTCTCCAAATGCATTAAATCTTTCTAGATCTGCAAAAGTGAAGATAATGATAAGGATCCATTTAAAATTCTTCCATAATTACAAGTAAATCACCATCATTTGTTCAATTAAATGTTATAAAATATAGGCTTATCAACTCCCCCACACTTGAGCTTTTGCTTGTCCTCAAGCAAAGAATAGGAATCAAAAGCAAGATCAAACTTAGCATCCAGACACATGAATCAAGGGAAATTCCACAATTAAAAAGCCCCAAGTTCAGCAATCAAATCCAATCAATTTAAGATCATTCAGCACTTAAAACAATAATATCCTTTGGTCCAGCTTACAACTTTTCACTTCACCAAACATTTGAGATCACTCATCTTTTCATCACTCAAGTGTTTAAGGACAAAGAGATCACTCAAATTTCTCGAGAAAAATGCAAAACTATAAGCTTGTCTACCAATCTCATCTCCACTTCCAAATTCACATACATAGTAAGAATTAAAAGGACTTCATCTGGTTGTAATGGGGTCAAGGGCAATTATGTAAGGTAGGAAAAAGATAAATAAAGGTAAAGAATGCTAATGGATAGATCAATACAAGCAGAATTAGGATGAAAAGATGAATAAAGCATGATAACCAAAGATTTAACCAATTATCAAATTCAACCCAATATTCTAACCAATAATTCCTTTTCTTTTTTTCTTCTTCTTTTTTTTTACCATATATATACCCTTGAAAAAAAAACAACTTTCCAAGACTTTTCATTCAATATATTAGATGCTCAAAATAATTCAACCTGATTATTCAATTTGGTTTTCAAGGAAATTAGTTTTCAGGCTCAAATAGGACAACTATAGGATATTTTATCAATTCAACTCTAAAAGTCAGGAAAGAATAAAGCCTAATTGCCTTAATCATATTCAAGTATGTATGCAAATTATTAAAGTCTCAACAAGATATCAAAGTAAATTCTAACTCACATCAATCCTGAAAAAACTCTCAAAAACTTGATGCGTGCAAAAGATACGCTTAGAGCAAGTGCACTTTATCACCAAGTAATATAGGACTTTTGAGTCCAAGTTATCGATCCCACAAGGAATAAGTGATAATTAGTAAATTTATGAAACTCTTATGTTATTTAGACAATCAAAAGTGTATGCAAGATCCAAATTAAAAACAAAAAACTAATGAAAACAATAAAGATCATTTAAATAAAGAAAAGATAAACAAAGATAGAGAGGCACTAGGGCGCAAGGTTTACTTGAATCTTATTATTCGGATCTTATTTCAATTATGATACAGGTAATTCTTTTGCCAGTATTATCTTATTTGCTATTGAATCCCAATGGTCATGGATGAAACAATATTCTATTCTTAATTTAATCCACCTATTTGGTCATTTAGTTAAATTAATCAAGAATGCATTAAGTTCCAATTTCAAGATATGAACTAACAACCCGTCAATTCCATTGGTAGGAAATATTGATGTGAGGTCATTCACCAATATAATCCCAGGCTTACCATATAGATCCACTCATTGAGTGCGGATGGTCACCGGTCAAACAATGAATCAACAAATGTCACAAGTGATCAAGTTATGACAAGAATATAAACAATATGATAAACCCACAAAGAAATTACCATTATTAATTTAGAAATCAAATCCAAATAATTAAGAACACAAGATCCCCCATAGCCCTAGTTATGCATTTAGCCACTCATATTCAATACAAACAAACTCATAATAAGATACAGATCCATGAAAAGTAAACCAAAGAAAAGAGAAAAACTAAAGAGAAAGAGAGATCAAAGCCCTATTGCAAAGATCTAGATCTTCAAGCCTTCAAGAAATCCTCCATCTAAAGCCTTTCTCTCTTCAGATATGCCTCTCCAAACCTCTCCTTCTAGAAACTATGAACAAAGTATGAAAAAAAAAATACAAAGAAAAGTGAAAATATGAAAAACTTAACAAGGAAGCTCAAAGCTTCCTATCTGCCGTCCCCCTTGCCTTCCAACTTAAGTTTCTATTAACAATGGATTTCTGTGCGCCCAACACTTGAGTCCTGGTTTACCAGCGCTCTAGTGATGGACTACCAAAAGACAAGTGCTATCATTGATCTCAGCGCTTGAGCGCTGAATTCCCAGCGCTCTACCAGTTGAGCGATTGAGCGCTGAACTCGCAGCGCTTGAGCGCTAGGATATATGAAAAATTGCACGTTCTACCTTGAGCACTGGCTCTTGGGCGCTTGAGTGTTGGGAGTCCAAAAAAGTTTTTCTGGAAGCTCTTCTATGAAATCAACTCCAATTTTCATCCTCATACAAATACCACAGCCAAAATGGACCTCTTTTGCATTGAAAACATGATATATTCTCTTGCTTTCTCTCCAAATGCATTAAATCTTTCTAGATCTACAAAAGCGAAGATAATGATGAGGATGCATCTAAAATTCTCCCATAATTACAAGCAAATCACTAACATTTGTTCAATTAAATGTTATAAAATATAGGCTTATCAACTCCCCCACACTTGAGCTTTTGCTTGTCCTCAAGCAAAGAATAGGAATCAAAAGCAAGATCAAACTTAGCATTCAGACACATGAATCAAGGGAAATTCCACAATTAAAAAGTCCCAAGTTCAGCAATCAAATCCAATCAATTTAAGATCATTCAACAGTTAAAACAATAAGATCCTTTAGTCCAACTTGCAACTTTTCTCTTCACCAAACATATGAGATCACTCATATTTCTATCAGTCAAGTGTTTAAGGGCAAAGAGATCACTCAAATTTCTCGAGAAAAATGCAAAACTATAAGCTTGTCTGTCAATCTCATCTCCACTTCCAAATTCACATACAGAGTAAGAATCAACAAGACTTCATCTGGTTGTAACAGGGTCAAGGGTAATTATGTGAGGTAGGAAAAAGATAAATAAGGGTAAAGAATGCCAATGTATAGATCAATACAAGCAGAATCAGGCTGAAAAGATGAATAGAGCATGATGCACATTTTTTTTTACCATATATATACCCTTGAAGATAAAATAACTTTCCAAGACTTTTCATTCAATACATTAGATGCTCCAAAGAATTCAACCTGATTGTTCAATTTGGTTTTCAAGGTAATCAGTTTTCAGGCTCAAATAGGGCAACTAAAGGGTATTTTATCAATTTAACTTTGAAAGTCAGGAAAGAATAAAGGCTAATTGTAACACCCCCAAAATTAGTAATTTCATGATAAATAGTCGTTTTATAATATTTGTGATTTTTGTGAATTTTTCTGGAATTTTCTGTGAATATGGAATATTTTAATATTATTCTTCGTTTTACGTGCACACTGAGCGGAGCCAAGAAAATGAGATATTTTTCCTGAGAACCTTGAACTATGAAAACGTCGATGGGGGATCTTACTAAAGCCGAGGCCAGACACGGTTTACGAAGTTTTACGTTTTTTAAGATTTTATCTGATAAATAAAAATCGCATAATAACTTTATTATCCATTGGACAATAAATATCAGTTTTTGTTAACTGTAATTTCTGTCCACTGATAATAAATCCGATACAGTGTTAGTCATATTTTAGAGAATACTTTAATGACATCACCATGGTGACATCATCACTATGACATCACTTTGACTTTTCAAAGGTAGGAAGCTTCCTAGTACCTTCATTTTGGCTTGTTAGAGAAGCTTGGAGGAAGCTTTCTTGTACTTTCCTATTAGCTTCTTCAAGAAGCCACATTACCTCTCCTCTTCTCCAATACACATTTTTGAGGGCTCTTTGTGGCCACACATTTTAATTCATACACTTACACAAAATACACCTAATTACACATTTCATTTCATTTCACTTTACTATCACTTTCTCTCTTTATCTTCTCTCTTTATCTTTTCTCTCAACTTTTCTTTTTTCTTCTTCTTCTTCTCTTCTTCTCTTCCCTCTCCATTCCTATGGCCATGGAGGCTTGAAGGTGGCTAAACTCTTCACCTCACTTCATTCTACTACTCATTTGTTCATCTCATCATTCCTATCAAAGAGATCAAACAAAAATCTCTCACCTTTCTCCTTGGAGGCTCACGGCCTCACCCCTCAAATACACCCATCCATTTTCTTTAATTCCAACCAACCCTTGATCTTGAATCTAAATACCATTCTAAGAAATTTTCATGTTATGACCATCACCAAAATCTACCGTTTTCGTTTTGCTCCATCAAGCTTCAAAGTTGGAGACTTTAAGGTAAAGTTCATAGCTTTTTCACCTTTTCTCCTCATTTTTGGGATCCTTGATCTCTTAAGTGATCAAGGGTTCCTTTTCTAAGCTTTGATGATGATTTTGGCAAGTTTTGATGTCCTTAAGGCTTCCTTGAAGGTGTAGTACGAAAATCTCTACAAGGGACCAAGAGGCTTGCTTTCTTGTGTTGTCTTCCATAGGTAAGAGGGAGATAATCCTCTTCAACCTATCTTGGTGGTGAGGAAACATTTTTGGTGTTGTTGATGAGGAATCCATGTGTGGATTGCTCTCTTTGTTGTGTTATTTTTCATGATTGTGCATTTATTTGGACTTGTATGAGTTATTGGTTATCTTTGCATGTTTGATGGCTATGGATTGTATATTGAAATGTTTGGATTAATGTATGGAGAATTGTAGGGTTTACTTACCATTTTAGGGGCTACGGCCTTAAGGCTAATTTTGAGGATTTAAGGTTGAGTTTAGAGACGTTGGAACTTGGGTGGTTATGAATTAAAGAATTGATGATTGTAATGGAAAAAATTTGAGCCTTCTCACTTGGAAGGCTCACGGCCTCTACGGGGTTTAATGGTCCAAGTTGTGATTCTTTGTGCAACATTGGGACTTAAGTGATTAAGTGATAAGTGATCAATGTTATGGTGAAGGAAAAAAGGTTAGACTTTGTTATAATGAGGCTCACGGATTCTTAAGGCAAAATGTCACTAAATGTAGTGCATAAATGGAGACTTAGATGATTAGAGAATTCTAGATTCGTTAAGAGTTCATAAAATGAAAAGAATAAAGAATAAGACTTTATTTTAATGTTTTAGAATGATTTTGAACATAATGGAAGAACAAGAGAATTTGTATACCCTTAGAACAATTTTAAGTGAGCATAATTGATTAGATTAAGGAACTTGAGCAGTCTAAAGGAATGAAGATTTAATAGGGACTTCAAGAGAATCCCTCTAGAAAATGAAATTCATAAGAGATGTTAATTTAAGTGGAACTTTATAATGATCTCATAAGAATCGTTAAGCTAAAGTGAAACCCTGAAATGAACTTCAAAAATTGTGTTGTTACTCTTGAGAATTTAATACTATGCTATTATGGGTCCGTGTTTTGGACTAAAATTATGTTAATGCTTAAATTGGCCAAATTGTGGCATGTATAGAAAATATATCATTATTGTTGGATATACATGATTGTGCATGGAGTCAACATACATTGAACATTATACACCTTTTGTTGTTGTGCCAATGTACTAGACTTGGGTGGATCAGTGTTATTATATAATTGTATAGGCAGTTATGTAATATCATTGATACTAATGGTATTAGATAATTGTATGGACGATTGTTTAATATCATTGGGGACAGTACAATGATGGCTTGAGTTATGTATATTCGCCTTGAACAATTTGCTCAGTCGATGACTGTTAAAAGGCTGGATGAGCCTATGATTATGCATTAAATCAGTATGCATTGAACAAATTGCTCAGTCAATGACTGTTAAAAGGCTGTATGAGCCTATGAATGAGAATTGAATAGTGTGGTCTATGATGGATCTATGGGGGGCGTAAGGCGCGGTGAAAGCTAATTGCACGTATTACGGGCCCGACAAATCACTATTCTTTTTGTGGTAAATGAACGAGAATTGATTATAGTTTGATCCAGTGGAAGTATCTCTGGGTTCGTCAGGGTGTGGTGATCCGTCTAGTGACTTGTTTTGTCATATTGTATACCCTTGTCGGAAAGCCGATTGCAACGCACTGATGAGGAACCGACAAGTACTATTCATTTCGTGGTCCCGTAGACTATCATTGAGTGGGGGCAGATCTTCTGGAACGTTCATCTTTGAAATGGAATAGAAAATCTTGGTACCAAGTGCACATGCATTGTGAGTCGGCATTATGAGTCGGCATATCATTTGACATTCATTTATATGATGATTATACTATTGTGTTATTAATGTCATGATTATCTGAAATGTTTTAATTGTTCATTATCTGAGATTATGTTGTTGTTTTCTCTTATCGTATGTGATTACTGTTGCTTAAAAGTTATTGCTCTGCTATGTGGGCGCTCTGTGCCGTTCTGTTTCTTTACTGCCATAATAGGTAATGTAAGTAGGATGTCACACCTCTTTCCTGTATCCTTGTATTTCTGTTTTATATATATATATATATATATTTGTTAAAAGATCACGAGGAAGAAGACGAGGGACCGCACCCTTACTGATTGGATTGGGTTGATTCACTATTTTCAATATGGCGTTGGGACGAGATTTCTTCAGTTATGCACGGGTGCAACTCCATGGGGGCATTGATTTCTGGTATGTCGACTGGGACACCGAGCGTCGTATATATATATGGGGTTGTGACTTTGTCTGCTAGTAGTACCTATCCTAGGGTTACTGCTTTCCCCTTTTGTGCTTTAGTACCCACTATATTTTATTTGAATATGTAAGTACTATATTTAGTGTTGTCAGTGCTTTGTGTTAAGGATGAATATGTTATATATGAAATATGTTTTTCTTCTGTGGTTATACTTTAATGGTTAGATACTAAATATGTTTCATTTGGGGCTCATAATTTCTATATATATACAATGATTAAATTTTTCAGACATGTTGTTAAATTGTAGCGCGTCTTGATTTATTGACTGTGGCAATAATGACGATTGTGCTGTATTTATTAAATCAAGGGGTGTTACATTAGGTGGTATCAGAGCAATTCATCATGTTGAGCTGGGGTATGGACTTGCTATGTTTAGGCATATTAGAGTTTTTGTATGTTGTGCACTTCCTTGTCTCTTGATTGAGATGATGGGAAAGGAATGCATGGCTTGCTATAGGTTGAATGTTAGTAGCTACTGTTATACAATTGCATGATATTGAAGATTGACTTACTCAATATGTAATGTTCTGTGTATACAGGAAACTATGACTTCGCCTAGGCGTACTGTACTAGGAGAATAGGAATTCTTTAGTAAGGAGATTTAGAGGTTATAGAAAATCGATCTTCTGGAGGAAGGAATAACTGGTATAAGTTTGGTTTGAGAAGCTGTTTGGGGGTTGACGACTTGCAAGAGGTTATGCCGTAGAAGGCTGAATGAAGAAGTTGGAGACTGTTAGGATTCGTGGATTTGACTTACCTTGTTTGAATTACGTGATTCTATGTGTTTGGTTTCCGAAAGGAGACAATGTTGTTTGAAATAGTTATGTTTGTTTTGTTGTGTCATGTTTTGTTCGTCTTCAAAGAAGGTAAATGGCTCGCGGTAGACATACCAGGGCAATGGCTCGTGGTAGACGTACGCATGTGAGCACAAGATGAGATAATGGAAGTACGACTATGACTGTAGAAGAAATGCAAAGTATAGCTGAGGTGATAACTCGCCAAGATCAAAGGGTTGCACAATAGCAAGAATTAGAAGTTGAGGTTCAGAATCTGTTGGAGGAAAGTCGATTTTGGGGCAACCTTGGACTGCCTAGATTCCAAAGGAGGAATAATAGAAAGGTTAATCAGCCTAAGCAGAAACCGTATTCACAATTATTAGGGAAGCAACAGCGACATCCAACTCATGGAGAAAGTACTAGTGGCAGCAGATCCAGTCAGGCCTCGACATTTATATCAAGATGTAAGAAATGTGGAAAGGACCACTTAACGAGGGAGTGTAAGATCAAAGGGATAATCTGCTTTAGGTGCGGAAAGCCCAGGCACATTTCTAAACATTGTGCTTTAGCGAAGAAGAAGTCTTCTGTTAATGATGCGTGTGCTTTAAGGCCCCAAGCTGAAGGGAAAGATTACACCCTGGATGGAGCGAAGGTTTCCTAGACTGAAAATCTAAACGATGGAGATTGTGCTTCAAGCGACGATCCCATAATTGTGCTGTACAATTCTGGGAGCAACCCATTTCTTTATAGCATATGACTGTATGGATCATTTGGATTCATCTGTGTCTTCAATTATCTTTGACTTAGTTATTTCTACTTCTGTTACTAAGACTTGTCGTTGACACTTAAGTTTGTTTAATCTATCCTATTCCTACTAAAGATCAAATCTTTTGTTGATTTGACTTGCTTACCTAAAATCACACCTATTAGAGTTCATGATTTTAAGAATAGATTAGTTATTTTCCTATCTATATCCTACTAGATCGTTTCAATGAGAACCTTAGTGATTCCCGAAACTAAGACTTCTGAGTTCGTAACAGCCAACAAAGTTGAAGCTTTGTGAGGAAAAGGAACCTAAGGAAACATGTTACCTTTTGTGGATGACAAAAGCAAGGGGAATATAAATGTCACTCTTATAGTCAATGAGTTTTTCATGATGAACTATAGTGTTGTCAGTTAAGGAGAAGAATGGAACTTCTCGGTGAGATGAGGACTGTCGCCAATTGAACAAGATTACAATCGAGGATGAGAATTCTTAAAAGAAGATAAATGATTCGATGGACCGACAAGAAGGAAGTCGTTGTTTTCTCCAAGATAGATGTACGTACTGGTCATCATTAGATTCGTGGGAATTTGAGGATGTTCCCAAAATGATTTTCGAACGCACTTTAGACATTATGGGTATCTCGTGATGTCGTTCGAAGTGATAAATGCTCCTGTCATATTCATGGATAGCATGAATTGGATCTTCCATCCTTACCTAGGACAGAATTGTCGTTGTCATTAATGATGACATTTTGATCTGTTCTCGAAGATATGGAGGGACACGTGGGACATCTCGATATAGATTTCCAGACCTCAAAGGAAAAAAGTTATATGCCAAATTATCAAAGCACAAATTCTGGTTAGAGGAGGTTCAGTTTTCGGGTCATGAAATTTGAAATGTAGGAATTGTTGTGGATTCACAAAAGGTTGAAGCAGTTCTTTAAAAGGAAAGACCAGAGACCATAAATGAGATTCGTAGCTAGTGGGATTAGTTAGTTTTTATCAAAGGAGCATCGATGGATTCTCCAAGATAGTAGAACGTCTTACTCGGCCTACAAGAAGAGGATCAAACTTTTTATGGACCAACACATGTGAAGAAAGTTTTCAAGGGTCGAGGAGATATTCCGGTTTTATTCTACCCGATCTCAATGAAACATTCGAAGTGTTTTGTGATGCTTCACATCAAGGTCTAGGATGTGTGTTCATGTAAAGTTAGAAAATTGTGACTTATACCTCAAGGTAGTTGAGGGTGCATGAGGAGAATTACCCAACTCATGGCTTGGAGTTAGCCGCAGTTATAATTACTCTGAGAATATAGAGACACATTCTGTATGGAGCAACATTCAACGCCTTTAGCAATCTCAAGAGCCCAAAGTATTCATTCGACAAAAAAGAACTGAACATGAGACAAAAAAGGCGATTAGAATTTTTGAAAAAGTACAACCTTTAGTTTTAGTGTCATCCTGGAAAAAGTAAACGTCATGGCGGACGCTTTAAACCGGAAACTACCTAATATCTTTATTATAGTAGTGAAGAAGAAGAAATTAATAGAATAATTCAAGGACATGTGGTTGTCATTGGAAATGACACCAGATGAGGTATGTCTAGGTATGGCTACTATTTCTAATGATCTGTTGGGAAAGATTCAAGAGAAGTAGGAAACTGATCGATTTCTACAAGACGAAAAGGAGCTATTGGAACAAGGCATGACGTCAGATTCTCAGGAAGGAATTCGACGGAATCCTGATATTCATGAGTAAGGTCTATATACCAGAGGATTCAGAACTTAAAGAGTTGATCTCCATTGAAGCTCATGCGAGTAAATTGAGTGTACCCACCGGAGCGACCAAGATATATCAAGATCTAATTTTATTGATAAATAGTTATTTTGAAGAGAATGTTACTAAATGTGTGTCATCTTATCTATGAGTTGCCGGAACTACTCCTAAATTATTTCGGACTATATCAAATTCCTCTTAGGATTGGTCCGGTAGCCTATCAACTAATTTTGTCATCCTTTCTTTCTAAATCTTCATGATATCTTTCATATGTCATAATTGCGAAAGTGTATCCCCGATCTAATCATGTCATCAAACTGGACACAATACAATTAAAAAAGGGTTTGATATATGGAATACTCCTTGTTAAGGTCGAAGGCAGGAGAGCAAAGTAACACGGAGACAAAGAGATTACATTGGTAAGAGTGATCTGAGTTGACATGACTAGGGATGCGACGTGAAAGTTAGAGGATAAGATAAAGAAACAACATCCTTTTGCTTTTGGAGAACTAAGGAATAAAAATTTCCTTGCGAAATTTCCTATTTGGAGAAGTTGTAACTCATTCCCAAAAATTAGTAATTTCATGATAAATAATTCGTTTTATAATATTTGTAATTTTTCGAATTTTTTTAGACTTTTTCTCTGAATGTCAAATCTTTTTTAATACTATTCTCTTCTCTTTCTTCTCCTTCTTGCACACACACCAGCGAGCCGGGAAAATGAGATGTTTTTTCAAGAACCTTTAACCTGTGAAAACGTAGATGGGGGATCTTACTAAACCTGAGGCTAGACACGGTTTACGAGGTTTCACGTTTTTTGCGATTTTTATCTGATAAATAAAAATCGCAAAATAATTTTATTATCCGTTGGACAATAAATATCAATTTTTGTTAACTGTAATTTTTGTCCACTGATAATAAATATGATACAGTGTTAGTCATATTTTAGAGAATACTTTAATGACATCACCATGGTGACATCATCACCATGACATCACTTTGACTTTTCAAAGGGAGGAAGCTTCCTAGGACCTTCCTTTTGGCTTGTTGGAGAAGCTTGGAGGAAGCTTCCTTGCACTTTTCTATTGGCTTCTTCAAGAAGCCACATTTCCTCTCCTCCTCTCCACCACACATTTTTTAGGGCACTTTGTGACTACACATTTTAATTCATACACTTACACAAAATACACCTAATTACACATTTCATTTCATTTCACTTTACTATCACTTTCTCTCTCTATCATCTTTCTTCATCTTTTCTCTCAACTTTTTTTTTTTCTTTTTCTCTTCTTCTCTTCCCTCTCCATTCCTACGGCCATGGAGGCTTGAAGGTGGCCAAACTCTTCACCTCACTTCATTCTACTACTCATTTGTTCATCTCATCATTCCTATCAAAGATGTAACACCCTCCCTAGGGTATCACATGTCTGGCTCCCGACTCAAAATCTGTAAAGAAGTTTACACAAGGTTTGAGTTATAAAAAAATAGGTTTTAAAATTTCTTTCTTTACTGAAACATAAACTTATTGAAATTCATAAGTATTACTGAAAATATATTTAAACTGATTAATATACAATATTGACACCAATTAATATTTCACAATTTAAAGAGAAATATAAAATTAACAGACTCTTTTTTTTTAACAGTAGTAAACCCCATGACGGGTTCTACTAAATAGCATGATATAACACTAACGATAAAACTTAACATACTCATTCCTTATCTTGTATCCAGCTTGTTGCATCAGAACTCTGCTCCTTATCTACTCAGAACACCTTCGAACTTGAGACAGCCACTCTTCAATGTTTTCATTAATCTCTGAGTATTCATCGTCCGTTATGTCTAAGACAACTTGATCCTTCTATTATTTGATTTTAAGAAGTCTGAGACACAAATCAAAACAACATAACAAAGAGGTGAGATCACCTACGCCAATACCAACATGGCAGCACAGAGATAACACAAACAGCAATATCATACAGGGATATCATACCAAACTTCCAATAATATATTCAATACTAATCAACTATCATCATCCAATCATATATCAATCCAAGTATTCAAAATAGTTGTCATAGCCAATATTCTTCAATTAATATATCATACAGATATAAGTGTTCAGATTATGCATGTACACAAGACTCAATTTCCTACTCCATGGAGCTAAACTCAGGTCGGAGAAATGATCGAAAAGATCTGTCGGTACCACATGCCTCAGACCACGTGCTATAATCCTCATTTTGATTTTGCACATCTAGCATATACATGACAGTCTTTATCAGATCTTGAATAAGAATAGTGTCTCGGTCAGGATCATCGGTGTGTTGCATCGGTCTAACCTACGGGAAAAAGTGCGACCAACCACCCGTGTAAGCAACTCGCACCCCGATGCCCCTAAGGTCAACAAGTGACTTACACTACGCATATCACACCCACTCAAGAGGTGTGTTTCTCCTAGGCAATCAGCCATATCCAGTCCTTATTGGACCATTCCAATGCATGTATAATGCACCAAATTCCAATCACAGGTATATCTCATAATTTCTTATATATAGTTTATACAATGCACGAATATATCAGTGCAAGTCCAATCACAAGGGTCATTCTTTTCAAATTCATTTGTTCGATTAAATCATATGCCTCAAATGTATATATATTATTTTTCCAATGCATCTAAAATGCACCACGTACAATAACAGCAAAACTCGTTGTTTTTCACAAAAGCAGTGTATGGACATTTTTGGTTCAACAAGAATCATCATGTTATTATGTTCTTATGGTCATAAAATACTTTTGTCGTGTTTTCACAATCGTGTAACATTTCTGTTACGTTTTCACAATTCCAAAACGTTTTAGTTATATTTTCACAATACCGTAACACTTCTGTTACGTTTTTAAAATTCCAAAACGTTTTTATTACGTTTTCAAAATACCACAACTCTTCTGTTACACTTTTAAACCACGTACTAATTTTTCAACATTTTTCTCAATCGCGTAAAAATATACGTTTCTCAAATCGCATAGTATTTTTCCACTATTTCAAAATCGCGTAACTTAAAAATCATTCTTTTAAGTCGCGTAAATCATTTTCCATCATTCTCAAAATTTTTAAAACACTTTCCAAATCACATAACGATTTTCTGTCATTTTCACAATCACGTAAAAATATTCTATCACTATTCAAATCACGTAGTGATTTTTCAACAATATTTCAAACCACAAGCAAGGTCGCGTAAAATATTTAAACGCTTTCCAAATCACGTAGAAATATTTAAACATTTTTCAAATCGCGTAGAAATATTTTACGGTATTTCAAATTATTTTTAAGATACGTAAAATATTTTTCAACATTTTACAATCACGTAAAATATTCCTCAATATTCCAAAACACTATTTTGGACTTAAATAAATCAATATCATTTTCAAATTTTTTTTTCAAATTGCGTAGCTTAAAAATCACATTTTTAAGATACGTAAAACATTTTTCATCACAATTTCATTACAGAAAATATTTCTTAACCATCAAAAATTCCTTTCAACTTTTCTCAAAATAAAATAACTTTGTATTTCATTTTTTCACATTTTCTTACTCAAGAAAATCTTTTTCCAAAATATAATCCACAAAAATCACTTTTCCCTTGATATAAATCAACGTTTCAAAACTTAACATTTTCTAACGTATTTCAAAACTTGAAAATAAGTTATACGTTAGTATATTTTCAAAATACCATTATATTCTTCATTTTTCCCAAATCATTTCCAAACACAACCTTCTTCAAAATAAATTGAAGTTCAAACGTTTTCAACCCCTCTTTGCTTTCCATTACAAAAATTTTTATTCTCTCAAGTGATAAAACACTCTGATTCCCTTTCCAAATTCCTTGTATTAAATCAAGTTACGTTTCCACTTTGAAAATCACTTTGTTCATAAAAATTAAGGCATTACAAGCCTTCAAAAACATGGACATGACTTTTGAAACTATCAAATATTTTTCCCTCTAAATTGATATGGTTTTACACAAACAAAATCATTAAAATTTTATTTTCAAACTGAAATACCAATGGTTATAAAACCAAACCCATTTGTTCAAATTCATTTTTACTTTCTTTACAAATTATTTTTCACTTTCTTTGCAAATCCTTAAAATTAACGTTTGCCCGTTTCATTCAAAACTCATGTTTAGAAAAATACTTAGGATCTTTTTACACAAAATAAATCAATAAAGATCCTTCAAAACCATGTTCTTGTTCTCTTGAAAAAAACATATCCTTTGTTTATTTTCCATACTCTTCAAATCAATCCAATTTTTAATCTTTCATGAAAATCTTAAGTTATAAACACCTATGTTGAGGTGTCTTGACCGAAAATCCCATAGCCTTTAGAACCAAGAAAATTCATTTTTCTCCACTTCATAATTTTCATTAAACAAATCAATTTCCTTATTCTTGAAAAATTTCAACATGAATCTCCATTATGGGCATCAAAACCATAGCCCTCTCCTTGGCCATTGAAGCCAAAAATTTATTTTCTTTCCATATTCACATTATGGCATACATATACATATTCCATCATAAATTCCATAAGCATGCCATATACTTATCATGCATATTATAAGCATACCATCAAAGCCATTAAATCATGCAAAGCATACCAAGCATAGACAAATAATTAAAGCACATAAACACCCACAAATAAATTACAAGACCATGGATATGAATCCTTACATGGATTCAACATTCATCAAATATATAACCATCTCTCACCACCATGCTTAGTTGGTGAGATGGATCTCCCTCTTACCTCTTGAAGATCCTAAAAAACTCCTTGTTTTGCTTCTTTTTCCAAGTCCTTCATCACCAAGGGCTTCTCAAATACAAAACAAAATACATAAAAATTAATATACTAAGCTTGATTAAGAGGAACCATGGATCAAACATGGTTTAGATCATGAAAAAGAAAGAAGAAATGAAGTTTCCTTACACTTCACCTCAAAAATCCAATTACTTTGATCTTGAAGAAAGTCCATGAAGATGAATGAATTAGAGAAAATCTCCAACATGAAAGTTGCTTAGAACATCATGTAGATTCAAGATCTATGGTTGGATGAAATTTAAAGAGCTTGGAGCGTGGTTTTGGGTGTCTTGACCGAATGGTTTCTCTTGAAACACAAAGATGAAATTTTTGATTTTTGATAGAAAATTGAAGCTTGGATTTGAAGCTCAAGATGAATGATTTTAGAAAAACTCATAACTAGAGATGTTCTTAGAATGGTGTTTAGGTTTAGAAAATCAAGTTGGATGAAATGATAGAAATTTGGATGATGATTCTAAGGTGCTTGACTGAAACTTGCTTGGAGAAGAGAAATGAGAGAAAACTTGAGTAACTTAGCTTCTTGAAAATGTTTAATGATGACCAAGGATGACAATAATGGTCTTCAAACTTTTTCTATGGCCTTAAGGACTCTCAAAACCGTGCACCCCCTTCAAGTCATCTCCTAAGGATGCTAATAAATCAATTATGAGTAATTTGTCTCCAAAAAGTAGTACATGGCCATATGATATATGTGCTAAGTCATCAAAAATTGACTTACTTTTATTTAACTTATTGCAATTGATCAATAATGACCAAGAATGGGTAATAATGGTGGTCTTCAACTTTGCTACTCACTTAAGCCACCAAAACCGTAGCCCCCCCTCCAATGCATTCTCCTTGAATGCAAATTGATCAATAATGATCAATAATGATACACCATTGACCATGACATGTAATAATGGTCATAAAGTTTTGTTTCTTTGTCTCCTAAACAATCCAAAACCATCCCCTTCCATGCATGCTTCTCCTTGTGCATTTAATTATTTGTCATCATTATTAGCCACCATCTAGAAAGCATTTCTAGCCATTGATTAATTCAATGGTTAGGATTTAGGTAGAGACTTTTGATTTAGAAGACTTAATCTAGGCCATTAGATTTTTCTCCTTGAAATTCTAGCCATTAGATGTGTCTCCAAAAATTAAGGGTTAAGATTGCTCCTTCAAACTTTTAATCCAAGGGTTATAATTAGTCTTTGTCACTTTTTAAGACTAAATCTTCACCATTGATTAAATCTAAATCCAATGGTCATAAATGGTCTTGTTACTTTACAAGACCAAATCTCCACCCTTAATCAATTCTATATCCAATGGTTACAAATAGTCATAGTCACTTTATATGACCAAATCTCTACCCTTGATTTAATCTCCATCTAATGGTTATAAATGATCTTATTCACTTTTAAGATCAAATCTCCACTGTTGATTAAATCAAGATCAAGTCTCCATCGTTAATTAAATCAATGGTGGATATCCAAACCACCAATGTTGACTTAAGCAATATAATTTCTATTTTTATCTGCAAAAACCCCATGAAAGAATATATTTTGTATTTTTATCGTCAGATAAATAAATACAATACAAAACACATACAATAAATTTTCTAAAACAAGAAGGATTCGGGTTTAGTAAGATCCCCTGTCTCCATCTGATAAAACAAGTATAAATTTTTCTATGCATAGAAAAATTTTTACTTTCTTGGGACCCAGTGGGCCCACGTATAGCCACAGTGGGCCCACATACACTTGACTGGGGGCCCACAATCAGTAAAAAAATTCATAATCATCCACAAAAATCATAAAAATTACAAAATGCACAAATATCAAATCAAATTACGTAAAATAATTACCTAACGGTAAAAATTAAATTATGAAAAGTTTTCCCGGGCCCGAAAATTTTTATTTTCCTGACACGGAATAAATTACTCAAAACGATCAAATACGCTGATGGAATAATCAAAATAATTTTACAGTATTCAAAAATTACTAAACAGTAAAATTTTGTTAACTGTCAAAATTATTGTTTAAGAGATACAGAAATTTGGGGTGTTACGAAAGAGATCAAGCAAAAAGCTCTCACCTTTCTCCTTAGAGGCTCATGGCATCACCCCTCAAATACACCCATCCATTTTCTTTAATTCCAACCAACCCTTGATCTTGAATCTAGACACCATTCTAAGCAACTTTCATGTTGTGACCATCACCAAAATCTACCATTTTCGTTTTGCTCCATCAAAGCTTCAAAGTTGGAGACTTTAAGGTAAAGTTCATAGCTTTTCCACCTTTTCTCCTCATTTTTGGGATCCTTGATCTCGTAAGTGATCAAGGGTTCCTTTCTAAGCTTTGATGATGATTTTGGCAAGTTTTGATGTCCTTAAGGCTTCCTTGAAGGTGTAGTACGAAAATCTCTACAAGGGACCAAGAGGCTTGCTTTCTTATGTTGTCTTCCATAGGTAAGAGGGAGATAATCCTCTTCAACCTATCTTAGTGGTGAGGAAACATTTTTGGTGTTGTTGATGAGGAATCCATGTGTGGATTGCTCTCTTTGTTGTATTGTTTTTCATGATTGTGCATTTGTTTGGACTTGTATGAGTTATTGGTTATCTTTGCATGTTTGATGGCTATGGATTGTATATTGGAATGTTTGGATTAATGTATGGAGAATTGTAGGGTTTACTTACCATTTTGGGGGCTACGGCCTTAGGGCTAATTTTGAGGATTTAAGGTTGATTTTAGAGACATAGGAACTTGGGTGGTTATGAATTAAAGAATTGATGATTGTAATGGAAAAAATTTGAGACTTCTCACTTGGAAGGCTCACGGCCTCTAGGGGGTTTAATGTTCCAAGTTGTGATTCTTTGTGCAACATTAGGACTTAAGTGATTAAGTGATAAGTGATCAACATTGTGGTGAAGGAAAAAAGGGTTAGACTTTGTTATAATGAGGCTCACGGATTCTTAAGGCAAAATGTCACTAAATGTAGTGCAAAAATGGAGACTTAGATGATTAGAGAATTCTAGATTCGCTAAGAGTTCATAAAATGAAAAGAATAAAGAATAAGACTTTATTTTATGGATTAGAATGATTTTGAACATAAGGGAAGAACAAGAGAATTTGTATACCCTTAGAGCAATTTTAAGTGAACATAATTGATTAGATTAAGGAACTTGAGCAATATAAAGGAATGAAGATTTAATAGGGACTTCAAGAGAATCCCTCTAGAAAATGAAATTCATAAGAGATGTTAATTTAAGTGGAACTTTATAATGATCTCATAAGAATCGTTAAGCTAAAGTGAAACCCCGAAATGAACTTCAAAAATTGTGTTGTTACTCTTGAGAATTTAATACTATGTAATTGTGGGTCCGTGTTTGGGATTAAAATTATGTTGATGCTTAAATTGGCCAAATTGTGGCATGTATAGAAAATATATCATTATTGTTGGATATACATGATTATGCATGGAGTCAACATGCATTGAACATTATACACCTTTTTGTTGTTGTGCCAATGTACTAGACTTGGGTGGATCAGTGTTATTATGTAATTGTATGGGTGGTTATGTAATATCATTGATACTAATGGTATTAGACAATTGTATGGACGATTGTTTAATATCATTGGGGACAGTACAATGATGGCTTGAGTTATGCATATTCGCATTGAACAATTTGCTCAGTCGATGACCGTTAAAAGGCTGGATGAGCCTATGATTATGTATTAAATCAGTATGCATTGAATAAATTGCTCAGTCGATGACTGTTAAAAGGCTGTATTAGCTTATGAATGAGAATTGAATAGTGTGGTCTATGATGGATCTATGGGGGGCGTAAGGCGCGGTGAAAGCTGATTGCACGCATTACGGGCCCGACAAATCACTATTCTTTTTGTGGTAAATGAACGAGAATTGATTATAGTGCGATCCAGTGGAAGGATCTCTGGGTGCGTCAGGGCGCGGTGATCCCTCTAGTGACTTGTTTTGTCACATTATATACCCCTGGCCGGAAAGTCGATTGCAACGCACTGATGAGGAACCGACAAGTACTTTTGTGGTCCCGTAGACTACCATTGAGGGGGGCAGATCTTCTAGAACGTTCATCTTTGAAATGGAATAGAAAATCTTGGTACCAAGTGCACATGCATTGTGAGTCGGCATATCATTTGGCACTCATTTATATGATGATTATACTATTGTGTTATTGATGTCATGATTATCTGAAATATTTTAATTGTTCATTATCTAAGATTCTATTGATGTTTTCTTTTATCATATGTGATTACTATTGCTTAAATGTTATTGCTCTGTTATGTGGGCGCTCAGTGTCGTTCTGTTTCTTTACTGCCATAATGGGTAATGTAAGTAGGATGTCACACCTCTTTCCTGTATCCTTGTATTTCTATTATTATATATATATATATATATATTTGTTAAAAGATCGTGAGAAAGAAAACGAGGGACCACACCCTTACTGATTGGATTGGGCTGATTCACTATTTTCAATATGGCGTCGAGACGAGATTTCTTCGGTTACGCATGGGTGCAACTCCATGGGGGTATTGATGCCTGGCATGTCAACTGGGACACCGAGTGTCATATATATATATAGGGTTGCGGCTTTGTTTGCTAGTAGTACCTATCCCATGGTTACTACTTTCCCTTTTTATGCTTTAGTACCTGCTATATTTTATTTGAATATGTAAGTACTATATTTAGTGTTGTCAATGCTTTGTGTTAAGGATGAATATGTTATATATGAAATATGTTTTTCTTCAGTGGTTGTACTTTAATGGTTGGATACCAAATATGTTTCATTCGGGGCTCATAATTTCTATATATATATAATGATTAAATTTTTCAGATATGTTAAATTGTAGCGCGTCTTGATTTAGTGACTGTGGCAATAATGATGATTGTGTTGTGGTTATTAAATCAAGAGGTGTTACACTAATTGCCTTAATCATATTCAAGTATGTATGCAAAATATTAAAGTCTTAACAAGATATCAAAGCAAATTCTAACTCACATCAATCATGAGAAAACTCTCAAAAACTTGGTGCGAGCAAAAGATACACTAAGAACAAGTGTACTCTATCGCCAAGTAATATAGGACTTTTGAGTCCAAGTTATCGCTCCCACGAGGAATAATTGATAATTACTAAATTTGTAAAACTTTTATGTTATTTAGACAGTCGAAAGTGTATGCAAGATCCAAATTAAAAACAGAAAACTAATGAAAACATTAAAGAGCAATTAAATAAAGAAAAGATAAACAAAGATTGAGAGGCACTAGGGTGCAAGGTTTACTTGAATCTTATTATTCGGATCTTCTTTCAATTATGATACAGGTGATTCTTTTGCCAATATTATATTAGTTGCTATTGAATCCCAATGGTCATGGATGAAACAATATTCTATTCTTAATTTAATCCACCTATTTGGTCATTTAGTTGAATTAATCAAGAATGCATTAAGTTCCAATTTCAAGATATGAACTAACAACCTGTCAATTCCATTGGTAGGAGAAATTGATGTTTAGTCATTCACTAATATAATCCCAGGCTTACCATATAGATCCACTCATTGAGTGCGGATAGTCACCGGTCAAACAATGAATTAACAAATGCCACAAGTGATCAAGTTATGACAAGAATATAAACAATATGATAAACCTACAAAGAAATTACCATAATCAATTTAGAAATCAGATCCAAATAATAAAGAACACAAGATCCCCCATAGCCCTAGCTATGAGTTTAGCCACTCATATTCAATACAAACAAACTCATAATAAGATACAGATCCATGGAAAGTAAACCAAAGAAAGGAGAAAAACTAAAGAAAAAGAGAGATCAAAATGTAACACCCTCCTTAGGGCATCACATTTCCGACTACCAACTTATAACATGTAAATGATTTCATAAAAGGTTTGAGTTATAAAAGATGGGTTTCAAAATTTCTTTCTTGCGGAAACATAAACTTACTGATATTTGTAAGTAATACTGTAAAATAGATTTAAACTGATTAAAACTCATATAACAAACACCACTTAATATTTAATAATTATTCAAGAAATATAAAACTTACAGACTTAATTTTAAACAGTAGCAAACCCCATACCGGGTTCTACTTAATAGCACGGTAAAACACTAATGAGAATACTCAACATACTTATTCTGTCTTGTATCCATCTTGTTGCGTCATGTATTTGTTCCTCTTCAACACTGTACACTAACCAGTCCGGGATCGTCACTCCTCGATGTTGTCGCCGAACTCAGAATATCTACCTCCAATCAAGCCTAAGAAACTCGTTCCATCCACTATATAATTTTTAACAATACAAGCACAACAAAACAATATAACAAAGAGGTGAGATCACCTGCGCCAGTACCAACATGGTAGCATAGAGATAATACAAACAACATATCATACAGATATATCATACCATAATTACAATTATGTCATCATCATAATGTATAAAATAACAATAATTACAATAATTGCATCAACATTATTTATCATCATCATCATCCAATATTTCTCAATTATTATATCACATAGATATAAATATTTAAGATAATGCCCTCAACATTATTCAAGTATTCAACAGTTCAATTATCATAACCAATACTCAATGATTATGCATATACACATAGACTCAATGTTCTACTCCATGGAGCTAATACTCAGTTTGGAGAAATTGATCCGAAAGATCTGTCTGTACCAACATGCCTCAAACCACGTGCTATATTTCTCATATGTGTTTGCACATCTAGCATATACACGACAGTCTTTACTAGATCTTGATTAAGAATAGTGTCTCGGTCAAGATCATCAGTGTGTCGCGTCGGTCTAACCCACGGTACAGAAAAGCTGCCAACTGCCCATGTAGGCAACCCGCACCCGATGCCCCCAAAGTCAATAAGTGACTTACACTACGCATATCGCACCCACTCAAGAGGTGTACGTCTCTCCTAGGCAATTAGCCTCATACAGTCCATCGGACCTTTCCAATGCATGTTCAATGCACCAATGCCAATCATAGGCAAAATTCATCATTTCTCATATAGTATTCATACACTAGTTTATGCATATAAAATGCACGATTCTCAGTTCAAATTCACAATTTCATATTTAGGGTCCACACATTGGCCCATTCTCAGTTTAATTTCATAATCTCATAATCAGGGTCCACACTGTAACACCCTAATACAGATATCTAGATATATCCTAGATAGACAGAGATATATAAAGATAACCAATACTAGAGATGTCACTTCTATATTACATACTAACATATATCTATAATCACAATTGAGCAATTATAGAAAGCTATGAGAGATTGCGGAAAAACTTAAACTCATACATAAACTTATACAAACTTAGCCACCTGAGGGCTATTTATAAAACATATAACATAAAGCTTACAGAACAAATATAAACTTATTACATAAGTTCTGTCTACTTAAAGCAATGAAAACTACTCTAGTCTTCATGCTTTATCTTCTCATCCTTAGCAGGGTTTGTACCTCTGTACCTGTGCCTTTGCCTGCGCCTGCAGTTGTGCCTGCATCTGAGCCTGCATCTGGATTTACATGGAATAGCAACTTGGGTGAGAATTAACATTCTCAGTAAAAGCAATTCCAATACCAGTTCTCTATAACATTGTATATAACAAATATATAACAAATGCTATAATTCTAACTTAGGAGCTTTCTCCCCTTTTCTCATAACTATTTCTATCTTAGGAGCTTTCTCCTCTTTTACTTATAACTTAGGAGTTTCCTCTTCTTTTCTCTTAACTTAGGAGTTTCCTCCTCTTTTCTCTTAACTTAGGAGTTTCCTCCTCTTTTCTCTTAACTGCACACTTTCTTATAGTGTGATATCAATCGATAGCCTAAACTCTGTTAATACATACAACGCCCATACAGCTGTATATACCAACAGTGACGGACAATGCCCATACAACTGTCCGTGAATGCAATGATAATGATATGTAATATGAATATGCCTAAGGAATCCTAAAAGCATGTGAATGAAATGCAAATGCAAAAGTCTATTCTAAGAATAAAGGAGTTTGCTAGGAACTAGTCAGTATATCATCTAGTGGTAATTAGAGGGAAAACTCATCCTCACATTACACATATCCTGGCACACTGAGAAATTCGGGCTTCATCCTTGCTCAAAGAGCGTCTTTTGTAACACCCCAAAATTTCTATATCTCTTAAACAGTAATTTTGACAGTTAACAGAATTTTACTGTTTAGTAATTTCTGTGCATTGTAAAATTATTTTGTTTATTCCGTCAGCGTATTTAATCGTTTTGAGTGATTTACTCCGTGTCAAGAAAATAAAAATTTTGGGCTGGAGAAAACTTTACGTAATTTAATTTTTACCGTTAGATAATTATTTTACGTAATCTGATTTGATATTTGTGCATTTTCTAATATTTGTGATTTTTGTAGATGATTATAAATTTTTTTACTGTATATGGGCCCAGGCGGTCCTATGTGGGCCTAGGTGACCTTACGTGGGCCCAGGTGGGTCTCGCAAAGCAAAAATTTTTCTACGCATAGAAAAATTTGTACTGTTTAGATGGAGACAGGGGATCTTACTAAACCTGAATCCGGAAACAGTTTTAGAAAATTTCTTGTACTGTGTTTTGTACTGTATTTATTTATCGGATGATAAAAATACAGTAAATATAATCTTTTGTGGGGTTTTTAGCAGATAAAAATAAATATTATTCTGTTAAGTCAACATTAGTGGTTATGACAACTTTTGATAGACCAATAGGAAGCAAGTCTTCTAATATTGAAGACTTGAATATCAACCATAGATTTAATCAACGGTAAAGACTTGATCTTGATTTAATCAATGGTGTAGGATAAGTTTAATAAAATGGCTATGACCATTTATAACCATTGGATTTAGAATTGATCAAGGGTGAAGATTTGGTCTCAAAAAGTGACAAAGACCATTTATAACCATTGGATTTAGAATTAATCAAGGGTGGAGATTTGGTCTTGTAAAGTAATAAAGACTATTTATGACCATTGGATGTAAATTTAATTAATGGTGAAGATTTAGTCTTATAAAGTGACAAAGACTAATTATAACCCTTGGATTAAAAGTAAGAAGGAGCAATCTTGACCCTTTATTTTGAAGGCACATCCAATGACTAGAATTTAAAGGAGAAAGATCCAATGGTCTAGATTAAGTCTTCTAAAATTAAAAATCTACCTAAATCTTAACCATTGAATTAATCAATAGCTAGAAATGCTTCAAATAATGGCTTGAAAAAGATGACAACATGATTTAATGCATGCATGGAGGGGGCTCTGGTTTTGCATGTTTTTGAAGACAAAGAAAAAGTTTCAATGCATTAATTGATACTTTATGTCAATTTTACTTTTCTTTAGTCAATTTTGGTTTCTTTATTGCTTTGTTTGCTTCCTTAGGAGACTTCTTGGAGGGGGGACGGTTGAAGAAGCAAGGAAGAAAGGAGACCTTTTAGAATAGGCTTTTTGGGCCAAAGAAAAAAGAAAGAAAAACAAAACCAAGTGTCATGACCATTAATTGTTTTACTATTGATCATTAATGATCATGTTTGTCAAACTTCATTTTTCATTCTTTCTAATGCATGCTACGGCAATGCAATCTCTTGAAGACCAAAAGAATTCATTTCTATATTTCATAATATCATTTCTTACTTTTCACTTAAGTTTCAAGAAAACCAAACCAAGAAAACTCCATTTTCTCTCCTTATGAAGACCATTCGGCCAAGCACTCCAATTTCCTCTTCCATCACTTTCTAATTTCATCCAACCTTATTTCTTGAATCCTTACATCATTCTAAGAACATCTCTAGTTATGAGTTTTTCCAAAATCATTCATCTTGATCTTCAAATTCAAGCTTCAAGTTTCTATCAAAAATAAAAAATTCCATCTTTGTGCTTCAAGAGAAACCATTTGGTCAAGACACTCAAAATCATCATCCAATCTCTTTTAATTTCATCCAACCTTAGATCTTGAATCTCCATGATATTCTAAGCAACTTCCATATTGAAGACTTCTTATAAATCATTCATCTTCAAGGAGTTTCTTCAAGATCCAAGTTATGGGGTATTTATGGTGAAGTGTAAGGAAATTTCATTTCTTCTCTCTTTTTCATGATCTAAACCATGTTTGATCCATGGTTTTCTTAATCAAGCTTAGTATACTAATTTTTATGTATTTTGTTTTGAATTTGAGAAGCTCTTGGTGATGAAGGACTTGGAAAAAGAAGCAAAACAAAGAAGCTTTGGAGGATCTTCAAGAGGTAAGAGGGAGATCCATCTCACCAACCAAGCATGGTGGTGAGAGATGGTATTTTATTTGATGGATGTGGAATCCATGTGAGGATTCATATCCATGGTCATGTAATTAATTTGTGGGTGTTTATGAGCTTTGATTAATTTTCTATGCTTGATATGCTTTGCATGATTTTATAGCTTTGATGATATGCTTGATATGCTATACATGCTTTTATGGCTTTGATGGTATGCTTATATTATTTATGATGAAATATATATGTATATGCCATGACTTGATGGTGGAAAGGAAATTGATTTTTGGCTCCAATAGCCAAGGAAGAGCTACGGTTTTGATGCCCTTGATTAGGGTTCATGTTGAAAATTTTCAAGAACAAAAGAATTGATTTTTGAGTACTTAGAACATGTTGGATTTCGAACAAGACACCTCAAAATAGGTGTTCACAAATTAATATTTTCATGAAAGATGAAAATGGATGATTTGAAGAGTATGGAAAATAAACAAAGAATTTGTTTTCCAAGAGAACAAGAATATAATTTTTGGAGGAATTTTTATTGATTTATTTTGTGTAAAAAGATGCTAAGTGTTTTTTTTAAATATGAGTTTTTGAATGAAACCGATAAATGTTGATTTTAAGAATTAGCAAAGAAAGTGAAAAAGGATTTACAAAGAAAGTGAAAAGGATTTGTAAAGAAAGTAAAAACGAATTTGAACAAATGGGTTTGGTTTTTATGACCATAAGACTTACGGTTTTGAAAACAAAATTTTAATGGTTTTGTTTGTGTAAAATCCTATCAACATAGAAAGAAAGAATGTTTTCATAATTTCAATAGTCATGCCCATGTTTTTGAAGGTTTGTAATGTCTTGATTTTATGAACAAGTTTCCAAAATGAAACAAAAGAGAATTTCAAAGTAATTTGATACAACAAATTTGGAAAGGGAATCAGAGCATTTTAATGCTTGAGGGAATTTTTGAGAAAAATGGAAAATATGATTTTCCTAACGTGTAAATCATACTTTGGGTTTTGAAGAGTGATTTTTAAAGTTAAAAACATTGATTTAATTCAATGGAAAAGTGATTTTGTGAATTATATTTTGGGAAAAGGATTTGTTTTGGGAAAAGAAATGCGGAAAAAGATTTTCTTGAGTAAGAAAACATGAAAAATGAGATATAAAGTTATATTATTTTGAGAAAAGTTGAAAAGGAATTTTTGAAGGTTAAGAAATATTTTCTGTAATGAAATTGTGATGAAAAATGTTTTACGTATCTTAAAAACATGATTTTTAAGCTACGCAATTTTGAACAATGTGTTAAAAATGATATTGATTTATTTAAGTCCAAAATAATGTTTGGAATATTGAGGAATATTTTATGTGATTGAAAAATGTTGAAAAATATTTTACGTATCTTAAAAACAATTTGAAATACTGATAAAATATTTCTACGCGATTTTAAATATGTTGAAATATTTCTATGTGATTTGAATTATGTTTAAATATTTTATGTAATTTGAACTATTATTGAAAAATCATTTGAAAACACGTGATTGAAAAGTGATGAATTATTTTTATGTGATTGTGAAAATGAAGGAAAATCGTTATGTGATTTGGAAAGTGTTTTAAATATTTTGAGAATGATGAAAAATGATTTACGTGACGTAAAAGAATGATTTTAGTTCGTTACGCGATTTTGAAGCAGTGGAAAAATACTATGCGATTTGAGAAACGTATGTTTTTACGCGATTGAGAAAAATGTTAAAAATTAGTACGTGGTTTAAAAGTGCAACGTAACAGAAGAGTGATTTGCAACATTTTGAAAGCGTACAATTGTGAAATGTTATGAAATTTTGTAAACGTAACATGAACATTTTAATTTGTAGTGTTACGGTATTGTAAAACGTTTTGGAATTTTAAAACGTAACAAAAGTGTTACGGTATTGTGAAAATATGTTATGTTAGACCGTGTCTGTACTATTAAAATCAAATGAAAAGAAGTGTTATGGTATTGTGAAAACATAACGAGTAAAAGTTTTTGGATTGTGTCAAAAACGAAATTTTAAATTGCATGTAAATGTTACGCGATTGTGAAAATATGGTAAAAGTGTTTTACAATTATGAAAATGTGATAACATGATTTTTTTGTTGAAAGTATAGTATGATTCTTGTTGAACCAAGGAGTGTCCATACACAAAATATGAAACATTGTTTGTGAGAAAATGACATATTTGTCTATGATTGGATTTGGTGCATTATACATGCATTGGAATGGTCGATGAGATGAGAATTTGGATATGGACCGATGATTATACAAAATAGCCCAACCAAAAGAAAAATACATCGAGGCCACCAAAAATAAAACAGCGGCAGCCATCGGTAGCCACCAATGATCATCGACCCTCGGATAAAGGACCGATTCGGGATCCTCGGGAGGACCCTCATCGGGATCTTCCTCATCGAGGACTCATCCATAGGAACCACGAAGCACGGGATTGCCTAGGAGAAACACTAATAGGCTCTTGAGTGGGTGCGATATGCGTAGTGTAGATCACTTGTTGACCTTGGGGGCATCGACGGGTGCGGGTTGCCTACACGGGTGGTTGGTCGCGCTTCTTCCCGTAGGTTAGACCGATGCAACACACCGATGATCTGGACGCGAGACACTATTCTTAATCAAGATATGATAAAAGCCTGTGCAGATAATCATCATATCGTGTATGTGCTAGATGTGCAAAAATTGAAATGAGAATTAAAGCACGTGGTCGAGGCACGAGTGCTATCAATAACGTCGTGCACGGACATTCTACACTAGATCACGATATAGGAGCGTGTCAAGATCTTTTCTATCATTTCTCCGACCGACGAGTTTAGCTCCATGGAGTAGGAAATCGAGTCTTGTGTACATGCATAATCTGAACATTTTATATAAACGTATGATATATTAATTGAGGGATATTGGTTATGACAATTGTTTTGAATACTTGGATGATGATAATGATAATTAGAATATTATTGTAATTTGTTGTTTATGATAATTAAACTAATAAATGATTAGATGATGATAGTTGATTAATCTAATCTCTGATAGCATGATTATGGTATGATCTATACCGTATGATATGTTGTTTGTGTTATCTCTATCTCAATTCTTTAGATTGCCATGTTGGTATTAGGGCGTAGGTGATCTCACCTCTTTGTTATGTTATTTTGTTCAATCATTTTTCTTCCATTTTAAATTCAATCCATTCCAACATTCCATTATATAACACAAATCAATCCAAAGTCATAATTAACACGTACTATTAAAATCAAATGATAGAAGGATCGAGTTGTCTTAGACATAATTGGGCGATAGATACTCGAAAAATAAGAGATTGATGAAAACATTGAAGAGTGGTCTTGTCTCAAGTTCGAAGGTGTTCAAGAAGAAAAAGTAGACAAGGAGTAGAGTTCGATGCAGCTAGAGAGAAGGAGGAGAGAAAGCTTGAAGAAGAAAGAAGAAGAAATGGTAGAGAGAGAAAGTGTTTTGGAAATTAATGTATTTTGTGGAGGAAAAATCAATTTTCCTTGGCTTAGGCTGCAATACCGTGTGGGGAGAGAGAGAAGAGAAGGGAATGGAAGCTAAAGCACATGTAAGGTCAAAGCTTCTTAAGGAAGCTTTGATTATTTAATCAATAAATTTGAATTAAAGTAGATAGTATGTTAAGATAAGATAGGATTTTTATTACACACGTATCCAATAGTGTTGAATTTCCCGCCGTATTGATCTATTGTATCCGTTAAAAGTAAGTAATGTTATCGCGTTTCTTTTTGCTCACAATAGACGCGTAAAACGAAGAATATATTAAAATATTCCGCTAAAAACGAATGAATATGTATAAAAATTTATACAAGATTATTTATATCCAATAGATAATAGTTAGTATTTAATTAATCGACGGATGTTATGATCTACCGTGCTATTTAGTAGGACCCGTCATGGGGTTTTCTGAGTGTTGATGCAAAAAAAAAAGAAGAAGTTAAGTATTGTTAGTGTTAGTTTTATATTTCTCTTCAAATTGTTAAATATTAATTGGTGTCAATGATTATATATGAATTAGTTTCAATATATGTCTTTTTCAGTATTACATATAAATTTCAGTAGGTTTATATTTCAACAAGAAAGAAATTTTTAAACCCACGTTTTTAACTTAAACCTTTTATGAAAACATTTTCAGATTATGAGTCGGGAGTCGGAAATGTGATGCCCTAGGGAGGGTGTTACATCTTTGGATTTCCCACTTATCTCCTTTGGCCTTGGCATTATCGAGACATCAGGGTTATGTCCTTCTCAAAAGTCCTTCGGACACCCATCTATCTTCTTTTTGCCTTCATGAATAACATCAAAGGATATCCACCAGATCGATACTACTTAACTAATCCATAGACTTTCATTTCATACTTATATACTTAGTTCCTCTTTGATCTAAGCATATTCTACTAATAACTTTGGCTTCTTATGTTTACCCTTTGCAATGAGGAGAATCTGTAACCTTATACTATATGTAACCGTAACACTTGGTTAGGAATACTTGTCCCCTAAGAAACTTCTCTGATTCCTTACCTTCTGGCTAAATGACCTCACGTCATATAACGTTACATTCTCAGGTAAACATCACCAGATCATTTCTCATACTTGTACCTAAACTTCACCTCATCACTTCTATCTCTTAAGTGATCTCTAACGCAACACTATGTTGCTGAGGTGTAAGGTACTTACCTATGGCAACCACTAGTCTTAGTTGCACTAAGGTTCTTTCTCTTCACATACATACTAGCTTAACTGACTAGTGTGTGAAATGCTTAGTGTTATGTATAACTCTTACATAAACACCATCTTACTTTCCTATAGACTCAACTCATCCTAGTGAAAGAGTTTATCTTAACTAATGCCTCAACTATCCTTGCTTAAGGACATAATGAGCATCTCTCTAAAACTTTGCATAATTAACTCAACTTTAACTAAAGTGAGTAATTCATGCATCTAACTTTCCTTTCTATCACACTTCTGGTAGTAGCTTATACTACACTTGTGTGTTAACATACATATTCTAGTTGTATCTAGCTTTCCCTTCTATCACACGTCTGGTAGTAGCTTATACTACACTTGTGTGCTTAAGGTTCCAGATACCTCTTTAACTATTTCAAACTCATGGAATGCTTAAGAATTTAACTTCCATACTTTGGTTAGTATCTAAGGAAGTAAATTCTCTTTATCTTGCATTTCTAACTCATCTTTACTAATACATGAGTTATTGCACATTTCTGCTCTACCTTATGATTATGACATCTTCTTAGTCATATATCATCTTATTGTGTATTTAGCAATGCACCAAGTCTCACTTAACTAGAGACTTAGTACCTAAACGTTCCCTCTTTGGAACCAATACACAATCTCGTCTCCACTCAAGTAACTCTAATGCAAGAGTGGTTCTTACTTGCAACTCTTTGTTGCCTAAGGTTCTAGGTACCTTCCTAAGGTAATCCACTATTCTTGGATCTCCTAAGGTTCATACCTTTCTCATTCTCTACTAGAGTGCATACTAATACACTTGTTTTCATTGCACCATCTCATCACATCTTAAGTGATATCTAATGCAACACTAAGTTGCCTAAGGTGCAATGTCATTACTTAAAGCAAACCTTTCCTTTAGGATGCTTAAAAGCCTATGCTTTCTCATTCTTGATGGGTAGGTATTTTTCACTTGAAAATACCCCCAATTGTGCCTTAACACACTTTAGGAAACATATATAAATGATCCCCTTTACTTTAGAACTTCAAAACGTCCAAAAATAACATTTTGGAGTTTCAGGGTCTCACGCCGCGGCACGGCGTTTGCACGCCGCGGCGCCCTGTTCTCGAGTGCTCTGTTTCGTGGTCTCGCGCCGCGGCATGCACCTTCTACGCCGCGGCGCTGATAGCAGAACAACAGTTCTGCAGAATACGGTTTCTGCATAATTGGTTCAAAAACCAATTTCTAATCCTTTTCTCATGGATTCTAAGTGATTTCTAGCATTAATCTATGCCCTTTACCTTGTTGTAACTCTTTTACAACCTATAAATTCTCGTAGAGCATAAATCTAAGTCCAGAATCACATAACACCAACTATTTCTACAAATCCATTTTCTATGGATTCTATGGTTATTCTTAAGCCATAAATGGCCATCTAGCATTCTCTAGACTTAAACTATCCTAACCTAGTCCTTGGAATCAAGAACCAAGTTAAGAACATGGATTTGGCTATCCAAACCCCTATTTCCATTCAATACCCCAAACTATATTCAAAGAAATCAAAGAGGGAGTAATGAATAGAAATCCCCTTACCTCTTGAAGACTTGAAGCCTTGAACCTTGAAGCTTGATCTTCTTCCTCTCCTTCTTCCCTTCTTCCCCTTTCTCCTTCTTCTTCTCCCCTTTTCTTTCTTCTCTTTTCTGGTTTTCGGTTCTGTCGAGGGAGAAGGGAGATATAAGGGGGTGGGACGTGGAGGTAATTACGGAAAAAGATTAACTTAAGTTTCTACACTGAAACTTATATCTGCTATGGACACCCGAATTGTGCTAATTCGAGTTTCCCTGCTTCTAACAACTTTAGAATAAATCATAAGATTCATCTAAATTGTTGTTTCACAATTCTCATCATTTTCTATATCTGCTAGGGATCAATCCGGTATTAAAAGCATAACTTGTATGCCTAAAAATACCAAACTGACTCTGATTCTCTTGAAACTTCTACCACATCTTACTTGGCTTATTTGTGACCTAGAAATAAACTCTCTATGTTTATTTCTCTTAACTCAGCAACTTATGCTATTATCTGAGTCATTTTAAGCCACTTTACAACTTCTATGTTGCAACTAAGTGCCTAAATGAACTCAGATTGTCACAAAACTTTACTGACATGCTAAACAAGTCAAATGCTACCTTCGGTAACCATTTACCAGTCTAACATGTACTTAAGGGTATTACACACACACTAGCCCAACAGTAATCATACTGTATATTCAATCGCGAAATCATATTATCGCGTTTTCATAGTCACAAAATACTTTTGTCGTGTTTTCACAATCGCGCAACATTTCTGTTACGTTTTCACAATTTTGCAACATTTACGTTGCGTTTTCAAATCGCGTAGGGATTTTCCATTGTTTCTCAATCACGTAAAAATATTCCATCATTTTTCAATCACGTAGTGATTTTTCAATGTTTTCTCAATCACGTAAAAATATTCCACCATTTTTAAATCGCGTAATGATTTTTCAACAATATTTCAAACACGTAAAAATATTTAAACGCTTTCCAAACTGCATAGAAATATTTCAACATTTTTCAAATCGTGTGGAAATATTTAAACGTTTTTCAAATTGCGTAGCTTAAAAATCACGTTTTTAAGTTATGTAAAACATTTTTCACCATTTTTCAACTTTGTAAAATATTTCTCAACCTTCAAAAAAATTCCATTTCAACCTTTCTCAAAATAATATGACTTCTCACATTATTTTCCACATTTTCTTACTTAAGAAAATCCTTTTCGCAATATATTCCACAAATTCACCATTTTATTGAATTAAATCAATGTTTCTCATTTAAAATTTCCTAACGCGCTCCAAAACCTAAAGGATGAGTTTTACGTTAGTAAATTTTCAAGTCACCATTATATTCTCCATTTTTCTCAAATTAATTTCAAAATCAATCCTCTTCAAAATAAATTGAGTTTCAAACACTTTCAACCTCTCTTTTTCTTTTATAACCGAAATTTCTATTTCTCAAGTGATAAAACACTCTGATTCCATTTCCAAAATCCTTGTACTAAATCAAATTATATTTCCACTTTGAAAATCACTTTGTTTTCATAAAAACCAAGGCATTACAAACCTTCAAAACCGTGGTACATGGCTATTGAAACCATCAAATATTTTTTCTTCTAATTCAATTAAGTACCATTCTTGTTTTTACATAAACAAAACCATTCAAATTTCTTTCAAAAACCGTGAGACTCTTGGTCTTTAAAACCAATTCATTTGTTCGTTTTCATGTCCACTTTCTTTGCAAATCCTTAAAATCATCAACGTATTAATCATAATTAGTAAAATACTTAGAATCTCTTGCTCCCAAAATTAGTTTAAGGCCGTGATGCCTCTATGGTTCTTTGGAACCAAAAATTGTTTTCCTTTCCATCATCACATCATGGCATACATATACACATTCATCATATATATATTTCAAGCATACCATAAAAACAATTAAACATCATACTAAGCATGCAAGCACAAATAAATCATGCTAAGCACATAAACCACATAAACACGTAAACACCCACAAATAATTATATGACCATGAATATGAATTCTCACATGGATTCACCATCCATCAAATACAAAATCATCTCTCACCACCATACTTAGTTGGTGAGATGAATCTCCCTCTTACCTCTTGAAGATCCTTAAAAGCTCCTTGATTTGCTTTATTTTCCAAATCCTTAACCACCAAAGGTTTCTTAAACACAAAACAAAACACAAGTTTATTAGTATATTAAGCTAGAACAAGATAAACCATGGATCAAACATGGCTTAGAACATGAAAAAGAGATAAGAAATGAAGTTTCCTTACACTTCACCATAAAAACCCTATAACTTTACTCTTGAAGAAAGTCCTTGAAGATGAAAGATTTAGAACTTGCTCCAAACTACAAAGTCTCTTAGAATGAAGTATAGATTCAAGAAATAAGGTTGGTTGAAATTAAAGAGTGGTGGAAGATGGTTCTTGGTGTCTTGGCCGAAACAAGGTTGGAGAAGAAATGGAGAGAAAAGTTTGAAGTGCTTAGGCTTTTGGAATTGATCAATAATGATCAAGATGAATGAATAATGGTGTCTTGAAACTTTGCTCTTGCATTAAGCCACCAAAACCGTCCCCCCTCTTCATATGCACTCAATAAGTGACCATTATTATTAGCCACCATTTTAAACATTCCTAGCCATTGATTAAATCAATGGTTAGGATTAAGGTAGATTCTAGGCTTAGTTTAGATTAGAAGACTTAATCTAGGCCATTGGATCTTTCTCCTTGAAATCCTAGCCATTAGATGTATCTCCAAAATGAAAGGTCAAGATTACTCCTTCAAACTTTACATCCAAGGGTCATTAATGGTCCTAGCCACTTTATAAGACTAAATCTCCACCCTTGATTAAATCAAGATTAAGTCTCCACTGTTGATTAAATCAATGGTGGATATCCAAACCACCAATGTTAACTATGCAGTATAATATTTATTTTTTTATCTGCTATAACCCTATGAATAATATTTTTACTATATTTTTATCGCTCAATAATTAAATACAGTATAAAACACAGTAAAAAAAAAATTTAAAAACTGTTTCTGGATTCAGGTTTAGTAAGATCCCCCGTCTCTATCTTAATAGTACAAATTTTTTTATCCGCAGAAAAATTTTTACTTTTCGGAACTCACCCCAAGCCCACATAAGGCCACCTGGGCCCACAGATAGCCCAAAAACAATCAGAGAAATATAAAAATTTCATAATTATCTATAAAATCATAAAAATTATAAAACATACAAAAATCAAATCAGATTATATAAAATAATTTAGACTTAACAGTAATAATTAAATTATGTAAAATTTTCTTTAGTCTGAAAATTATTATTTTCTTGACACGGAGTAAATCACACAAAATGATCAAATATATTCACGGAATACTCAAAATAATTTTACAGTACAAAGAAATTACTAAACAGTAGAATTCTGTTAACTGTCAAAATTATTGTCAAAATATTTAGGAAATTTGGGGTGTTACATAAAACCCTTTGCAAAGATCCAGATTTTCAAGCCTTCAAGAAATCCTCCATCTGAAGCCTTTCTCTCTTCAGATCTGCCTCTCCAAACCTCTCCTTACAGAAACTATGAACAAAGAATGAAAAAAAATACAAAGAAAAGTGAAAATATGAAAAACTTAACAAGGAAGCTTAAAGCTTCCTATCTGCCATCCCCCTTGCCTTCCAACTTAAGTTTCTATTAATAATAGATTTCTTCGCGTCCAGCACTCCCTTGCCTTCCAACTTAAGTTTCTATTAATAATGGATTTAAGTTTCTATTAATAATGGATTTCTGCTGGTCCAGCGCTCCCTTGCCTTCTAACTTAAGTTTCTATTAATAATGGATTTCTGCGCGTCCAACGCTTGAGTGTTGAACTACCAAAAGGCAAGTGCTATCATTGATCTCAGCGCTTGAGCGCTGAATTCTCAGCACTTGAGTGCTGGGATCTACCAGTTGAGCGCTTGAGCACTGAACTTCCAGCGCTTGAGTGCTAGGATATATGAGAAATTGCACGTTCTGCCGTGAGCACTGGCTCTTGGGCACTTGAGCGCTGGGAGTCCAGAAATGTTTTTTTGGAAGCTCTTCCATGAAATCAACTCCAATCTTCATCCTCATGCAAATACCACAACCAAAATGGACCTCTTTTGCGTTGAAAATATGATATATTCTCTTGCTTTCTCTCCAAATGCATTAAATCTCTCTAGATCTGCAAAAGCGAAGATAATGATAATGATCCATATAAAATTCTCCCATAAATACAAGCAAATCACCATCATTTGTTCAATTAAATGTTATAAAATATAAGCTTATCAACTTCCCCACATATGAGCATTTGCTTGTCCTCAAGCAAAGAATAGGAATCAAAAGCATGATCAAACTTAGCATCCAGACACATGAATCAAAGGAAATTCCATAATTAAAAAGTCCCAAGTTCAGCAATCAAATCCTATTAATTAAGATCATTCAGCACTTAAAACAATAAGATCATTTAGTCCAGCTTGTAACTTTTCTCTTCACCAAACATATGAGATCACTCATCTTTCCATCGCTCAAGTGTTTAAGGACAAAGAAATCACTCAAATTTCTCGAGAAAAATGCAAAACTATAAGCTTGTCTATCAATCTCATCCCCACTTCCAAATTCACATACATAGTAAGAATCAAAAGGACTTCATCTGGTTGTAATGGGGTCAAGGGTAATTATGTAAGATAGGAAAAAGATAAATAAAGGTAAAGAATGCCAATGGATAGATCAATACAAGCATAATCAAGCTGAAAAGATGAATAGAGCATGATGCACAAAGATTTAACCAATTCTCAAATTCAACCCAATATTCTAACCAATAATTCTTTTCCTTTTTTTTCTTATATTTTTTTTACCATATATATACCCTTGAAGATAAAACAACTTTCCAAGACTTTTCCTTAAACATTAGATGCTCCAAAGAATTCAACTTGATTATTCAATTTGGTTTTCAGGGAAATCAGTTTTCAGGCTCAAATAGGGCAACGAAATGGTATTTTATCAATTCAACTCTGAAAGTCAGGAAAGAATAAAGCCTAATTGCCTTAATCATATTCATGTGTGTATGCAAATTATTAAAGTCTCAACAAGATATCAAAGCAAATTCTAGCTCACATCAATCACGAGAAAACTCATTCAATAAGAAAAATTCAATCATTAAAGCTCAAAACTGACTTTCTGTCTAAGTTGGTAAAGAAATCAGAAGCAAGCAGACATGACTAATTCCCAACAAAGATGCTAAATTTCACTTTTCTTAATTGAACCAGATTGTTTTACACAAAATCATATCATGATAATTGGATTCCCCTTTTCATTAAATCTCTATCAGCATCAGAATAAATCAAGCAATTGACAAACAATTCCAACTTAATTATCAACATTACTCAAGTGCAATGTTCATCAGTTGCGTAATTTTTTTTTCACAAAATACAGTACCCCCCCACACTTAAGATAAACATTGTCCTCAATGTGGAAAAGAAAGAAATAAAGAGGGTAAAGAAAAGAACAACACAACCTGATGAAGAGTGAGACAGTGTTAGGCAGAGGAGAAATGCAAAAGTCAGCGCTGCAATAGACATAAAAATCACAAAACACATGAGTAGAAACATGACCTCGGGTCTTTTAAATTTAGATTCCCTAGACTGTAACATTTATATTCGTCTTTGAAGAGGTTTCACAAATAAGAAGTTCATAATGCACAAGTCTATAAGAATGCATCTCAAAAGTCAATAAGATACTGTAACACCCCAAATTTCCTAAATAGTTGACAGTAATTTTGACAGTTAACAGAATTCTACTATTTAGTAATTTTTGTGTGCTGTAAAATTATTTTGTATATTCTATCAGCGTATTTGATCGTTTTGAGTGATTTACTCCGTGTCAGGAAAATAATAATTTTCGGGCCGGAGAAAATCTTTAGGTATTTATTTTTCTTGATTGTTAATTATTTTTAACAATTTGACTTGATTTTCATACGTTTTCTAATATTTGTGATTTTTGTAAATGATTATAAATTTTTGTGTTTATCTGATTATTTTTAGGCTATTTGTGGGCCCCAAGTGGTCCTATATGGGCCCGGGGTGAGTCTCAAAAAGTGAAAAATTTTTTACGTATAGAAAAATTTGTATTATTGAGACGGAGACGGGATCTTATTAAACCTGAATTCGGAAACAATTTTTAAAATTTTATTATACTGTGTTTTGTACTGTATTTAATTATCGGGTGATAAAAATATAGTAAATATATTCTTTCATGAGGTTTTAGCAGATAAAAATAGAAATTATACTGCGAAGTCAACATTAGTGGTTATGATGACTTTTGACAGACTAATAGGAAACAAGCTTAATTCTTTTGACGGACCAATAGGAAGCAAGTCTAATATTGAAGACTTTGATATCAACCATCGATTTAATCAACGGGTAGAATTAGTCTAATAAAATGGCTATGACCATTTATAACCGTTGGATTTAGATTTAAATCAAGGGTGGAGATTTGATCTTATAAAGTGGCTAGGACCATTTGTGACCGTTGGATTTGGATTTAATCAACGGTGGAGATGGATCATTTATAACCATTGGATTTGGATTTAATCAATGGTGGAGATTTGGTCTTCTAAAATGGCTATGACTAATTATGACTCTTGGATTGAAAGTAAGAAGGAGTAATCTTGACCCTTCATTTTGGAGATTGATCTAATGGCTAGAATTTCAAGGAAGAAAGATCTAATGGCCTAGATTAAGTCTTCTAATCAAAAGTCTACCTAAATCCTAACCATTGATCTAATCAATGGCTTAAATGGCTCTAAATGGTGGCTAGAAAAGATGACAACTTTGTTGAATGCATGGATGGAGGGGGGATGGTTTTTGTGTTGTTTAGGAGCTAAAGGAAAAAGTTTGAAGACATTATTAGATTGTTTTAGTCAATATGGATCATTATTGATCATTTTGCACTCTTAGGAGAATGCATGAAGGGGGGCTATGGTTTTGGTGTCTTAAGGCCATAGCAAAAAGTCTATGACCATTATCACTCATTATTGATCATTCTTGATCATTCCAAAAACCTAAAGCTCTTAGAAAATTTTCTCTTCTTCTCCTTCAAGCATGGTTCGGCCATGATCACTAAATATACCCTCCATCACTCAAAAATTTTAACCAACCTTATTTCTTGAATCCTTACCTTAGTCTAAGCAACTTTCATGTTAGAAACTTTCTCTAAATCATTCATCTTTATGGACTTTCTTCAAGATCAAAGTTATAGGGTATTTGTGGTGAAGTGTAAGGAAACTTCATTTCTTCTCTTTTCTTCATGTTCTAAGCCATGTTTGACCCATGGTTTATCTTGTTCAAGCTTGATATGTTAATTAACTTGTGTTTTATTTTGTATTTGAGAAGCCCTTGGTGGTGAAGGACTTGGAAAAAGAAGCAAAACAAGGAGCTTTTGAGGATCTTCAAGAGGTAAGAGGGAGATCCATCTCACCAACCAAGTATGGTGGTGAGAGATGGTCTTATATTTGATGGATGGTTAATCCATGTGAAGATTCATATCCATGGTCATGTAATTATTTGTGGGTGTTTATGTGTTTGATTTATTTGTTCATGCTTTGTATGATTTGCATGATTTATTGTTTTTTATTATGGCATGCTTATGGTAGCTTATGGTATGTATGATGAAATATGTATGTGTATGCCATGATTTGATGATGGAAAGGAAATTGATTTTTGGTTCCAAAGACCAAGAGGATTTCGGCCAAGACACCTCAAAATAGGTGTTCACCAATTAATATTTTCATGAATGGTAAAATTGGATGACTAGGAAAGCATAGAAAATAAACAAAGGGTTTGTTTTTCAAGAAGTAGTGTTTACGATTTTGAGAATGATTTTTATTAATTTATTTTGTGTAAAAAGCTTCTAAGCATTTTACTAAACATGAGTTTTAAATGAAAAGGGCAATGTTGATTTTAAGGATTTGCAAAGAAAGTGAAAATGGATTTACAAAGAAAGTGAAAATGAAAAATGAACAAATGATTTGATTTCAAAGACCAAGTGCTCACGGTTTTTGTAAAGGATTTTTACTGGTTTTGTTTGTGTAAAACCATATTGACTTAGAAGGAAAAATGTTTTGATGATTTCAATAGTCATGTCCACGTTTTTGAAGGCTTGTAATGCCTTGATTTTATGGAAACAAAATGGAAATATAATTGATTTAGTATAAGGAATTTGGAAAGGGGATCATAGTGTTTTATCACTTGAGAAAATGGGATTTTTGTATATGAATGGAAAAGAGAAGTTGAAAATGTTTGAAACTCAATTTATTTTGAAGATAATTGATTTTAGAATTTATTTGAGAAAAATGGAGAATATAATGGTGATTTGATATTTTCTAACGTGTAACTCATCCTTTGGATTTTGGAGAGCGTTAGTAATTTTAAAGTTAGAAACATTGATTTAATTCAATGGAATTGTGAATTTGTGGAATATATTGTGAAAAGGATTTTCTTGAGTAAGAAAATGTAGAAACTAATGTGATAAGTTATATTATTTTAAGCAAAGAATTTCTTAAAGGAGAAATGTGAAAAATGATGTTAGAAATGATATTGATTTGTTTGGAAGTCCAAAATAATGTTTGGAAAATTGAGAAATATTTTACGTGATTGTAAAATGGTGAAAAATGTTTTACATATCTTAAAAACATGATTTTTAAGCTACGCGATTTGAAAAATGTTAAAATATTTTTACGCGATTTGAAAAATGTTGAAATATTTCTACGCGATTTGGAAAGCGTTTAAATATTTTGAAAATGATGGAAAATAGTTTACGCGACTTAAAAGAATGATTTTTAAGTTACGCGATTGTGAAAATGGTGGAAAATCGCTACGCAATTTGGGTAACGTGTAAATATTTTTATGTGATTGAGAAAATGTTGAAAAATTAATACGTAATTTGAAAATGCAACAGAAGTGTTGCGGAATTGTGAAAACGTAACAGAAATGTTGCGCAATTGTGAAAACACGACGAAAGTGTTTTGTGACTATAAAAACGCGATAATATGATTTCGCTATTGAAAATACAGTATGATTACTGTTGGGCCAGTGTGTGGACCCTGATTATGAGATTATGAAATTGAACTAAGAATGGGTCAATGTGTGGATCCTGAATATGAAATTGTGAATTTGAACTGAGAATTGTGCATTTTACATGCATGGACTAGTGTGTGAACACTGTATCAGAAAATGATGAATTTTACCCATGATTGACATTGGTGCATTGAACTTGTATTGAAAAGGTCCAATGGGCTGTATGAGACTATTTGCCTAGGAGAAACATACACCTCTTGAGTGGGTATGATACGCGTAGTGTAAGTCACTTGTTGACCTTGGAGGCATCGGGGTGCGGGTTGCCTACAGTGGGCAGTGAGTAGCTCTACTGTAACAGTAGGTTAGATCGACGTGACACACCGATGATCCTGACTGAGACACTATTCTTAATCAAGATCTAGCAAAGACTGTCGTGTATATGCTAGATGTGCAAAAATCAAAATAAGGATTATAGCACGTGGTCTGAGGCATTTTGATACAGACAGATCTTTCTGATCAACTTCTCCAAACTGAGTATTAGCTCCATAAAGTAGGACATTAAGTCTATGTGTGCATGCATGAATCTGAGCATTTATATCTGTATGATATATTAATTGAGGAATATTGGCTATGACAATTGTTTTGAATACTTAGATGATGATGATGATAATTGGATAATGATGAAGACATCACCATAAATATTGAATGATATTTGAACTAATAAATGATTTGATGATGATATTTAATTAATGTTGATGGTATGATATATCTGTATGATATGTTGTTGTGTTATCTCGATGCTGCCATGTTGGTATTGGCGTAGGTGATCTCACCTCTTTGTTATATTGTTTTGTTGTGTTTGTGTTATTAAAAAAAATTATATAGTAGAAGGAACGAGTTGTCTTAGACATAACGGGTGGTAGATATTCTGAGATTAGTGACAACATTGAGGAGTAACAATTCAGGATTCGATAGTGTGCAGTGTGAATAAAGAACAGATGTCTGATGCATCAAGATGGATACAAGAAGGAATAAGTATGTTAAGTTTTACCGTTAGTGTTGTACCGTGCTATTAAGTAAGACCCGTGATGGGGTTTGCTACTGTTAAAAAGAGAGTCTGTTAATTTTGTATTTCTCTTTAAATTGTTAAATATTAATTGATGTCAATATTGTATATTAATCAGTTTAATTATATTTTTAGTAATACTTATAGATTTCAGTAAGTTTATGTTTCTATAATAAGAAATTTTAAAACTCACATTTTATAACTCAAACCTTTTATGAACTTCTTTACAGATTATGAGTCGGGAGTCGGAAATGTGATACCCTGAGGAGGGTGTTACAGATACTATCTACTGACTCCTTACTCAGCCATTCGAAATGAATTAATTTTTTTTATCTTCTCTGTTTGCGAAAACCTTCTTCAAATTTCAACTCTAAAAACAAAAATAACTAAAAGAAGAAACAATAAGGAAGAAACACAGGTTGCCTCCTATGAAGTGCTTGTTTAACGTCACGAGCCTAATGGTGGACTGATACTAAGCCTAAGTGAGGCAGATAGAGTGGTTCTCAGTCTCTAGTCCTTTGTCATATTGCTTTGCTCTTTGTCCATTTATTTTGAAAGGTTGTTGACCTTCTTTCCTCACTTGAAGCACACCATATGGTAATACTCTAACGACCTCATATGGTCCATACCATTTTGACCGCAGTTTACCTGGGAAGAGACGAAGTTGTGAGTTATAAACCAGAATTTGATCCCCAATCTTAAACTTACGTTGTTGGATACACATGTCATGCCATTTTTTAGTCTTCTCCTTATAGAGCTTGGCATTCTCAAATGCCTCAAGACGAAATTCATCCAGCTCATTGAGCTGGTCACGTCGTTGTGCACATGTAGCATTCATATCAAAATTTAAAAATTTAAGTGCCCAATATGCTCTATGTTCTAGTTCCACAAGTAAGTGACAGGCTTTACCAAACACAAGTTTATAAGGAGATATGCCGATGGGTGTTTTGAAAGCAGTTTTGTAGGCCTATAATGCATCATATAACTTCAAAGACCAATCCTTACGAGATGTATTAACAGTTCTTTCCAAAATCTTTTTCAATTCACGGTTCGAAACCTCTACTTGGTCACTTGTTTGTGGATGATAAGGAGTGACGACTTTATGAGTTACACCATATTAAACATTATCAAATTGCTTATTACAAAAATGTGTGCCACCATCACTTATGATTGCTTGGGGTGTACCAAATCTAGTAAAAATGTTTTGTTTCAAAAACTTTACCACCATCCGAGCATCATTAGTAGGCAATGCCATAACTTCAACTCATTTAGAAACATAATCCACAGTAACAAGAATGTATTGATTAGAAAAAGACTTTGGGAAAGGACCAATGAAATCAATGCCCCATACATCAAAAAGTTCACAAACCAAAATGCCATTCAATGGCATATCCTATTGATGCGGGATTTAAGGATGCAAACCCAAGTGCATATTGTCTCAAGTAATAAATTCTCAGGAGTCCGAGGTCGATCCACAGGGAATTGATGAAGAGAAATTATTTGAGGTAGGAAAAGGATTTGTTACAAAAAATAATAAAACTTGTTCACAATTAAATTTAAGAACTTGCTTGGGTTAGGAGATCCACTCTTGGTAACAAATTAAAGGCAAGATTATTTCTCTTTATAATTCAATTGAAATCCACACACAACGAAGGTTCCAATTAGAAAATATAACATTCAAAGTTCAATTATATATGCAATCATATTATGATTCCTTCAATTATCTACTAACAATTGTAAGTGAACTTAAGCATTCACTATGCCAATCCTCTTGTCTACAATAAATCAAGATCTCCACTATACAAGGAAGGTTTCTAAATTGATTGGAAACAAAATATAATACATATAATGTCCACTTTATAATATATCATTTAAGCACAAGAAATAGAGTAATCTTACCTTATTTCATTACCAAGAGCTTCACTCTTTCACCTAAGTAAAATGAAGATTTAGTTACTCATAGACAAGAAGAAAGAAAGAGAAAAGAAGAGAAAGATGAACATAACTTCAAATTAGAACAAAAGAAAATTACAACAAAGGAAGACAATATACAAGCATGAACATAATTTCTCCTAACCAAGCCTAAAACCAAAGTCTCCTAAATGATCAGCCAATGGAGCCTTTTATAGAGGATTAGAGATACAAAATGACAAGGGGGCTGATTAATGAGTGGGTGAGGAGTAGGTGGATGAGTGGAAAATGCCAAATGGTGAGTTGGTGAGTGAAAAATTATTGAGATTCATTGTCTCTGAAATCATTTAGCATTGATCTCATGGAAGCCATTAGAATAAAGCAACATGGTCTTCATGAAAGTTGTATCATTTTGTCTCAGCTTTCCAATGCCACCAAAATTATCCAAAAATTCATCTTATAGCCCAAGATATGACCCAATTACTACAGACTGTTCAGGCCCAGTTTCAGCACATCTGTTTTGACTTCCAGACCCAATATCACCTCCAAGCTGTCCGAATGAGCTTTTATGTTCTTCATGAAAGTTGTAGATATGGGTCTTAACTTTCAAATATCCAAATTTCAGCTCAAGAAAGTTCCTAAAGCCCGAGTTATACTCTAATTACTGTACACTATTCAGGTTCTAGTCACAAAACCCGTGTTCTGACTTCCAAGCCCATTTAGCTCCTTTAGATGTCCATATTTTACCTGGAGCTCTTCATGAAAGTTATAGAGCTCTCTCTTATATTTCCTACAAGGTAAGATACATAATTATAAGACATCTAGAACTCAAGATATGGCGGAAATACAGAAACAGTCTAAGACCCAAATAATGTTAGAAAAATCAATTAAGTCCAATTTGAGTCCAAACTTACAAAACATAACCAAACTCAATCAATTAAGTACACAGAGAGTGTAAATGACTAAAAATGAGGGTTTATTAATGTACAAAATATGTGATTATCAAATTTTTCCACACTTAGCTTTTTGCACTCCTGGACAAAACACATAAGACCAAAGCTAGGAAAGAAAGAAAAACGACATAGACTCAAAAACTAAAATCTCTAAAAGACTCGATGAAGCAAGAAGAGCAACCAGAAATTCAAGGAATCAAAGCATTAATGAGGTAACATTTCTTCACATCTCAAACCAATAAGCAAGAAAACTTCAGTTGAAAAGAATGAATCAAGAATGATAGATCCTCACAGAATTCACTCTCAATCTCTCAAGTGTTTAAAAGGTAAGTATTTCACTTTATTCAGCCCATGAACAATTGCACTACCATAAGCTTGCTTATCTTTTACTTCTCCCCTACTCAAAACACATGCATACAAAAATTAAGAGGACTTTATTCAAGGTTGTAATGGGGCCATGGTAAAGGAGAGGGGATAATATGTATATGAGAAGATAAATACCAAAGAGAATAAAAGAGCATTATGGTACAGTTAGAGTAGAGAAGATGTTTGAGAACATTCATCATAAAGGACAATGACCAATATTTGACTAATGTTTTGTTGAAGATCAATCCTGAATTGATGAATTGAATTCATTGTTAGGTCTGAACCTTCTCATTTTCTTCTTATTGTTTTCAAGCATCCACCTTTATTCTAAACTTTGATAATCCTTTGATTGCAACGGTGGTTAGTTCTTTTTTTTTTTATCATTTTGCACACACACCCCCACCCTTATTCAAGAACAAGGCCAATGCTCTCTTATTCCCTAAGGTTGGGTAAAAACGTGTTTTTTTTTTCTTGTTTTTTTGAAGGCACGTAATGAGCTAAAAACAAGGAATGATCAAATAAGTTCAAAGGGGTTACACAAGGGAAAATATATAAGGATGACTATTTGGTCAAAGTAGCTATTTCAAAATGCCTCAATCATATTTATATATGCATGTGAAAATGTAGCCTCAAAAAGAATCAAAGCAAGTTCTAGAGTAACAATTCCATGAGTGAAAATCACACAAGAAAGAAGAGAATAATACAAATGTTCAATTCATTCATCAATAGGCTCAAAATCTCACAAGGTATATTTCTATCATTCTCAATCTATCATATCAACATTCATATCCAAGCTTGTGATTTTTAAGAAAGAAGACAATTTATGCTAAGATCCAAGAATTCATTTGCTACTTCTACACAAAATAATTATCTCCTTAACTAAGAGGAGTCTCAAGAGTAAACTTACCTCTAAGGCAAAATTTACTCCTTACTCTGCCATCCTTAATTGGTTTTACTACGAATAGGTTTCTGACAGTCATATCACTAAACATACTTCCTAATTTAGATGCGTCTCAGGAGTAAAATTACTCTTTACTCTGTCATAATTCATTGGTTTAGTAAGTTCATGACAATCATATCATACTTCCCAAAAAAGAAAATTTTTTTTTGGTCAACTATCCTTCCCCCCAACCAGATCACAACATTGCCCTCAATGTTAAAATATATATGAGTAAAGGATAGAAGATATTACATGTTGGAGAAATCTAACACAAATTTAAACAGAAATAAAGTACTATAAATAAAATCAAAAGTAAAAGAAAGCTATAAACGAAGTGTCAAATCTGACTTTCTTTTCATCATGCTTCCCTCACTGCTTCCTAATGACCAATCTATCTGATTTATTGCTGGGTCAGGTTTATGAAGAAAAGCTTCTAATTTATCAATCAACTCATCAATAGTGGAAGCATAGATAAGAAGTTGTCTTGCCTAAGGTGTGATAAATTTCTGTTCCACAGCACGGTAAAGAAAAAGTAACAAAATATCAAAGAAATTATTTACATTCAACAAAACCTATGGGTTTTTGGTAGATGTTCAGTTGGGCCCAAGAGACAATTTGAAAAACTTCTTCCAATGTACCAAAATCACCTGGTAAAGCAATGAATGCATCAGAGTTGTCAAGCATTATCTTCATTCGTTCATGCATTGATGATACCTTAAGTTCCTCCCCAATTGTCTTTCCAGTGATGTTCTGTTGAGCTAAAGGTCTAGGAATAACACATAAAACTTGACTGCCTCCTATACATGCAGTAAGTGATACAGCTCTCATTAACCCACGACAATCTCCCCCATATATAAGATGAATATTCCTCGCAGCAAGTGATCGACCAAGAGTGGTAGCTGCGTTTACAAGCTCTAAACCGTTCCCATACTTAGACCCACAAAGTACATAGATATTTTTAAGTTGACAAATAGAAACACCTTCCATTTCTATACTCATCTTTCTCTCTGAATGATTCTGAGTTGGGAGAAAGTGGAGAAAATGGAGTGTTTAAATAGGAAAAAGAATGGAGAGGGTAATAATAGCACCTATAAGGGTAGGTTGGCTGTTGTCAGAAAAGTTTGAAACTATGAACACAGAATCTTTTTTTTTTATTTTTGTTTTGTTTTTGACTTCAAGAAAACCATAAGGGTAAAGAAGTCTAGAAACCCCTGAAGGACCCTGCTCAAAGGATTATCTGTCCAAAATCAAAATACAACAAAATCATATAAATATAATAGCAAATGATGACATACCTTTATGTACAGTTTTCATAGCGTATCTTTATACTGCGCGTCATGAGTGCAGTAATACCAAGACGGCTCAACCAATCTTGGAATTCTTCTCCCTCCCGCTTGTGGAATATGTTGGATTAAGCTACGACGCAACTAATTAAAGTGCGTAAATCTGAGAGCCACCACCTAAGGACCACAGCCAGTGAGAGGTCGCTGGAGAGCCCATGGCATTAAATCACAAGATCCAGCTCAGCTACATAGTCACGCGAGTATGCCAACACGAGGTGCTTCTTTCTGCCCCATCATCTCAGCTTGCCTAAAAGGTAAACTTTGGGATATTGAGAACGACTCTCTACAGAGTATGACACACGAACCTTATTTATATACTGGTGTGTGAAGGTCTCCTTTTGAGTATATGAAAAGACAGACATCCATCTGGGGCTCCTAATCTAATTAAAGACCAAGTTAAACTGAAGTTTCGCCCTTTTTTTTCTCATTTTGTCTCTTTTAACCTTTTTTTTTTCTTTTTTTTTTTTTTTTTTTATTTTTTTTGTTCAGTTTTTGAGAAAACATGAAGAAGAAGAAGATAATATGTACAGATTGTTGTGGATATGGCTCACCTCTGCCTCTGGTTTCACGTCCAATAACGACTTAAACGCCTTCTATGAGCCGAGGACAAGCCTCCCATCCAATTTTCTTATAAATTGGCAAATAAGGTCTTTTAGATTCAGATTCCCAAGATTGTAGCATTTTTTCTCATCCTTAAAGAGATTCCACAAATTAAGAAGTTTACGATGCACAAATCCATAAGAATATGTCTCAAGAGTCAATAAGATATCATCTAATGACTCCTTACTCAGTCCATTCTTAATGAAGAAAATTTTATCTTCTCTATTTGCGGAAACCATCCCCAAAGAACGACATCGCTTGTTACAATTCCATCATGCACATTTGTGACAGACTTGTAACCTTTTTGCTCTTCTCATTTTAGAATATGAACTTCTTCCAAGACCTGACATGTATGAGTCAAATGAAATTGAAGACTCGCCTTCTAGTCGAACTTTTGCTTCAATTATCCAGCGTACATCTTCTGGCATACTCTTGTGCATTAACAGTCTCAATCTTTCACATCTAAATTTGTAGATTTTTGTCAGAGCATTTTGAGGGAGAGAAGGAAAATGTTTTCTCAAGTTTGAAAGAATGACATCCATTTTAAAGGAGAAGGATTCAGTTATTTTGGAAAACTGAAAAATAAACCGACTTGAGAGTCACGGAGTACCGCTATCCGCCACTTAACCGGCAGCACAAAGAACTACAAAAACAAGGCAACAAAATTAGAATAAATTCTATTCATAACAAGGATAAAAAAGAGAGATGAATTCTACCTCATCAACTTGGTTTTCCAGAAATAGTTTGAGTCTTTGTCCATTAACTTTAAACACATTACCATTCCTAGGATTCTCAATATCTATGGCCCCATGAGGATAGACATGTTTGATAACAAAAGGACCACTCCACCTAGATCTCAATTTTCCAGGGAATAGGTGCAGACGAGAATTATAAAGTAGAACTTTTTGACCAATTTCAAAAGATTTTCTCAAAATTGTCTTGTCATGAAAAGCTTTTGTTCTACCTTTATAAATCCTTGAATTTTCATATGCATCATTTTTCAATTCCTCAAGTTCATTTAATTACAATTTGTGTATCTTGCAAACATCATCAAGATTTAGATTGAAAGCTTTAATGGCCCAAAATGCTTTATGTCTCAATTCTACAGGCAAGTGACACGATTTTCCATAGACTAACCGATAGGGTGACATGCCCAAGGATATTTTTAAAACAATACGGTAAGCCCAAAGTGCATCGTTTAGTCTTAAAGAACAATCTTTATAATTTGGGTTAACCGATTTTTTCAAAATTTGTTTAATCTCCATATTTGCCAATTCAACTTATCCACTTATCTGAGGGTGATAAGGGATGACAATTTTGTGTGTAATATCATATTTCTTCATTAAAGATTTAAATAGTTTATTGCAAAAATGTGTTCCTCCATCACTGATGATAGCTCAAGAGATTCCAAATCGACATAAGATATTTTCTTTTAAAAATTTGAGAACAGTTTTATGATCATTGTGTCAGCATAGAATCGCCTCAATCTATTTTGAGACTTAATCAACTGCAACCAAAATATGCACAAATCTAAATGAGGATGGAAATGGGCCCATGAAATCAATTCCCCAATAATCAAAAATTTCAATGACAAGGATAGGGTTCAGAGGCATCATGTTTCTTTTTGAAATTGAAACTAATTTTTGACAATTTTCGCAGCTTTTGCAAAAAGTATAGCAGTCCTTAAAAAAGTAGGCCAATAAAATCACTGCAAGATTTTTGATGCTATTTTCTTTGAATAAAAGTGACATCCACATGCTTCTGAGTGACAAAATTTAATGACACTACCTACCTCACTGTCGAGTACACATCTCCGAAAGATTTGGTCAGGACAATATTTGAACAAGTATGGTCATCCCAATAAAAATTTTTCACCTCTGTCAAAAATTTCCTTCTATTTTGGTGTGTCCATTGAGACAACATCTTTCCTTCTTGTTCTTCGGTAAGAGATGAGGAAATTACCACTAGAAAGTGATACGGATTAGAGGATGCAAATCCAAGTACAGGTTGCCTCAAGTAATAAATTCTCGGGAGTCCGCAGTCGATCCACAGGGAATTGATGAAGAAAAATTCTTTGAGGTAAAGAAATAATTTGTAACAATAATAAAAATAATAAAACTTGTTCACAATTAAATTTAAGAACTTGCTTGGGTTAGGAGATCCACTCTTGGTAATAAATTAAAGGCAAAATTATTTCTCTTTATAACTCAATTGAAATCTACACACAATGGAGGTTCCAATCAGAAAATATAACATTCAAAATTCAATTATATATGCAATCATATTATGATTCCTTTAATTATCTACCAACATTTGTAAATGAGTTCAAGCATTCACTATGCTAATCCTCTTGTCTACAATAAATCAAGATCTCCATTATACAAAGAAGGTTTCTAAATTGATTAGAAACAAAAATACAACACATATAATGTCCACTTGATAATATATCATTTAAGCACAAGAAATAGAATAATCTAACCTTATTTCATTACCAAGAGCTTCATTCTTTCACCCAAGCAAGATGAAGATTTAGTTACTCATAGACAAGAAGAAAGAAAGAGAGAAGAAGAAAAAGATGAACATAACTTCAAATTAGAACAAGAAAAAATTACGACAAAGGAAAACAATAAACAAGCATGAACATAATTTCTCCTAACCAAGCCTAAAACCAAAATCTCCTAAATGATCAGCCAATGGAGCCTTTTATAGAGGATTAGAGATATAAAATGACAAGGGGGCTGATTAATGAGTGGGTGAGGAGTAGGCGGATGAGTGGAAAATACCAAATGGTGAGTTGGTGAGTGGAAAATTATTGAGATTCTTTGTCACCGAAATCCTTCAGTGCTGATCTCAAGGATGTCATCAGAATGAAGCAACATGGTCTTCATGAAAGTTGTAGCATTTTGTCTTAGATTTCCAATGCCACCAAAATCATCCAAAAATTCGTTCTACAACCCAAGATATGATCCAATTACTACAAACTATTCAGGCCCAGTTTCAGCACCTCTGTTTTGACTTTCAGACCCAATATCACCTCCAACCTATCCGAATGAGCTCTTATGTTCTTCATAAAAGTTGTAGATATGGGTCTTAACTTTCATGTGTCCAAATTTCAAAGCAAGAAAGTTCTTACAGCCCAAGTTATGCTCTGATTACAGCACACTATTCAGGTTCCAATCACAAAACCCGTCCAAGCTCATTTAGCTCCTTTATATGTCCATTTTTTAGCTGGAGCTCTCATGAAAGTTGTAGAGCTCTCTCTTATATTTTTTACAAGGTAAGATACATAATTTTTACACATCTAGAACTTAAGATATGACGAAAATACAGAAATAATGTAAGACCCAAATAATGCTAGAAAAATCAATTAAGTCCAATTTGAGTCCAAACTTACAAAACTTAACCAAACTCAATCAATTAAGTACATAGAGAGTGTAAATGACTAAAAATGAGGGTTTATTAATGTATAAAATATGTGATCATCAAATTCTCTTACACTTAGCTTTTTGCACTCCTGGACAAAACACATAAGACCAAAACTAAAAAAAAAGGACACAGACTCAAAAACTAAACTCTCTAAAAGACTTAATTTCCAATGATATTCAAGAATGCAAAAGGTTATAAACAATAAAAGCAACCAAAGATTCAAGGGATCAAAATATTTATGAAGTAAAATTTCTTCACATCTCAAACCAACAAGCAAAAAGACTTCAGTTGAAAAGAATGAATCAAGAATGACAGATTCTCACAAGATTAACTCTCAATCCCTCAAGTGTTTCAAAGGTAAGTATTTCAATCAATTCATCCCATGAAAAATTGCACTACCATAAGCTTGCTTATCTTCTACTTCTCCACTACTCAGAACACATGCACACACAAATCATGAGGACTTTATTCAAGGTTGTAATGTGGTCAAGGTAAAGAAGGGAGGAGTATAGATATGACAATTTAAACACCTAAGAGAACAAAAGAGCTCGAGAGCTGAGTTCAATTAACAGGCATGAAAGTTCATCCCAGCTCCATCTAATACAAATTCTTTTTACTTTTTTTTTTACAAATATACATTTTTTTTTCAATGAACCATTTTTTTTTCAAATTTTTTTTACCAATCATTCTGTACACGCACCCCCACACTTGTTCAAGAACTCATCGAGTAAAAAAGCTAATGTTCTCTTATTCCCTAAGGTCAGGTAAGAACATGATTTTTTTTTTTTGAAAAATAATGAGTTAGAAACAAGGAATGGTCAAATAAGTTCAAAGGGGTTAAGCAAAGGAAAAATAGGCTATTTTCAATGCCTTACGTTGGTAGGAATTAGAGAATTTTCAAGAAGTCATAAGAGTGCTTGATATCATATTGAGACAATATGCTACTGAGCAAGGCTACTTATTTGTGCGCCAATCATTCTTAGTCACTTAGATAAAGTAGCTATTTAAGAAAAATGTCTCAATCATATTTATGTATGCATGTGAAAATGTAGCCTCAAAAAGAATCAAAGCAAGTTCTAGAGTAACAATTCCATGAGTGAAAATCACACAAGAAAGAAGAGAATGGTACAAATGTTCAATTCATTTATCAATAGGCTCAAAATCTCACAAGATATATTTCTATCATTCTCAATCCACCAATTCAACATCCATAACCAAGCATGTGAAATTTAAGAAAGAAGACAATTTATTCAATCATGCTATGATCCCTAAATTTCAATTGCTTCAAAGGATGTGAGAGTGTATTCATTTGAATCTCTCAAAGGAAATCAAACAACAAAACTTTGTTACTTCCACAAATCAACACTAAATAGTTATTACCCCAACTAAGATGCGTCTCAAGAGTAATAAATTGTTTCCAAAATTTACTCTTTACTCTGTCATCACTAATTAGTTTTACTACGAATAGGTTTCTGACAGTCATATCACTAAACATACTTCCTAATTTAGATGCGGCTCAGGAGTAAAATTACTCCTTACTCTACCATCATTCATTAGTTTAGTAAGTCCATGACATTCATATCATACTTCCTAAAAAAAAATTTTTTTTTGGTCAACTATCCTTCCCTCCAACCAGATCACAACATTGTCCTCAATGTTTAAAATATAGATGAGTAAAGGATAGAAGATATTACCTATTAGAGAAATTTGACATAAAGTACGGTAAATAAAATCAAAGGTAAAGAAAAGTTATAAATGAAGTGTCAGATCAAACTTTCTTTTCATGTAGCTTCCCTCACTGCTTCATTCTAACCAATCTATCTGAGCTATTGCTGGATCAGGATCAGAGATCAAAGGTAAAGGAAATTTTGTTTTGTTTTTTGTTTTGTTTTGTTTTGTTTTTTTTTTAACTTCAAGAAAACTATCAGGGTAAAGAAGTCTAGAAACCCCTAAAGGACCCAGCTTAAAGGATCGTCTGTCCAAAATCAAAATTCAACAAAATTATACAAAGATAAAAGAAATATAATAGCAAATGATGATATACCTTTATGTACAGTTTTCATGGCGTATCTTTATACTGCGCGTCATGAGTGCAGTAGTGGCATATCTTTATACTGCGTGTCACCAGTGCAGTAGACACTCACATCCATTTATTCGAAGAAAAGAGAAAGAAGAAACCATCTTGGGTTTCTATCCTGGGTCTGGAACCTGGAGAGCTCACACTTGGGCTCGTAACATTAACAAAGATGCTAAAATCTAAAACCCGTAATGTCCAAGATCCAGAACGTCCCATCCCAGGGCGCTGAGAGCCCCTTCTAATAAAAGAGAGGATGAAGCTCAAATGCCTCGTACACTTTGACAGTCACGGGTTACTTCTCACTAATAACCAGAGTGAGACGCTTCTGCCTGTCCATCAACTCCACAGTGCCTAGATAGTAAACATTGGGTTATGGAGTGCGGCTCTCAATAGAGCATAGTACATGAACTTTTTTAAGGACCACCATGCAAAGGTCCACTCGAGTCAATGACAGGTCAGCCAAAGGCTAGGGCTCCATAACTAATTAAAGCCATGGTACTCCTTCTGGATCGCCCTTATTCAAACATTTTCTTTTCTTCTTTTTTTTCTTTTTTTTCTTTTTTTTTAAAGAAAACATGAAAGAAGATAATATGTACAAATTGTTGTGGATATGACTCACATCTGCCTCTGGTTTCACATCCAGTAATGACTTAAACGCCTTCTATAAGTCGAGGAAAAGCTTGCCATCCAATTTTCTTATAAATTGGTAAACATGGTCTTTTAGAGTTAGATTCCCAAGACTGTAGCATTTTTCTTCATCCTTGAAGAGATTCCACAAATTAAGAAGTTCACGATGCACAAATCCACAAGAATGTGTCTCAAGAGTCAATAAGATATCATCTAATGACTCCTTACTCAGTCCATTCTTAATGAAAAAAATTTTATATTCTCTATTTGCGAAAACCATCCCCAAAGAACAACATTGCTTGTTACAATTCCATCGTGCACATTTGTGACAAATTTGTAACCTTTTTGCTCTTCTTTTTTTAGAATATGAACTTCTTCCAAGACTTGGCATGTATGAGTCAAATGAAATTGAAGACTCACTTGTTAGTCAGACCTTTGCTTCAATTATCCAGCATACATCTTCTAGCATATCCTTGTGCATTAACAGTCTCAATCTTTCACATCTTGCTTTGTAGATTTTTGTCAAAGCATTTTGAGGGAGGGAAGGAAAATGTTTTCTCAGGTTTGAAAGAATGACATCCATTTTAAAGGTGAAGGATTCAGTTATTTTGGGAAATTGAAAAACAAACCGACTCGAGAGCCATGGAGTACCGTTATCCGCCACTTAACTGACAACACAAAGAACTGCAAAAACAAGGCAACAAAATTAGAATAAATTCTATTCATAACAAGGATCAGAAAGAGAGATGAATTCTACCTCATCATCTTAGTTTTCCAGAAATGATTTGAGTCTTTGTCCATTGACTTTAAACATATTACCATTCCTAGGATTCTCAATATCTATGGGCCCATGAAGATACACATGTTTGACAACAAAAGGACCACTCCACCTAGATCTCAATTTTTCAGGGAATAGGTGCAAATGAGAATTATAAAGCAAAACTTTTTTACCAATTTCAAAAGATTTTCTCAAAATTGTCTTGTCATGAAAAGCTTTTGTTCTGGCTTTATAAATCTTTGAGTTTTCATATACATCATTTCTCAATTCCTCCAATTCATTTAATTACAATTTGCGTATCTTACAAGCATCATCAAGATTTAGATTGAAAGCTTTAATAGCCCAAAATGCTTTATGTTCCAATTCTATAGGCAAGTGACAAGGTTTTCCATAGACTAACCGATAGGGTGACATGCCCAAAGATATTTTGAAAGCAGTACGGTAAGCCCAAAGTGCATCATTTAGTCTTAAAGACCAATATTTACGGTTTGGGTTAACCGTTTTTTTCCAAAATTTGTTTAATCTCCCTATTTGCCAATTCAACTTGTCCACTTGTCTGAGGGTGATAAGCGGTGGCAATTTTGTGTATAATACCATATTTCTTCATTAAAGATTTAAATGGTTTATTACAAAAATGTGTTCTCCCATCACTGATGATAGCTCGAGGGATTCCAAATCGACACAAGATATTTTCTTTTAAAAATTTGAGAACAGTTTTATGATCATTATGTCGGCATGCAATTGCCTCAATCCATTTTAAGACATAATCAACTGTAACCAAAATATACATTAATCCAAATAAAGATGGAAATGGGCCCATGAAATTAATTCCCTAACAATCAAAAATTTCAATGACAAGGATGGGGTTCAGAGGCATCATGTTTCTTTTTGAAATTGAGCCCAATTTTTGACAATTTTCATAACTTTTACAAAAAGTATAACAGTCCTTAAATAAAGTGGGCCAATAAAATCCGCACTGCAAGATTTTCGCAGCTGTTTTCTTTGAAGAAAAGTGACCTTCACATGTTTCTGAGTGACAAAATTTAATGACACTACCAACCTCACTGTTGGGCACACATCTCCGAAAGATTTGGTCAGGACAATATTTGAACAAGTATGGGTCATCCTAATAAAAAATTTTCACCTCTGTCAAAAATTTCCTTCTATCTTGGGGTGTCCACTGAGGCGGCATCTTTCCTTCTTGTTCTCCAGTAAGAGTTGAGGAAATTACTTCTGGAAAGCTTTGTTCTTCTCCAAAAAATATGTACTTCAACCCAGCAGGTAATGGCTTTAGTTCTGGTGTGGGTATTTCTTCATAGGTATTATCATTCATGGGTTTTAGCTCTTTGAATCTCGGCTTCCATCCTTTGTATTCTATTTCCTCTATACAATCAAGCAAATCAAACGAATTAATTAAACAAACTTCTAATGGGTCAGAAGAACTCCTTTTTTGAATATGATCATCTACAATGGCTTCAATCCCTTCAACTTCCTCCTTTTCATCAAAGACTTCCTGTGGTTGCTTGCACATGTTAAAAACATTGAATTCCAGTGTCATATTTCCAAATTTTAATTTCACCACTCTATTACTGCAATTTATCAAAGCATTAAATGTTGCTAAAAATGGACAGCCAAAAATAACAAGAATAGACTTGCAACTATCAACCATAGCTTCAGTATCCAAGACAACAAAATCCACAGGATATATGAATTTATCAACTTGCACCAACACATCTTCCACTATTCCTCTTGGAATTTTAATTGATCTATCGGCAAGTAGAAGAGTTACAGAAGTTAGTTTTAACTCACCTAAGTTGAGTTGCTGATAAACTGAATATGAAAGCAAATTGACACTAGCACCAAGGTCAAGTAAAGCTTTTTCAATTTTATGTTCTTAATAAAGCATGAAACTGTAGGATAACCAGGGTCTTTATATTTCAACGCATTATTATTCTGAAGAATGGAGCTTACCTGTTCAGCCAAAAATGTTTTCTTTTTCACATTTAGTTTCCTTTTAACAGTGCACAAGTCTTTCAAATATTTGGCATAACAAGGAATTTGTTTGATAGCATCTAATAGAGGAATAATGATCTTCACTTATTTCAAAATTTCAAAAACTTTAGTGTGGTAGTCCAATTTCTTTGGATTATTCAATGCTTGAGGAAATGGGGGTGAAGGCAAGAGTTTGGTCTTCTTTTGGTCAACTTCTTCATTTTCTTGGGGAATTGGTTCATCTTCTTTCTCACAAGGTTCGGGAATTTGCTTTTCAACAACCTTTCCACTCCTAAGAGTTATCACTGACTTGACTTGATCTATTTGTTATGAACTACCCTCATTTAGACTATACTGACCCTTGGGATTTGGTTGATGTTGACAAGGAAATTTTTCTTTCTCGTGAATGGTGAGTGCAGAAGAAAGTTTAGCAAGAGTTTCTTTTATATCAATCATGGTTTGATTGTTTTGTTTATTAATGGCCTCTTGTTTTTCTATAAATGTATGCAGTGTTTCTTCAAGGATTTTCCTATATGGTGGGACATAAGATGCATATCCTTGAGAATTTTGAGAGTCCTGTTGTGCCTGAGGAGGTGGTGGTTGCATGAATTGTGACTGATTATTATTCCTCTAGCTGAAGTTTGGGTTATTTCTCCATCCCGGATTTTATGTATCTGAAAAAGAAGAAGTTAATGGCTTTTTAAAATTATTCATTACATTTACTTGCTCATGTACAACTTCTTTAAAAATAAGAATCTTAGGGCATTCATGTGTTGGTCTCCACCTTCCGGTTATGTGATAAAGTGTAATGTTGATGGTGCTGCCAAAGGGTGTCCTGGTCTTGCCGGCTGTGGTGGTATATTTAGAGACAGTAGAGCTACTACTCTTGGCTGTTTTGCTTCTAGTCTTGGTATTAAAAATGCTCTTTTTGCTGAACTCTCAGCAGCTATTCTAGCTATTGAGATAGCTTTCAAAAAAGGTTGGTATAATCTTTAGATTGAATGTGACTCTCAACTGGTTGTCTCTGCTTTTAGCAATATTAATATTGTTCCTTGGCAATTACAAAACAGATGGAAGAATTGTTTAACCTTATCCAAGCAAATGAGATTCTCATGTTCTCACATCTATAGAAAGGGAATGCTTGTGCAGAAACTTGCTTGTCATGGTTCTTCTATTTCAGGATTTGTTCGGTGGTATTTAATACCTTCATTCATTGTTGAAGTTTTCTTTCAAAATAGGAATAATGTTTCTAGTTATAGATTTAAGAATTTGTAATTCTTCCATGGGTAAGGTTAATGTCCCCCCATGTTTCCTTTTGTATTCTTTTTTCTTTCTTAATAAATTTATGGTTTGTTGCAAATGATTGATATTGGCAGGGGTGCCAACATAGTTGGGATGCCTGCCTTTAGAGTGATGCTTTTGCAAACCATTTGCTTAAAAAAAAATATTTCTTTTACTTTTCTTAATTCCATAGCTTCAACCTTTCTAGCCAAATTGAAAAACCTTACATTTAGATCTTCTTCTTGACTAAGGTGATATTTTCCTTTATTAGCACTTGCAAGGTTAGATCTAATTAAATTTTCAGAAGGGTTAGCACTATGCTAAGATTGAGAATTTTCAGCCAGTTGGTTTAAATAGTCTAAAGCTTTATCAAGTTCTTTATCAAGAAACTCACCATTGCACATTGTTTTCACAAATTACTTAGTTTCAGGTGTTAATCCTTCATAAAAGAAGCTTATAGTACACCATTTTTCAAAACCATGATGTGGGCAAGAATTTAACAAATCTTTAAACCATTCCTAACATTGAAAATATGCTTCATTTGAATTTTGGGAAAAATTTTGGATTTGTCTTTTCATAGCATTGGTTTTATGTGTTGGAAAAAATTTCTTTAAGAACTCACCTTGCATTTCTTGCCATATGCCAATTGATCTTGGTTTCAAAGTGTTAAGCCAAGATTTTGCTTTATCTTTTAAAGAAAAAGGAAACAATTTAAGCTTAACAATATCTTCAGTGCAATTTTGATCATTGAAAGCAATACATACTTCCTCAAATTCTTTCAGATGTAAATATGGACTTTCAGACTCTAAACCATGAAAATTAAGAAATAAATAAATCATACCTGGCTTGAATCTAAAATTATTGGCATTGAATGGAGTTATAAAACATGATGGACTAGAATGTTGAGGTGGTTGCAAATATTCACGCATGGTTTTCAACGGTTGATTTTCATGTTCATCATGTACACTTTCATTTTCAGCCATTGTGTCAATTGTGTGTGATTGTGATTCAAACAAATCAATATATAAAGTACCAGGATTAATTTTAATTAAACGACCAAAATTTCAATCATGATACCAATTAAGCATAAATAAATGACTTAAAATAGAAAAAAATAATATACAAGTAGGCGATTTACACTATCTATTAAATATTAACAAGGATGTGGTATAAACCAACCACCTAATAAATATTAATAAGTAAAAAGTTAGATAACTGATAAATTAAAAAGTTAGATAATTAGAGAGTTAATAATTAGTAAGTTAGAAAGTGCAAAAAGTAAAATACAGAAAATAAAGTGCGAGAAAGTAAAGTGTAGAAAGTAAATTGTAGAAAATAAATTTAAAATATGAAAATCGGAGAGAGACAAAGCCCCACCAGAGCCAACAAAAGAGAAGAGAAAAAGAAAGGTTATTTCATTATATTAGAAAGCAATAACAAATAATAGAAATTAAAAAGTTAGAGAGCAGAAAATAAATGACGTAAATTAAAAGTTAAAGAGCAGAAAATAAAAGTTAGTAAGCAAAAATAAATGACATAAATATAAAAGTTAGAAAGTTAGTATGTTAGCAAGTTAGTAGGTTAGCAAGTTAGTAAGTTAGATAGTTAGAAAGTTAGAGAGTTAGTAAATAAGCCAAAGGATCGACAAGCCGATCTTTTGCTCCGGTGAGGGAGAAGAGAGAATCGATTTTATTAAAGAAAAAAAAACCTCAATAGATTAAAACTTCAAATCAAGTCTCCGGCAACGACACCAAAAACTTGATGCGGATTAAAGGATGCAAACCCAAGTGCAGGTTGTCTCAAGTAATAAATTCTCGGGAGTCCGAGGTCGATCCACAGGGAATTGATGAAGAAAAATTCTTTGAGGTAAAGAAATGATTTGTCACAATAATAAAAATAACAAAACTTAATCACAATTAAATTTAAGAACTTGTTTGGGTTAGGAGATCCACTCTTAGTAATAAATTAAACGCAAGATTATTTCTCTTTATAACTCAATTGAAATCCACACACAACGGAGGTTCTAATCGGAAAATATAACATTCAAAGTTTAATTATATACGCAATCATATTATGATTCCTTTAATTATCTACCAACATTTGTAAATGAGTTCAAGCATTCACTGTGTCAATCCTCTTGTCTACAATAAATCAAGATCTCCATTATACAAAGAAGGTTTCTAAATTGATTGGAAACAAAATACAATACATATAATGTCCACTTGATAATATATCATTTAAGCACAAGAAATAGAATAATCTAACCTTATTTTGGTACCAAGAGCTTCACTCTTTCACCCAAGCAAAATGAAGATTTAGTTACTCATAGGCAAGAAGAAAGAAAGAGAGAAGAAGAGAAAGATGAACATAACTTCAAATTAGAACAAGAGAAAATTACAACAAACGAAAACAATAAACAAGCACGAACATAATTTCTCCTAACTTATCCTAATACCAAAATCTCCTAAATGAGCAGCCAATGGAGCCTTTTATAGAGGATTAGAGATACAAAATGACAAGGGGGCTGATTAATGAGTGGGTGAGGAGTGGTGGATGAGTGGAAAATGCCAAATGGTGAGTTAGTGAGTGGAAAATTATTAAGATTCTTTGTCACCGAAATCATTCAGTGTTGATCTCATGGATGCCATTAGAATAAAGCAACATGGTCTTCATGAAAGTTGTAGCATTTTGTGTTATCTTTCCAATGCCACTAAAATCATCCAAAAATTCATCCTACAGCCCAAGATATGATCCAATTACTGTAGACTATTCAGGTCCAGTTTCAGCACCTATGTTTTGACTTCCAGACCCAATATCACCTCCAAGTTGTCTGAATGAGCTCTTATGTTCTTCATGAAAGTTGTAGATATGGGTCTTAACTTTCAAGTATCCAAATTTTAGCCCAAGAAAGTTTCTACAGCCTGAGTTATGCTCTGATTACAGCACATTGTTCAGGTTCCAATCACAAAACCCGTGTTCTGATTTCCAAGCTCATTTAGCTCCTCTAGATGTCCATGTTTTACCTGATGCTCTCATGAAAGTTGTAGAGCTCTCTCTTATCTTTCCTACAAGGTAAGATACATAATTTTGATACTTCTTGAACTCAAGATATGACAGAAATACAGAAACAGTGTAAGACCCAAATAATACTAGAAAAATCAATTATGTCCAATTTGAGTCCAAACTTACAAAACATAACCAAACTCAATCAATTAAGTACATAGAGAGTGTAAATGACTGAAAATGAGGGTTTATTAATGTATAAAATATATGATCACCAGAAAGCTTTACTCATCCCCCAAAAATATGTACTTCAACCTAGCAAGTAATGACTTTAGTTCCAGTGTGGGTACTTCTTCATGGGTATTATCATTCCTTGGTTTTAGTTCTTCAAATCTTGGCTTCCATCCCTTGTACTCCATTACTTGTGTATAATCAAGCAAAGAGCATATTTCAGAGATATCATCTTCTAATTGCATGCCTGAATCAAATGAATTGACTAAACAAATTTCTAATGGGTTAGAAGAACTCTTTGTTTGAAAATGATCATCTATAATGGTTTCATTTCCTTTAACTTCCTCTTTTTCATCAAGGACTTCCTGTGGTTGCTTGCACATGTTAAAAACATTGATGTCCAGTGTCATGTTTCCAAATGTTAGCTTCACCACTTCATTTCAGTAATTTATCAAAGCATTAGATGTTGCTAAAAATGTACGGCCTAAAATAACAGGAATTGACTTGCAACTATCAACCATAGGTTCAGTATCCAAGACAATAAAATCCACAAGATATATGAATTTATTAACTTCAACCAACACATCTTCCACTATTCCTCTTGGAATTTTAATTGATTTATCGGCAAGTACAGAAGTTGGTTTTAACTCACCTAAGTTGAGTTGCTAATAAATTGAATGTGGAAGCAAATTGACACTAGCACCAAGATCAAGTAAAGCTTTTTTAATTTTATGTTCTCCAATAATGCATGAAACTATAGGACAACGAGGGTCTTTATATTTCAACACATTATTATTCTGAAGAATGAAGCTTACCTGTTCAGCCAAAAATGCTTTCTTTTTCACATTTAGTTTCCTTTTAACAGTGCACAAGTTCTTCAAATATTTGGCATAAGAAGGAATCTGTTTGATAGCATCTAATAGAGGAATATTGACTTTCATTTTTTTCAAAATTTCAAAAATTACAGTGTTATGGTTCAATTTCCTTGAATTGTTTAATGCTTGAGGAAATGGGGGTGCAAGTGAGAGTTTGGTCTCTTTTTGGTCAACTTCTTCATTTTCTTGGGGAATTGGTTCATCTTCTTTCTCACAATGTTCGGGAATTTGCTTTTCAACAACCTTTCCACTCCTAAGAGTTATCACTGACTTAACTTGGTCCATTTGTTAGTTTTCTAAACTCTTCTCGTTTAGACTATACTGACCCTTGGGATTTGATTGAGGTTGAGAAAGAATTTTTCCTTTCTTGTGAATGGTGAGTGCAGAAGAAAGTTTAGCAAGAGTTTCTTTTATGTCACTCATGATTTGATTATTTTGTTTATTAATAGTCTCTTGCTTTTCTATAAATGCATGCAGTGTTTCTTCAAGGTTTTTCCTATATGATGGGACATAAGGTGCATATCCTTAAGAATTTTGAGAGTCCTGTTGTGCCTGAGGAGGTGGTGGTTGCACAAATTGTGACTGATTATTATTCTTCCTGCTGAAGTTCGGGTGATTTCTCCATCCCAGATTGTATGTATCTAAAAAGAAGAAGTAAATGGCTTTTTAAAATTATTCATTGCATTTACTTACTCATGTACAACTTCTTTAAACACATGAATATTAGGACATTCATGTGTTGAGTGTCCTAAGTCATAAAAAATGCCACTAATTTCTTCATTTTGCACAAATTTGATTTCTTTTGTTTTTCTTAATTCCATGGCTTCAACCTTTCTAGCCAAACTGGAAAACCTTGCATTTAGATCTTCCTCTTAACTAAGGTGATATTTTCTTTTATTAGCACTTGTAAGGTTAGATCTAATTGAATTTTTAGAAGGGTTAGTACTATGCCAAGATTGAGAATTTTCAGCCAACTGGTTTAAATAGTCTAAAGCTTCATCAGGTTCTTTATCAAGAAACTCACCATTGCACATTGTTTCTACAAATTGTTTAGTTTCAGGTGTTAAATCGTCATAAAAGAAGCTTATAGTGCGTCATTTTTCAAAACCATGATGTGGGCAAGAATTTAACAAATGTTTAAATCGTTCCCAACATTGAAAATATGCTTCATTTGAATTTTGGAAAAAATTTTGGATTTGTCTTTTCATAGCATTGGTTTTATGTGTTGAAAAAAATTTCTTTAAGAACTCACATTACATTTCTTGCCATGTGTCAATTGATCTTGGTTTCAAAGTGTTAAGCCAAGATTTTGCTTTATCTTTTAAAGAAAAAGGAAACAATTTAAGCTTAACAATCTCTTCAGTGCAATTTTGGTCATTGAAAGCAATACATACTTCCTCAAATTCTTTTAGATGTAAATATGGGTTTTCATATTCTAAACCATGAAAATTAGGAAGTAAAGAAATCATACTTGGCTTAAACCTAAAATTGTTTGCATTGAGTGGAATGATAAAGTATGATGGACTAGAATTTTGAGGTAGTTGCAAATATTCACGCATGGTTTGCAACAGTTGATTTTCATGTTCGTCATGTACACTTTCATTTTTAACCATTGTGTCAATTATGTGTGATTGTGATTCAAACAAATTAATATATAAAGTACCAGGATTAATTTTAACTAAACGACTAGAATTTAAATCACGATACCAATTAAGCATAAATAAATGACTTAAAATAGAAAAAATAATGTACAAGTAGGTGGTTTACACTAGCCATTAAATATTAACAAGGATGTGGTATAAACCAACCACCTAATAAATATTAACAAGTAAAAAGTTAGATAACTAATAAATTAAAAAGTTAGATAATTAGAGAGTTAATAATTAGTAAGTTAGGAAGGGCAGAAAGTAAAACACAAAAAATAAATTACAGAAAATAAATTTAAAATGTGAAAACCGAAGAGAGGCAGAGCCCCATCAGAGCCGGTGAAAGAGAAGAGAAGAAGAAAAATTATTTCGTTATGTTAGAAAGCAATAATAAATAACATAAATTAAAAAGTTGGAGAGCAAAAAATAAATGACGTAAATTAAAAGTTAGAGAGCAGAAAATAAAATGTTAGTAAGTAGAAAATAAATGATATAAATTAAATGACATAAATATAAAAGTTAGAAAGTTAGTATGTTAGCAAGTTAGTAGGTTAGTAAGTTAGATAGAAAGTTAAAGAGTTAGTAAAGAAACTGAAGGATCGGCAAGCCGATCTTTTGCTCTGGTGAGGGAGAAGAAAGAATAGATTTTATTTAAGAAAAAGAACCTCAATAAATTAAAACTTCAAATCAATTCCCCAGCAACAGCACCAAAAACTTGATATAGGATTTAAGGATGCAAACCCAAGTGCAGGTTATCTTAAGTAATAAATTCTCGAGAGTCCGAGGTCGATCCAGAGGGAATTGATGAAGAGAAATTATTTGAGGTAAGAAAAGGATTTGTCACAAAAAATAATAAAACTTGTTCACAATTAAATTTAAGAACTTGCTTGGGTTAGGAGATCTACTCTTGGTAATAAATTAAAGGCAAGATTATTTCTCTTTATAACTCAATTGAAATCCACACACAACGGAGGTTCCAATCAAAAAATATAACATTCAAAGTTTAATTATATATGCAATCATATTATGATTCCTTCAATTATCTACTAACAATTGTAAGTGAGCTCAAGCATTCACTGTGTTAATCCTCTTGTGTACAATAAATCTAGATCTCCACTATACAAGGAAGGTTTCTAAAATGATTGGAAACAAAATACAACACATATAATGTCTACTTTATAATATAACGTTTAAGCACAAGAAATAGAATAATCTTACTTTATTTCATTACCAAGAGCTTCACTCTTTCACCCAAGCAAAATGAAGATTTAGTTACTCATAGACAAGAAGAAAGAAAGAGAGAAGAAGAGAAAGATGAACATAACTTCAAATTAGAATAAAAGAAGATTACAACAAAGGAAGACAATATACAAGCATGAACATAATTTCTCCTAACCAAGCCTAAAACCAAAATCTCCTAAATGATCAGCCAATGAAGCCTTTTATAGAGGATTAGAGATACAAAATGACAAGGGGGCTGATTAACGAGTGGGTGAGGAGTAGGTGGATGAGTGGAAAATGTCAAATGGTGAGTGGAAAATTATTGCGATTCTTTGTCTCCGAAATTATTCAGTGCTGATCTCATGGATGCCATCTGAATGAAGCAACATGGTCTTCATAAAAGTTGTAGCATTTTGTCTCAGCTTTCCAATGCCACCAAAATCATCCAAAAATTTCTTACAACCCAAGATATGACTTAATTACTGCAGACTATTCAGGCCTAGTTTCAGCACCTCTGTTTTGACTTCCAGACCTAATATCACCTCCAAGCTATCCGAATGAGCTCTTATGTTCTTCATGAAAGTTGTAGATATGGGTCTTAGCTTTCAAGTATCCAAATTTCATCCCAAGAAAGTTCCTACAGCCCAAGTTATGTTCTAATTACTACACACTGTTTAGGTTCTAGTCACAAAACTCGTGTTCTGACTTCCAAGCCCATTTAGCTCCTCTAGATGTCCATATTTTACCTGGAGCTCTCATGAAAGTTGTAGAGCTCTCTCTTATCTTTCCTACAAGGTAGATACATAATTATAAGACATCTAGAACTCAAGATATGGCAGAAATAGAGAAATAGTGTAAGACCCAAATAATGCTGGAAAAATCAATTAAGTCCAATTTAAGTCCAAACTTACAAAACATAACCAAACTCAATCGATTAAGTATGTAGAGAATGTAAATGACTAAAACTAAGAGTTTATTAATGTATAAAATATGTGATTATCACCTGTCTCCTAGAGATGTTTCCACTGCGCTGACATTTGTCACAAGATCGAACAAATTCAAATGCATCTTTAAACAAGGTTGGCCAATAAATCCCACATTGCAATACCTTGTGTGCAGTTCTACTCAGACCAAAGTGGCCACCAGTTTCCCTAGCATGACAATGTTCAAGAATGGAATGACTATCACTACCATGAATGCATCTCCTAATAACATTATCAGCACAAATTCTAAACAAGTATGGGTCCTCCCACAAATAATGTTTAACATCAAATAAGAATTTCTTCTTTTGTTGATAACTAAGATCCGATGGAAGGGTATTACCTGCAAGGAAGTTAACAAAATCAGCATACCATGGTAAAGGGGAGACTACAAAGAGGTGCTCATCAGGAAATGATTCATTAATGGCCTGCTCAGTAGAAGGCTTTAACACCTCCTCATCCAGTCGAGATAGGTGATCAACTATAAGATTTTCTTTTCCCTTTTTATCACGTATCTCAATATCAAATTCTTGTAGAAAAAGAACCCACCGAATCAGTCTCGGCTTAGCTTCCTGTTTAGCAAGCAAATACTCAATAACAGAATGGTTAGTATAACAAATAACCTTAGAAAGAATAAGGTAAAGGCGAAATTTATCAAAAGCAAATACTACTACTAGCAACTCTTTTTCAATGGTAGTGTAATTTCTTGTGCCTCATTCAGAGTGCGACTAGCATAGTAAATGGTTTGGAAAACTTTACCTTTCCTTTGGCCCAAAACAGCCCCAACTACTACATCACTTGCATCACACATTAGTTCAAAAGGTAATGACCAATCAGGGGTAACAATGATGGGAGCACTAGTTAATTTTTCCTTTAAGACAAGAAATGCATTTAAACAAGAATCAGAAAAATCAAATGGTGCATCCTTCATTAAGAGGTTAGTCATTGGTTTGGCAATTTTTGAAAAAACCTTGATAACACTCTGATAAAAACCTGCATGCCCTAAAAAGTTCGAATGGCCCTAACAGATTTAGGTGGGGGCAATTTTGTAATTACTTCCACCTTTGCTGGATCAACTTCCAAACCTTTGGGTGAAATCTTATGCCCCAAAACAACGCACTCTTGTACTATAAATTGACACTTTTCCTAGTTCAAGACAAGGTTAGTGTTCCTGTATCTCTCCAAAACTAAATTAAGATTATGTAAACAATCATCAAAAGAAGGGCCAAACACAGAGAAATCATCCATGAAAATTTCAATACAATCCTCTATCAAGTCAGAAAAAATGGCCATCATACACCGCTAAAAAGTATCTGGTGCATTACATAATCCAAAAAGCATCCGTCTATAAGCAAATGTACTATATGACCATGTAAAAGTGGTTTTTTCTTGATCTTCAAGTGCCACAGGTATTTGCATATAGCCAGAATATCCATCCAAGCAACAAAAAAATGCATGACCTGAAAGTTTCTCCAACATCTGATCAATGAAGGGTAAGGGAAAATGATCTTTCTGAGTGGCATCATTTAATTTCCTGTAATCAATGCATATTCACCACCTAGTCACATTTCTAACAGTTATGAGTTCTTTCTTTTCATTTTCCATGACTGTCATACCCCATTTTTTAGGCACTACTTGTACTGGACTTACCCAAGGACTATTATATATGGGATAAATGATACCTGCGTCAAGTAACTTTATTATCTCCTTCTTTACAACCTTTTTCATGTTTGTTTTGAGGCGCCTTTGTGGTTGCACAAACGGCTTGTTCTGCGCCTCCATGTGGATTCTGTGGGTGCATATGGTAGGGTTGATGCCCATAATGTTATGAATGGTCCACCCAAATGCTTTTTTGTTCTCCCTTAACACTCTCATGAGTTTCTCCTCCATTGGATCTGAAAGCAAAGCAGAGATAATCACAGGTAAATTTGATGGAGGATCCAGAAAAACATACTTTAAATTGGAGGGTAGAGGCTTAAGCTCAAGTTCAGGAGGCTCCTCAATTGAGGGTTTTAGGGTCGAAATGTTTTTCCTATCCAAATCCTCATAATACCCCCAATTTCTTCTATAGTCCACAGACATGCCAACTTCTAACTGTGTTGTCATTTCTATGACTTCTTCATTATCTTCAAGGTCAGGGTTGACTATGGTCAAGATCTTTTCCAAAACATCATCAGTCACTGAATCCTGCAAACATGAACTCACAGCACTATCCACAATATCAATAGAATTGATGCAATTACATGAATCATAGGAACTAGGATGCTTAATAGAATTAAAGACATTAAAAACAACTTTCTCATCATTTAATCGCAAGGTCAACTTCCCTTGATGGACATCAATCATAGTTTTTCCAGTAGCAAGGAATGGTCACCCAAGTATGATCAGGACCTCAGAATCTTCCTCCGTGTCTAGCACAATAAAATCAGTTGGAAAAATGAACTTATCCACCTTTACCAAGACATCTTCCAATACACCACAATGGATCTATCAGTCAACTGCAAAGAAATGTTGGTAGGCTTTGGTTCCTGCATTCCTACTTTCTTAAACATAGAGAAATGCATCAAATTTATACTGGTACCTAAATCACATAATGCTTTCTCAAAATAAGAATTACTAATAGAGTAAGGAATAGTAAAACTCCCTGGATCTTTTAACTTTGGTGGTAATTTCTTCAAGAGAATGGTGGAGCATTCCTCATTTAGTCTGACTGTCTCATATTACTTAAGCTTGCTTTTGTTTGAAAGTATCTCCTTCAAGAACTTTGCGTATTTTTGGCATTTGGGATATAGCTTTCACAAACGAAATGTTAATCTGTAATTTTTTGAACATCTCTAAGAATTTTGCAAATTACTTATCCTGCTTGGTATTTTGGAGCCTCTGAGGAAATGGAATGGTTGGCTTTTGTTGCTCATTTACCTGTACCACGGGAGGTGTTTCGCTAGTCTTTTTCTTTTCTACAATATTTGGCTCATCAAGAGTTTCTTCATGTTCTTGCATGTGCTCCTCTTTGTTCTTGGAAAGATCTCCAAGTTCCTTACCACTTCTCAGAGTGATTGCCTTTACATGTTCCTTTGGGTTAGTTTCAGTAGCACTAGGCAAAGATTCCGGTGCCCTTTCTGACATAAGAGTGGTCAACTAACTAATTTAAGTCTCCATAGTCTTCATTCTAGCTTCTGAATTTTGCATGTACTTCATTACAAGATTTTTAAAATTTTGTTTCTCCACAGGTGCATGAAAATCAGGAGGTAGTTGTGGAGCTCTCTATTGATTTTGCTAGTAGCCTTGTTGATTTCCCCATTTGAAATTAGGGTGGTCCCTCCAACTGGGATTGTACATATTGGCATATGGATTATACTCTTGCCGGTTGGAATTACTAACAAATTTGCTGCTTCAGGCTCCGGGGCAAAAGGACTACCAACTTGACAGTTTGAACTTATATGACCCTATCCTCCACATGCGTCGCAAATTATTGGTGGGGCTGCACTATTTGTTACCATCAAAGTATCCATTTTCTTTGTCAAAGCTTCCAATTGATTCAGAATGGTAGTAGAAGCATCAACAACATGCACACCTACTGGCTTCTTAAGAATTTGGCACTCATTTTGTCATTGATTACTATTTAGCACCATTTCTTCAATTAATGCTTGGCTCTCAGTAGGGGTCTTCCTCCATATTGTACCTCCCGCAACAACATCAATGAGTGAACGATTTGCAGATGACAAACTATTGTAAAAAGGCTGAACCTGCTGCCATACGGGAAATCCATGATGTGGACATCTCCTTAATAACTCCTGAAAACGTTCCCATGCTTCATAGAGAGCATCCATTTCAAACTGCATAAAAGAAGATATATTATTCCTTAACTTTGTAGATTTAGAAGGAAGAAAATACTTAGCCAGAAACTGTTGTGTTAATTGGTCCCATGTAGTAATAGAACCCCTTGGTAGTGACGTTAGCCATTGACTCACCCTGTCCCCAAGAGAAAACGAAAAAAGTCACAATCTAATTACATCATCTGTCACTCCATTGTATTTAATTGTATCACACAACTGTAAGAACCTGGCCAAGTGCTGATTTGGATCATCTGAAGGCAATCCACCAAACTGTACAGAGTTCTAAATCATAGAGATCAATATTGGTTTGATCTCAAAATTATTAGTCGCCACAGTTGGTCTTATAATACTTCCTTCATACCCTTCAGCAGTGGGCATAGAGTACTCAAGCATGGTCCACTCTGCTGGGTTAGCTTGTTCGTCACGATTCCTTTCAATTACTGGCCCTTCCATCCTATTTATGTCTTCTGTCACAGCTGCAATATGAGTTTGCTTCCTTAACCTGTGAACTGTTTTCTCCATTTCTTGATCAAATGTTAGATTAGGAAATTGAGAGCGAGTGAACATAAACAAGAAAAATGAACAAGTGATAAATGTAGTGAAAAATTAATTAAAAATACATAAACAAAAAAAAATAAACAAAAAAAGTGAGAAAAAATAAAAAGAAATATGAAAAAAAATAAAAAATAAATAAATAAAAGAAAAGAAAAAAATAAAAATGAAAAAAAAAAATGGTTCGGTTGCCAGGTTATAGGTGTTGGAGTAAGGGTTATAGTTGTTGGAAGGTTCATAATATACCCCTATTGTTTTTACCTTCTCATTTGTGTCCACTGAGAAAGTGGGACACATATCAGTGATATGTCCAAGAGATAGGAAATCTCACAAGCATGTACCGGTGCTTTCCCCATATCCATTAATCGTTTCACCAATGATTGATCGACATTAACACCTACAAAACACTCAGAAAGAATAAATCAAAAATTAAAAATAAAAACAAAAACAGAGTAAAAAATAGGAAACAAATTAATAGCGAGCAACGACGCCAAATTTCTTGGTGTATTTTGGATAGTGATTAAAATTTGATATTAAATACAGTTGCCAAGTCCACGAGAAAATAAAAACCTTGCAACTAGTTGTAATTAGCAAGGGTCAGTCCACAGAGAACCAATTCAATCAACACTATAATTTAGTTCCTAATTCAGACTCCATAGGTTAACGAACAGTAAAAATGGGGGTTTCTGAGTTTTTATGGATATTGAATCAAATCAACAATAATAACAATAAACAAACGAGAATTAACATATTAAAGGATTTGGTTAAGAGATATAATCCACCACTAGATTTATATGACAATGCTAGCCCACATATCCATTTATTCCAACATGACCAATTATATTTCTATGCAATTGTGAGATGAAATCTCTGTTTTTCTTAGGTTTTGGCCAATTTAGCAACCGCTCAAATCAACTCCTAATCACCGATTAGTCATAAAGCAACTACTCTTACAACTATCTAGTAATTGCATTAAGATTTAGAAAATCAATCACACTAAGATCTAATCACACACAAGGATTAAATACTTAGAACATATATTCCCCTAGATCCATTACTGCAACTGCACATAACAAACCCAGATTTATCAATTTTAGCATTTGGCAAAGAGTATGAAGACATTTACACCATAAACATACAGTCCTCTAGTTTTATCACCGCAACTGCCCATAATAATCCTAGATCTACCACTTTGAAATTGGCAATATGCATAAATACTTTTATACAATAACAATATTCATAAATATATGAATAGAAACATAACTGTGTTAAAATAAATGAATATGTAGGATTCACAATATCAAAACTAGGGTTACATCTTCCCTTAACTAAATGAGAAACTTAGCCACACATAGCTAAAACGAAATCAACAGAAAAACAACAGAAAATCATAGTTCTAGAATGAAAGTGCAAAAGAAAACTAAAGAACAAACTAGTTTCCAAGGGGTGGGGATGTTGTAGATCCAATTGCTTGAACCCAAGACTCCAATCTTCAATCCAATCTCCCTTCCTTTATCTTGGCCTTCCCCTCAGCTCCTTGGCAGCCTCCAAGGTCGAACTCCCTTTTCTTGAGAGCCTAGCATGCTTATTTATAAGTCTCTTGACATAATTCCTTCAAATTCACGTGTTTTCATTTCCTGATACGATGACACGGCCCTAGCCATGTCAGCCTCTGTTTCAGTAATTCTTAATTTTAACAAAACAGTTAAGGACACGCCCCCCCCCCCCATGTCAGGGGACACGGGCTATGTCACTTTGCTTCTTCATTTTAAGCCTAGATCTTCAACAAACACTCTTCTTTCCTTGCTTCACGAGGTGGTATTGATCTTCATGGATCCTTGGCTCCTTCTTTAAATGGATAGCAAGCCTTGTTTGAGGCTAATGAACTCCAACACTCAAAGGTTTCCAAAAAAGCGCAATTCAATTATGAGTGTTTATGAACACATTTAAGCTAAGTTTCATAACAAGGTTCCAAATAAGCTAAATATAATAAACTTAGTTAAATGGTAGCAATTAAGCAAAATTGGAATCCAAAAGAATCAATTATAAGGTACTCAAGATATGAAAATAATCGACAGATCAAATACCTCCACACTTAACCTTTTGCACTCCTGGGAAAAATATACAATCAAGCACAGTTTCCCAATAAGACATGTAAGAGCAGAACAATGAGCAAAGACCCATATACTTCAATGTTTTCAAAGAATCTGAGCAATCATGAATTTCCTCTATTGACAATCCAATTCAGCAACCAAAATCAATCAAAAATTAGGGTTAAATCAATGTGATCAATCCTCACTGATATGCTTTTCACTTAAGTGGTTTAGGCTTGTGTTTACTCTCAGCCAACTCATGAAAACATGCCTTACCATAGGTTTGTCAAGCCTCTACTTCTCTACCACTTAGGCCACATGCATACAAAGATCAAAAGGTCTTTAATTGGGCTGTAATGGGGTTAGGATCAAGGTAGGATACATCAAGGATAAACAAAGCTAGACCATAGGAATTAGAAGAAAAAAAAGGAAAGATATTCAATCAATGCAATAAGAATTCCCAGCAATCTTCAAATTCCAATTTCTTTCTGTATCTTTTCCTTTTTCTGACCTTTCTTCATTCAATACTCAACTTTAACCTTTTTTTTTTCTCATTTCTTTCTTTTTCTTTCTCTTTTTTTTGTAAACCTTGCATCATATTAAACATGATAGTCTAAGAATAACATATTTTTTATATACATGCATAGCAATGCAAACATATCATTGTCCCCCGCCCCACACTTATTCAAAAACCAATTCCCAACATAATCATTAAGCTCTTCCATTCCCTAAGGTAGGGTTTCAAAATGGTTTTTCACTTTTAGGCTTGAATTGAGCTTTGATAGATGAAAAAGAAGTCAATTAGGCTCGAAGGGGTAAACAACGGATAAAAATGCAAGGACAACTATTTAGCCAGTGGTTATTTGAAAGAAATATCTTTATCATATCAACTGCATGCAGTGGTCATTTGTAGCTTAAAAGAGAGTCAAGACAAGTTCTGAAAAACACATAGTCATGAGTGGAATCGCACAATCAAAGAACTATATACAACGAGGCCCAAAAACTCACTAGGTCTCGATTCATCACCTTTTTTTTGAATTAAACCGTTCAATTTTTCAAAATCTCACTCGACAAAATTGAAATCAAGAAAGTTCATTCTGTCAAGCTTAAAATTTTAATGACTTTTTCTCAAAAATTTGAGTCATATGCTCACTATTCAGATCGCTTGAAAGCTCATTGGAAACTAAAAGCCCATTGGAAAGATATCCACAAGAAAAATACAATTAAGAACATCATTCAAACCCCCACACTTAAAGCAGGCATTGTCCTCAATGTCTAACCACACACAACAGAGAAAATATCCACAATAAGAGCATCAATGCAATACGAAGACAATAAGAAATGAGATCCACAATAAAAGCAGTAATCATATGATAGTGCAAATAAAGATTGAATACAGTGCCAACATAGCCATCCAAAATCAAGTCATAATATGGGGATACATCAGGATGGGAGAGGGGGAAATCTCTGAAGCTGAAGATCAAGTTTGCTATCAATGTTGTCCATCATATCATTAAGTCTCTGGAATCGAGCAGCATGGTTCAACTCCAGGCGATCAATATGGTCCATGATGTCATCATACAAAGCAGCGCGTGAGGATGAAGGTCCAGCCCCTGCTATGAATTGAGAAGGGTAATCTGTGGGTGCTGGGTCTGCCTCGTGCTCTTGGGGCTCAGGTGTCAGAGTTCTCCTAGGAACAGCATGGCCATCGTGGCCAACTAAATGCAGCACACCATTTCGAAGCTCGCACATACCCATGGACACCGGAATGGGCCTATTAATAGCAGTGGGACCCCTCATAGCAACCTCATCAAGTAAATCTATGTCTAATCCACACTGCTCAACAACAGCAGTGACATATCCACCCAAAAGAATACAGCCAGCCCTAGTCGATCCTTCATGTTTGAAATGTTGGCACAACTAATACCCCCCATTCACAAGCTCTCCATGAATCATACAATGTAGGAAAAACAGCTCAGGTCGACTTATGTTACCCTGACTCTCCCCCCTGCTACAAATGGTGTTAGCCATCCATTTCTGAATGTACCTATATGCAAGTGATGAAAGTTTAGAAGCTTTTGAAGATTTAGGGTTATAACTATCAGTCCCAGCAATAGTTAAACTAGACCAAACATTGTCAGGTTTAAAATTATGGGGCATCATGTTGTGCCCCACAAGAAATCCAAAAATGGCACTGATTTGGTGAATGTCAAGAGTATAAGGTGTTCCTAGCAATTCAAAATTGATCCCACCAGGCCACTTAGCTTAGTCACTCAGAGGGTACAATTTATAGTTAAATGTTGAAATGAATTCCCTAGTGAGCTCAGCATAAGTGGGTGCAGTCAAATTAGCAAATATGCCTCACCCTATTCTACGCAACGAGTTGAAAACTTCATCATACATTCCTATCTGGTGCAATGTACTAGCATCTAAAAACTTAGTGGGAACAACTTCTCTAGTTAGTAATGGATGAGGATTTACCTGAGGAGGGGGAGAAGGAGCTCTTGGAGGTGGTGGAGGTGGAACATTCTTCTTAGCAGTGATTTTGATGTGTTTCCTTAGTGGCATTTTGAAATAGGAGGAGATGGTGTTCATAAGTACTATTCACGATGGTGGTGGTGGCCAAAAATGGTGGTGGTCACAGTGGTGGAGTGGTGGGGATTGAGATTTTGAAGAAATGATGATGAAAGGTGATGAAATTGGTGAAAATGGAAGGAATAGAGATAAATGATGGTGTGGGTGGTGGTTTGGAGCAAGAAAGATGAAGAAAAATGAAGGTGGCTATGGAAGACGTGGTGGTCTCGTATGGAGGAGGGTTTGGGATTTTGGTGGTGAAATTTGAAGGGAAATGGGTGGAAAATGGAAGAAAATGAGTGGAATGAGGTTGGGTGTTGATGGAAATGGTGGATCTTGGTAGAAAAGTGAGAAGAAAATGATGGAGGAGAGGTTGGAGGGTGTGGGGCTGCGTGTAGGGAGGGTGGTTTTGGGGAAGAAGATGAAGATGGAGCCCTTAAATGGGATTTTTGGGGGGCTGTCACGAGGACACGGTCCATGCTGTGTTCTTTGCTGTCTCATGAAGAACTCATCAGCCCATGGTGACACGAGCCATGTCATTTGACATGGGGCCCCCATGTTGTAACGCACCTAAATATGATAACCATGGCACAATCGTCATTACACCACAGTTACTAAATCCAGACGTGCCACAGTCTCAACAATAGTAATTTCAAAATTTAAGTTATTTCTATTATACATGAATAGAAAATAAGAGCCTCGAATGAAACATAATTAGTACCCAACTATTTTATACACAACCATTGAAATAAAAACATATTCCATACATATGTATGTTAGTCATCCTAAATACAAATCACTATTATCACTAAATGAAATACTTACAGAGTCAAATAAAATACAACAGGAATTAAAACACAAAAAGGAAAAAGTAGTAATCCTTGGGAGAGGCACTACTAGCGGACAAAGCCGTAAATCCCATGTGTACGTGACGTTCGGTGTCCCAGTCAATATGACAGGCATCAATGCCCCCACGAAGATGCAATCGCACGAAACCGAAGAAATCTCGTCCAAACGCCAGATCGAGAATAATGAATCGTTCCAATCCAATCGATAAAGGTGTGGCTCCTCATCTTCTTCCTCACGATCTTTTATCAAATATATACATATAACAGAAGTATGAGAATACAAGAAAGAGGTGAGACATCATACTTACATTACCTATTATGGTAGTAAAGAAACAGAATGGCGCAAAGCACCTACATAACATTTCAACACATATATTCATCAACAGTGACAATAAAATGAACAGTAAGAGCAGGACAACGATACATAGCAGCAAGAATCAACAATAACAGGTAACCATCAATAGCACCCCAAGCATCAACAGAGTCTCAGATAATGAACAATTAAAACATTTCAGATAATCATAGCATCAATATCACAATAGTATAATCATCATATAAAAGAATGTCATATGATATGTGGACTCACAATGCCGACTCTCAATGCTGACTCACAATACCGACTCACAATGCATGTGCACTTGGTACCAAGATTTTCTATTCCATTTCAAAGATGAACGTTGCGGAAGATCTGTCCCTCTTAATGACAGTCTACGCTGGACCACGAAGAGAATAGTGCTTGTCAGGTGCGTGATGCGTTGTAACGGTTTATCATGGCCAGGGGTATAATAAATTGATAACATCATCACGAAATGAACCACCGCGCCTCATGGTCCTCAATCAGATCCTACCACGGGATCACACTATCTAATTCTCGCTCATTTACCATAAAAAAATTAGCGATTTGTTAGGCTCGTAATGTGTGCAATAGGCATACATCGTGCCTTACGCCCCTCTACAGATCCATCACAGACCTCACCATTCAATTCTCATTAATTCACTGTGTAAAGAATAATGCTTTATTGGTCTCGTAATACGTGCAATCAGTATACACCGTGCCTTACGCCCCCATAGATCCATCATTGACCATATTATTCAGTTCGCAATTATAGGCTCATACAACCTTTTAACAATCATCGACTGAGCAATTTGTTCAATGCATACTAATTCAATACATAATCATAGGCTCACCCAGCCTTTTAACAGTCATGGACTGAGCAAATTGTTCAATGCGTTAACTTAATTCATAATCATAGGCTCATCCAGCCATTTAACAGTCATAGACTGAGCAATTTATTCAATACATGCAGACTCAATGTATGATCCTAGGCTCATCTAGCCCTTTAACAGTCATCGACTGGGCAAATGTCTAATGCATGTTGACTCTATGCACAATCATGTATATTCAACCATAATAACATATATCCCATACATGCCACAATTTGGCCAACTTAAGCATCAACATATCATATCTCATCAAGTACTTGGTCCCCACATAGGAATTCACAATTGCGTGAAACAATTCTCAATATCAATACACATACATGTCCATCGTTTCACACATACCACAATTTCTATGTTATGGATCCAAAAATTTTATTTTCAAAATCATTTCTCCATTATTGGTTTGGATATATAATCCTATCATATTCAAGTGAAATATAGGGTTTAAGATTTATGTTTGAGTTACAAGAGATAAGGAACCATGTTTTCATCATTTTCAGCTCAAAATCTCATTTCAGGATCCTGGTAATTGATTACATGCCTCTAGTAATCGATTACCAGCTCGACAGAACCTCTGTAATCGATTACAGGCTGAATGTAATCGATTACATAGCTTCCCAGAAACATGATTCGTAACTCCAAGGACCTGGTAATCGATTACACAGCTCTGGTAATCGATTACCAGTTGGACAGAACCTCCGTAATTTATTACAGATAGTATGTAATCGATTACGTGATTCCCAGAAACACAATTTTGTAACTCCAGAGGCTTGGTAATCAATTACAGATGCTATGTAATCGATTACCACACATAAACTTACAGAAAATGGTATTTAAGCTATCTAAACTCAAACCAAATCAATCCATAACATTCTCAACATCAAATTAACTCAAACATACATCCAAAATCACATAAAGGCAGTCAATGACTCTTGCAAGTGAAAAAGGAAGAAAAACAACATAACAAAGAGAGAAATCTATACAGGGATTCATCAATCAACAACAACCCACACAAGACATTTCCTTACTACCAAGATTGGTTGAAGATGATTATCTCCCTCTTACCTAAATAAAGACAATCACAAGGATGTTAGCTCCTTTTGTTCCTGATTTTTGTTTTCACCTTCAAGAAAACACTAATGTGAGTGACTTCCACAATGTCCACTCAAGCCATGGAAAGATGAGTTCTTGGTCACATAGGTGACCAAGAAAAACGAAAATGAGAAGAAAATGGAAGAAAGGTGAAGACTTTACCTCAAAGCTTCAAGCTTTAGCTTCAATGGTGGAAAATAGAAGAAGAAGAAGAAGAACCAAAGGATGACCACCAAAGAGAGTAGCCTTGGAATGGTGGAAGGAAACAAGGAATGTGATTTGTTTAGCAAACAATGGAGATGATCTCCAATGTGTGTGTGCACCGTGGGGAAGGAAGAAGAAGAGAAGAAGAGAAGAGTGTTTGAAGAGAATGAGAAGAGAGAAAAGTGTTAAGTGTTTTTGTGTATTTGAAATGGAAATGAGGTGATAAAAGTGAGAAAACACTTTTGACTGCCCCAAAAGAGTGTGTCTACCATGAAGTGAGGGGGGAGGGAAAAGAGAGAAATGTGTAATTGGAGGAAATTTCTTGGAAGCTTCCTTTTTTACAAGCTTGGATTAAATCAATCTTTCTTTTGAAAATAAAGCTAATGGATGTGACACAAAGCAGATTTTGGATAACTTGATAAGGTCTTTAATACATGTTATTATTTAGTAGATAATTGTTACAGTTGACCGAAGTCAGTATTAATTTATCTAAAGATAAAATTTACATAGTGATTATTATTTTATCTGTTAAAATTTTTCAAAAAACGTGAAACTTCACAAATCGTGTCTGGCCTTGGGTTTAGTAAGATCCCCCATCGACGTTTCCACAGCTCAAGGTTCTCGAGAAAAATATCTCATTTTCCCGGCTCCTCTCATTGTGCACGCAAAATGAAAAATAATATTAAAATATTTCGCGTTCTCAGAAAAATCCAGAAAAATTCTCAAAAATTGTAAATATTATAAAATAATTATTTGTCATGAAATTATTAATTTTCAGTATGTTACACATGTCCTTTGCTGCCAAAAACTCATAAAAACACATACGAAATAGCCTAATTTGCATAGGAATGATAGGGGGATCCCATTTTATCATCATGAATGGTGTTGTGCTTTAGAAAACACATAAGAAACACATGTTAGCAACATAGATCATGTCATTAAACATGGCCCAGGGTCTTTTAAAGTCAGATTCCCAAGACTATACATATTATCATTCTTGAAGAAATTTCACTACCTACGAAGTTCGTGATACACAAATCCATAAGAATGCATCTCAAAAGTCAATAAGGTATAACCTAATGATTCTTTACTCAGTCCATTCATAATGGATTAAAAATTAACTTCTCAGCTTGTGGCAATCATTCTAAAAGAACTTGACTTGATAACTCAGAAAATCACAACAACAGCACAAAAGAGCTCATACTCAAAGTTTCACTTCCACTGCACCCTAATCAAGTTCCAAACACTCATCAACCAATCAAGTAATGCACTCAAGCACACACCAAGCAATTCAAAACACAAGGATTTCTAGGATTCAAGAACAATTATGCAAAAAACTGTAAAGAAACATAAAATAAAAATGGAGAAAGGGCAAATCTGGTTAGGTTGCCTCCCAAGAGTGCTTGGTTTATTATCCTCAACCCAACATTGTGACACCCCTTATTGATCTTTATAATGTGGATGGTAAAAGGTCATCACTTTCACTTCCACACTTTTCATAAACTCATGGTAAGGCTTGAGACAGTGTCCATTGACCTCATCAAGTGAGGTAGGTGAAAAGACTCCACCAAGATCCCATTGGTTGAAACGTGATGACCAAATTATGGTTGAAACAACATGATAGCTTTCACTGGAGTCCCACTGGTTGAAGTGTAATGACCAAGTTAAGCTTGAAGCATGAGGGCTTCCACCGAGGTCCCATTGGTCTTCCTTAATTTCCTTGGCTTAATCACTGGAATGTAATATATGTAATTTTACAATTTCATTTTCATTGTTTATGTTGGACCAAGGTCCAAAAACAAAATCCACAATAGTGACTGCCATCTTGTGCTCTTCTTCTCCCTCTAAAAATTTTTCAGTGGCTTGCAATTCCACCTCCCTTTAGGTCTTAGATTCTGCAACTGCGTCAAGATCATTATTGATAGATCTTTCAATACCATTAGTTGCTGCGCACACAGAATCATTAACTTTCAAATATGCAGAATTCTCAGCACAAATGGCACATATCATATCACCATCACAATCAGTACATGAGTAGCAATGAATAAAATTATTGAAACCAATATAATCAAGAGATTCATCACACAACTCATCATAACTTTCCTCCACTACAATAAGAAGGGGTTCAGGAATACTTACCTTGGGGGTCTCAGAGTTTTTCCCTTCCTTATTTACCTCATTAGGCTCTTGGTCTTTCTCTTCAGTGGCTTGTGGAGGAGAAGTAGATTCATCAAACAACTTCCCACTTCGCGACGTGATATCACTAGCATTTTCCTCCATATTCACTTTCGATGGTGAGGGAAGTTCTTCAAAAAATAGGCTTTGCACCTTGTTGAATTCTGTGGTTAACTGCCCTATTAAGTTTTGCAGAATATTACTTTTGGCCCTTATTTCTTATTGGAAACTCTGCATAGTGGCCTTTTGCTCCTGTTGAAATTGAAGGTTACTAGCAGCCATTTGTATCATTAACTTTTTCATTGAAGGTTTAGCTTGCTTTAGTGCTTGAACTTGCTACTGTCTTGGGGGAAAAGGTGCTTGCCTTTGCTGAAATCCTAGAGGTCCATAAGCTTGAGGTTGATTATGGGGTTGCTTTGCATAGCTAAACTTAGGATGATCCCTTCACCCCAGATTATATGTCTTAGAGTAGGGGTTATAGTTGTTGGAAGGTTCATTGTAACGTCCTGGGACTACCTGCAGGATTGATGAGTGTCTCCACAAACCAACACGAGTCTTTTCAGCATGCTTTGTCCTCACTCACAAGCATCCTAGGAAAACTCCCAAGAGGTCACCCATCCCACAATTGCTCTAGGTTAAGCACGCTTAACCATGGAGTTCTTATGTTCTAGGCTCCCGAAAAAAAGTTGCAACTTATTGATATGGCTACGCCTAATCAATTCCTTTAAGCTATCCTCAACTATGCAGTTCCATACCTGCACAGTCTTTGAATCCCTCTCATTCCGGTGCGTATTCAGTTCATTCATGGGACCCTTCGCCTAGAAGCATGCCAGGAGTCGTTCCTTGTACATGCTTCTCATGCACCGGCGTCCACTCCCCGCCCTCATCAACCATGGGACACCACATTCATAATATCCCTCTACTGCTTTTACCTCTTCATTTGTGTCTACTAGGAAAGTGGGACACAAATTAGTGATATGTCTAGGAGATAGGCAAATCTCATAAGCATGTACTGGTGTTTTCCCCATATCCATTAACCGTTTTACTAATGATTGATCGACATTAATACCTACAAAACACTCAGAAAGAATAAATCAAAAATTAAAAATAAAAATGAAAACAAAATAAAAAATAGGAAACAAATTAATAGCGTAATTGGAAAATTAGTTCCCCAGCAACGACGCCAAATTTCTTGGTGTATTTTGGATAGTGATTAAAATTTGAGATTAAATACAGTTGTCAAGTCCACCAGAAAATAAAAACCTTACAACTAGTTGTAGTTAGCAAAGGTCGATCCACGGAGAACTAATTCAATTAACACTATAATTTAGTTCCTAATTCAGACTCCACAGGTTAACAAACAGTAAAAATAAGGGGTTTTGGGTTTTTATGGATATTGAATCAAATCAACAATAATAATAATAAACAAACGAGAATTAACAGATTAAAGGATTTGGTTAAGAGATAAAATCCACCACTAGATTTATATGACAACATTAGCCCACATATTCACTTATTCCAATATGACCAATTATATTTCTATGCAATTGTGAGATGAAATCTCTGTTTTCCTTTGGTTTTGGTCAATTTAGCAACTGCTTAAATCAACACCTAATCACCAATTAGTCATAAAGCAACCGCTCTTATAATTATACAGTAATTGCATTAAGATTTAGAAAACTAATCACACTAAGATCTAATCACACACTGGGAACTAAATCTTCATCTTGATTGGGTGAAAGAGTGAAGCTCTTGGTAATGAAATAAGGTTAGATTATTCTATTTCTTGTGCTTAAATAATATATTATCAAGTAGACATTATATGTATTGTATTTTGTTTCCAATCAATTTAGAAACCTTCTTTGTATAATAGAGATTGAGATTATTTTGTAGTGACTACGTCATTAGGAGATGTGCACCTGATAATGAGTTTCATTCTATTCTTAGCTTTTGTCATACACTTTCATAAACCTTCATTGATCATGAGACTATTTTGTGTGAAGCAATCTTGTTCAATTAAGAAAAGTGAAATTTAGCATCTTTGTTGGAAATTAGCCATGTCTGCTTGTTTCTGTTTTCTTTATCAACTTAATCAAAAAGTGAGTTTTGAGCTTTAATGATTGAATTTTTCAATTCTATTTTCTTTTGGAGTGATATTTCTCTTGATTGATGTGTGCTAGAACTTGCTTTGATATCTTGTTAAAACTTTAATGATTCACATACATGCTTGAATATGATTGAGACAATTAGGTTTTATTCTTTCTTGACTTTCAGAGTTGTATTGATAAAATAACCCCTTAGTTGTCCTATTTGAGCCAAAATTTGATTTCTTTGAATGTCCAATTGAATAATCAGGTTGAATTCTTTGGAGCATCTGATGTGTGATCAGAAGTCTTGAAAGTTGTTGTTTTATCTTCAAGGGTATATATAAAAAAAAAGCAAAAAGACAAAAGAAAAGTATTATTGGTGAAGAATAATGAAAATATTTGGTTGAAATTGAGAGTTGTTTAAATCCTTGTGTATCATGATTCATCTTTTCAACATGATTCTACTTTGTATTGATAATTCTTTATCCTTATTTACATTTTCCTGCTTTTCATTGTTACCCTTGGCCCTGTTACAACCAGATGAAGTCATTTTGATTATTGCTATGTATGTGAACTTGAAAGTGGAGGTGAGATTGATTGGCAAGCCTATGGTTTTGCATTTTTCATGAGAAATTTGAGTGATCTCTTTGTCCTTAAACACTTGAGAGATGGAAAGTTAAGTGATCTCATATGTTTGGTGAAGAGAATAGTTGCAAGCTAGGCTAAAGCATCTTATTGTTTAAATTGCTTAATGATCTTGACTGATTGGATTTGATTACTGAACTTGAACTTTCTAATTTTGGAATTCTCCTTGATTCATGTATCTGAATGCTGAGTTTGATCTTACTGTTGATTCCGATTCTTTGCTTGAGGACAAGCAAAAGTTCAAGTGTGGGGGTATTGATAATTACAGTTTTTAATGTAATAATTATCCACATAATTACCTTATTAATGATGTCCAGGTTGTAATTAAGTGATCTTAGCACCTATTTTAATCATTGGGTTGAATTGGGCTTTAAAACAAAATTTTTGGATTTTAATGCATATTTACATTGGTTCAGTATTTTGGTCATAACTTGAGTTGTAGATCTCTGATTTTGATCTTCTTTATATGCTAGGAAAGATGAGAAAAATATCTATAAGTTTTGTGAAATGTCAAATTGGAAGATTCGGACATTTAAGTGATCAAAAACAGCCTTGAATTTGGACCAGCGGTGCTGTCACGAATTTCTGGACATACCTTCACTATTTTGGGCATATCCCACACATTTCAAGCCCAAATTAAGCATATGAACACTCCTTGGAAAGCTTATTTCAAAGGCTATCTGATAGGATTGAGCTTAATTCAAAATTGTGCTAGACTAAAGAGAAGGCATAAAAGTGGAAACTAGGTGGAAGAATTACTAGCAAAAGTGGCAAAATTCTTGGTGCATTTTGGATAGTGATTAAAATTTGAGATTAAATACAGTTGCTAAGTCCACCAAAAAATAAAAACCTTGTAACTAGTTGTAGTTAGCAAGGGTCGATCCACAGAGAACCAATTTGATCAACACTATAATTTAATTCCTAATTCAGACTCCACAGGTTAATGAATAGTAAAAATGGGGGGTTTGGGTTTTTATGGATATTGAATCAAATCAACAACAATAACAATAAACAAACGAGAATTAACAGATGAAAGGATTTGGTTAAGAGATAGAATCCACCACTAGATTTATATGACAATGCTAGCCCACATATCCACTTATTCCAACATGACCAATTATATTTCTATGCAATTGTGAGATGAAATCTCTGTTTTCCTTAGGTTTTGGTCAATTTAGCAACCACTCAAATCAACTCCTAATCACCAATTAGTCATAAAGCAATTGCTCTTACAATAATCCAGTAATTGCATTAAGATTTAGAAAACTAATCGCACTAAGATCAAATTACACACTGGGATTAAATACTTAGAACATATATTCTTCTAGATCCATTACCGCAACCACGCATAACAAACCCAGATTTACCACATTTAGCATTTGGCAAAGAGTATGAAGACATTTACATCATAAACATACAGTCCTCTAGTTTTATCACCGCAACTGCACATAATAATCTTAGATCTACCACTTTGAAATTGGCAATAAGCATAAATACTTTCATACAACAACAATATTCAGAAATATATGAATAGAAACATAACTGTGTTGAAATAAATGAATATGCAAGGTTCACAAGATCAAAACTAGGGTTTCATCTTCCCTTAACTAAATGAGAAACTTAGCCACACATAGCTAAAACGAAATCAACAGAAAAACAATAGAAAATCATAGTTCTAGAATGAAAGTGCAAACGAAAACTAAAGAGCAAACTAGTTTCTAAGGGGTGGGGATGTTGGAGATCCAATTGCTTGAACCCAAGACTCCAATCTTCAATCCAATCTCCCTTCCTTGGTCTTGGCCTTCCCCTCAGCTCCTTGGTAGCCTCCAAGGTCGAACTCTCCTTTCTTGAGAGCCTAGCATGCTTATTGATAGGCCTCTTGACCTAATTCCTTCAGATTCACGCATTTTCATTTCCTGACACGATGGCATGGCCCAAGCCGTGTCAGCCTCTGTTTCAGCAATTCTTAATTTTGGAAAAATAGTGAAGGACACGCCCCCCCATGTCAGGGTACATGGGTCGTGTCACTTTGCTTCTTCATTTTAAGCCTAGATCTTCAACAAACACTCTTCTTTCCTTGCTTCAAGAGGTGGTATTAATCTTCATGGATCCTTGGCTCCTTCTTTAAGTGGATAGCAAGCCTTGTTTGAGGCCAATGAACTCCAACACTCAAAGGTTTCCTTAAAAGTGTAATTCAATTATGAGTGTTTATGAACACATTTAAGCTAAGTTTCATAACAAGGTTCCAAATAAGCTAAATATTAGAAACTTAGTTAATTGGTAGCAATTAAGCACAATTGGAATCCAAAAGAATCAATTATAAGGCACTCAAGATATGAAAATAATCGACAGATCAAATATCACACACTTAGCTTTTTGCACTCCTGGGCAAAAATATACAATCAAGCATAGTTTCCCAATAAGCCATGTAAGAGTAGAACAATGAGCAAAGACCCATATACTTTAGTGTTTTCAAAGAATCTGAGCAATCATGAATTTCTTCTCTTGACAATCCAATTCAGCAAGCAAAATCAATCAAATATCAGGGTTAAATCAATGTGATCAATCCTCACTGATATGCTTTTCACTTAAGTGGTTCAGGCTTGTGTTTACTCTCAGCCAACTCATGAAAACATGCTTTACCATAGGCTTGTCAAGCCTCTACTTCTCTACCACTTAGGCCACATGCGTACAAAGATCAAAAGGTCTTCAATTAGGCTGTAATAGGGTCATGATCAAGGTAGAATACATCAAGAATAAACAAAGCTAGACCATAGGAATTAGAAGAGCAAAATGGAAGGATATTCAATCAATGCAATAAGAATTCCAAGCAATCTTCAAATTCCAATTTCTTTCTGTATCTTTTCCTTTTTCTGACCTTTCTTCATTCAATACTCAACTTTAACCTTTTTCATTCTCATTTCTTTCTTTCTCTCTCTCTCTCTCTCTCTCTCTCTCTCTCTCTTTTATAAACCTTGCATCTATATACATCTTATTTTGGCAACAATATATCTTTTTTATTTATATACATAGCAAGACAAAACACATTATTGCTCCCCCCACACTTATTCAAAAACCTATTCCCAACATAATCATTAAGCTCTTCCAATCCCTAAGGTAGGGTATCAAAATTGTTTTTCATTTTTAGGCTTGAATTGAGCTTTGATAGAAGGAAAAGAGGTCAATTAGGCTCAAAGGGGTAAACAACAGATAAAAATGCAAGGATGACTATTTGGCCAGTGGTTATTTGAAAGAAATGCCTCCATCATATCAATTGCATGCAATGGTTATTTGTAGCTTAAAGAGAGTAAAGACAAGTTCTAAAAAACATAAACTCATGAGTGGAATCACACAGTCAAAGAACCAAAATGGCTTAAAATTAGCCATATATAACAAGGCCCAAAAACTCACTAGGTCTCGATTCATCACTTTTTGAATTAAACCCTTCAATTATCAAAATCTCACTTGACAAAATTGAAATCAAGAAAGTTCATTCTGTCAAGCTTAAAGTTTTAATGAATTTTTCTCAAAAATTTTAGTCATCTACTTATCATTCAGGTCATTAGAAGCTTATTGGAAACTGAAAGCCCATTAGAAAAATATCCACAAGAAAATATACAATTAAGATCATCACTCATACCCCCACACTTAAAGCAGGCATTGTCCTCAATGTATAAGCACACACAACAGAGAAAATATCCACAATAAGAGCATTAGTGCAATACGAAGACAATAAGAAATGAGATCCACAATAAAAGCAGTAATCAATAGTGATAATGCAAGTAAAGATCGAATACAATGCCAACATAGCCATCCAAAATCAAGTCATAATATGGGGATACATCAGGATGGGGGAGGGGCAAATCTCTAAAGCAGAAGATCAAGTTTGCTATCAATGTTGTCCATCCTATCATTAAGTCTCTGGAATCGAGTAGCATGGTCCAACTCCAAGCAATCAATATGGTCCATGATGTCATTATACGAAGCAGCTCTTGAGGATGAAGGTCCAGCCCCTACTGTGAACTGAGAAGGGTAGTCTGTGGGTGCTGGGTCTGCCTCGTGCTCCTAGGGCTCAGGTGCTGGAGCCTTCCAAGGAACAACACGACCATCGTGGCAAACTAAATGTAGCACACCATTCCGAAGCTCGCACATACCCATGGACACCAGAATGGGCCTATTAATAGTAGTGGGATCCCTCATAAGAACCTCATCAATTAAATCCACGTCTAATCCACACTACTCAGCAATGGCAGTGACATATCCACCTAGAAGAATACAGCCAGCCCTAGTCGATCCTGCATGTTTGAAATGTTGGCACAACCAATACCCCCCATTCACAGGCTCTCCATGAATCATACAATGTAGGAAAAACAGCTCAGGTCGACTCATGTTACCCTGACTCTCCCCCCTGCTACAAATGGTGTTAGCCATCCATTTCTGAATGCAGCTATGTGTAAGTGATCGAAGTTTGGAAGCTTTTGAAGATTTAGGGTCATAACTATCAATTCCAGCAACAGTTAAACTAGACCAAGCATTGTTAGGTTTAAAATTACGGGGCATCATGTTGTGCCCCACAGGAAATCCAAAAATGGCACTGAACTGGTGAATGTCAAGAGTATAAGGTGTTCCTAACAATTCAAAACTGATCTCACCAGGCCACTCAACTTGGTCACTCAGAGGGTACAATTTATAGTTAAATGTTGAAATGAATTCCCTAGTAAGCTCAACATAAGTGGGTGCAGTCAAATTAGCAAATGTGTCTCATCTTATTCTATGCAACAAGTTGAAAACTTCATCATACAATTCTATCTGGTGCAATGTACTAGCATCTAAAAACTTAGTGGGAATAACTTCTCTAGTTAGTAATGGATGAGGATTTACCTGAGGGGGGGGAGAAGGAGCTCTTGGAGGTGGAGGTGGTGGTACATTCTTCCTAGCAGTGGTTTTGATGCGTTTCCTTGGAGGCATTTTGAAATGGGAGGAGATGGTGGTCGTAGGTACTATTCACGGTGGTGTGGTGGCCAAAAGTGGTGGTGGTCATGGTGGTGGAGTGGTGGGGATGGTGTTTTTGAAGAAATGATGATGGAAGGTGATGAAATTGGTGAAAATGGAAAGAATAGAGGATAAATAATGGTGTGGGTGGTGATTTGGAGGAAGAAAAATGAAGAAACGTGGTGGTGGCTATGGAGGACGTGGTGGTCTCGCATGGAGGGGTTGGGGATTTGGGTGGTGAAATTGGAAGGGAAATGAGTGGAAAATGGAAGAATATGAGTGGAATGAGGTTGGGTGTTGATGGAAATAGTGGATTTTGGTGGTGGTGGAAAGGATGGAGGGTGTGGGACTGCATGGGGGGAGGGTGGTTTTGGGGAAGAAGATGAAGATGGAGCCCTAAAATGGGATTTTTGGGAGGCTGTCACGAGGACACAAACCGTGTCATATGACACGTGTAATACCCTTAAGTACATGTTAGACTGGTAAATGGTTACGAAAGGTAGCATTTAACTTGTTTAGCATGTCAGTCAAGTTTTGTGACAATCTGAGTTCATTTAGGCACTTAGTTGCAACATAAAAGTTGTAAAATGACTTAAAATGACTCAGATAATAGCATAAGTTGCTAAGTTAAGAGAAATAAACATAGAGAGTTTATTTCTAGGTCACAAATAAGCCAAATAAGATGTGGTAAAAGTTTCAAGAGAATCGAGTCGGTTTGGTATTTTTAGGCATACGGGTTGTGCTTTTAATGCCGATTGATCCCTAGCAGATATAGAAAATAATGAGAAAGAGAAACAACAACTTAGATGAATCTTATGATTTATTCTAAGGTTGTTGGAAGCAGGAAACTCGAATTAGCATGATTCGGGTATCCATAGTAGATAGAAGTTTCAGTATTAATCTTTTCCCGTAATTCCCTGCACGTCCCTTCCCCCTTTATATTTGGTTCTCCTCGGCAGAGAAGAAGAAAAACCGAAAACCAGAGAAGAAAAGAGAGAAAGGGGAGAGGAGAGAAGGGAAGAAGAAGGGAAGAGGAAGATCAAGCTTCAAGATTCAAGGCTTCAATCTTCAAGAGGTAGGGGTTTAGAGCTTTTATTCATCTCTATTCTCTATGTATGCATATAGATACATAATATGCTAATTTGAGTTTTAGAGATGTTAGAAGAGTTTGGCTTGCATAGGAGTGTTCCTTGGGTCATTTATGACTTGTCTATAACATCAACTTAAGAAAGAAGACCCTTGAATCACAAAGTGAGCCTTAAGTTAAAGAATGAAGAATTCTAGCCATAATCCAAATTAAGAGATTTAAGAGAGTAATTGATGTTCCTAAATGTTAAAGAATTGATTAGGGACTTAGAATTACTTAGAATTTGGATTGAGATGGCTTGGAATCAGCAGAAATGATCAATAGAGAGCAGACAAACCCTTGGTGCGCAGAATCTACAGAACTGGGGTTGGCGATGGCGCCCGCGGCGTGGAGAGAGTCACGCCGCAGCGAGAGTTTTCGCCGGAATGCCGCGGCGTGGAGGAAGCATGCCGCGGCGTGAGGTTAAAAATTAGCCCAAAGAAGTAGCCCTCGAGAGAAGGGCGCGCGGCGTGCAAATGTTGTCGCGGCATGAGATCCTGAAGCTCCAAAATGATGTTTTTGGATGCTTTGAGGTGCCATAGTTAAGGGAATCATTAAGACATGTTTCCTAAGTGTGTTAAGGCACAAGATGGGATATTTTCAAGTGGAAAATATCTATCCATCAAGTATGAGAAAGCATAGGCTTTTAAGCATCCTAAAGGAAAGGTTTGCTTTAAGTAATGATATTGCACTTTAGGCAACTTAATGTTGCAACTGATATCACTTAAGATGTGATGAGATAGTGCAATAGAGATGAATAATAGTATTCACTCTAGTAGAGAATGATGAGAAAGGTATGAACCTTAGGAAATCCAAGAATAGTGGATTACCTTAAGAAGGTACCTAGAAGCTTAGGCAACAAGGAGTTGCAAGTAAGAGCCAACTCTAGAGTTAGATTACATGAGTGGAGATAAGATTGTGTATGAGTTCCACAGAGGGGACGTTTAGGTACTTAGTCTCAAGTTAAGTGAGACTTAGTACATTGTTAAATACACAAGAAGAGGAATTATGACTAAGAAGATGTCATAAGTAGAAAGTAGAACAGAAATGTACAACAACTCAAGTATAAGTTAAGATGAGTTAGAAGTACAAGATAAAGAGAAGATACTTCCTTAGATGCAAGTAAAGCATGGAAGTTGAGTTTAGAATAAGTATGTTAGCACACAAGTGTAGTATACGCTACTACCGAAGTGTGATAGAAAAGGAAAGTTAGATGCATGAACTACTCTCTTTAGACAAAGTGGAGTTAATTATGCAAAGTTTTAGAGAAATGCTCTCGGTTCCTTAAGCAAGGTTAGATGAGGCATTAGTTAAGATAGACTCTTTCACTAGGATGAGTTGAGTCTATAGAAAAGAGTAAGATGGTGTTTATGTAAGAGATAAACATAACACTTGAGCTCTTCACACACTAGAGAGTTAAGCTAGTGTGAAGATGAAGAGAAAGGACCTTAGGGCAACCAAGATTAGTGGTTCGCCAAAGATAAGTACCTAACACCTCAGCAACGTAAGGTTGCATTAGAGATCACTTAAGAGAAAGGAGTGATGAGGTGAAGTTTAGGTACAAGTAAGAGACCTAGTTTAGTAATGTTTACCTGAGAATGTAACGTTATATGACGTGAGGTCATTCAGCCAGGAGGTAAGGAATCAGAGAAGTTCCTAAGGGAACAAGTATTCCTAACCAAGTGCTAAGGTTACATATAGTATGAGGTTACAGATTCTCCTCATCACAAGGGGTAAACATAAGAAGACTAGAATATGCTTAGCTCTGAGAGGAACTAAGTATATAAGTATGTACGAAAGTCTATGAATTAGTCAAGTAGGATCGATCTAGTGAGTATCCTTTGATGTTAATCATGAAGGCAAAAAGGAGATAGATGGGTGCCCGAAGGACTTTTGAGAAGGACATAACCCTGATGTCTCGATGTGCCAAGGCCTAAGGAGATAAGTGGGAAATCCAGAGACGCTCTTTGAGCAAGGATGAAGCCCGAATTTCTCAATGAGCCAGGATACGTGTAAGGTGAGGATGAGGTTTCCTCTATTTACCACTAGATGATATACTGACTAGTTCCTAGCAAATTCCTTCGCTCCAAATCAAAACTCTGCATTTGCATTTCATTCACATGCACTTAGGATTTCTTAGGCATATTCATTACATATCATTAGCATTGCATTTACGGACGAGTTGTATGGGCATTGTCCGTCACTTTGTTGGTATGTACGGATGTATGGGCGCTGTATATATTAGCAAGTGTGTTCACTCTTGATTGTTATCACACTATTAGAAAGTGTTTAAGTTATGAGAAAAGAGGAGGCAACTCCTAAGTTATGAGAATAGAGGAGGAAACTCCTAAGTTATGAAAATAGAGGGGAAACTCCTAAGTTAGAAGTATAGCTTTTGTTATGTATATTTGTTATATACAATGTTATAGAGAAGCTGGTATTGGAATTGCGTATCTTGAGAATGTTAATTCTCACCCCAGTTGCTATTCCATGTAAATCCGAGATGCGAGTACAGTGTACCGATAAAGATAAAGGTGCGGTGTACGAGATGCAAACCTTGCCAAGGACGAGAAGATAAAGCATGAAGACTAGAATAGTTTTTATTGCTTTAAGTAGACAGAACTTATGTAATAAGTTTATGTTTGTTCTGTAAGTTTTATGTTATATGTATTACAATAAGCCTCAGGTGGCTAAGTTTGTATATATATATGTATGAGTTTAAGTTTTTCCGCAATCTCTCAAGGCTTTCTATAATTACTCAGTTATGATTATAGATATATGTTAGTATGTAGTATAGAAGTGACATCTCTAGTACTGGTTATCTTTATATATCTCTGTCTATCTAGGATATATCTGGATATCTGTATTAGGGTGTTACAACACGGCCTGTGTCGTGTCCTTTGCTGACTTATGAAGCCTTTCTCAACTTATGGTGACACGGGCTATGTCATTTGACATGGCCCCCTATGTCCTTTGCTGCCAAAAAATGCTTAAAAATACATACGAAATGGCTTATTTTGCAAAGGAATGATAGGGGAATCCTATTTAAACAACATGAATGGTGTTATGCTTCACAAAACACATAAGGAACACATGTTAACAACATAGTTCATATCATTAAACACGGCCCAGGGTCTTTTAAAGTCAGATTCCCAAGACTATACACATTGTCATTCTTGAAGAGATTTCATAACCTACGAAGTTCGTGAAGCACAAATCCATAAGAATATGTCTCAAAAGTCAATAAGGTATAACCTAATGACCCTTTACTAAGTCCATTCACAATGAAATAAAATGAAACTTCTCAAATTATAGCAATCATTCCAAAAGAACTTAATTTGATTACTCAGAAAAACACAACAACACCATAAAACAGTTAATTCTCAAAATTTCTCTTCCACCACACTCTAATCAAGGTTCAATCATTCATCAACCAATCAAATAATGTACTCAAGCACACACCAAGCCATCCAAAACACAAGGATTTCCAGTGATTCAAGGACAATCGTTCAGGAGACAGATCAAGATCCATTCTACCTAAGAAACTAATCAAGAAAACTATAGAGAAACAAAAAATAAAAGGGAAAAGAAAGCAAATCTGATTTTATTGATGATGGGTTACCTCCCATTAAGCGCTTAGTTTATTGTCCTCAGCCTGACATTGTGACATCTTCAATGTTCTTCATGTTGTGGAAGGAGAAGAGTCATCTCTTCCACTTCTGCACTTTCCAGAAGCTCATGGTAAGGCTTAAGACGATGTCCATTGACTTTGAATGTTTTACCAGATGCCTCACTCATGATTTCTACTACACCAAAAGGAAAAACGTTAGTTACCACAAATGGTCCAATCCATTTTGAAAGTAGTTTACCTAGAAAAAGTTTCAGTCTGGATTGGTACAGTAACACTTTTTGCCCTTTGGTAAAATTCTTCCTAGAGATCATGTGGTCATAGAATGCCTTTGTTTTTGTTTTATAAATGAGGGCATTCTTAAAGGCCTCATTTCTTAGTTCTTCCAACTCCTGTAGTTGGAGTTTCCTCTGCTTCCCATCACCATCCAAGTCCAAGTTTACTTGCTTAACAGCCCAATAAGAGCGATGTTGCAGCTCAATAGGCAAATGACAGGGCTTCCCAAATACCAACTGAAATGAGGACATACCTATTGGAGTTTTAAATGCAGTCCTGTAAGCCCATAATGCATCATCAAGTCTTAAGCTCTAATCCTTACGGATTCACAGCCTTTTCAAGAATTGACTTGATTTCACAATTGGACACTTCGATTTGTCCATTTGTTTGTGGATGATACGAAGTGGAAATTATATGCATCACTCTATATTTCTTCAGAAGAGCATCAAATGATCTGTTGTTGAAGTGTGTCCCTTGATAACTGATTATGGCTTTTAGAGTTCCAAACTTAGAGAAAATATGTGACTTAACAAAATCTACAATAATTTTGGAATCATCAGATCTGGTGGCTTTTGCTTCCACCCATTTGGACACATAATCAACAGATAAAAAAATATATGAAAAACTAAAAGAAGGGGGAAATGGTCCCATGAAGTCAATGCCCTATACATCAAATACTTCCACAAAGATGATTAGGGTTTGAGGCATTTGATTCCGAGGACCAATATTACATGTTCTTTGACAGTAGTCACATGACTTACAGAAGTTATAAGTATCCTTGAAGATTGTTAGCCAATAGAATCCACTGCCAAGTACCTTGTTGGTTGTCCTTTTTATGCCAAAATGTCCTCCACAGGCATAGGTGTGACAAAAGGAAAGAATAGAGTGAATTTCTGAATCCAGAATGCACCTCCTAATAACTTGATCTACACAATGTTTCCAGAAGTAAGGGTCATTCCATATGTAATATTTACTATCACTTCTCAACTTGTCTCTTTGAGTTTTGTTCCAGCCCTCCGAAAAGTCTTTGGTGGCCAAGTAATTGATAATATCAGCATACCAAGGAATTATGGCCTTGATGGCCATCAGATACTCATCTGGAAAGCTTTCAATGATTGGCATTTCCTCCTCTTCAGTCACCAGCCTACTTAAATGGTCTGCTACCGAGTTTTCACTTCCTTTTTTGTCTTTAATTTCTAAGTCAAATTCCTGGAGCAGTAGAATCCATCGGAGCAATCTAGGCTTCACTTCCTTTTTTGTAAGAAGATACTTCAAAGCTGCATGATCTGAGAAAACAATCACTTTAGAACCAATAAGATATTATCTGAATTTTTCTAAAGGAAATACCACAGCTAGAAGTTCTTTTTCCGTTGTAGAGTAATTCAGTTGAGCATAATTTAGAGTCCTTGATGCATAATAGATATCATAAGGCACTCTATCAACTCGTTGTCCTAAGATAGCCCCTACCGCAGAGTCACTGGCATCACACATCAGCTCAAATGGTAGTTCCTAATTTGGTGGCCTTATGATAGGTGCAACAGTCATCCATTCCTTGAGCTTAGTGAAAGCTCCCATACATTGCTCATAAAAAATGGAACATCTTTTTGCAATAATTTGCACAGGGGTAATGATATTTTGGAGAAATCCTTGATGAACCTCCAGTAGAAACCTGCATGACCAATGAAAGAACGAACTTCCCGCACACTAGTGGGTAGGGGCAAAGAATGCATGAGTTCTACCTTAGCTTTATCTACCTCAATTCCCCTAGCACAAATTACATAACCCAACACTATACCTTCCTTTGCCATGAAATGGCATTTTTCCCAATTCAGCACAAGGTCAATGTCAATGCATCATTTCAACACCATTGTTAGATGTTCTAAACAGTTTTCAAAACCATTTCCATAAACACTAAAATCATCCATAAAGACTTCTATGATGCTTTCAACATAATCAGAAAATATACTCGTCATGCATCTCTGAAAAGTCCCTCGTGCATTGCAAAGTCCAAAAGGCATTTGCCTATATGCAAAGGTACTAAATGGACAAGTGAAAGTGGTTTTGTCTTGATCTTCTAGAGCAATGGCAATTTGATTATAACCTGAAAATCCATCCAGAAAATAGTAGTGAGAATTACCAGCTAATCTTTTCAACATTTGATTAATGAAAAGTAAAGGAAAGTGGTCTTTTCTAGTGGCTGCATTAAGCTTCCTGTAATCAATGCAAACACGCCACCCTATTTGTAACCTAGTAGGAATAAGGTCATTTTCAGCATTTCTTACCACAGTAATTCCATTTTTCTTTGGTACTACCTGGACTGGGCTTACGCACTTGCTATCAGAAATAGGGTAAATACCCCCACACTTAGGAGCTTCAGTATCTCCTTTTTCACAAGCTCCATCATAGGAGGATTCAACCTCCTTTGGGGATCTCTCATAGGTTTAGCACCCTCCTCCATTAGAATTATGTGCATGCAAATGGAAGGACTAATACCTTTGATATCAGCTATTGACTAACCAATGGCCGTTTTGTGCTCTTGCAAAATAGCTACCAATTTCTCTTCTTGTTCTTGGGTGAGTGACTTTACAATTGTCACTAGAAGTGTGTCTTTTTCTCGTAAGAATATGTATTTAAGATGATCAGGCAATGCTTTTAGTTCTAACTCAGGTGCCTACATAATAGAAGGTTGAGGTACATTAGTAGTAACTGGTAATTCAACAAAAGAAACCTTATGTTCTTCTGAAGTGGATGAGAGCTCTTGCAAGGCAGCTATGACATCATCAATGTCTTCATCCCATGGCTCTCCTTCATCACCTTTATTTTCTCCTTGTACATCTAAGCTTTGAGTCAAAACTGTGTCAAGATCATTACAATGGTCAGACTTAAAAGCTGTATAAATTAAAGAATCAATTAAACAAGTTGAGTGCACATCACTCGAGTATCTCATGGCCTCAAAGATATTGAATCTGATCAGTTCCCCATCAAATTCCATTATCAATGTCCCAAAATGCACATCAATTTTTGTCTGAGCAGTCTTCAAAAATGGTCTTCCCAACAAGATAGGAGCAGAGTTGGGGGATTTATTCTCTTCCATGTCCAACACGTAGAATTCAGTTGGAAACACTAATTCATTCACCTACACTAACACATCTTCCACAACACCTTTTGAGTATGCATTAGATCGATCAGCTAATTGAATAATAAGACCAGTAGGTTCCAAAGGACCTAAGTATAAAGATGCATAAATGGAATAAAGCATGACATTTATGGATGCACCTAAATCAAGCATTGCCCTTTCAAACCCCGTGTTACCTATAGTGCATGATATAGTGAATGTGCTAGGATCCTTGCATTTAGTTGGGAGTTTCTTTTTAATTACAACTAAAACATTCTCTCCCACTTGGACCCTTTTGTTTCCTTTTAATTTCCTTTTGTTAGTGCATAATTCTTTCAAAAACTTGGCATATCTCGATACTTGCTTAATGGCATCTAACAAAGGAAAGTTAACTTCCACTTTCCTAAAGGTTTCTAAGATCTCTTTTTCTGCTTCTTCTTTCTAGTCTTTACCAGTCTACTAGGAAAAGGTGCTTTAGTGACATATTTAGGAAGTGGTTCAGGAATACTTACCTTAGGGGTTTTAGAACTTTGCCCCTCTTCATTTGCTTCCTTGGGTGATTCATCTCTCTCTTTAGTGATTGGTGGAGAAGGTTTAGGTTCATACAACGTCTTCCTACTTCTTAACATGACAGCACTAGCATTTTCTTTCAGATTTATTTTTGATTATGAAGGAAGTTTCCCCGAAAGTTAGGTCTGAACTTTGTTGAGTTCGGTGGCTATCTGGCCTACTTGATTCTGCAAGTTATTGATAGTGGCCCTTGTCTCTTGTTGGAAACTCTGCATAGTGGCCTTTTGCTCCTGCTGGAATTGAAGGTTACTAGTAGCCATTTGCATCATTAACTCTTCCATTGAAGGTACATATTGCTTTGGTGCTTGACTTTGGTGCTGTCTTGGGGGAAAAGATGCTTGTCTTTGCTGAAATCCTGGAAGTCTATAAGTTGGAGGTTGATTCTAGGGTGGCTTTGCATAGCTGAAGTTAGGATGATCCCTCCACACCAAATTATATGTGTTGGAATAGGGGTTATAATTTTTGGAAGGTCCAGAATATCCCCCTACTGTTTTTGCCTCATCATTTGTGTCCTCTTGGAGAGTGGGACACATATCAGTATGATGTCCAGGTGAACAACAAATCCCTCAAGCTTGAACCAGTGTTTTTCCATAGTCAACTAACTGCTTAACCAAAGCAGTTAATTGAGTCATTTGCTGTTGTAGACTAGTTGTTTCTACTTCTTTAACTGCTCTTACTCCAGTGTCATTTCTAGTGTAGAATTGTTGAGTGTTTGCAGCTATTCTTGCAATTAAATTTCTAGCTTCTTGAGGAGTTTTATTAACTAATGCTCCTCCACTAGCAGCATCAATCATGTTACGATCCATCACTTGTAAACTCTCATAGAAATACTGGATTAACAGTTGCTCAGTGATTTGATGTTGAGGGCAGCTGTCACATAGTCTCTTAAATCTCTCCCAATAGTCATGTAGTGATTCCCCATGCCTTTGTTGAATGCCACAAATTTCTTTTCTGATGGTTGTGGCCTCTAATACAGGGAAGTATCTGTCTAAGAAAGCTCAATCCATATCCTGCCATGATTGGATGGATCCAAGTGGCAAATAGTAAAGCCACTCTTTAGTAGAATCCTTTAGAGAAAAAGGAAAAACTCTGAGCTTTACTTGTTCTACTAGAACTCCCACAGGCTTCATACTGGAGCATACCACATGAATCTCCTTCAAGTGCTTGTTGGGGTCTTCTTCGGGTAATCCATTGAAAGATGGCAAGAGATGGATTAGGCCGGACTTCAATTCAAATGCCTCTTCATTTTTTAGAATTTCAATGCATAGAGGTTGTTGATCCAGGTCTGGAGCACCCAATGCTCTTAAAGTATCTTTTGCCATTGTCACTTCTTCAGTTGTCTTAAATGACTCAGATGTCTCTGAACTTGATAGATCAATGTGACAAGCAACTTCAATGTCAGCAGGTGTGAAATGGAAATTAGATGGATGGAATGGAAATTGAGGATATGAGTTGATTTGATCAATGTAGCTCCTCAAATTCTGCAAATGTTCATCTAATCCTTCAATGGACATCAACACCTACAAAACACTCAAAAAGAACGAATCAAAAAATTAAAAATAAAAATAAAAACAGAGTCAAAAATAGAAACAAGTTAATAGCACAATTGAAAAATTGATTCCCCGGCAACGGCGCCAAAATTCTTGGTGTATTTTGGATAGTGATTAAAATTTGAGATTAAATACAGTTGCCAAGTCTACCAAAAAATAAAAACCTTGCAACCAGTTGTAGTTAGCAAGGGTCGACCCACAGAGAACCACTTCAATCAATACTATAATTTAGTTCCTAATTCAGACTTCACAGGTTAACGAACAGTAAAAAGGGGGGGTTTTGGATTTTTATGGATATTGAATCAAATCAACAACAATAACAATAAACAAACAAGAATTAATAGATTAAAGGATTTGGTTAGGAGATAGAATCCACCAATAGATTTATATGACAATGCTAGCCCACATAGCCACTTATTCCTACATGACCAATTATATTTCTATGCAATTGTGAGATGAAATCTCTGTTTCCTTAGGTTTTGGCTGATTTAGCAACTGCTCAAATCAACTATCCAGTAATTGCATTAAGATTTAAAAAACCAATCACACTAAGATTTAATCACACATCAGGATTAAATACTTAGAACATATATTCCTTTAGATCCATTACCGCAACCGCGCATAACAAACCCAGATTTGCCACTTTTAGCATTTGGAAAAGAGTATGAAGACATTGACACCATAAACATACAGTCCTCTAGTTTTATCACCGCAACTGCACATAATAATCCTAGATCTACCACTTTGAAATTGGCAATAAGCATAAATACCATCATACAACAACAATATTCAGAAATATATGAATAGAAACATAACTGTGTTGAAATAAATGAATATGCAAGGTTCACAAAATCAAAACTAGGGTTTCATCTTCCCTTAACCAAATGAGAAACTTAGCCACACATAGCTAAAACGAAATCAATAGAAAAACAACAGAAAATCATAGTTCTAGAATGAAAGTGCAGAAGAAAACTAAAGAGCAAACTAGTTTCCAAGGGGTAGGGATGTTGGATCTCCAATTGCTTGAAGCCGAGACTCCAATCTCCAATCTCCAATTGCTGGACTACTAGAAGACAAGTGCTATCATTGATCTCAGTGCTTGAGCGCTGGGATATATGAGAAACTGCACGTTCTGCCTTGAGCGTTGGCTCTTTGGCGCTTGAGCGCTGGGAGTCCAGAAATGTTTTTCTGGAGCTCTTTCATGAAATCAACTCCAATCTTCATCCTCATGCAAATACCACAGCCAAAATGGACCTAATTTGCATTGAAAACATGATATTTTCTCTTGCTTTCTCTCCAAATGCATTAAATCTTTCTAGATCTGCAAAAGCGAAGATAATGATAAAGATCCATCTAAAATTCTCACATAATTACAAGCAAATCACCATCATTTGTTCAATTAAATGTTATAAAATATAGGCTTATCATTCCTCCAACCAGAAGTCACACTTTGACAGCTTAGCATACAACTTCTTCTCCTTCAAATCTGAAGAACCACACTGAGATATTCAGTATGTTCCTCTTGACTTGGACAATAGATCAGAATATCTTCAATAAAAACAATGACAAATCTGTCTAGATAAGGACAAAAGATCCTATTCATGTAATCCATGAATATAGCAGGAGCATTCATTACTCCAAACGGCATCACAAGATATTCATAATGTCCATAACACGTTTGAAAAGCTATCTTAGAAACGTCCTCTACTTTCATATGAATCTGATGATAACTAGAACGTAAATCAATCTTGGACAAAATAATGGCTCCCTTCAGTTGATCCATCAAATCATCTATCCTCAGAAATGGATACTTATTCTTGATTGTGACCTTATTCAATTGGCGATAATCTACACATAAACGAGAAGTTTCATCCTTCTTTTTAACTAATAGCACTGGAGCTCCCTATGGTGATACATTTGGTCTCACAAACTACTTTCCTGATAATTTCACCAGCTACTTTTTGAGTTTAGCTAACTCTGATAGTGACATCCGATATGGTGCCATTGATATAGGACCAGATCCTGGTACAAGATCAATAGAAAATTCTATTTCTCTTTCCAGCAATAGTCTAGGTATATCATTAGGAAAAACTTCGGGAAACTCATTGACTACAGGAATAGCATTCATATCCTCCACACTCATGACCTCCAAAAAAGATAATAACATGTATCCTTAAGCTCCTTCCCTCAAGAAAACCTTGACTTGGTTGGCCGTTAAAAATTCAGAAATCTCAATCTTAGGAAAAATTAAAGTTTTATTGGAACAATCTAATAGGATATAGTTAGAAGACAACCAATCCATTCCTAAAATTATATCTATTTGTGAAAGAGGTAAACAAATCAAATTAATAGAAAAGATTGTGTTTTTAACAGAAACAGGACAGTTTAAACAAACTTGAGAAGTAACAACAGGCTTAGCAGTAGGAGTAGAAACAATCAAATCAAAAGGTAATGAAGACACATATAACCCTAATCGATCCACACAGTCATAGGCAATGAAAGAATGGGTCACCCCCGAGTCATATAGTACAGTTAAAGGATTACCTCCTATGGCACATTCTCCCGTGATCATATCTTCAGAGTGGGAGGCTTCCGCTCCACTCATAGTGTAAACTCTTCCTCCTGCTTGAGGTATTGCCACATGTACATTACTAACAGAAGGCTCTGCCTTTGGTTGATTACAATCTTTGGAAATGTGTCTGGGCTTTACGCATCTGAAACAAATGATCCCCTTGATCGTACAATCCTTCGTTAAGTGGCATTTCCACACTTTAAGCATTTTGACGAAGATGCCATAGTCTGATCAAATCTATTGCTACCAAAACTTCCTCCATATGATTTCTGTTGAGGTTGATTCCCCGACAGTTACGAATACGGGTTTTGTTGAAAACGATTGGCATTGCTATTCTTTCCCCTTTGGAACCGAGATGGTCTAAAGTTACGGTTTCTCGTGTCTTAAGATTGGTCCAACTCCTCAATCCGGTGGCACTTATCCAACAAGGCTGGGAATTGGTCAATCTCCAAAGGTAACATCACTCACTTCAAGTCATGCCTCAAACCTTCCTCAAATTTATGATATTTTCATTCCTTATCAAGCTGTAGTTGAAAATACCTTGAGAATTTTGATAGACTTTCAAACCTAGCAGCATATTCACTTACTGACATTCCCCCTTGTTTTAAACTAAGGAACTTCATTTCCTTCGCATGTCTCATACTAGCTAGAAAATACTTTTCCAAAAAGTTATTCTGAAAGACTTCCCACGTGAGCATCCTTCCTTTAGCTTCTAACAATTGTTACATTCCTGCCCACCAATCATCGCCATCTCCAACAAGCATAAAGGTAGTATAAGTTACCTTCCTCTCGTCGGTACATCCCATTCCTCTAAATATTTTCTCTAACTTCTTGATCCAAATATTTGCTTTCTCTGAATCAAATTCTCCTTTAAATTGTGGCAGATTGTTATGACAAAATTATGACAAATTCTGAGCTTCAGTAGTTGCTTCCTACTATTAGGCAGCCCTCTAGTTCTGTTGTACTATAACATTTGTCATCCTCTGCATTGTTTCAGCAGTTGCAGCCATACTTTCATTGTCTCATCCAGTGTCCACATGCATACCTCTACCACGAGCCATTGCTTTTATTCTAATTAGGCTTAACAAAACACAATGACAAAAAATCAAATATTGTCAGTTCAAACAATATTGTCTTCTTTCAAAAACCAAACACAGAGAATCACACAACACAAACAAGACAGACTTAACCACAAACCTAAAAGACTCAAACCGAGGCTCTGATACCAACTAATGTAACACCCTCCCTAGGGTATTACACTTAGGACTTCAAAGTTACCAAACTAGAAGCAAGTTGTAAAAGATTTAATATTGTATGTATGGTTTTCAAAATTTCTTTTTACGGATAATATAAGTTAACAAAATAAAAAGAATACAAGTTATAATAACTGAATAATACACATCATATATACATATGAGACATAGTTCACTAATAATTTATATATATAATGTTACCAAGTGGCTTCAATACTCAAGAGAGGGGTGAATTGAGTTTATAAAATAAGTTCACAATTCTTTTGCAAAACACTTGACTATTGAATTTCGTTGAAGCTATTGACTATTTAAAATGAATGAATTGATAAGAACGATAGATATTGCTCAATAATCAACCAAGAGGGAAGTAAACAAGCAAGAATATAAGCAATGCACAAATGTAAAGAGAAGGGTTTAGAGAATCAAACACAATATTTCATCCTAGTTCGGCCACCAATCCACTTGTGACCTACGTCCAATCCTCAAGCAACCACTTGAGATTTTTCACTATATCTTCAAGCTTCAATAGGTGCTTGACAACCTTTACAAACTTGAGCACTCAACTCCTTGGAATGCCTCGCCCTTGAGCTTGAGCCTTTTCAATCAAAGGGATGCTTCACCCTTTACAATTTGGAGGGATACCTCACCCTCTTCTTACAAAGTAATCAAGGTTAATAAAATGAAACTCTCACTAGAGTAAATGATACAAATTGAAGCTCTTAGAATGCTCTCAAGAGATATCTCAAAGATTAGTAAAAAATAGAGCAATGAGTGATTTCAAACATTAAATCTCATTTTGATGTGTTACAAAGATGTTTCAGGTTCAAGAACACTCATTAATGATGCCCCAACATCTGTATTTAAAGAGATATGCAGTTAAAGAGCCGTTGGGATGGTTAAATCCAAGCATTTAATGCACCTAATATAGTCGTTGGGCATGTCAGAACGTTGGTAATCAATTACACTTTTGGTAATCGATTACATAGAGGTTAGAACGTGTTCTTGGCTTTCTGGGCTTATGGTAATCGATTACCAGACTTGTGTAATCGATTACACGCCCTCTGACTTGATGGTAATCGATTACAATATTAATGTAATTGATTACATGGCTATTTCAACGTGTTCTTGCCTTTATGGACAAATGGTAATCGATTACTAGCTTGTGTGTAATTGATTACATGCCCTCTGACTTTCTGGTAATCAATTACATGGATGATGCAATCGATTACAAGGCTTTTGTTTAGCTTGTAATCGATTGCTTTACACTTTGAACACATTTGTCAAGCCTAAATGAGGATTCATGTCATTTCTAACTTTAAGAAACATGAATTTGAACAATATTGAACTATGTTTGGCATGATCCATGATTAAAGACAACCTCTTTTTAGAAAGTGAACTTTGAAAAACATATTGATTAAAAACATATTTGAAAAACCATTTGAGATATCTTTGAGAGCATTTAACATTGATGTTCTAATGCCTATATCTAAATAAACCTCTTGATTTCTTTCTTTGATCTTGGTTTTCTCTTTTGCACTTTATCTTCATCTTTGGCTTTATTATCATCAAAAACCAATTGACATGCTTCAAGGCACATGCTTTCACATTCTCTCCTTTTTTTATGATGACAAACTGAACATTGAAAAGAAGAAAAACAATTATATATTATATATATATATATATATATATATATATATATATATATATATATATATATATATCTGAGATTTAAGTGCAACTCTCCCCCATAATGTATGCACAAGATAGGGTTAGTGATGTGTTCATGTAAAAGCTTAACTCAAGCTCCCCCGTACTTATGCAAGTCACTAATCTCTCCCCCGTTGGCATTAACAAAAACACATTAGCATTCAGTCAAAATTTTGACAGCATTTCCGCTGATTTTCATGATTTCCCAAGTTTTAAATAGTAGAAAACAACCAGTACAATCTAGGCAAACAGAGTATGAGCAGTTTATAACCAGTCAAACCAGTATCCAAATGCATATGAGAATCAATATACTTTGTAATCAGATCCAATAAAATCAATAAAGATATATAAGAAAAATGTTAAACTGATTTTATAACCATAAAAAGGATCCAAAAGTCATATACAACCAATCAACAGAGAAATATAAAGAAAATATCATGGCAATGGTCCATGATCGCTATCAGTCGCCTCACTATCACTCTCCACATCTGCAGCAACGTCTCCAAGGTCTACATCATCATCACTGGGTTCGAGATCGTCCTCGGAGCCAAGGAGCTCCTCATCATTAGCAGGAACTCCAGCGGGAGTGGCAGAGGGATCAGCAAAAGATAGAGGAGCAGGAGGGGCAGAGGAGGTGGTAGGTGCAGCAGCAGGTCTCTGTGAAGTGTGTTCGGGGCCCTCCAAGAAAGAGCGAATGGATGCAAGCTCCTGATCAGAGTAGTCCATTCTCAGCTTAAGGTGATCCACTTTCTGCTCAATCCAGTCCATCCGGATTTCCACCGTAGTTGCCAAACTTCACATTTCTTGAAGCAAGAGATCCAATATGGATGGAGCTGAAGGAGCTGGTACAGGCTGCTGGTCCTCATCTTCATCATCACTCTCCAGACCATGAGGGATATGCCCGTAGCTGCCATAGGCCAGATAGTACCATTTCCTATCAACCTTCCTGAGCTGAAGTTTCTTCAGAGTGTGCAAGCCAATTGATTATGGTCCCTTGGAGCTGGTATCCTTGGATTCCTCAGACAAGGAGATGTGACAATGCTCCAGGATAGTTGTCACCAGCATGGCATAAGAAAGAGCAGAGTTCTTCTTCTTTTTCACATCTAGCATGTGCTGAATGATGTAGTTGGCCTAATTGATTGGTCTGCCTGTGGTCATTGCCCATAAGACCACTATATTATCTCATAAGACTTGGGAGTAATTACCTTCCCTAAGAATCAGGCCTCGTACAACTAGATAATGTAGCACCCTGTTCTCCATTGTCAGGCCAGTTGCCATTACTCTTTTATTATTCCTCGGAAGCACGTAACCAGATCGAATCAAGGACGTCAGAGCACTCTTATATTCAAACTCAGCTTCCCAAGCATTTTCATTGCCATAGAAGCTTGTCCCAACATAGGTGAGCTTTGTCAACCTACACCATTCCTCCATAGAGATCTTAATCTGAGTTTTCCTCACTTCAGAAATCAGGCAGTGATCTTCATACCTCAAATTTGCATAGAACACTTAAATCAAATTGGGATATATGGCATTGTGAATGCTAAAGAACCCAAGCAATCCCAGCCTTTCAATTAATTGAAAACTCTCCAGGGGTTCACTTATGCAAAATGATTGAGTGAGATACCTTGGCGAGATTAGCTTCCTCAGTTGGAAGTTTTTCTTGAATAGCTCAGCCTTCTTGGTGGTGGAGAAATGCCTTGTGAGGTCTAACCCAGAAATGTTATGTGGTGGAGCATTGGAGGATTCTCCAACCGTGACCCCTGTTCTTGCACGCTTTGCACATTAGGATGGTTCAACCATTTGATGATTATGGGTGAAAAAAGGGGTGAAGGGAAGAGTGTTTGGAGGTGTGTGGGTGAAGGGACAGATGGAAGAAAGATGGTTTTGGGTGGTGTGGCTCATGGGGGATGAAAGGGAGAAAGATGAAGGATATGGGTTGAGATTTTGGGAGATTTAGAGGAGATTTGATGGTTGGATTTTCTTAGGGGATGAATTTTGAGTGGAAGTGAGGTGAAATAAGGAGATTTGGTGGAGTATTGAGTGAGAATGAGGGATGTTGGAGGATGGGTCTTCGTGGGTGCAAAGGAGAAGAAGAGATGGTTTCTGAATAAGTGACCTTTCACACATCAGAAAACCTTTTAAAACCCCTGTGTAATCGATTATATTGGTTGTGTAATCGATTACCAGCCTTCTGTTTGCCCCTGTAATCGATTACAATTTCAGTGTAATCGATTACCATGCTTCTGGGAACCTTGTAATCGATTACATTATTTGTGTAATCAATTACCTGAGTTCTGGGTTCATTGTAATCGATTACTAGTAAGATGTAATCAATTACTTGCTTGACAGAACCTTTGTAATCGATTACAAAGGTCTTGTAATCGATTACTAGCCTCCTAAAACTCAGATTTTGCATTTCAAACAACAAAGGATCAATTTTAAACTTTTCAAATTAGTTCTAAAACTTCTCAAAACAATTCTAAACATCATGCAAGCATATAATCCAATCAGATTGTGACCCAAAACACATAATCATGCAAAATTGCTACTTTTACCAAGAATTACCCCATTTGGATGGATTTGTGAGGTTTTTGAGTTTCTTGGAGATCTTTGACATGAGGAACCACCTGCAAAACAACTTAGGGGGAATCTCCGACGCTCAAGTCAGTATTGGATTAAAATTCAAAAGTAATGCAGCAAAAAGTCATGATTATGCAGAAAAAAGAATGTTTATGCAACAAACTTGCATTTTATGCAACAAAATAGTGTATAATGCAGCAATTTAGCCTATGCATGATTGATCTAATATGCCAAGTTCATTTCTTATATAATAGAAAGCTTTTTTTGCTAAAGGTTTAGTGAAAATGTAAGCTAGCTGCTTAGTGGTTTCCACAAATTCAAGCATGCAATTACCCTTTTGAACATGATCTCTTATGAAATGATGCCTTATTTCAATGTGCTTTGTTCTTGAGTGTAAAATGAGATTTTTGGACAAATTGATTACACTAGTGTTATCACATCTTATGAGGATGTGATCCAGCTCAAGACCATAGTCTAGAAGTTGTTGCTTCATCCAAAGGATTTGAGCACAACAACTTCCAACTGTAACATATTCAGCTTCAACTGTTGACAATGCCACACTATTTTGCTTCTTGCTATGCCAAGAAACTAATGAGCTTCTAAGCAAGTGGCATGTCCCACTAGTACTCTTCCTATCCATTTTGCATCCAGCAAAATTAGAATTGAAATAACTAATCAAATAACATGAAGCACCCTTAGGGTACCACAATCTTATTTGTGAAGTGCCTATTAGATATTTCATAATTCGTTTTACAGTACTTAGGTGTGATTCTTTAGGATTTGCTCAAAATCTATCGCACATGCATACACTAAACATTATATCCGGCCTACTTGCGATAAGATAAAGGAGTGAGCCAATCATACCTCTATATTTTGTAATTTCTACTGATTTACCTCATTCATCCTTATCCAAGTAACAAGAAGTGTCCATTGGTATAGCCATTTGCATGGCTCCTTCCATTCCAAACTTCTTGAGCAACTCCTTGTAATATTTGGATTGACTTATGAAAGTCTCATCCTTTATTTGCTTGATTTGAAGACCAAGGAAGAAGTTGAGCTCACCCATCATGGACATCTCAAACTCACTTTGCATGATATTAGCAAATTCTTTACAAAGAGAATCATTAGTAGCACCAAATATGATATCATCAACATATATTTGAACAAGTAGAATGTCATGCTTTTTATGCTTGATGAAAAGAATGGTGTCAACCTTTCCCCTAGAGAAGCCATTTTCCAAAAGGAACTTGCTCAACCTTTCATACCAAGCTCTAGGAGCTTGTTTCAAGCCATACAAGGCCTTTTTAAGTTTAAAAACATGGTTGGGCAGTTCAAAGTTTTCAAAACCGGGAGGTTGATCCACATGCACTTCCTTTTGGATAAAACCATTTAAAAAGGCACTTTTGACATCCATTTGAAAAAGTTTAAAATCCATGATGTAAGCATATGCAAGTAACATTCTAATGGCTTCTAGTCTAGCTATGGGAGCATATGTTTCTTTATAATATATATCTTCTTCTTGATTATAATCCTTAGCTACAAGTCTAGGTTTGTTTCTTATTATTAAGCCCATTTCATCAAGTTTGTTCCTAAAGACCCATTTGGTGCTAATTATGGGATGATCATTGGGCCTTGGAATAATTCCCAAACTTGATTCCTCTCAAATTAGTTTAGTTCATCTTGCATGACCAAGATCCAATGTTCATCATTAATGGTCTCATTTATGTTTTTAGGTTCAACTTGAGAAACAAAAGCCATATGATTACATGCATCTCTAAGAGAGTTACGAGTGATTACCCATTTTGATACATCACATATCACTTTGTCAAGAGGATGATATCTTGATGTTCTCTATTCCTTGGGAAGATCCCTGATTTAAGAGTCCTCTTGTCTTGGGGAACCATATGAGCTTTCTTCTTGCTTCTTGACTTCTTTTTCTTGATTTTCTAGGTGAGTTCTTGCAAGGATTTCTGCAATATCATCAACAAGCTCCTTTCTTGGCTCGTTTGGGTTAGTTTCATCAAATGCAACATGTATGGACTCTTCTACGGTCATAGTTCGTTTGTTATAAACTCTAAATGCCTTACTATGTATAGAATAACCAAGAAATATTCCCTCATTAGATTTTGCATTAAACTTCCCCAAGTTATCCTTTCCATTATTTAAAACAAAGCATTTGTATCCAAAAACATGAAAGTGTGAGACATTTGGTTTTCTTCCTTTGTATAATTCATAGGGGGTTTTCTTTAAAATTGGACTTATTAAAGCCTTATTCATAATATAACAAGTGGTGTTAACCGCATCCACCCAAAAATACTTAGGAAGGTTGACCTCATTGAGCATAGTTCTTGCCATTTCTTCTAAAGATCGATTTTTCTTTTCTACAACACCATTTTGTTGTGGTGTTCTAAGGGCTGAAAAATTATGCTCAATGCCATGTTCATCACAAAAAGTTTCAAATTCATGGTTTTCAAATTCACTACCATGATCACTTCTTATGGATGTAATACAAAAACCTTTTTCGTTTTGGATAACTTTAGCAAGCTTTTTGAATGATTGAAAAACATCATTTTTGTGAGATAAAAACAATGTCCATGTAAACCTAGAAAAATCATCCACAATCACTAAGGCATAGTGATTCCCACCAAAGCTCATAGTTCTAGAAGGACCAAAAAGATCCATGTGCAAAAGTTCTAGAGTCTAGAAGTTGAAACCACATTTTTAGCTTTAAAAGAGACCTTTACTTGTTTTCCCTTTTGACATGCATCACAAAGTTTATCTTTTTCAAATTTGAGCTTTAGAAGACCAATTACTAGTTCTTTAGAAACCAATTTGTTTAAGTGATCCATGTGAATGTGAGCAATTCTTCTATGCCATAACCATGAATCATTTTCTTTAATCATAAAGCATTTAGCATCATTTGAGGAAATGTCATCAAGGCTAATCATATATATGTTATTGACCCTATGACCAAAAAACTTAACATGCTTATCATCCTTACCCTCAATTATGCAACAATTTGAATCAAATATTACTTTATTCCCCTTATCACACAATTGATTAATGCTAAGCAAGTTATGTTTGAGTCCTTCTATAACACTCCAAAATTTATTGATTTCGTTATGGATATTCATTTTATAATATTTGAGCTTTTTTGGAATTTTATGATAACGCGAAATATTTTAATATATTCTTCATTTTACGTGCACAATGGATAGAGTCGGGGAAAACAACTGTAACGTTCCAAAAGTTGGAAAATTATATTACAAATAGTCGTTTTATAATATTTATAATTTTTGAGAATTTTCTGAGAATTTTTCGGGAACGTCGAATATTTTAATATATTCCTTGTAATTGGCTAGCTATCATGGACAATAGTTTTGATGATAACAAACGTGAAGACAAACATGAAGATGATGAGAAGACCAAGTCCAAGTGTTTAAAGATTAGCTTCAGGACTTAGGATCTATCATGTATGGAGCTGTCAATTAGATATCTCAATGGTTAATTTTAAAAGATCTAAAATAATTTGTTTCTTAAATTAAACTGAAGCTTTAAAATCACTTTTGAAAGATCAAAGCTTTTAGAAATTAAAAATAAGCATTTCGAAGCAATTTAGAAAGGTTTTTTAACTGTTTTTAACAGAGGTATTCGAATACCTCAATATGGTATTCGAATAACCTGATTCGTAACTTATACTTTCTGTTGTGCCAAAACAGAGGCATTCAAATACCCCATATGGTATTCGAATACCCTAGTTTCAGAATGAACCTTTTTTAAATGAGGCATTTGAATACTCCATATGGTATTCGAATACCCTGATTTCGAAACATGCCTTTTCTAATGAGGTATTCGAATACCCTTGACTGGTATTCGAATCACCCCAACTTAATCAGTTTTTTAACAAAGCTTTTGACAGAGGTATTCGAATACCTCTTGCAGGTATTCGAATAACCCACGGGAATCAGATTCTGGTTTTTGAATTCATACGAGAATTAAAACCAATTAATGTCAAATTAATGCTCCCAACGGCCATTTTCTTCTACGAGCTCTATAAATAGAGGCCTGGGACACCTCTGATGAACCCCCGAACACTCTGATTATTTCTTGCTTTATTGAAAACGAGTTTTACACAATTTCCTCTCTTTTTCTATGCTCTTAACATTTAATCTTTGAGATATCTGTGACAAAGCTCCTTAGTGCTTCAATTTGTAATTATTTGCTCTTAGAGAGAGTTTCTTCTTCATCTATTCTTTATTTCTGTATATTGTGAGGGTGGGGTATCCCTCAAGTAAAAGGGTGAGGTATCCCTTGTTGTAAAGAAGGTGAGTATCCTTCAAAGGTGAGGTATCCCTCTAAGGTTTGTGTAAGGGTGAGGTATCCTGCAAAAGCTGAGGCTTTAGCACAAAGGTAGAGTTTCCCTGTGTGTGAAAAGTGCTCTTTATTGTAACGGTTGCAAGCACCTATTTTAAGCTTGTCTTGAATAGTGAAAAATCTTGAACTGTGTTTCGGGGACTGGACGTAGGCCACAAGTGGTTGGTAGTCGAACCAGGATAAATACTGTGCCTGTTTTCTTCCCTTATTCTCTTTATTTTATGCACTTTATTTATTGATTCCTGCAATTTAATTATTAATTGTTCTTCCTTTTCTTATCTCTTCCACGTCCTTTAATATTTAAATTCAGCAAAGTTTATTTGTTTAAGGCTTTTGCAAAAGTTTTTGTTACTCAATTCACCCCCCCTCTTGAGTACTGGAAGCCACTTGGTAACATTCCTCGTTTTGCATGCGAGCTGAGCAGAACCGGAGAAGCGAGATATTCTCTCCAAGAACCTTGAACTATGGAAACGTCGACGGGGGATCTTACTAAACCCGAGGCCGGACACTGTTTACAAGGTCCACGTTTTTCGAGAAATTTTAACAAATGGAATAATAAAATACTGCGAAAAATTTATCTGTCAGATAAATTAATACTGACTTCTGTCAACTGTAACTATTATCCATTGGATAATAGCATGTAATAAAAATACTATCACTTTATCCCAATGTAATCTACTTTATGTCATAACAAATCCACTTTAATTCAAATATATTGTTATTTTAATCATGTTTCTAGAAGCTTTGACCCAAGAAAGGACTTAACTACCCTTAACTTGCTTAAGAAGCTTGTCAATTCCCTCTCTCCTCTCTCTCAATGCCACAACATTCACTAGGGAAAAGGGGGGAAATTGGTTCAATCATTTTAACCTAATTCACTCAAACCTATCACACTTTAACCTAACAACTTCTCTCTCTACCTCTTCATCTTCTTCCTTGCTCTCCCTTCTCTCTAAAACTCCATAGCCAAACCAAAGCTTGCAGCTCCTCTTCCACCCAATCTCTTCATCTTTTCTCTTCATCAACCACATATCCTCGCTCTCCATCATCATCTCTACCACTTTTCTTCACAAGGTTTCACCAAAATCCTTCACCTCCATTTCTCTCCATTTCGGGTTACCACCCCCATTTTCACCATTTTCGTTTTCTTGCTTCCTTAAACTCATTTCTATCTTCTATTCATCATTCTAAAACCTTTTCCTTCTATATCCTACATCAAAATCTCTCATCTTTACCAATCTTCTTCAAGGGCAAAGTTTGAGACTTTAAGGTAAAAATCACAACTTTCTTCTCCTCTCTTCTCTTTTTCGTGTTCTAAGCCCATTTTCATGGTCAAGGATTCATGTGGTGGTGTTGATTCATTGAAGTTGCTTTCTAGGGTTTTTGGAGGAGCCAAAATCGGATTCACAAAGGAGCATCTTGGAGGCAATTTTCGTGCTCTCCTCTTTGGTAAGAGGGAGACCACTCTATTCAACCTATAATGGTGGTTGGAGGCTTGTTAATTGTGTATTTGTGAGAAACCCTAACACGGGTTACTCTTTTAAATTTTGTTGTCTTATGATTAGTTCTTATTTTCTATTTCTTCCTTTAAATTTTGTATGGATTTGATTCTTGATAATATTGTAATAACCCTCATGGGTTAGGAATTGATGAACTTGAGACAATTGCCCCTTGCCTTGTGTAAGGAGGATCACGGCCAAGTCCTCCATTGAAGGGGTGTGAATGCTTAAAATTCTTGTAACCCAATTGAATGGTAAAAATTGAATGGACAATGACTAAAGGAAAAAAAAATGCTTGGACCCTAGCCCTATGATGGCTCACGGCCATGGGAGGCAAAAATGGTGGAAATTGTGACTTGGATGATGAAATTGACAAATGAGAAATTAGAAGACAATTAGGGATTCATAATGTGTAAATGAAATTAATCAAAGACTAAATTTGGTAACTTGAACAATTTGACCTAAGAGAAAGAACTTGAGTGTGTGAGCTTGAGGGAATTTGAACTAAACACTTTAAGAGAATTAGTAATAAGTTACTAATGCATTAAAAATGAAAACAAACATGTGACTTAGGAATCTAGTGAGGGCTACGGTTTTGGGCTTAATTAATATGGGAATGGATTAATTCAATACAAAGAATTGGAAGTAGAAGATTAAGGCTTAATATGGTTAAAGAATAATAATTTTAAAGACTCTTAAAAATGATGGTAACAAAGAATTAAAGTGATCTAAAGTTGTCACTTTAAATTAATAACATGTAGCTTAAAGAAGGGAATCCATAATATGAATCATAATAATGAATGAGCACTTGAAAATGGTGTTGGCATAAAACTTGACCTTAATGCAATTGTGGACCCCTATGTGGGATGAACATTTGACGAATATGGATCATCAAAATATCTTGATATGACGATATCAACCAATGAATTTAGGTACGTCTGTATATAAGTGTACCATTGTGAAATACAGTAATGATCATACATGATTTGACATTGTACCGTCATGCATATGCGTCGTCCGTTGGACACTGTTGGAAAGGTTGTGCGGGCCTAAGAGTTTGAATAACACCTATGTGCAGGTGTGAATAGACTAAACGTAGGTGTCATATGTTGTTGACCCTAGGGGGCGTTGGGGTGTGGGTGTCTCATAATAGACAGTGGTAGCTCCACTAGGGTCGTGGGATAGACCAATGCGACACACCGACGATCCTGTCTGAGACGCTGTCCTATATCGCGATCAACTGTCAAGGTACCATGTATAAGCCATTGCGCAACTATTTTTTTATGAAATAAAGCACACTATATTATCCGAGGCTAACGATATACTGGTATTACTCCTTGATAATTCACTCCGAATATGTTTATGTCTAGCTCCATGGAGTAGGTTTTTGGGACACTTTTGCATTGTTAGTTGTCAGTCGCATAACTCATCGAGCATGAGCATTATTAACTATGAAGTATGCTTACTATTATTTCTGTAATAATTGTTGGTTATTTGAACTGTTGACTATTGATGGTACCTCTGTCATTTAAATGTCGTCATTCTGCTTTTACTGTAAATTTTTAATACTGTGATGTTTAAATGTATAAACTGTGTTCTATTTGGACGTTCAGCGTCGTTTAGTTTCCTGCTGCTATTGTTGGTAACGAATGACGAGTATCTCACCTCTTTACTGTACATTTTGTTATTGTATATTATCATATATTGTCCAAAGATGTTCGTGAAGAGGACAAAGAAACCACCGAGTTTCAGGGTTTCTGGCCGTATCTTGACTGAGACTGAGGCTGCTGAGGATGTCATATCGCCCCCGTAGATTTTTTGGTTACGTGCGGATCAACTTTCATGGTGGTTCGGATTGCTGGCATATTAACGTGCAGACTGATCGATGTGTGTACCACGGCAAATTGACTGTGTCCTTGGCATGGGGACGTTACACTGCTTCTATTTTTGACTTCCATGCTTTTGTTTGGCTGGAATTTTACATGCTTGTGAGAGACATGTGGGCAGATATGTATTATACCCCGCGTGACGACTCCTTCTTGTCCACTGCTCGGGCCCTTGCCCGCTGTTCTGCCATTCCGTCATTCGGATGGATGTCCCGTCGGACGATGAGGATCCTGAGGAGGATCCGTCTACGGTTCCTTCTCGTTCTCGTCAGTCCTAGCGACTGTCGTAGATCGATGGCTACTGATGGCTGTCTGTTTATTTTGTGGGAGCCTAATGTATTATTGGATTAGTGGATATATATTTGTATCTCTTGGGGTAGGTACACATGTTGTCTTTTTGTATACCTTTTGGAAATGTAATTAATACAGGCTTGTACTTATAATCATATTAATGTAATTTCGAAGTATAGTTTAACTTCTGTTGATTGTATTATAACTGTTCAACGTTTGAAGTTTCGCTACAACTGGGATTTTCCTAATTTACTCTTGCCCTACCAAAAAAAATATATAAATATATATGTATATATATATATGTTCCAAATAAAAGTTTTCGGACAAAGTGATCAAGCATTAATACACCAGATTATGAAAATTAAAACAAGTACTATTTTTCACAACGCTGATTTTATTAAGTTTTATCATTACCTAAATACTATAGTGTGACGTCTCCTTCTTCGCGTGCATCGGACTATAGAAAAAGGGGCGTTACACCTTCAATAAGTAAAACATTATTAATGGATGACGAAGGGATCTTACCAACTCCAAGAATCTTTCCTTTGTTATTGTCACCATAAGTCACGTGACCACTCTTCTTGGGTACAATGAAGGAAAACTTGGAGCCATCACCGGTCATATGCTTGGAGCATCCACTATCAAGATACCAACTTGAGCTTTTGGACTTCAAGCATACCTACAACACATATTCAAGTTTTAACATTTAGTCCCCAAATTGTCTTGGGTCCTTGTGTGTTAGAAATAGGCACGGTGCCCTTAGGAACCCAAACCATTTTAGTTCCTACTTTGGTGTTTCTTTTCTTTCTAGCATTACATATAGATGCACTATGTCCTTTCTTTCCACAATAAAATCAATTGATAAAGGGGGTACTTGATGTTCTAGAGGGAACAAAGAAGTTATTGTAAGATTTTTTATAATTATTTGGATTATATCCCAAACCAGCTTTTTGAAAAACACACCTTTGTTTCCCTAGTAACATATTTAAATTATCCATTCCCAATGTAAATTTTGCAAGAGTATTTTTCAAGTCCTCAATTTCATTTTCAAGTGCTTTACATGAAGAACAAGTTGAGGGTGTGGGTGCATTATCATGTGAAGAACAAATTATGCATGATGAGTTAGTATCAATAAGTCCAAGAGTCTCATTTTCAACTTTAAGTTCTTCAATCTCCTTGGTTAAAATAGAAATTTTGTTTATCATTAAGGAGATTGTTTTGTTGGAAGTTAAAACCATTTTAGTGAGCCTCATGGATTCATCATGCAATTCTTGAAATGTATTTTGCAATTCACTATATGAAGGAGATAGTCCAAGATTAGATGAGGTTACCTCGATTTCACTTTCTTTTTCTTCTTCTCCATTTGCCATTAGGCAAAGATGAGCTTCCTCATCCTCTGAATCATCGGTGGAATCCATATCGTTGTCTTCTCATGCAATGTATACTCTCCTTCCTTTTCTTTCCTTGAAAGGCTTCTTTTCAAATTTTTCCATCTTCTTTTGATAAACCAGACATTCCATCTCCATGTGCCCCGATTTTCTACATTCATAGCAAGTTAGAGTGGATGAAGTTCCTTCTCCCTTTTGATACGACTTCTTAGGAGGAAAATGAAGTCTTCTTTGATTTCCTTTCTTCTTGAGAAATCTTCCAAACTTCTTCACAAGGAGGCTGAAATTTTCTTCATTCATCTCAATATTGTCAAGATCATTTCCATCATCTTCATCTTCATATTCAATTAAGGAAGAAGTGGCTTTGAGAGCAATCCTTTTTTTCCTTCTTATCTTGCTCCTAATTTTGATTTAGTCGATTTAGCCCCAACTCATGCTCTTGAAGCTTTCCAAAGACGGTGGCCAAGATTATTGTGGCAAGATTTCTTGACTCTGATATGGCCGTCACTTTGGGTTACCAACTCCTGCTCAAGCATCTCAAAACTTTGTTAATAAGATCTTCATTGGCAAAAGTTTTTCCCAATGAAGCAAGATGATTAACTATATGAGTGAATCGTTTTTGCATATCTTGAATACTTTTCCCTTGATTCATTCTAAATAATTCATATCCATGAGTGAGTGTGTTAATTCTAGATCTTTTGACCTCACTTGTACCTTCATGGGTTACTTGCAATGTATCCCACATTTCTTGAGCGGTCTTACAATTTGACACCCTAAAAAATTCATCATACCCTAAGGAAGTAGTGATGATATTTTTGGCTCTTAAGTTGTATTGGACATTTTTCTTGTCATCATCGGTCCATTCATTTCTTGGTGTATTTGTTCTAACACTATCAACAAGACGTGTGGGGACAAAAGGTCAATTTTCAACAGCATCCCACACATTAATATCAATAGCTTCAATAAAAATCTTCATCCTTTCTTTCCAATATGCATAACCACCCTCATTGAAAAGGGAGGCCTATTTATAGAAGAACCTTCATTAGAAAAACCATTTAAAGCTATCTTTTCTCTTGAAGCGGGTAAGCTCTTTATACAAGAGTCTAGCTCTGATACCACTTGTTACCAAGTGGCTTCAATACTCAAGAGGGGGGTGAATTGAGTTTATAAAACAAGTTCGCAATTCTTTCGCAAAACACTTGACTATTGAATTTCATTGAAGCTATTGACTATTTAAAATGAATGAATTAATAAGAACGATAGATATTGCTCAATAATCAACTAAGAGGGAAGTAAACAAGCAAGAATATAAGCAATGCACAAATGTAAAGAGAAGGGTTTAGAGAATCAAACACAATAGTTCATCCTGGTTCGGCTACCAATCCACTTGTGACCTACGTCCAGTCCTTAAGCAACCACTTGAGATTTTCCACTATATCTTCAAGCTTCAATAGGTACTTGACAACCTTTACAAACTTGAGCACTCAGCTCCTTAGGATGCCTCACCCTTGAGCTTGAGCCTCTTCAATCAAAGGGATGTCTCACCCTTTACAATTTGGAGGGATACCTCACCCTCTTCTTGCAAAGCAAACAAGGTTGATAGAATGAAACTCTCACTAGAGTAAATAATACAAATTGAAGCTCTTAGAATGCTCTCAAGAGATATCTCAAAGATTAGTAAAAAATAGAACAATGAGTTTTCAAAGATTGATTCTCATTTTGATGTGTTACAAAGATGTTTCAGGTTCAAGAATACTCATTAATGATGTCCTAACATCTGTATTTAAAGAGATATGCAGTTAAAGAGCCATTGGGATTATTAAAGCCAAGCACTTAATGCACCTAATATAGTCATTGGGCATTTCAGAACACTGGTAATCGATTACACATTTTTGGTAATCGATTACATGGAGGTTAGAACGTGTTCTTGGCTTTCTGGGCTTGTGGTAATCAATTACCAGACTTGTGTAATCGATTACAAGCCCTCTGACTTAATGGTAATCGATTACAATATTGATGTAATCAATTACATGGCTATTTGAACGTATTCTTGCCTTTCTAGGCAGATGGTAATCGATTACCAGCTTGTGTGTAATCGATTACACACCCTCTGACTTTCTGGTAATTAATTACATGGATGATGTAATCGATTATAAGGCTTCTGTTTAGCTTGTAATCAATTACCGCACATGTGTAATCGATTACTTTACACTTTGAACACATTTTTCAAGCCTAAATGAGGATTCATGTCATTTCTAACTTTAAGAAACATGGATTTGAACAATATTGAACTATGTTTGGCATGATCCATGATTAAAGACAACTTCTTTTTAGAAAGTGAACTTTGAAAAACATATTGATTAAAAAAAAATTTGAAAAACCATTTGAGATATCTTTGAGAGCATTTAACATTGATGTTCTAATGCCTATATCTAAATAAACCTCTTGATTTCTTTCTTTGATCTTGGTTTTCTCTTTTGCACTTGATCTTCATCTTTGGCTTTGTTATCATCAAAAACCAATTGACATGCTTCAAGACACATGCATTCACACATAAGATTTGTACTCAAAAGACATATATACAAACTCTGTAGCAAAACATAAACTATCTCAACATCATAGACCTAATGAGAAGGGTCCTCAGATGAATCTTCTTCTGGATCCTCCTCTGTCTCCTCAGAAGATAAAAACTCCGAGTGGTACATGGTCCTACGAACAGGTGTCCGAGCAGATGATACCACAGAGTCCTCTCTAGGGGTATAGTGACGATCACCCCACAAGTCTCTAATAGGCATAGAGAACTCCAAATGTACAGAAACATCTAAAGAAAACATAGGAACACTATGATGGGTCCTACTCAACGTTACGATCACATCCCCAATATAGATAACACGATTCGTATCCAAGTTGATACGCCAGGAATCAATGCCCCCGTGAAACTGAACTCTATCAAAACCAAAAATATCGCATGTCGACGCCATTTTAGCACTCAGGAAAATCACATCAAACAAAATCTAGGCGACCCTGCCTTGTCTTCCTCACAGTCTTTACCAAGCATAAACATAAAATAGAATAATACAACAAAAAGGTGAGATCACTTACATCACATACCAGCATGGCATCATAGAAACAATAATGACAATAATGTCATTCAAATACAAAAATAACAAGTACATTCATCATATCAAATAACAGATATGCATCACAATAATATTTTAATTAACTATGCATATGCACAATGGACCAATTCCTACTCCATGGAGCTAAAACATAATTTCGGAGAGAATGATCAAGGAGACATGTTTGTATATCGTTAGCCGCAGCAAAGTGCTATCACAAATTTAGCGTACGCATTATAGCTTATACAAGACATTCTTCACCAGATCGGGAATAGAATAGTGCCTGGTTGAGATCGTCAGTGCGATGCTCAGTCACCACGGCCCAGTGGAGCTACCAACTGTCCACTTGTGGAATACCCGCGTCTCGACGCCTCCAAGATCAACAAGTGACCTACACTACGTGATTCGTACCTGCACTTAGGTGTAATTCAACTCCTAGGCAAATAGCGTTAACAAACACAGTCTAAACGACTTTTCATGCATGATTAATGATTCAATACACAGATAAATTTCAAAAACATGATTTTTCACAAAAATAAGCCACCACTAGCCAAAACCATATATTGACATCTCCGGGTCCAGTACGTTGGCCCAACAACAACTATTGTTCTACTTAGTCGCGTAGAACTTTTATCACGTTTTCACAATCGCTTAACACTTTTGTTACATTTTCAAATCGCATAAACATTTTCTTACATTTTCTCAACCATGTAAAAAATTTTAAACGTTTTCTCAATTGCATAGCTCAAAAATCATCATTTTTGAAACGCATAAAGTTTTATCACCATTTTTCAATCGCACAAAGCTTTTATTGATTTTCTAAACTTAATTTTGAAACTTTCCAAGTTTAACTTAAAATTTAACCTTAATTCCAATATTTCCTTGCTAAAACTCCTCTAGGTAATATTTTCTAATGTTTTTCCAAAATCTGTATTATTTTAATTTAATAAAATCTTTTCCATTTACTTTACTAAAAATCCTCTTAAATAAAATATTTTAAGTTTCCAATTTGCTTCTCAACCTTATTTTCCAACATCATGAATGAAAATTGCTTAATGATCAACAATAAAAATTTTATTCATTTCCTTTTCTATTTTGTAAAACTTAATCCAATTCCTTGTTACCTAATCACCTAAGTTCACAATTAACAAAACATTTTTAACTTGGATTACCCAAATTGGGCATGAAGGTCGTGAACCCTATTGGTCATTGGGACCAAAAATTCTTTCCTTTTCAACGTAAATCATAGCATATAACATACTTCAATCATCATAATTCTACTATAGCAAGTTCATGCATAATATCAAAGCCATAAAATCACATAAAGCAAATAAGCACAAATCACTAAGGTAAACATGATGCTCAAAAGCTCCTTGTTGTCTCGTTTAAGGTAAACTTCTACCACCAAGCTATTCTTGAAACAAAACAAACACACAAATATTAACATCTAAGGCTTGAACTAAGATGACCATGGATCAAAGTTATGGTCTAGAACTTGAAAATGAAAAGAAAAATGAAGATTAAAGAACTTCACCTTAAAAACTTCAAACCCTAAGCTTGAAGAAAAAGATGGAAGATGGATGAACTAGATGATGGTCACAACACAAAAGTGTCTTGAAATGGTGTGTAGGTTCAAGATATGAGGTTGGTTGAAATTAAGGAAGATTGGAAGGTGTTTCTAGGGTGCTTAGCCATGAGCTTCAAGAGAGAAAATGTGAGAAAGTTTTGTTTTGTTTCTTTGATAGAAAGATGAGATAGAATGGCCAAGTGAAAGACTAAGTTCTGGGACCCTCCTACACTTCCTTGACCATGGGATTCACTAGGGTGAGTCACAAAAATATGAGTCATTTGGTTGAGTCACATGGGTGAGTCACACAATGAGTCACCTAGTGAGTCATGTTGTGAGTCATAAGGTGAGTCATGGCCACTTTGGTTAGCTAACCTCCTAATTGGTCCAATAAAGTGAGTCACCAAAGTGAGTCACAAAGAAGTCTCTAGAAAAGATGACTAGACTTAAGTCTAGAACCATTCAACTAGATTTTTGTCAGGAGCTATTATCCAATGGACAAATGTTACTGCTAGCAAAACAAGTGGTTATTGTTCAATGGATAATAAAACACACCTAGATTTCATTTTCACATCAAATCTCATATAAAGAAAAATTTCAAAAATTGTTTCCGGTTTCAGGTTTGGTAAGCTCCCCCGGCCCCATATTAACAGTCCAAAATTTTCTGACCCCGAAAATTTTTTATTTTTTTGGTCCCGCTACAAACACCCAGACAGTCCAAAAATAATAATAAAATAATCAAAATAAATCAAACAATTCACAAAAACTAAAAAAATCATAAAAATGACATATAACTGAAAAACAAGAAATTTTGGGGTGTTACAGCAGGGACAATGTTATGTGCTCCCCATTTCATTACTGCAACTGCTCCATTGCACCCTTCACACAGTTTTTGCTCCCCATGCTTATTTTGTTTGAATCTACATAGAACTTGGCTATATAAGAGAGAAGATGAGAATTTGAGGGGGTTGGAGATTTTTTAGAAAGAATCAGAGAAAGCAGAGAGGGTAAGGCAAAGAGAAAGAGAATGAGAGTTTCTCCAGTTGAAGGTAAAAACCTTTTTTGTCATTGATTCGAACTCATGAGCATATAAATCTTGAACTTTCCTGTACATTTCCCATCTCTTCATTCATGTCCAATGACAAAAAAAAACTCTTCTGCAAACACCCTATACCCAGCTAAATCCCAACCTTAACAATATCAACATTTCTTCTAAGTCATGATCAAGTTAAGAACAACCCATTCAACCCAAGAAAAAATTCAAGGCCACTGCTCCATTCCCAACTTGAGACCACAAATCTGCCACCCACAACCTTGAACCATCTCCATTTTCAACCACGAAGCACCAAATCAATCTCCCCAGTCGCGCACCATCGCGGCTCCCTCACCTGTAACTTGAGAAACACCCCATCGTCCACCACAAACCCACCATGGAGCCCAACCAGATCCGGCCACCAGCACACCACCCCCACTTCTCTGCCTCGCGCCATGACCAGCCACCACGTCCACCTAGCCGCGTGCCACCATAAATCTGCCACCCATCTCGCACCGTCACACAATGAAGCACCTATAAATCCGTCATCCACCACCGCAGTCCCCAGCCACACGAAACCTCAACTTCTAGCCCAAATTCATCCACCATCATTGTCCTAGTCACTTGGAACCTAACCTCCACGCACCAGCAACCACTGGATCCATAGCTAGACCACTGCGCTTCCACCAAATGTAACATCCCTGAGAGCATGTCAGGCTTATGTAGGGTTTTAGAGATAGCTAAATACTTGCTTAACATGTCTGTGAAGTTTTATGGCAAACTGAATTAGTTTAGACATTTTGCTGCAACACAGAATATAGAAAGTAGCCTAAAATAACTCAAAAAAGGGAACAAATTGCCTAGATTGAAGAAATAATTATGGATAAGTTGTTTTTAAGTCATAAGTTAGTTAAGGAAGTTGCAGTTAAAGTTTGAAGGAAAACTAAATTCGTTTGGTATTTTTAAACACACCAAGTGAGTGTTTTAATCCCGGATGGACTTAGTGCATATATGAAAATTTATGGTAATGATGAATTTGGTAATTAGATGAATCTTATGATTTATTTAAATACCTAAGGAGGTAAGGAAACTTGATTTAGTAAAATCAAAGTGTTCTTAATAGATATAAAGTTTTAGCATAGCTTAGTTATTATCTTATAAGAAGTCATTTGACTTCTTTTGTTGTTTCATACAGCAAAAATCGAAAAGGAAGAAAACAAAAGAGAAGAAGATAAGAGAAAGGAGAAAGAATAAGAGGAGAAGAAGAGAAAAGAAAGAGGCAAGGCAAAAGTGTGATTATCCAAAAAGGTAGAGGTGTTTGTTTCTATCCATTCCTTTCTTTCTTCATCTGGTTTCCTTAGTTTGTCATGATGAAAAAAAAT